>OY740783.1:53560375-54160375 GCA_963514005.1 Raja brachyura
TTTTTATTCAACATTGTTTCCTTACTTGTTATTTCCAAAGATTTTCCCACTGCCACCCTTTTCCTGTTTCTTATCTCTATCTCTCCTACTATTTACATTTTAGATTGCATTCATCCACTCTAATGTAGTCTTAGTTCATAAGCTGTAGGAGTAGAGTTAGGCCATTTGATCCATCATGTCTACTCCACCATTCAATCGTGGCTGATCTATCTTTCCCTCTCAACCCCATTTCCTGCCTTCCCCCCATATCCCCTGACACCCGTACTAATCAAGAATTTGTTCATCTCTGCCTTATGTCTCTGCATTGACTTAGCCTCCACAGCCTCCACAGCTAAAGTCTTCTTAGCTTTTCGCCCATATGGTCAACATAACAACAAATGACTGCAGATGCTGGAAATCTTAAATTAAAACAAAGGTTGGAAGCACTGAGCAGGTCAGGCAGTATTGAGGAAGTGAGAAGCAGGGTTAACTAGTGGCATCATGCTTGTCGGGCTTCGTTCTTACTCTCTTGTGTGAACCCTCTGACTGTTCTAACATTATGCTACCCACAGTTGTTAAGATCCTGCCAGTGTCACTGTCTCAGTTGCTCCATAATGGGGACTGAGCCATAAGCATGGGCCATAGGCTACAGAAAGTAAAGCCTTTCCCATAGTCCACCCTGATTCTTAGAAATGTTTGGAAATATTAAACAAAGTCTTTAAATAATTAAAAAAATAAAGTTATATAAAAGACAAATTGCTGTTATTAATTAAGAAAAACAAAAGAAAACAGAAGCAGGAGTAAGCCACTCAGCCCTACAATCCACCCCTGCCATTCCACCTGATCATGGCAAACTGCCCCGGGCTTTATGTCCCCCTTTGTATCAGTTCCCATGGCCTTCAATCTTTCCAAAATGTATCTCCTTCATCTTTGTGATTTAGCCTTTACAATCCTCTGGGGAAAGAATTCCAAAGATTCATCACCCTCTACAAGAGGAAGTTTCTATGCATCTCAGTTTTAAATGACGGGCCCTCATCTTCATGTCGTCACCTTCAAAGTTCTCCTACTTGTGGAAGCGTCTCAACATCTCAACATTTTATTTGCTCTATTTTGCGTGTCCTGACTGGAGTGGCAAATTGCAAAACAGCTGCTGTGATTAAGGTATAAAAAAGTATGGATTGAAAAAAAGCCTTTTCTTTCCATTGTCTTCATTTCAGAATAATGACAATCATTTTGCTTCTCCATTGTCACACAGAGTCAATAATTCAAATGTGGGTGTTCAAGTGCCACAATTACATGTTTCGACAAAGGGCTTTCAATCTTTCCACATTCCTTGGCTTGCCAATTCATTTTGATCTTGATGATGTTTCCTATAAAGAGAATAGCACTTTCTCAATACCTTTATAAATATTATATGTTTGAATTAAGAATTTATGGAAGGTTTCTGTTGTATCAGAAAATTATTACCTTATTAAAATTAGGCCTGAATTTTGTTCAAACAACAACAACAGTTTTGTTAAGGTAGGCTTCATAGAAGAACTCCTTGTTCTTACTGTTATATTGTTTAATGAACAAAATGTTTCTGGATGTTGCTGCATTATGTCATAATTGGCACAAGAAGTACACCAAAGAATGCTGCAAACTGGATATTTGACTTTTTTTCTATTCGCTCGGAGAGGAATTTCAAAATATCTCATGTTGAATATGGCAGCGCAAAGTTTCATGCTGTAAAATTCTGGAAGAACATACAGCTTCATATTGAGCATTACGGTTGGCAACAAGATCAGGGCCCATATACTTATTTTCATAACATTCTTACACCTATAATAGGAAACATTTAAAAATTATAAGTGCGTGCAAACCTCAACTTTCAACTCCCTAACCCCTGCAATGTCACAATGAGAATAGCTGGTGAGCAGCTTTAATAGATGCATTTAACGACGCTCTTACTAGTATTAAGGAAAACCCGTAAATCTATCTGTTATGTCAGAATTCAAAAGCTGATCCATCACTTTACTCTCTCCCCATGCACTTGCATGTTGCTGACTTAATTAGTGATCTACTCCCATTGCATATTCCTCTGATTTAAATATTGATCTACCCTTATTATACAAAGGTAGAACTAGCAATGGAAACTGAGCATCTTGAGTATGTTCCTCCATTCAACAGTTATTAGTGTGCATACTTGGTCCCTGAATACTTTGCTCCTCAACAGCATTGAACTTTTCATGATTTAGAGAATATTTCTTTTTTCCTGGGATCTAGAGAATCTCGCTTCTCCTACATTAAACTTGAAACAGCTTTGCCTACTTACATAGTTAACTTCTGGTCATATCTGATTTGCAATGATTCCCACCTTAGTGCCAACTCAAATGTCACCATATTGCCTTCTTTCCAGTTAATGGTAAAAACTTGAAGAGTTCCAGTACATATCATGGAGTCACTGCCCCCTGCCTTATACTACCGGCTATCCTCACTCCCTGTTAAAGCATTACTAAAATCATTATATAATTAAAACATTCTATCCTCATCAACTTCATCCAATCAATTTCCACACCATGCCTAAAAATATGTCCATAAAATCATGGAACTATAGAAAATATTCAATACATGCAGAAGGTATTTGGTCCATCATCTCAATGCCAGCCTAATCTTGCTTCCCAGCGATTGTACTCCTGAAAGTCATGGCTCTTCAAGTACATATGGCTTCAAGGCTGCTAAGGAAGGTTAGATCACATGGGATCCAAGGAGGGATAGCTCAATTGATAGCAAATTGGCTCCATGGAAGGAAGTAGAGGGTGATGGTGGAAGATTGCTTCTCGGACTGGAGGCATATGGCTAGTGGGGTGATTCAAGGTTTGGTGTTGGGCCTGTTACTGTTTGTCATCTACATCAATGATTTTGATGAGAGCATACAGGGCAAGATTAACAAGTTTGCAGATGATACAAAAGTGGGTGGTTTTGTAGATAGTGAAGATGGTTGTGAAAGATTGCAGCAGGATCTGGATCAATTGGCTAGGTGGGCTGAGGAACGGTTGATGGAATTTAATACAGAGAAGTGCTAATATCCATGTAGACTTCATCAAACTCATTATCTTCATTAACTTTCCCTGTGACAACCTCAAAACATTCAATCATTAGTTAGGCACACTCTTCCCTTAAAATGTAATTGCTGGTGATTTCTGATTGATTTGTGCTTTTCCAAATGAAAGTTGTTACAGTCCTAAGGATGGATTCCAATAATTTATAAACATCAAAATTAAACTAACTGGCCAATTAGTGAGTGAAATTTTATATGTTTTCTCGCTTTTGTTCGTCGAGCAATAAAAGTGAATCCCACTGTTCTGGGCTCTTCTAAAAGCCCAGTGTCTTTCCTAGATTTAAATATTTATTTACTCCCTTCATACAAGATGCAATGGCTTTGGATTTAATTCTCCCATTTTTTAGTAAATTATCTTGGATTGTTTTCTCTGAAATGCCAGAGATTTAGGGAAGACGACAGAAGTATATATTATGAGAGGCATTGATAGGGTACAGAATGAAAATCTTTTTCCAATGGTGGAAATATCAAATACTAGAGGGTATAGCTTTAAGATAAGAGTGACAAAGTTTAAAATAGATGTGTGTGGCAGGTATTTTACACCGAGGATGGTGAGTAGCTGTAACACACTGCCAGGGGTGGTGGTGGAGACTTTTAGGTAGGTGCATGGTTTACACAGTGAATAGAGGGATATGGATTGTGTACAGGCAGGTAAAAATTGGTTTTGGCATCATGTTTGGCACAGATATCAAGTCAGGATTGTTTTATTATCATATGTCCCGGATCGGACAAGGAAATTCTTACTTGCTGCATCACAACAGAATATGTGAATATGCAAACATAGTACGTAACGGGGGAAGAGACAAAAAGTTCAATAATTAACAAATATAGTGCAGTAATAATATAGTCTTTTGCAGTTTAGAGCTCAGAGCTTATTTGTTGTTGTGTTTAATAGCTTGTTGGCTGTAGGGAAGAAGTTGTTCCTGAACCTGGACGTTACAGTTTTCAGGCTCCTGTACCTTCTTCCCGATGGCAATGGTGAAATGAGTGTGTGGCCAGGATCGTGTGGGTCTTTGATGATTTTGGCTGCCTTTTTGAGGCAGTGACTACGATAGATCCCTTCGACGGTGGGGAAGTCAAAGCCGGTGATGCACTGGGCAGTGATCACAACCCTTTTGTAATTTATCATGGGCTGAATGGCCTGTTCCTGTGCTGTACTGTTTTATGTTCTATCAATCGACTATGTTGATATTGAACATTATTTCTTACCGATAATGATCAGGAATTATCTTGGAGATGCGTTATGCCATTTACTTAATTACTGTAACTGATGGAAGGGTGCTTAGAACTGTCCTTTGAATCCTAGCCATGGAAGAACAATGTGCTTCATTGCAATTTGCCGACAATGCTTAAATAAATAATCCCTTTACATTTAATGAAAGCAATGTGTTTTATGGTCATAATGGCCAGTTGGATGCCATGTGTTAAAATAAATAACGTCACAGCTTTGAAATATGTTTACAGCAAAGAAGGCATCAGTAAACATTGAATCATTTTAAAGATTTGGCAATCAAAATTATATCAAAACTGATAGAGGAAGACAGAGTTTGAAGTGGTGTCTGAATTGGCATTCGCTGAATCCTTTCACTCTAGTGTGTTAAAATCTGGTCACATATTGTGCTTTGATCTCCTTATGCCACTGTGTTATTAATGCTCTGCTTTGGTAGTTGATAGTAAATAGTCTCTTTTTTTCTACCATGGTTTGTACTGGATGTACTGTGATTTTCCCATGTTCTAGCAACCTCTGTTAAAGTAGTCTCATTTTGTGATTTTGTTTACCTTGGAATGGGATGTTAACCATCGTGAAGGCTATTGTTGGGAAGTCGCTTTGTAAATTATCTGGGGGAGAAATGTTTCCCTCCAAGGTTGCTTGTAATCTAGAACATCTGGTAGGTAATTGAGGCTCTAGCCCTTTGACTAAGAACCGACATCTGGGAATGCTTCAAAGGTCTTACTGAAGTCCACATCAACTACATATGACTAGGAAATTGTTGTGAAGGTAAACACAATTCCTATGGTTTTTCCAAAATGTTGTTGCCAAAGATGACTGGTTATTTGGAATTGCAAATAAGAGGCAGAGAGACAGCAGACCATCAAGAAAAGTGGTAGGGTTTATTAAAATAGCTTGTATTGGAGAAAGGAAGAACTTCAAAGTGAACTTACCTTTTATAGGCTTATAGGCACGTAAGGAAGTTTCCAAATTTTATTAAAATTTTAAATATCTATTTATCACAAAAAATCTGATTAATGTTCACCAATGAAAATTGCAATTGGTTCAGTGCAATATATCTTTCTCATTTTCAATGATTTCAAGTGAACAAAGTGGAGCAGGAGAACCAGGTGTTCAAAACTACTTCATTTGCAAGAAACCAGTTTTCAACAGCTTTAATAAAGATCCTTTAGTTTACAAATTTTAAATACATCATTTATTATTTTGATGCAAGGAAGTAAGATTTAGGTTTATTATTATTATTATTATGTGTACCAAGATACCATGAAATTTTTTTACGGTTGTGCTGGGGTCGGAGATTACAACCTTCACGTGGTCCACCCTGTTTCGATTAATGCAATCAACTCGACGTGCACAAACAAATAGATCAAATAGAACAAGTTGACCTACAACTTTAGGCTGTGCACACCATATGCAAGAATAAGATCTTATATCTGAACACAATCAGGCAAAATACAAATACAACCGGTAGATCGAATAGAAAAATACCATATTGCAAAATATAGCTTCTCAGCATAGTAGCATAACAGTTACAGAGAGGGGTGGAAGATTGCTACCTTCACGTGGTTCGCCCTGTTTCGACTAATGCAATCAACTCGACGTGCACAAACGGAAGATCAAATAGAACAAGTTGTCCAACAACTTTAGGCTGTGCACGCCACACGAAAGAAGAAGTTCCAGAGAAAACATTCCATATCTTCAATGAGGTAGGTTGGAAAAATAAGAACAGCATTCCACCTAATGTAAGGACTGTTCAGAAGTCTGACAACAGAGAGGAAGAAGCTGTTCCTGACTCAGATGTTTTCAAGCTTTTGTAATTTCTGCTCGACGGGAGTGGGGAGAAGAAGCAATGACCAGGACGGCAAAGGTCCTAGATTATGTTGGCTGCCTTCCTGAGGCAACGTGAAGTATAGATTGAGTCAATGGTGGGGAGTCTAGTTTGTGTGAGTTATCAAGGTTTCATGTCCTAACTGATTGCACTGGTTTTGTGGTTGCTTTTGTGTTTTTTTAATGGAAAATTAATCCAAAACTTCCAATTAGAGCAATCTCTGATAAATGGGGAAAAAAACTCATATTTGCTTACTATTATTCATTGCATGGGACAAGGTAATGGCAAATGTAACTCTCCTCTAAATATTCAGTTGGATTAAATACAATCGAAACAAAAATGCGCTAACGGACAATACTGTACTGATCTGGCCAATACTTTTCATTCTAACCTATTTCACTCAGGCTCATACCAATTTAAAAAATAAATTAAAATATCATGGTCTGAATTTTTTTATTTATTCAAAATTACTGGAATTAAAATAGCTTTGGAATTGGCTATATAGTCAGTGGGAACAATTGCATGTGATGATTGAAATCTAAAAAAATTGAAAGATTAAAGTTGCAGAAGAAGTACATTCCGTACTATTTGTGAACTATGAAGGTGATGAGTTCCAATTTCGTGAATTGGCTGCAGTATCTGTTCACAAAATGGGCGACAGAAATATAAAACATATAAGGCCTCTAGGCTATGTTGACTGTTTCCCTTTCCATGGGCATGAGATTGTTTGGAAAGCAAAACAATCTAATGAAAGCTGAGGGAAGAGGAGAGCAATTATTGTCAAAATTATAATGTCAATGCCGACTACTCATGCAATTAGTAACATCTCCCGGCAGTAGCTTCACTTCCCTCCACATAAAAAGATGCATTTCAGCATCAAAAGAATACTACCTGCAGAGTATAACATGATAACATGGGACTGCAGATGCTGGCTTAAAAAATATATATACAAAGTTCTGGGGTAACTCAGTGGTTCAGGCAGTATCGCCGGAGAACATGGACAGGGTCAGGGTCGGGACACATTTTCGTTTCAGTTCAGAACCCTTCTTCTGAAGAAGTGACCTGACCTAAAATGCCACCTATCCATGTTCTTCAGGGATGCTGCCTGATCTGCTGAGTTATTCCAGAACTTTGTGTTTTAATTTTAATTGTTGTTTTCAGGGAAGCTTTCTGGTCTGTGTTCAACTTTTCATTGGCAAAGTGATAATTTATGAAAATGCAAAATTATTTGTTTTGAAATATTGCACAATTTTACATGTTATGTTTGATGTCATTATGTTTATACTATAATTTCAAATATTATCCAGAAATCTTCTTGATTGATGTTTCCCCCTTTGCACTCGTCGGTCAAGATATTAGATCATGTGGCATTTGTCGTGTACTTGAGCAGAAAGCACTGAAGATCATTTTCACTTTAAATTGTGGCAGATTTAAAGCTGGACCGGGCACTTCTATGCACTATTGATGTTATTGTGTCGGATATTTTCCCAGTGTAAGGTTTGCATCAAGTGATGTCATCACACTTGTAATGCCCAATTTTAACTGTAGAACACTGTTTCCTTTATCATCCATTATTTATTTTGCATATCTTTTATTCATTGTTCTTTATCTCTCTACATCATCGTCTACATCTTCTACGTACCCTATCCTGGGCTTTAGGCTCTTCATATCTGAAGCTGATGGGCTACCTGGCCCCTCCAGCACATTGGACCTCGCTCCTGACTTGCGGTTCATTGTCAAAATGCTCATCTCCACAGCTAACAAAGTGTGTGTTACACTGCAGTGGCTGCTGCAGTAACAGAGATAGAGATAGAAACAGAGACAGTAACCAGAGATAGATAGGTTTTTGATTAGTACATGTGTCCGAGGTTATGGGGAGAAGATTCAAGAGAGTTTATTGTCATGTGTCCCTGATAGGACAATGAAATTCTTGCTTTGCTTCAGCACAACAGAACATAGTAGGCAATGACTACAGAACAGATCAGTGTGTCCATATACCATTATATAAATATACACACACGAATAAATAAACTGATAAAGGGGGGGATCTTATAGAAACTTACAAAATTCTTAAGGGGTTGGACAGGCTAGACGCAGGAAGATTGTTCCTGATGTTGGGGAAGTCCAGAACAAGGGGTCACAGTCTAAGGATAAGGGGGAAGTAATTTAGGACCGAGTTGAGAAAAACATTTTTCACACAGAGAGTGGTGAATCTGTGGAATTCTCTGCCACAGAAGGTAGTTGAGGCCAGTTCATTGGCTATATTTAAGAGGGAGTTAGATGTGGTCCTTGTGGCTAAAGGGATCAGGGGGTATGGAGAGAAGGCAGGTACAGGATACTGAGTTGGATGATCAGCCATGATCATATTAAATGGCGGTGCAGGCTCGAAGGGCCGAATAGAAACATAGAAACATAGAAAATAGGTGCAGGAGAATGGCCTACTCCTGCACCTATTTTCTATGTTTCTAAAGTGCAAATAAACAGATAATGGGCTCTTAATGTTCAGAGTTTTGTTCGTGCCAAGTTTAATAGCCTGATGGCTGTGGGGAAGTAGCTATTCCTGAACCTGGTCATTGCAGTCTTCAGGCAGAGAATGCAGTTAGGAGGAAGAGATAGATCAGCCATGATTGAATGGCGGAGTAAACTTGATGGGCCAAATGGCCTAATTCTATTCCTATGATTTATGATCCTATGACCTTTTGACATGCCTATAAGTGCTAATGTCCCTTCCTTAATGCTGCTCAGCAAAGAGTTGGGTGGGCAAACCAGGAACCATCCAATATCTGCTTTAGTGCTTGTTTCTTGAAGTACACCATTCTAACACACTTCCAAAAAATTTGCAAATCTTATGATTCCTTTGGGGTGGGATGAATCTGATTAGATGCTAGTGCATGATGTAGCCTCACATTGGTGCACGAATAATGTATGAAATCAAAAATCTTGCTTTCGACTGGAAAACTAATTTAGAGTTTGACTTGACTTCACCTTAGCAAATGGAACTGACCATCTTCCGGCTAGGGTAAGAGTTATGCATGACTAAGCTTTGCCACTACTGTCTTACTGTTGCTTATGGCCTGTGTCGAACTGAAAGATGCACATGTCCACTGGGGAAACTATTGTGGAATTCAGTGATTATGTTCACACTGACTGAATGAGTGAACAAACATGTATGTAGTGACTCACAACTTTCGATGTCCATAGTTTTTCAACTTACATGGAATACACGAGATGATTTTTAAAATTAGGCTAAGCAATCTATTTCCAAAAAAAAGACATATTTTTGAGATAACAATGAAAATATACATTTTCAAGTATGAAATATCAGTATCGCCATCTGCAGAGGCAATCCGAGAATGATATCTTGCATATCCAATAATATAAAAAGAGGAACTGCAGATGCTGGTTTACTGTGTTCTCTAACTTGTGTTGAGCCAACTATAAATTGATATAAAAACACTCAAAGTGGTGGAGTAACTCAGCGGGTCAGGCAGCATTTCTGGAGAGCATGGATAGGTAACGTACAAATCGGGACTGACCCAAAACATCACCCATCCATGCTCTCTTGAGATGCTGCCTAACCCAACCTGATACCTCATCTATCCATGTTCTCCAGAGATGCTGCCTGACCTACTGCGTTACTCCAGTATCTTTTTATATGAATTTATAGTTGGCTTAACATAAGTCAGAGAACACAGTTCATTTTATTTCTAAATAAGTAGAAATTAAATTTGTTTGAGCCTGAAGTGAATACTACACATTAATTGGGTGCCAAAACTCATCAGGCCCATTCAGATAAGTTGTTGGTTCCCGATGTGTCTCTGCAGGCTGCTCGACCTAGTCAATCCAAGCAGCCCACTTCATTAAGAGTGACTGGAGATAACTCCTGTGCAGGAGCAGAGACTTGGTTGAATAGGACTAGTGGAAATCTTTCTTGTCTTGAGTCAGGAGTCACAGCACAGAAACTGGCCCTTTGGTCCATCAAGTCAATGATTACCAAACACAGATTACCAAACACAGACTAATCCTGTCTAATCCATTTTACCCACATTCTTGTCAATTTCTTTCAAAGACAATCTTTCTACAATCACATTGTAGTCATAAATGTGATTTTGGAGATACTGTTTTGAAAATAAAGATGAGAATTTTAAAATTAACTCGCTTTGTAAATTTAATCACATTACTTATAACTTTACCAGAAGCCAGTGTAAATTAGCAAGTGCAAGAAAGATCGGTAAATGAGAAAAGACACAAAGAGTTGGAGTGACTCAGAGGTTCAGTCAGCATCTGGAAACATCTCATGGACATATCTCATGGATACGTGATGTTTCGGAGACTTGACGTAAGAAAGGACCATAGCCTGCAATGTTTTCAATGGTTGGCAGTTAAACAAGGAAGACCAAGCAGATGTATATTGAAATAAGCAAGGCACCAGCATAATCAAGGACGAGTTGCACCCCGGCCACACCCTCTTCTCCCCTCTCCCATCAGGCAAGAGGTACAGAAGTGTGAAAACGCACACCTTCAGATTCAGGGATAGTTTCATCCTAGCTGTTATTAGGCAACTGAACCAGCCTATCGACAACTAGAGAGCAGTCCTCACTAGAGGCAAATGGCAAGGCAAATTTATTTATATAGCACTATTTGTACAAGCAGCAATTCATAGTGCTTTACAGGGAAAAAAACACAACAAAAGAATAACATAGTAAAAAGACAGCAGAACAACCAAACAACACAGGACAACAAAATAGCCAATAATCAAAAGTTACAAAACAAGCAATACGACAAATGCATGAATAGTAAAACAAAGTCACTAAAACAATAAATTCGGAGAGAGAGCAGCGGCAGCCAATCGCGCCAGCGTTCACTCTCGCCTCCAGAGCCATCTGCAGCACACCAATAAAGATAAAACACAACAGTAAAGAATTTAACATAAAACATTAAAAGCATCCCTCCACTGTGGGGGAAGGCACAAAGTCCAGTCCCCATCGCCATGTCCACCCTAAGTAGTCGGGCCTATTGGGGCCTCCGCAGTCGCCGCTACGGAGGCCCGATGTTCCCGGCTGTTCTCACCGGGTGATGGTACTCTGGCATTGGTAGACCCTCTCAGCGGCTTGGGGTGCCAGGAACAGTCGCCTCCTTACCGGAGACCGCGGCTTCCAAGCCAACAGGCTGTGCTGTATGGAGCTCCACACACTGGCGATCTCGGCGAGAGATCCCAGGCTCCACAAGTGTAAAGTTCAGCGCTGCCGCCTGCTACTGGCCGCTCCCCAGACCCGCGGCTCCGCGATGTTTTTCTCGGCGGCCGCAGCATACTGGAGTTCCAGCACAGCGACTCAGGCAAGGCATCGCCCGCTCCACTCCACTATAGCGCTCTAGCGCTGCGTCGCCTCCGAAGCCGAGGTTCTGGCCAGGTCCCCTCAGGAAAACGTCGCTCCAGACCCCGCTGGTAGGCCGCGAGGACGGGTCAAAGTTGCTGCTCGAGGAAAGCCGCCTCTCCAACCAGGTAGGGATTTGAGAAAGCAGTTTTCCCCTTCTCCCCCACCACCCTCCACACATAAAAAGATTAGACCCCCAACTAACACTTTTAACATACTAAAAATAAAGAAAAGTGAAAATATTTAATTGGACTTTATTGGACTATCTTGCATTATTCCCTTTATCCTATATCCTGCGGACGGCATAATCATAAACCATAATCATGTATAGTTTTTCCGCTGACTGGATGGCACTCAACAAAACAGCGTTTCACTGTACCTTGGCAGAGATGACAATAAACTAAACTAATTGAGTTTGGAGCATGGTTTCAGCAGCAACTGAGATGAAGCAAAATTTGAGTTAGATCATTTTATGATTAAGCTAAATGGTAATCGCATGGACATGAGGTACAAAATACCAGTTAAATTCTAGCACTAAGGTTGTGAGCTGTATGGTTCAGATTCAGACAGTTACTGGGGAGTGACCTGAAGCCAACTGCTTTACTTTTCCTGAGGTTTAGCTGGAGAAAACCTTTCCTCAACCAGAGTTGAATGTCGGACAATCTCATAATGTATAGGCTGAGGAGAATTAGGATGGGTAAAAAAAAAAAAAGAGACTTGTGTAAACGTTAGTCAGAAATCTGTTTAAGAAGGAACTACAGATGCTGGAAAATTGAAGGTAGACAAAAGTGCTGGAGAAACTCAGCGGGTGCAGCAGCATCTATGGAGCGAAGGAAATAGGCAACTTTTCGGGTTGAAACCCTTCTTCAGACTGATGTGGGTGGGTGGGGGGAGCGGGGAGGAGAAAGGGGAAAGGAAGAGGAGGAGCCTGAGGGCTGAGGGAGAGCTGATAAGGGGAGGAGACAGCAAGGGCTACCGAAAATTGGAGAAGTTAATGTTTATGCTGCTAGAGTGCAAACTGCCCAAGTGGAATATGAGGTGCTACCCCTCCAATTACTGGTGGTGCACACCCTGGTCATGGAGGAGGCCCAGGACAGAAAGGTCGGATTCGGAATGGGAGGGGGAGTTGAAGTGCTGAGCCACCGGGAGATCTGGTTGGATAATGCGGTGCGAGCGGAGGTGTTCGGCGAAACAATCGCCAAGCCTACGCTTGGTCTCACCGATGTAGATCAGCTGACATCTAGAGCAGCAGATGCAATAGATGAGGTTGGAGGAAATGCAGGTGAACCTCTGTCGCACCTGGAACAACTGCTTGGGTCCTTGAATGAAGTCAAGGGGGGGGAGGTAAAGGGACAAGTGTAGCATCTCTTGCGGTTGCAAGGGAAAGTGCCCGGGGAGGGGGTGGTGCGAAGGAAGGGAAGAATTGACCAGAGAGTTTCTTCAGCACTTTTGTCTACAGTCAGAAATCTGTACAGAGTTTGTATGTTCTCCCCGTGACCGCATGGGTTTTCTCCGAGATCTTTGGTTTCCTCCCACACTCCAAAGATGTACAGGTAAGTAGGTTCATTGGCTCGGTGTATGTGTAAATTGTCCCTAGTGTGTGTAGAATAGTGTTAATGTGCGGGGATCGCTGGTCAGCTCGGACTCGATGGGCCGAAGGGTCTGTTTCCATGCTGTATCTCGAAACTAAACTGAGTCTAATTTGAAGGCTCATATTTTCAAATTCAAAGCAATGGAGTGGAACAGTGGAGCAGCAGTAGAGTTGTTGCCTTACAGCGCCAGAGACCCGGGTTCGATCCTGACCACGGGCGCTGTCTGTATGGAGGTTGTACATTCTCCCCATGATCTTTGTGGGTTTTCTCCGGGTGCTCCGGTTTCATCCCACACTCCCAAGATGTACAGGATGTAGGATAATTGGCCTGGTAAAATAGTAAATTGTCTCTAGTGAGTGTAGGATGGTGTTAATGTGTGGGGTCGCTGGTTGGTGCTGACTCGGCGGGCCGAAGGGCCTGTTTCCACATTGTCTTTATAAACTAAACTAAAATGAACAAATAGTAACTGACTCTAAGGGGAAATTGATTTTCTTCATCAATAAATATATGAGTGTGAGAAAGTTCTATACGACTGAGAGTTCAATTAACACATGATTTAAAAATAACAAATGTATGAGTGTGTAACATAGTTCAATGATACACATTATTTCAAAATAACAGAAAAAATCTTGTTTTATTCCAGTTATTAAATATATTTCAGAACTTAAACAGCATGAAGAAATGCTAATTCCAACAACCATGGTTTTTTTAATAAGGTACCTACAAATATGAACATTTCTACTGAAATCTTTCACATAAAAGAGAGGAATAAAAATTGTCATTCCACCCGAGTTATTTTATGCGACTAAGGCACTTAGCCCAACATCATTTCTGACATTTTTCAAACAATCTTTGCTGCCAACTGTTTTTGAAAAGAAGTGAACCAATCTGATGTAGCAGGTCAAAGGAGGTGTTGTGTCCTGACAGGGAAATGTGTTTTGTGATTGAATTTTAATAAAACTGACATTTCTTTGATAAAAAAAAAGCAGAGAAATCTGTTGAGTCTTGATCAGTTTGAGCATGCAATGTACTAATTACGGGAAAATCTCAAAATCAAGCCTGCCCACCGAAATACAAATAATTATAATAGAACCAATTTTCATTTTCCCTCCTTTCTCAGTTCTCATTTACGAGTTGTTTACATTTTCCTGTGCAAGTTTCAGTATTTTTCCATTATTTCTAGCATAGTCACAACAACGTCACTTTTGGCTCCTAATTTCGCTTTAGGTATTTTTTCACTAGTTTGCTGTTTTTACATTGAATGCTGGTCACAACTGCTGCTCAAGCTGCTGGATGAGGATGAGATACAGACAGAGTGAGATCTCCCATCTGGGAGAGAACTGTCACAGGGAGTTAGACTCAACACGCTGATGATGGCAAAGATCATGCAATGATAATCAGCTTTATACTCGAGCACAATTTTCCTACGCCTTTGGACCATCATTGCTCTATTTATCTAATATCCAGGTTAGTTATTTATCTGCACATACATGATAGCAGATCTATCATTTCGTTATTGCTTCCCCAGTTCAATTTTATTGCTTGTTAGGTTCACAGATTAAAAAAGAAATGACTTTATGATAGGAAATCATAACCTGTTATTTCACTTCCGGATGCAGTTTCTTAAACTTTCCATTAATCTGTCATTCTTAAATTAGTTTTCAAAGTTGTGATTTATTTATCTGACCATAAGAGGAACAATAGTCGATTTAGCTTTAGACATTTAGACTCTAGACTTTTGAGATACAGCATTTTAAAGGGCCCTGCCGCGCATCGAGTCCATGCCGACCAGCAATCACCCCATACACTAGCACTAGCCTACACGACCATGGAAGGGACGACCATGGCTGACAAGGGACGTCAGGGACAGTATAAAAATTAAAGCGAAGAAGTACAACGTAGCAAAGATGAGCGGGAAGCAAGAGGATTGGGTAATGTTTAAAGAACTACAGAAGATAACCAAAAAGACAATATGGGAAGAAAAGATGAGGTACGAAGGTAAGCTAACCAAGAATATAAAGCAGGATAGTAAAAGCTTCTTTAGGTATGTGAAGAGGAAAAAATTAGTTAAGACCAAAGTTGGACCCTTGAAGACCGAAAAAGGTGAAGTTATTATAGGGAACAAGGAAATGGCAGATGAGTTGAACAGGTACTTTGGATCCGTCTTCACTAAGGAGGACACAAACAATCTTCCTGATATAGTAGTGGCCAGAGAATCTGGGGTGATGGAGGAACTGAAGGAAATCCACATTAGGCAGGAAATGGTGTTGGATAGATTGATGGGACTAAAGGCCGATAAATCCCCAGGGCCCGATGGTCTGCATCCCAGGGTACTTAAGGAAGTGGCTCTAGAAATTGTGGATGCATTGGTGATAATTTTCCAATGTTCTATAGACTCAGGTTCAGTTCCTGTGGATTGGAGGGTAGCTAATGTTATCCCACTTTTTAAGAAAGGCGGGAGAGATAAACAGGGAATTATTAACCAGTTAGCCTGACATCGGTGGTGTGGAAGATGTTGGAGTCAATTATAAAAGATGAGATAGCCAAACATTTGGATAGCAGTAACAGGATCGGTCCGAGTCAGCATGGATTTACGAAGGGGAAATCATGCTTGACTAATCTTCTGGAATGTTTTGAAGATATAACTAGGAAAATGGACAAGGGCAAGCCAGTGGGTGTAGTGTACCTGGACTTTCAGAAAGCATTAGATAAGGTCCCACATAGGAGATTAGTGCGCAGAATTATGGCACATGTATTGGGGGTAGAGTGCTGACATGGATAGAGAAGTGGTTGGCAGACAGGAAACAAAGAGTAGGGATTAACGGGTCCCTTTCAGAATGGCAGGCAGTGACTAGTGGGGTTCCGCAAGGCGCGGTGCTGGGACCGCAGCTATTTACAATATACATCAATGATTTGGATGAAGGGATTCAAAGTAACATTAGCAAATTTGCAGATGAAACAAAGCTGGGAAGCAGTGTGAACTGTGAGGAGAATGCTATGAGAATGCAGGGTGACTTGGACAGGTTGGGTGAGTGGGCAGATGCATGGCAGATGAAGTTTAATGCGGATAAATGTGAGGTTATCCACTTTGGTAGCAAAAACAGGAACACAGATTACTATCTAAAGGCGTCAAGTTGGGAAAAGGGGAAGTACAACGGGATCTGGGCGTCCTTGTACATCTATGAAAGTAAGCATGCAGGTACAGCAGGCAGTGAAGAAAGCGAATGGCATGTTGGCCTTTATAACAAGAGGAATCGAATATAGGAGCAAAGAGGTCCTTCTGCAGTTGTACAGAGCCCTAGTGAGACCACACCTGGAGTATTGTGTGCAGTTTTGGTCCCCTAATTTGAGGAAGGACATTTTTGCTATTGAGGGAGTGCAGCATATGTTTACAAGGTTAATTCCCGGGATGGCGGGACTGTCATATGCTGAGAGAATTGAGCAGCAGGGCTTGTGCACTCTGGAGTTTAGAAGGATGAGAACGAATCTCATTGAAACATATAAGATTGTTAAGAGTTTAGACACGCTAGAGGCAGGAAACATGTTGCCGATGTTGGGGGAGTCCAGAGCCAGGGGCCACAGTTTAAGAATAAGGAGTAAGCCATTTAGAATGGAGATGAGGAAACACTTTTTCTCACAGAGAGTGGTGGGTCTGTGGAATTCTCTGCCTCAGCGGGTGGTGGAGGCAAGTTCTCTTAATGCTTTCAAGAGAGAGCTAGATAGGTCTCTTAAAAATAGTGGAGTCAGGGAATATGGGGAGAAGGCAGGAACGGGTTACTGATTGGGGATGATCAGCCATGATCACATTGAATGGCGGTGCTGGCTCGAAGGGTTGAATGGCCTACTCCTGCACCTATTGACTATTGTCTATTGTGCAACATTGGGACTTGATTCTTAGATCATACACTATTTTAACCCTCCTATCTTTCATAAATGGGGCGGATACATGGCTAAACATGTAGTAGCATACATTGCATTTCCCGCTGCTATTATTTTAAACTCAAGGAGGTAGTTGAAATGGTTGCCATTAATCCGGAAGGGAGCATTTAGATGATACTTCCCATTTCACTCTGTTTATTGGTCAAGAGTGGTTGACAAGAATATCAATATCATCAATTATTTCACCATATCCATTTTCATGCCACATATTGATGTAGGTCATCAACATAACTTCCGTTTTCCACCAAAATGTTATGACAATCATATAATTCATCTGTAAAATAAAATAAAAGCATCCTCTCTTTTTTTTCCTTTTATAGAACATGTCGTAAGGTTTGTGTAGGAAGGAACTGCAGATGCTGGTTTACACCAAAAATAGACACAAAATGTTGGAGTAACGCAGCTAGTCGGGTAGCATCTGGAGAAAAGGCATAGGTGACGTTTTGGGTCTACGGTATAATGGCAGTTATTGGATTGGGGTCAGGATAGAGTGGTGAATGGATGGATGGTAGCATGCAGTGATGACTGCCACATGTCCTATATGATTCACTGGGACATGAAACTTTCGCAAGACCTTCTCAATTTGGTGCATAGGAACATATTAGCTTCGGGCTTACTTTTCACTGTCAGTATTCCATTATTTTCTGGTTGCATCCCTGCTTTCCAGTTGCAAAGAACAACAGCCACGGCCCTTCTAATGTAAAGCAAATCACCTTTGGTACTCTTTCTTACATTACAGTCCTTACTCTTCATTGCTTTTGAACTGTTTTAAACCTGGCACCAGCATTTAAAATAATCGGGCATATTTTAACATAACTTTAAAATAATATCGCCAGGAAAATTTATACCAAAATGTTGTACAAAAGCAAATGTTGTTTGGAATAAAGTATAACCTTGCAATTATCCTTGTTGGTGCAAGGATAGTTGCAATATTATACTTACCGCACACAACCCCACCTTATCACAGATCATTTAATTATTAACACTAATGCACCTTCCTGCTAATATCTCCCCAATCCACTCTCTCCTAATTTATGGAGCATTATTTTCTGTCATTTTTGTTCTTTCTCATATCAGAAAATCTTAGACCAATCATAGTAACCCTACATCTTGACTCGATTATTTTTGAATAAAAATAAAAATCCAGAAATTCAGCCACGTACTTTATAGAGCAGTCACCAGATGGCGATGTGCACTGTATAAATGAACTTAGAAAGCACCAGTTTCAGTAAAGCACCTGTGTACATGTAGCCGGTTATTCCAAGATAAGCAATGTTCTCATAGAAACATAGAAACATAGAAAAATAGGTGCAGGAGTAGGCCATTCGGCCCTTTGAGCCTGCACCGCCATTCAATGTGATCATGGCTGATCATCCAAATCAGTATCCCGTACCTGCCTTCTCTCCATACCCCCTGATCCCTTTAGCCACAAGTGCCAAATCTAACGTCCTCTTAAATATAGCCAATGAACTGGCCTCAACTACCTTCTGTGGCAGAGAATTCCAGAGACTCACCACTCTCTGTGTAAAGAATGTTTTCCTCATCTCGGTCCTAAAGGAATTCCCCCTTATCCTTAGACTGTGACCCCTTGTTCTGGACTCCCCCAACATCGGGAACAATCTTCCAGCATCTAGCTTGTCCAACTCCTTAAGAATTTTGTAAGTTTCTATAAGATCCCCCCTCAATCTTCTAAATTCCAGCGAGTACAAGCCGAGTCTATCCAATCTTTCCTCATATGAAAGTCCTGACATCCCAGGAATCAGTCTGGTGAATCTTCTCTGTACCCCCTCTATGGCAAGGATGTCTTTCCTCAGATTTGGAGACCAAAACTGTACGCAATACTCCAGGTGTGGCCTCACCAAAACCCTGTACAACTGCAGTAGAAACTCCCTGCTCCTATACTCAAACCCTTTCGCTATGAATGCTAACATACCATTTGCTTTCTTCACTGCCTGCTGCACCTGCATGCCTACTTTCAATGACTGGTGTACCATGACACCCAGGTCTCGTTGCATCTCCCCTTTTCCTAATCTGCCACCATTCAGATAATAGTCTACCCTCATGTTTTTGCCACCAAAGTGGATAACCTCACATTTATCCACATTATACTGCATCTGCCATGCATCTGCCCATTCACTCAGCCTATCCAAATCACCCTGCAGCCTCCAAGCATCCTCCTCACACCTAACTATACCCCCCAGCTTGGTGTCATCTGCAAATTTGGAGATGTTGCATTGAATTCCCTCGTCCAAATCATTAATATATATTGTAAATAGCTGGGGTCCCAGCACTGAGCCTTGCGGTACCCCACTAGTCACTGCCTGCCATTCTGAAAAGGACCCGTTTACTCCTACCCTTTGCTTCCTGTCTGCCAACCAGTTCTCTATCCACATCCATACTGAACCCCCAATACCGTGTGCTTTAAGTTTGTATGCTAATCTCTTATGCGGGACCTTGTCGAAAGCCTTCTGAAAGTCTAGATATAACACATCCACTGGTTCTCCCTTATCCACTCTACTAGTTACATCCTCGAAAAATTCTATCAGATTTGTCAGACATGATTTACCTTTCGTAAATCCATGCTGACTTTGTCCAATGATTTCACCACTTTCCAAATGCGCTGCTATCCCATCTTTAATAACTGACTCTAGCAGTTTCCCCACTACCGATCTTAGACTAACTGGTCTGTAATTCCCCGCTTTCTCTCTCCCTCCTTTTTTAAAAAGTGGGGTTACATTAGCTACCCTCCAATCCTCAGGAACTACTCCAGAATCTAAGGAATTTTGAAAAATTATCACTAATACATCCACTATTTCTGTGGCTACCTCCTTGAGTACTCTGGGATGCAGACTATCTGGCCCTGGGGATTTATCGGCCTTCAATCCGTTCAATTTACCCAACACCACCTCCCGGCTAACCTGGATTTCACTCAGTTCCTCCATCTTATTTGACCCCCGTTCCACTGCTATTTCCGGCAGATTATTTATGGAATCTCATTTATGGAATCTTATGGATTCTCATTTTAAGGAATCATATGAAGGAATTGATGGAAGAATCAAGAAATTTTGTTCATATCACATTCCAATTTCAAGCCGCCGGTGATATTAGTGGAAAGCATTAACAGATGGATGATTGATGAAATATAATTGATAAAATAAATGGAGAGGACTGATACTAGGACACTGCCCCGAGGAACGGCATTCAATATCTGCATTTTCAACAAACCTAACAGGCATTTTGTATCATTTTATTACCACGTGAGCTGCAATTGGTTTCAACACAACTGAAGTTTTGAAACAATCCAAGTATCTTTCGAACATGTTGAAGACAGAGTGCTGGAGCAGCTCAGCGGGTCAGGCAGCATCTGTGCAGAACATGGATAGGTGACATTTTGGACGGGGACCTTTATTCAGACTGATTGTTGCGGTGGGAAGAAAGCTGGAAGTGAGGCAAGGCTAAAGCCTGGCAGGTAATAGGTCGACATGGGTGAGGAGGGTTATTGGATAGCCAGATGGTTGCACAAAGACAAGAAATGAAAAGACACAAGGTGTGAGACAACAGGATTAAAGAGTTACAAATTGTGAAGTTAGAAGAAGAAATGTAGGTGGAAGGGGACGGGGAGGGGAGAAATAGGTGTGAGTCCAGATGGGGTGCAGGTAGGGATGGGGGAGGGGGTAAAGAAGAGGGAAAAGGGGTTATATGCGGGAAGAAGGGAGAGAGGGAGGGTAAAGTAGTTGGATAATTCAATGTTCTTTAGAACATTGCTGACTTGTTTTCAATGATAGCAAAACCAATTAGCAGGTCTTCATAATTTTTTTACATGCTCAGCAAAATATATTTGCTGTGGAGTTGTTTGTTATAGAGTTACCATGACAATATTTTGACTTTTTCTGAGTAATTCTGTGATAATTCTGCCCGGGGAATTCTGTGGCAAGCAGATCGGTGAAGACACATTGTTTCTGTTTGATGATATAATCATTTAGAACATGAGACATTTGAAATTTTCATATTAGTCAGAGGTTGTGAAAATCATTTCAGAAAGATTTATTTTGTAGAAACAGGCGAAGTGTTCCCCACAGTTAAAATCAATTGTGCAGACCTCATCATGTGTCTGCAGGAGTTTGAAAGAAAACCTATAGGGTGGCACGGTGGCGCAGTGGTAGAGTTGCTGCCTTACAGCGCCAGAGATCCCGACCACGGATCCTGTCTGCACGGAGTTTGTATGTTCTCCCCGTGACCGCGTGGGTTTTCCCCGAGATCTTCGGTTTCCTCCCACACTCCAAAGACGTACAGATTTGTATGTTATTTGGCTTAGCATAAATGTAAATTTGTCCCTAGTGTGTGTAGTGTTAATGTGCAGGGATTGCTAGTCGGTGCGGACTTGGTGGGTCGAAGGGCCTGTTTCTGCGCTGTATCTCTAAAACTAAACAAAATCAAACATAGCAACAGAATATACTCCCCGGTGCGGTCAGTTTGTCGAATTATTCCTCTAGAAATGGATCGCCCTGTGACCGCATGGGTTTTCCCCGAGATCTTTGGTTTCCACCCACACTCCAAGGACGTACAGATTTCACACGTCCGGACCAACGGGATGCCGGCCCCAGGCCCACCGCCAGCACGGAGAACCCCCTGACCCACAGCCAGCGCCATCTCCAGTCCAACCCCGCTCCAACTGCAGAAGAACCCGCTCCCCGATGGGCCGCTCCAGCCTGGGCTCAGCCTCCTCCAACCCGGCGCTCGACTGGGCCGCTCTGCGGGTGGCCTTCAACCCCAACCTGGAGTTGGATCTGGCCCAGACTCTGGGCTTAGGGCTGGGCAAGGGAGGGGGAGGAGGTTGCTGCTGCCGCCATCACCACCAACAGCGCCAACAGCACCAGCAGCTCCAGTGGACGCCCGACCTGCCCATGGCTGGCAGAAGCCCATCCGCAGACTCTCTCTCCGACCAGGACAACTCCGGCAGCAGGGGCTCCGAGATGCCTGTCTTCGCGCAAGGCCAGCGGCTGCCCATCTTCAGCAGGATCTTGGTGTTGGACTGAGGGGAGGAGAGTGGAGGTGGAGGGCTGCCGGCCAACCTGGCGGGACAGGCAAAGCAGAGCTAGAGCCAGCAGCTGCGGCGCCATCAGCAGGTCCGGGGCCGCCCCACCAGCCCAGGGCCACCGTGGATACCTCCAGACAGGGACGGAACACCGTGGAGGGGACGGCCCAACAGCAATTCAAAAGCACCCGCAGTGACGGAGAGCTGACTGCGACCCCAACCCCAATCCCGATCCCGACCACGGATGAAACGCAAGCCTGCACACAATGCAGCACCACCGTTGCCGAATGTTTTATAGCTAGTGACCTATGACCAGGGCATGCGCATTCGGAATACCAAACTTGCATATTAAAACTATATTTCTGCATTCACAAAACTACATTTCCTACATTTTTGAAAGGCAAAGAGTATTTTTCTATTAATATATCTGCCCTATCCACAACATCATAACAATCAGAAAAATATCACATTTTCAAATCTACATTAAAAATGCCACATTTATTTAATATATTGGATACTATGATAAGATAATATCTTTGAAAAAACAGCAGATGGAAATATTTTATGTAAATTCATTCAATGTTATGCTGCTGAAATTGCTATGGTAAGCATCCTTGATAATTTCATCTTCCATTTCAACTCATTATGGTCTCGATCCTCTGAGTAATTGCCATCCTAATCTGCTGTAATTTATCTTTCTATATTAAAGGCTCTACTTGTATTACCATTTCAACATATCGCCCCTACACCTAGTGTCACAATCCTAGATGGATTACTCTCTTGCATTGCTACCCAGTCCCTCTTCCAACCGGGTCCATCACGGGTTCCGACCTCCCCTCCATCGAAGGGATTTACAGGAGTCTCTGCCTATAAAGGCAGCCAGCATCATCAGAGACCCACACACTCATATCACCCCTGCCATCAGGAAGAAAATATCGGAGCCTGAAAACTAACATCCAGGTTCAGGAACAGCCTCTTTCCCACAGCAATCAGACTATTAAATCCCACAACTTCCAAATAAGGTCTAAACTGTAGTGTTGGTTGCGCTGGTTTTGTGTTTTTTTAATTTTCTTATTTGTTTGTTTTTATATGCGTGTGTGTGTACATATATATATATAATTCTTACTTGCAGCAGCACAACCAAATATGTAAACCGTACTCTGTAAACAATATAATAAACAAGACAAAATAGTTCAGTGTATGTGTACATATATGTGTATATATATATATATATATATATATATATATATATATATATATATATATATATATATATATATATACACACACATATGTCATATAACATATCTGTTAAAACTGTGTGTGTGTGTGTGTGTGTGGGGGGGGGGGGGGGGGTGTATATGTGTGTGTGTGATTTTGCATTTGAAACAAATCTCCTTGAAAACCAGATGCCGAAACGGGGATATTTTTTACATATTTCAGTAGAAATTTTCCTTGTGATTTTAGAAATCACCAATTCCTCTGTACATTTGGTACATTATTTTCCCAACATTTAATTAAAATTGTTGACCTATCTAACCTTTTTTAAAATCTGACCACTGCCCAGCTGCTGACGTTACAATAACAATGAAATGTTTACATCTTCTGGTAGAAGATTTATTTATGATTTCAAAAATCCAATCCTCTATAAATTTGGTCAATTATTTCCCGAGATATTTACTAAATTTATAACCAAACTGACATTTAAAAAAAATATTAAGGTTGCACAGCTACTGACCTCACAATGCCTTTCCTCATGCCCCCACCCCCCTCTCTGGATGAATGCAGCTACTGTCATGCGTAGTTTTCCACGAGGTACATTAGCCCACCCAACCCCCCCCCCCCGTTCTTCAAAAGGCGCAGAAAGATCAAGAAAGTTCTGCAGCAAAGATCTTACAGCTTAGCTCCGCTATAGGATCTTTGTTCTGCAGATCGCAAGCTCAGAGGCAAATATCCTATAGCAAACTGTGCTATAGGCTCGTTGGTCACAGGTGCCCACGTGCTGAAGAAGCTTTCTCTCTCCCTGTGCAGCTTGTGAAGCCACGCCCCTCCCATCCCCCACCCGCCGGTTTCCAGAGAGTCATGCCGGTGCTGTCTCTCTCTGCTGTTTGCAGCCCACTCACTCGCCCGGCTCCCCCCTCCTCTTCTCACCTCCTCCCCATCCTCCCTCCCTCTCCTCTCCGTGTCCATGGCCCCATCTTCTGTAACGCTGATGGAAGCTTTTGGCAGTCCTCAGCAAAGAGCCTCTAGCTCGCTATAGGATCTTTGGTCCTCGGATCACTCCAGGCTCGCTCGGGCCCCCGCAACCTGCTGCCCCACCCCAATTCTCTCTCTCTCCCCCTCCCTCTCTCTCTCCCCCTCCCTCTCTCTCTCTCTCTCTCTCTCTCCCCTCCCTCTCTCTCTCTCTCTCCCCCCTCCCTCTCTCACCCCCTGCCCTAAACCCCTTTCCCCCTTCTCAGCCCCCTTCTCTCCCTCTATCTCCCCATCTCTCCCATCTCTCTCCCACCCCCCCCCCCCTCCACCACCCTCTCCCTCTGTCTCTTGCCCTTCTGTCTCTGCCCCACTCTCTCTGTCTCTCCCCATTCTCTCTCTGCCCTCACTCTCTACCCCCCCCCCCCAGACATGCCTGCAAGTTGGGGGCCATGCATCAGTGGATAGGGTGGTTATGGGGTAAAAGGAGCAAATTAATAATATTAATATAATATCAAGGGGGATAGTTAGCGTGTGTGTGGTGGTAGTTAGTGTGTGTGGGGGTGGTTAGTGCATATGACGCTGCATGCCCCCCCCCCCCAACACAACCGCATGTTGGAGGACCGACGGGTCTGCACTTGGTCTAGTATATAATTAAAAGTCTCATCTTGACCACTTCCTGTCTGCGCTGTATATTGATTTTCGAAAACACGCTACCATATATCGCTATAACTTTTGGCCATCTTACTCACAGTCCTCCTCTGCTGAGCAGGCCCTGAGGATTTTTCCCATCGATTAAAAATATAAAAGATATGAGTGTTTCAAAAACCTTGAGAACCTCTCGCCTGTCAATCACCACAATGAAGTTTACGCCCCCCTCTTCTGGGGGTTGGGGGGGGGGGGGGGGGGGGGGGGGGGCAGGACTATAAAACCCCAGATGCCTGGACATGACTCAGTCACTCTGCAAGATCATGAGGGAGAGGCCACAACTCTCATTCTAAGCTGTGAATCAAATGAACTGTGAGCCTGCAATGTACTTGCAATAAATGATTTGTTAGCCCTTAATGACAATGCCATGAGTTGTTTGGCCTGCTGCCCTGCCTGTGCTTGAAACTGCAATGCTTTATTAAGTCCGACTATGTTTGGAAGGAATAAATGCTTTATTAGGTCTGACTGTGTTTGGCTCCAAAGTCCCACTCATTTCGTGAATTCTGCTTAGTGGACAGGCCGTGTAGAAGCTCCAAAATGGGGAGGCTGCTCTGAGCCCTGTGAGTATTCAAGAAAGTTTACTGCCATATACATGGTGTGTGAGTCAGTGAGTGTGTGTGTGCGCGCGAGTGTCTGTTTGTGAGAGTGTGAGAGTGTGTGTGTGTGCGCGCGCGCGCGAGTGTCTGTTTGTGAGAGTGTGAGAGTGTGTGTGCGCGCGAGTGTCTGTTTGTGAGAGTGTGTGCGCGCGCGAGTGTCTGTTTGTGAGAGTGTGAGAGTGTGTGTGCGCGCGCGAGTGTCTGTTTGTGAGAGTGTGAGAGTGTGTGTGCGCGCAAGTGTCTGTTTGTGAGAGTGAGAGTGTGTGTGCGCGCGAGTGTCTGTTTGTAAGAGTGTGAGAGTGCGTGCGAGTGTCTGTTTGTGAGAGTGTGAGAGTGTGTGTGCGCGCGAGTGTCTGTTTGTGAGAGTGTGTGTGCGCGCGAGTGTCTGTTTGTGAGAGTGTGTGTGTGCGCGCGCGCGAGTGTCTGTTTGTGAGAGTGTGAGAGTGTGTGTGTGCGCGCGCGAGTGTCTGTTTGTGAGAGTGTGAGAGTGTGTGTGCGCGCGCGCCTGTTTGTGAGTGTGAGAGTGTGTGTGTGCGCGCGCGAGTGTCTGTTTGTGAGAGTGTGAGAGTGCGCGCAAGTGTCTGTTTGTGAGAGTGTGAGAGTGTGTGTGCGCGCGAGTGTCTGTTTGTGAGAGTGTGTGTGCGCGCGAGTGTCTGTTTGTGAGAGTGTGTGTGCGCGCGAGTGTCTGTTTGTGAGAGTGTGAGAGTGTGTGTGCGCGCGCGAGTGTCTGTTTGTGAGAGTGTGTGTGTGCGCGCGTGTCTGTTTGTGAGAGTGTGAGAGTGTGTGTGTGCGCGCGAGAGTGTCTGTGTGTGAGAGTGTGAGAGTGTGTGTGTGCGCGCGAGTGTCTGTTTGTGAGAGTGTGAGAGTGTGTGTGCGCGCGCGCGAGTGTCTGTTTGTGAGAGTGTGAGAGTGTGTGTGTGCGCGAGAGTGTGAGAGTGTGCGTGCGCGAGAGTGTGAGTGTGCGCGAGAGTGTGAGTGTGCGCGAGAGTGTGAGTGTGCGCGAGAGTGTGAGTGTGCGCGAGAGTGTGAGTGTGCGCGAGAGTGTGAGTGTGCGCGAGAGTGTGAGTGTGGTCTCAGTGACTGACCTGCCAGCCCAAGAATCCATTCGACCCACAATGTCCATACTAGCCCACTGGAAACCAGTCTCTTCGGCCAACAACACCATGCTAGTGCTCCAGAAAGTCCTACCACCCACTGTCAAGCAATATCAGAATTGGTGGAGAGGTGGAATATTGCGTTGGAGGACCAACCCTCCCGTGTGAAGCTGGGACCCAACGGGTCCCACTTAGTCCAGTATGTATATTACTAAAAGTCTGATCTTGACCACTTCCTGTTGTTCTGTATATTGATTTTAGAAAAAATGCTGCCACTTATGGCTGTGATTTTTGGCCAGCTTACTTAGTCCCCCTCCGCTGCGCAGGACAAGAGGATTTTTCCCATCGATTAAAAATAAAAGTTATTAGTGTTTAACAAATGTTGAGATTCTCTCTCCAGAAGGTCACACCCCTTCCGGAGGGACTATAAAACTCGGAAGTGTTGAGTGCCTCAGTCAGTCTCTGCAAGATGGGGGAGTTAGAGGGTCACGTCTCTCAATCTGAGCTGTGAATAACACTGGACACATGTCTACTAAACTGTGAGTGGTTTTACTGTCAGTGCCCTTAATGTGGTTTGAAAATATAGTTTGGAAATGCTAAAGCTGTGTTGCCTAATTAAAGTTGCCTTGCCTAATTAAAGTTGCCTTGCCTAATTGAAAAGTTGGTTTGAGAATGCTAAAGTTGCCTTGCCTAATTGAAATGTTGGTTTGAGAATGCTAAGGTTGCCTTGCCTAATTGAAAAGTTGGTTTGAGAATGCCTTGCCTAATTGAAAATTTGTTTTGAGAATGCTAAAGTTGCCTTGCATAATTGGAAAGTTGGTTTGAGAATGCCTTGCCTAATTGAAAAGTTGGTTTGAGAATGCTAAGGTTGCCTTGCCTAATTGAAAAGTTGATTTGAGAATGCTAAAGTTGCCTTGCCTAATTGAAAATTTGGTTTGTGAATGTTAAAGTTGCCTTGCCTAATTGAAAAGTTGATTTGAGAATGCTAAAGATGACTTGCCTAATTGAAAAATTGGTTTGAGAATGCTAACGTTGCCTTGCCGTCTATATAATTAAAAGTCTAATCTTGACCAATCCTGTTTGCGCTGTATATTGATTTTAGGAAAAACACGACCACGTATGGCTGTGATTTTTGGCCATATTACTCAGCGTCCTCCTGTGGTCAACAGGTGTTCCCATCGATGAAAAATAAAAGTGTTATTAGTGTTTATAAAATGTTGAGATTCTCTCTCCAGTCAATCACACCATGAAGGTCACGCCCCTTCTGCTGGGAGGGACTAAAAAACCCAGAAGTGTGTGCGTGGCTCAGTCTCTGCAAGATGGAGGAGGGAGAGGTCACGACTCGCTGTCTTTGGTGGCCATGCACCCTGCTTGAAATGGTATGAAACTGCACTTGAATTTGGTGTCTTTGCACCCTGCTCAAAGTGGTAAGAACCTGCACTTGACTTTGGTGGCCTTGCACCCTGCTTGAAATGGAATTTCAAGGAATAGCCATGAGTCAACAGCCAGCTCACCAGCCGTGAGTGAGTGAGGTGCCAGCACAACAGGCTTGAGTGACTAAG
Organism: Raja brachyura; assembly: GCA_963514005.1. The sequence goes on from OY740783.1 coordinate 53,588,605, forward strand.
CCGCCAGCCCAAGAATCCATTTGGCCCACAATGTCCATACTAACCCTCTGGAAACCAGTCCCTTCAGCCCACAACACCCACCACCCACACTAGTGCTCCAGAAAGCCCCCCCCCCCTCACTGGCCACCAATATTGGAATTGATGGAGAGGTGGAATATTGCGTTGGGGGACCAGCCCTCCCGTGTGATGCTGGGACCCAACGGGTCCCACTTAGTCTAGTATATATATACACACACACACACACACCTCCACTCTATTTCCGACCTCCGCTCCATTTCCGACCTCCAATTCAGAAAGGGCACATATCACAGCAGCACAACAGAATGTGTAAACATAGTACACTGTATAACAATATAAAAATGAAAAAAAAGTTCAGTATATGTAAATGTGTCTGTATATTATTTTTGCCGTCACCTCGCCCCAGATCCTACACTGACCTGCATACTGGTGACAAGCGTTGGCCAATTAACACATCAATCCCCCATTCTATGGGATGAGGGAAGAAACCCGAGCAGCTGCTGAAAATTCATGTAGAACAGGCAAACTCCACACAGACCATACAGGAGGTCAGGATTGAACCATCTCCTGTCCTATGAGACAGTGGTCTGGTAGCCCCCATACCCCCCACAGTGCCGTTCATAACATAGATCTCAGGGGAGAACCTGGTCCATGAAACCTTGGTGCTTTAACTATGTCAGGTTTTCCATTCCTGATCAATTGTCCTGTACCTTGACATTGCTCTACTTTTTACCTCTAACAGCATTTGCCTTTACATTATTACAGCAGCATAAGCAATCATATTGTTGACAGGTTATTGTTTTGATTTATCCTTCCAAGGTTTATTCACTTCAAGTTCTATATCTCTATTTTTGAGATCCTTTTCTAGAGGAATCGTTCGACAAACTGACCACACTGGGAGTATATTCTGTTGCTATGTTTGGTTTTGTTAAGTCATAGACATACAGCGCAGAAACTGGCCCTTCAGCTGACTGAGTCCGCACCAACCAGCGATCCCTGCACATTACCACTACACACTGGGGACAATTTTACATCTTTGGAGTGTGTGAGGAAACCGAAGATCTCGGGGAAAACCCACGTGGTCACGGGAAGAACGTACAAACTCCGTGCAGAGATCACCGTAGTTGGGATCTGTTGCACTGAAAAGGCCCTGTCCCACCTTCCCGAGTTACTCACAAACTCACCCGAGTTTTCCCCTTGATTCGAACTTGGGGAATGTCGGGGAATATCGGTCGCGAGCTCGTAGGAGGCCGTAGGAGTCAGTAGATGTTTCGTAGCAGCTGGTAATGCCAGCCATAGGAACTCAGGTAAATCGAGATCTTTCTTCATCATGTTGAAAAATGTCCACGAGTTACATAAATAGCCCCGAGTACCTACGAATGGCTATTAACATAATTTTCCGAGTTCGAATCAAGGGGAAAACTCGGGAGAGTTCGTGAGTAACTCGGAAAAGTGGGACGGGGCTTTTAGGCAGCAACTCTACCGCGGCACCATGGTGCCGCCCTATAAGTTTCCTTTCAAACTTATGCAGATACATGATGAGGTCTGAACAATAGATTTTAACTGTGGGGAATACTTTGCCTGTTTCTACAAAAAAAATCATTCTGAAATGATTTTCACAACCTCTGACAAATACGAAAATTTCAAATGTTTCATGTTCTAAATAGTTATATCATCAAACAGAAACAATGTCTTCACTAATCTTCTTGCCACAGAATGCCCCAGGCAGAATTACTCCTAAAAGTGTCAAAATATTGTCATGGTAACTCTATAACAAACTCCTCCACAGCAAATTTATTTTGCTGAGCATGTAAAAAAATAATAAAGACCTGCTAATTGGTTTTGCTATCATTGAAAAGAAGTCAGTTATGTTCAAATGGGCCTGTCCCACTTAGGTGATTTTTCAGGTGACTGCCGGCGACTGTCAAGTTGCGGTCAGTCGCCTGAAAAACCAGCAACTGGAATGTCGACTGTCAGAGTGGAACACACACACGCGCATCGCTTCCTTCACCAGCCCATTATGCCGGCGGGGGAACAGGACAAGCAGGGGGAGTGCTGTCAGAGTGAAATTCACATGGTGAAAACCAATGTGATACAGACACACACTGCAATGAGCAGGAAGGTTGGCACTGTAATTAAGATGGCTAGAGCACAGTGTATGGTAAGCCTTTTAAAAGAGGGGGAGAGGAGAGGGGGAGAAGGGAGAAGTAATATCCATCTATATTACTAAAAGTCTGATCTTGACCACTTCCAGTTTTTCTGTATATTGATTTTAGAAAAAACGCTGCCACTTACGGCTATGATTTTTGGCCATCTTACTCAGAACACCCCTCCGCTGCACAGGACAAGAGGATTTTTCCCATCGATGAAAAATAAAAGAGTTATTAGTGCTTAAAAAATGTTGAGATTCTCTCTCCTTAAGGCCACGCCCCTTCCGGAGGGACTTTATAACCCGGAAGTGTTGAGTGCCTCAGTCAGTCTCTGCAAGATGGGGGAGTGAGTGGGTCATGTCTCTCAGTCTGAGCATAACACTGAACACATCTCTACTAAACTGAGTGGTTTTACTGACCTGTCAGTGCCCTTAATGTGGTTTGTAAATATAGTTTAGAAATGCTAAAGCTGTGTTGCCTTTGGTTTGGAATTGCTAAAGCTGTGTTGCCTTTGGTTTGGAAATGTTAAAGCTGTGTTGCCTTTGGTTTGGAAGTGCTAAAGCTGTGTTGTCTAATTAAAGTTGCCTTGCTTAATTAAAGTTGCCTTGCTTAATTAAAGTTGCCTTGCTTAATTAAAGTTGCCTTGCTTAATTAAAGTTGCCTTGCTTAATTAAAGTTGCCTTGCTTAATTAAAGTTGCCTTGCTTAATTAAAGTTGCCTTGCCAAATTGAAAAGTTGGTTTGAGAATGCCTTGCCTAATTGAAAAGTTGGTTTGAGAATGCAAAAGTTCGCTGGCCTAATTGAAAAGTTGATTTGAGAATGCCTTGCCAAATTGAAAAGTTGGTTTGAGAATGCTAAAGTTGCCTTGCCTAATTGAAAAGTCGGTTTGAGAATGCCTGCCAAATTGAAAAGTTGGTTTGAGAATTCCTTGCCTAATTGAAAAGTTGGTTTGAGAATGCAAATGTTCGCTGGCCTAATTGAAAAGTTGATTTGCGAATGCCTTGCCAAATTGAAAAGTTGGTTTGAGAATGCTAAAGTTGCCTTGCCTAACTGATAATGTGGTTTGAGAATGCAAAATTTGCCTTGCCTAATTGAAAAGTTGGTTTGAGAAAGCAAAAGTTGCCTTGCCTAATTGAAAAGTTGGTTTGAGAATGCAATAGAATAGTAAGATTAAATGAGAACTTACCAGTTTAAAGTTTGATCTTTCTTTTATGAGGAGTTGACTTGAGGGACTACGTGAAGAACCCCGTACAGCCGTTCGTGCATCAATCTGCAAAGCAACAGTGTGATATCACAGCTAATAGTAACTGAAGTATAATGGTAAGATAACAAAGAATAGGACTACCAGACGAAATGTTGGGGGGCTGGGAGCGGAGGGCACTTAGTCCCTCAACTCCTCATAAAATAAAGATCAAACTTCAAACTGGTAAGTTCTCGTTTGATCTTACTATTTTACTTCGGAGTCACGTGAGTGACTACGTGAAGACTTCAAAACTCTGTGATTTAATGCCCTGGAACGAGTCCATGCTCACACACTGCTATGCTAGGAAAGGAGGATGAAAGCATTTCAGACATGACACTGTGCTAGTATACACAACCATAGCTGCTTCATTGACAAATGAAGGGAAAACAGTCATAATGCATGCAGTCATAACATAGATGTAAAACATGCTAATGCTGTTTAAATGAAACAATAATATTTCCATCTCTCACTCAGATGGAAAATATAACCAGAACATAAATAGAGTTAACAAATACTCCTGGTTCACCAATGGGTCATTACAGATGTTTGGAGATTCATTCGATGGACCATGCTCCAGCCGTAACAATGCGACCCAGCAGAACATAAATACCCTTGCTGCTGATGTTGTAGCAGCCCTGGTGGAATGAGATCTGGAAACAGAGTCCATTAGTACATAACACAACTCAATTTTTCACATCTGGAATGGCCTGAACAATAAGTTCTCCCAAATTCTTTGTGACTAACAACATTGCTAGTCCAGAACACCAAGGCTCTCGATGACCTTGACATATTGTTGTGTACATGTGTGCTTACCTTATCAAAGGTCCCCTGGTATGCTTGTGACTATTTTGAGACCTGACCCCCTTCTGGTCTGCTCAAGTATTTATAACATAAATAATGAACACTGTTTGTCCATCATTGTGACTTTATTAATTTCAGCTGGTGTTAACAATGACCTAGATGGCACTTAATAATTAACCATTTAACAAAATAACTGTTGCTCTACTTACACAGCAGAATTGCATCTATACAATTAACAATTAGTCCAACGACTAGAACTGTTTTATAACAACAACTGTTACCAAAGTCTTATTGACTGCAATCTGTTGCCCAGGCTGGCATCATGGCCAATTGAATACCTAAAAGTAAATGCCAACATCCTACGTCTATTTGATAGGAACTTAATCTAACTGGATAGAGGAGCCCAATTTCTCAAATATAGTTTGACACTTAACAGTGGAGTTTAGCACATATATAACCAGCATTTTTTTAAACTGTGAATAGTTTTCTTTGAATGCTTTTTTGTCATCATTCTGTTATATTGCCTTATCCTAACAATGCCTCCCCATCCCCCATGATCACTGTAAATGGGAATACCCTACTAAACTGCTATTCCCATAAAGCAGCCCTAACAAGGTACCCCTGGTGCCCATGAAGCAGCCCTGAACAAAGTAGCTGCTGGCACGGAATTTCCCATAGGCCATTATTTGCCATAGATTTGGCATTCTCATCAAGCAGCCCTGAGCAAAGGTGCTGCTGGCATAACCTCTCCAATAGGCTAGCCTACCATAACTTGGCATTCCCTTGGAGCAGTCCTGAGCAAAGGTACTGCTGGCACTGCCTCTGCAATAGGCTTGCCTGCCATAGCTTGGCATCCCCATGAGCAGCCCTGAGCAAAGGTGCTGCTGGCACAGCCTCTCCAATAGGCTAGCCTGCCATAGCTTGGCATCCCCATGAGCAGTCCTAAACAAAGGTACTGCTGGCACAGCCTTTCCCATAGGCTGGCACTGCCATAACTTGGCATTCCCATGAAGCAGCCCTACCCAAAGGTGCTGCTCTCTAAATTAATTCCCGGAGGTGAAACCTCCCAACTTTCCTAATTGTACTGACTATTTTTGTCAGTTGTCCCCATATCCTGGGGATTATAGTAGTTTGGGAAACCCATAGGTGAATTTCCCCTCCCCGGGAATCCATATAAATATATAATATATATATATATATAAATATATACCCGCGGTACCCTCCCGGCACGCAGGCTAATCATTTATGTGAGTTAACCCCATTTCCTGAGGACTACTGCGGTCTGGGAACCGCATATACTTGGGTTTCCCTGCACCGGGAACCCAGCCTAACCATTTAGGTTTGTTTTAACCCCACGTGCTGGGGACTACTGCGATGTAAAACTGCATATACTTGGGTTTCCCCTGCACCGGGAACCCAGCCTAACCGTTTAGGTTAGTTTTAACCCCATGTCCTGGGGACTACTGCGGTCTAGAACCGCATATACTTGGGTTTCCCCTCCACGGGGAACCCAGGCTGACCGTTCAGGTCTGTTAAGCCCCATCCCCTAGGGACTACTGCAGTCTAAAACCGCACTATTCTCGGGTTTCCCCTCCCCGGGAACCCAATGTGTGGAGTCACTGACCGCGTTATCAGTGACTCTGATCGCGAACCCGACTTTCGCCAGCTCTCCGCTTCCGCGGTCGGACCAGGGTTTTCCCCCCCAAAGTCCTAGGCTGGTTCCCTCGTCGGCTATCGCGAACATCCCGCAAAAACCCCGGAGGTTCCGGCAGGAGACCTAGGAACAAGGAGCCCTAGAACAAGTAAGAAAATAGCACTTACCTGAAATGTTTTTAGACTTACCATTGGAGGAGCTGCGCTGCTCCACAGTCGTCTGCACGAAAGCGTCTGACGCAATGACGCATGAACGGCTGTACGGGATTCTTCACGTAGTCACTTACGTGACTCCGAAGTAAAATAGAATGCCTTTTATTATCATTCAAAGTAATTGGTTTGAATGAAATTGCATTTTCTACAGTTTTTTACATTACAAGAAAACCTAAGACCCACACTTAACACAGTTTACATAAACATCCATCACAGTGATTCTCCAACACCTCCACACTATGATGGTAGGCAAAGTCTTATCTCTACCCTTTGTTTTTCTCCCGTGGCCAGCAGTCCAACTGCAGCGTCTAGGTGAACTCGGGCTCTGATGTTAAACCCCCCCGGCAGAAGATTGTAAGTCCTGTGGCCATTAAGCCACGCCGGGCGATGTTTTGCCCTGGCTCCGTGTCCATTAAACCCCGCGGTTCAAGCAGTCCAATCCGCGGTCCAGCAGTCCAACTGCAGCGTCTAGGCGAACTGGGGCTCCAATGTTAGAGGCCCCGGCGGATGATGGTAAGTCCCGTGGCCGCTAACCCGCGCCGGGCAATGTTAGGCCCTGCTCCGTGTCCTTTAAACCCTGCGATTCCAGCGGGAGAAGTTGCTGTTGCGGGAGCTCCGCAAAACTGTCTTCCACCAAGGACCTGGAGCTCCCGATGTTCCTGTCCACCGGGCCTGCAGCCAGAGCTTCCGAAGCTCCAAAGTTGGGTCACAGCCGAGCGCCACCACAGCTCTCCCCGCTCCAAAGATGGCCAGCTTCGCGATGTCAGGTCCGCAGGCTCCACGACTGGAGTTGCCTTGCCTAATTGAAAAGTTGGTTTGAGAATGCTAAGGTTGCCTTGCCTAATTAAAAAGTTGGTTTGAGAATACTAGATTCAGCTCCTCCGAAAGTGGCGGTGTTGCCCAAGCAGCTGTGACTCACCTGCAGTCTGTCTGTCTTTTATTTTTTTCTTTTGTCCTGTTGTTTTGTTTATTTCGTTTATTTTAGTTGTGGATGTGTAGGGAGGGGGAGGGGAGAAACTGTTTTTAGTCTCCTCCTTCGGGGGGATGCAACCTTTTCTTGTCATATTCCCCGTCTCCGTCTCCGTCTGCGCTGAGACCAAATTGTGGAACTGGCGGCCTCCAACTGGGACCGACCTCGAGGCTCCGGAGGCAGAGCCAGGACTTTCCAACGTGAGGCTGGCCGACTTTGGGGCTGTAGTTGCGTTGCGGCGGCGGCGACCCGACTTCGGAGCCTCGGCCGCGGGCCCAGTGGATTCGGCCGCGGGCCCAGTGGATGACATCGTCGGGAGCTCGCAGGTCCCAGGTTGGTGACCGGTTCTCCTGAACGCCCGCAACGACAGTTTCGTCCACTGGACTGGAGAATGGCAGCTTCGGCAGCTTCGACCACCCTGGAGTACGAACCAGCCCATTCACGGAGCTCGGATGCAGCCACTGGACTTACCATCACCCGGCGGGGTCCCAACATCGGAAGCCTGGATCACTTCAACGCAGAGGGAGAACAAGGAGGGAAGAGACAAGGACTTTAAGACTTTTGCCTTCCATCACAGTGAGGAGGTGCCTGGCAGACTCACTGTGGTGGATGTTAAACTGTGTTAAGTATGTGTTGTGTTATTTTATTCTATGTTATGACTGCAAGGTATACAATTTAATTCAGACTGAAATGTCTGATTGACAATAAAGGATACTTTACTTTACTAACGTTGCCTTGCCTAATTGTAAAGTTGGTTTGAGAATGCTAGTTGCCTTGTCTAATTGAAAAGTTGGTTTGAGAATGCTAAAGTTGCCTGCCTAATTGAAAAGTTGGTTTGAGAATGCTAGTTGCCTTGTCTAATTGAAAAGTTGGTTTGAGAATGCAAAAGATGCCTTGCCTAATTGAAAAGTTGGTTTGAGAATGCTAAAGTTGCTTTGCCGTCTATATAGTTAAAAGTAATCTTGCCCATTTTCTGTTTGCGCTGTATATTGATTTAGGAAAAACGCTACCACATACGGCTATGTTTTTGGCCATCTTACTGAGGGTAACCCCCCCCCCCCCCACCCCCCGCTCAACAGGTACCAAGGATTTTTCCCATCGATGAAAAATAAAAGAGTTATTTGTGTTTAAAAAATGTTGAGATTCTCTCTCCTGTCAATCATGTCATGAAGGCCCCTTCTGGTGGGAGGGGGAGGGACTATAAAAGCCAGAAGTGTGGGCATGACTCAGTCTCTGCAAGATTTGTTTTTTACTTTTTTATTTCCAATATTTTGTTCTGGCACATCCGATCTCCTGCTATCCCATGAATCACCACTGAGTTCAGCATCATCTAGAGACAATGGGCTGGATACACTTCATCAGTCAATACATTTGAATGGGGTCGCCGGCGTAGTAGAGCAATTGGTTACTTTCTTTATAATTAGCGATTTTAATTAATTTTCATTCAATAAATGTGGTTAGGTACATTTATTTTTTAAATAATCTTTTAAAAATTATTTCGATCTAAATTTTATTATTTGTAAATGTCACTGATAATGTTTAGGTACAGTTAAAAGCATGAACTGTAAAAAGTCCATCAGAACAATTTAAGGACGGAACTGCAAGATTCATGCCTGAGGCCACTTTGCTGCATGCGAACCACTGACTGAGGCCCAGAGGTTGGACTCAAAACAAGGTATGCCCTTGCTGAATTGGAGGTCGGAAATAGAGTGGTCAGAAATAGAGGGGATGTTGATTATATCAATTACCGTAGCTAGCCCAGTAGTTAGTAAACAAAGATTAACAATTTTTCTTCTACCACCGGGTGGTGCCCACAGTGACCATCTCGCCAACAGTCTGTCTCATCTCTTCCTTCTTTGGTGTTTTTTAGTATGTGTTAAATGCATGTTTTAGTGTTCTTTAGCTTGTCTTATGTGGGGATCAGGGAAACTTTTTTTAATCTCTTACCTTGACGGAGATGCGATGTTTTTCCAAATAGTATCACCATCCGCACTGCGGCCTAATATCGTGGAGCTCGGGGTCCCTGGTTAGAGAACAACTTTGGGACCTCCGGGCTGCAGGAACTTCAACCATCCCAACTTCAATTGCCGGCTGGGGAAGTTTTGATCGCCCCGACTGTGGATGGCTCGACAGCCCCGACCACCGGAGAATAAAGAGGACGAAGATTAGAATATATTGCCTTCCATCACAGTGAGGAATGTGAAGAATCCGCTGTGATGGATGTTTATGTTAACTTTTATGTAGTTGTAGGTCTTATTGTTTAGTTTTAGTATGGCTGTATGGTAATTCAAGTTTCACTGTATTACATTTGAACCTTTTTGAAGCTTTGATTGTTATGATTAGCCAAATTATGTTCTCTGGAATTAGACTTGTTATACATTAAGGTTCCTATGAGCTTCTTCCCAACAACCATGTGGCCCTTGATCACTTCCTCAGCCCTTTTCTCCGCCATTTTTGTGCATGTGACCTTCTTTATTTCTGTTCCCTGGATGTATACAAATATTTTTTTTCTCCTCTCTTATTACAAGGCTTGTGGAGAAACAATCACACGGGTTTATAAAAAGATCGAAATATTGTTCAGTTTATAATTCCAACATGTAGTTCGGAAACAATAGTCAATATTATAATAGCAACCTGATTATGCTAACATGATTTAGGAGAACTATAACCTTCTTTCAAAATAAACTATATTCCAGGCATGTCTAACAACGTGGAAGAACTTATTATTTTATTAGGTGATAATAAATATGTATATTTAATGAAATAATTATTATGACCATTAATTATTCATAATAACATGCTGCAGATAAATCAATAATAGTAGACTCTAGAAAATTTGATGGGATATTCCAAAAACTAAATCATTCATTTAATCTTGGATTGCAGGCCTCATTTGTGCTGTGTGTTAGCTTCTTCCAATTAGAGCCCTCTAAAACCTATTGAATTTCCAGGAGTAAAGAGCTATTAGTGGTTCTTACTGGACTATTTCTTCTATTTGATGAAGCAAAATACAGTGAAACATGAAATTAAGGATATTGAAACAAAATCACAAACTGGTGGAAATACTCATTAGGTCAATAAATCCCAGCTTTGCACAACATTTGCATCCCCATGAAAGTCTCTGTGCTTTATAGGTGACTTTTGGTTATTAGGGGTTCATTAGGCTGATGTACAGTGTTCTCTGTCTGAAGAAGGTTTTTGAAACAGAACATCACCCATTCCTGCTTTCCAGAGATGTTGCCTGTCCCACTCAGTTACTCTAGCATTTTGTGTCCACCTACAGATTAAGATATGTTTTGCCTTGAAATTGATAATTCTGACATCATTTTTCATGCCCAGTGAACTAATTTTATTGAAATTAAAAATAACTGCAATTGAAAATTGGGAACAATATTTGAAGGGCACAAAAATTCAGATTTTCTTTTTTCTGAATTTTCCATGGATCTGACACGTTTAAGCATGGTGGACCTTAGACATGCAGAGTTGCATTCAACAACATGCAACAAGCATGTTGCATGTCTGGATACTTCCACTGGAATTTTCAAGAGAGAGCTAGATAGGTTTGCTAAAGATAGCGGAGTCAGGGGATAGGGAGAGAAGGGAGGAACGGGGTACTGATTGGAGATGATCAGCCATGATCACATTGAATGGCCTAATCCTGCACCTATTGTCTCTTGTCTATTGTTAACATTGCACATGCTATCTAGCTATTATTCATAAACAAGCAGGTTTACATAGTGACTTAAAGGGAGCCTAACTGAGTGTGTCAGGATCACTGTTGAATCTCACTCGGGTACCTTATTCAGCGGGCTGCCTTCTGTTTAATCTTCTAGCATGCCAGACAGTAAGAGCAATGGTTAGTGGGGCGCTCCTTTCTGTGAGCAATGGCTGTTACATTAGGCTCAATCAGGAAACATCTAACAGCTCTGTTATATTAGAGCAATCTGAAAGAAAACTGCAAACACCAAAAGCCGATAAATTCAAACAGTTGCTGAATGATTTCCACAGTTCTATCAAACAAAAGTCATTAAACCAGTGGACTTCTTTAAGCTTACAGTTAGAAAGCTGAAAGTGACCTGATTTTATTAACATAGAAATCAAACTCCATTAAGAAATATACTGTAACTTGTTTTAACAAGTGGGGCTGCCTCTTAATAGTTTTTCAGAAATCTCTCAGTTGTATAAAAGCACACTCGCAGTAGCTACAGAAGGCAGTACATCAATAAGTGTTTAATAATTATGGACTTTTGCATGCTGTAAATCCTCATTCTAATGGACGGGGGGGGGGGGGGTGGTGTTGGCAGGGGATGGCGTTGTTATTGCAGATTGTCTGCTATAAGCGAGTACATTATCGTTTTATGCGGTTGACAAAGAATAGTAAGATTAAACGAGAACTTACCAGTTTGAAGTTTGATCTTTATTTTATGAGGAGTTACGATGAGGGATTACGTGAAGACCCCGCCAGCACGCATGCGCGACATTCTTCAAAGCAGTGGTGTGAAATCACAGAACAAAAAACAGTCTCAATGACTGACATAGTAAGAGAAAAAAGAGAACTTTCATACCAGGTGATCTTTATAATAGAGGGTTGGGAGCGGAGGGCACGTAATCCCTCATCGTAACTCCTCATAAAATAAAGATCAAACTTCAAACTGGTAAGTTCTCGTTTAATCTTACTATTTTACTTCAGAGTCACGTGAGTGACTACGTGAAGATTTCAAAGCTCTGTGATTTCATGCCCTGGAAGCTCCATGCTCACACACCGCTAAAGCTGGGATAAGAGGATGGACGTGATTCAGACAAGACACTGGCTGAAAAACAAAACAGGTATTTATTCATACCAAACACAATATTGTGTCCCAAAAGGGTTATTTAACTGGCAGCACTTAAGATCCTCCCTGCATAATTGTCAGGGGAGGTCACGGGTTTGTTATAAAAGCAGTGGAAGGTTCTCTCATTGTTCCAACCCGCTGTGGCCAGGATGTGATCCAGTGGTACCTCCATCCTTCTAGCCGCCGAGGTGGATGCTGCCCTGGTGGAGTGAGATTTATACACATTAGTATCCACCCCCGCCGCATCCAGTACCACCCTTAACCATCTGGAAATGGTTTGCACCGTGACCCTGTGATGAGGCTTCTTGTGACTGACAAGCAAAGCTGTTTCCGTGCCCCTTAGATCTTTAGTGACTGAAATGTATCGCAGAATCAATGTAACGATACAAAGACGAGTGTCCGCTGGGTAACCCAGGAACTCCAAAGTATGTCCAGACACTCCGGGTCGATCTTGCTTCAATAGTCCCTGCACCTGGAATGTGATTTTCCCACTGGTAATTGCCATGGCATCCAGACTGAGTTTGTGCAGGGACTGGACCCGTTGCGCCGTGATCAGTGCAATTATCATGACCATTTTGTAGGTTAATTTGGCCAAAGGGAGTCCCGTGTTCGGTGTCCATCCTCGCAGCATCGTCAATACCGTGCTGATGTCCCAGGTATGGCTATATCTGGGCCTGGGGGGATTAGAATTAAATATTCCCCACATAAATTTGGATACCAGACCCAATTCCCAATTGGTCACTCCCCTTGCCCAAGTAAGACGATAGGGCACTCCTGGCACAGTTAATGGCGCTGTAGCTTAAACCCTCATCGTAATGAAGGGTAGCCAGAAACTCCAGCACTTCCGTGATGGTGGCGGTTTCGTATGTAGTTTTAGTAGTCACGCAGAATCTTTCCCACTTCCTGATGTAGGTCAAGTACTGCTTCCTTGTGGACTCTCTGCAGGCTCCCGTGATAGTATCAATGGTCCTGTTGGAGAGTCCGAGTCCATGAAGTGGCCGTTTTAAAGTCTGCAGATTAACAAATCCATACGATCATGACATGGATGACTTTCTCCTGTAACAGGATGAACAAGCAGGCTTGGTCTTTTATTTACCCTGACACAGGGTTCTGTGGCCATCTTTTGTACCAGAGGGAACCATGGTTGAGTAGGCCAGTCGGGCACTACCAAGATACCCGATATGGAGTCTTGCTTGATTTTTTGCAAGACCCGACTGATGAGGCAGAAAGGGGGGAAAGCGTAGAAAAACAAAACCCCCCCAGTGTAGCGAGAAAGCATCCATCGCTACCGCCCCCGGGTCTGGCTCCCAAGCAACATACATTGGTAGTTGGTGATTTAGCCTGGACGCGAAAAGGTCGATATCTGGTGTCCCATAACGTTCTACAATATCTGTAAACACTTTCCGATCCAACATCCATTCTATGTTGTCGTTGAATTTCCGTGATCTGGTGTCTGCCACTGTGTTTAGTTTACCTGGTAGGTAAGTTGCAGAGATCCAAATTCCTCTTTGCAGACACCAGTGCCAGATATTGTTGGCCAATTCATCACACGATATCGACTTTACACCGCCCATGTGGTTAATATAGGCTACCACCGTGGTGTTGTCAATCTGTAGTCTAACATGAACTTTGTGCATGTTAGTGCAGTATGCTTTAAGTCCGTGAAATGCTGCGAGCATTTCTGAATAGTTAATCCCTAAGTTTTTAAATAGGGTTAACTCTGGTGCACTCCATCTACCTCCACAGCTAGAGGTAGTGTTAGTAGCTCCCCACCCTTTGGCACTGGCATCCGTTTGTAAGGTGATCGAGGGATTGGCGATAGTCATGGGTTTGGAACAATTTTGGGCATTACCCATCCACCAATATAGTTCAGCTTTTGCCTTTTCTGGAATTTTCATGGGCCTATCAAAATGGCCAGCATGATTTTTGAGCGCCGTAATTTTTGCTCTTTGTAAATTTTGGTAATGTAAGGGCCCATATTGTGCTGCAGGAAATGCAGCTACTATCTTCCCAATCACCCTGGCCACCTGCCGAATGGATGGGACCTTAATGCCAAAGAGGCTCCTGCAAGCCTCTATCAGGTCTTCCACCTTGCTTGGTGGTAACGTGACAGACATTTGCACTGAGTCAATAATGAACCCCAAATATTTCATGGTGGTAGAGGGTTCCAATATTGATTTATCTGGATGTATCGTAAACCCCAGTATCTGAAAAATATGTTTCGTGGCTGTGACTGCCAAAGTAGCCATTTCCAAATTCTCCCCCACTATGAGGATGTCATCAAGATAGGCCATAACAGTATGATTCTGTTTCCTTAAATAGGCCAAAGCTGGTTTCAATACCTTGGTAAACAATCTGGGTGCTGACGATAGCCCATTAGGCAAAGCTTTATATTGCCATAATTGTCCCATCCAGATAAATTTTAAGTATTTCCTATGATCCTTGTGTATGGGTACTGAATAGTATGCATCTTTAAGGTCAACGCATGCCATGTAGTACCCATTGGCTACAAGCTGTATAGCAGTGTCGAAGGTGTCCATTTTAAAATGGATATACTGGACAGAAGTATTCAGGTCGGTCAAATCTATGATGATGCGGCACCCGCCATCTTTTTTGTTTTTAGTGAATATATTAGACACGAACTCCTGAGGTTCTTTAAAGGCCTTTTCAATTACCCCTTTTTCTATTAACCTCTGTAGTTCAGCATGCCCTGCTGCCTTATCTCTATGAGAAAGGACGAATTTCCGACTAGGCGCATGCTGTACCGGGGTAGGGAGTTCGTGAATAAATTCAATTTTGTAGCCCTGAATACTCCTGAGTATATAAGGATCAGAGGTAAAAGTGAGCCAATTCTCGAGGAACATGTGCAACCTGCCCCCTATGCAGAGTGAATTTAGGTCAGTAGTGTTCTTGGGGATCCCAGACCCACCTACCTCCATGGTTACTGCCGGTGTGGAGGTTTCTGCCCTTGCTTCCTCGGCTGGTTGTAGGTGTTCTGGGAGTGGCGCATCTTCCAAGGAGGCCGGCCTGGGCCTTGGCCTAAAAAAGACTGCTGTGCAGGTATGCCGGCCTTCGAGCTTTCACCACCGGCAGACCTGTTAGGGTAACTCTGCCCGGTGGGTGCGTAGGGGTGCGTTCTGTGTGGGTGATGAGGCTTAGTGTACCCAGGTACTTTAATAAGGCCCAAAGCCTTAGCCTCCTCGTCAAGATCTTTTACCTGTTTGGGGAGATCTTCCCCGAATAACAGGCTTGGAGGCTGCGTCTTCCCAGGCTTGCATAACCCCGCGAACTTGGGGTTAAGCGCCGGCTTTATAATGCTTTTCCTGAAATTGTTAATTTCATACTGTGTATTGCACAGTAAGGCCAAAGCATCTTGCAGCTCTTGCGGCATATCCACTCCCACTGCTGTTCTGGCTACTGCAGTAATCCCTGCGGTAAGGAGCTTCAGGATCTTCTGAAGTTTCATCTCCTGCCCTCTACTTGAGGGGCTCATGTTCCCCCATATCGGGTTGTTCACCGCGGGCACATTTAACGATTTGCAGTTTTCTGGCACCAAATATTTATCTGCTGTGGCATTGATGGCCTGTTCCTGAAGTTGGTTGGTGGCCATATAATCAATGCTGGCAGCCAGCTTGGGGTGGATGGGTAGGCCCTTCTGGTGGGGCATGGCATGTTTGCTCACCACATCCATATAATCTTCACACACCCCTGACGCTGCAGGTGCTTCAGCCAACTCTCCCTCTTCTGGGTCAGCCCAGTTCTGACCCTCAATGCTCCCCTGTATAGAAGGGGATACATTGGGCAGTCCTCGAAAGGAACTTGCCGTGGGCCTACTAGGGGTCCCACTGTGATCCTGCCCCTGCTGTAACAGGTCACGTTGGAGCATCTGCTCCATCAGCCGCTCAATGCGGTCAAGGCGACCTCCGTCGCTACCAGCGAGCGGGGTGCCCTCGGGACCGGACTCCGCTGAGTCCGCCCCGGCCGACTTCCGGGTAGTTTTCCCCGACCGTGGCGTACCAACGGTCTCAAAGTCCGAAAAGTCGGGAGCTGCAGGTGGAACCTGAAGCTCTGGAGAAGCGGTTCTCCGCTGGCTGCTGTCCTTAGCCGCTGATTTGGCCGCCGCTCTCTTACTCTTTCTCCCTTCCATTATGGTCGACTCACTCCTTCGGTGAGTTACCTGGCGTGAGCTTTTTAAACTCACGCTGGAGGAGCCCCGCTCCTCCCGACCGTCGCTTCCGCATGCGTACGACGATATGTCGCGCATGCGTGCTGGCGGGGTCTTCACGTAGTCACTCACGTGACTCCGAAGTAAAATTGTGGTTAAAACACAAAAGGACGCAAAAGGACACAAAGTGCTGGAGCAACTCATCAGGTCAGGTAGCGGAAGGGTCCCGACCCAAAATGTCACCCGTCTTTTTTCACCAGAGATGCTGCCTGGCCCGCTGAATTACTTTGTGTCTATGTTCAGTATTTGCCAGCATTTGCAGTTCCTTTCTAAGCGTCTCTGCGTGGATCGTTGATGTCGGGACTCTTCTTCATTCAGCTGAATAACCCTGGCGCTTTGTGTGGTTTCACCTTAAAAGTAGGTGCTGTTGTCGTTGGTCTGCACCTTCTTCACCCACCGCACGGTCCAGTTGATATGGTAGTTGTTGCGGCTCACATTGTAGCCCATCGGGACAGCACTTTCTTCAGGCTGCTACCACCAACAAGACACATGCCACCTCACCATGGGGCTCCCTTCCCTCTTACCTGCTACATCTTCTTCCCGGATGATGTAATTGGAGCAAATTAATTCCTAATTGCTCGAATTTCTTCGGAATTACATTTGCAATTACATTTTGACAATAATGTGTGACCTGTTAGCTATTTAAGGATTATATTGTGAACATCAAAATATATCCTGGATAACATTGAAATAGTATTTGTTTGAAAGAGCATGTCACAATTATAATAATGTTTCCTAGTTATCCAACAAGATGAAAGGTCATGAAAATGTAAGCTGCACACTTGTTGGACTGAAGAAGTACCACCACCTCTGGCAGCATGCTCCTCCACTCACCACTCTCTGTGTGTTTCCCCACACTTCTCCTTTAAACTTTGCTACTCTCACATTAAATTTATGAAGACGTTTCTCATGTTAATTTTAATCAATTATCAAATATTTTGTACACTGCAAAAGTACAACATGAGCATTTATTTCTTAACACAGAACATAAAACAGTACAGTACAGTGAGGGGTGTGGGCATGAGGGGAGATGGCAGCCCTACTGGCAGTCTGTTGTCTTTTCATTGCTTTTATTATTTTTTTAGTTTGTTAGAAGTTCGTTTTAATGTTCTTATGGTATGTTTTATGTGGGGGGGGAGGGGTTCGGGGGAAACCTTTTTCAAGTTCTTACCTTCCCGGAGATGTGATTAATTTTTGGATCACATTCTCCGGGCTCTGTGGCCTACCATCACTGGAGCTGGAAGCCTCCTCCGACTGTCATGACCCCCACCGCGGGGCGCGGACTTAACATCGGAGTGGATCCCTTGCCTGGGATTGCTCCCACCATGACCGACGTGGACTTTATCATCAAGGGCTCGCAGTCTCGGGGTGAGGCAGGTCGGGAGCTCCAACGCCGCAAAAGGCTCGTCCAGCCCCGATGCGAGTTCGTTTGCCCAGCGCGGGGGAGCTGACAACCCCCCGATGCAGGAGTGGAGCGCCTCGATGCCGAGGGCTCGAACACCGGCTATGGGAGTCAAGATCATCCCGTCAATGGGGGCTCGAGGCCCACGACCGTGGAAGAGCAAGGGGAAGGACTTGAACTATATTTCGCCTTCCACCACAGTGTGTAGGAGTCACTGTGTTGGATGTTCAATGTTAAAAGGCGTTTTGTTTGTTTTGTCTCCAAGATGGCTGTCAGGAGGGGAATGAACGCTGGTGCGATAAGCTGCCGCTGCTCTCTCTTTGAATTGTGTGTTGTTGATGTCCCTACTATTTTTTGTTTTTTGTTAATCAGCTAATTACATTTTGTAAGGTGTCCTTGAGAGTTTTTGAAAGGTGCCCATAAGTATCATGTTAATAATAATAATACAGTACAGGAACAGGTTCTTTGTCCTACAATGTTTGTGTCGAACATTTTAATTTGTGTATCATAATTGCTCCTTACTGATTTTATTTTGTCTTCAGTTAGTTTGGCTACTGTCCATTGTTCACAGTGCAATGGCAATGACCATTTTGCTAACATGTAATTAAGTTAATATAAGGGTTCACGAGGACCCAGTTACCACATTTATATTAAGAAATAAGAGTCGAGTATACATTCTAATTTTTTTTACATTTATGATTAATTATCTGAAGAAGTTAGCTGACAAATGAAGCACCTTTGACTTCTTCTGGCTCAATTTTTGGATTATTTTCATTTTCCTTATATTGCAAGAGGTGCTGCTGTTGCTGAACAAACAGTCAACTGGAAGTATGTTTGCATGATGAGTGTTCTAAGGTTTTCCTTGCAATTTGTCACATGAAATCTCGTGCCTACCATTCAAATCCTCCATGTTACAAAATTATTACAGTACATTTTTCTCAGTGTTCTTTCAGAATTAAAACGCTCGACCAGATTCTTGTTTTAACAGCTTCAGCTGTTTCAACTGCACAGGAAATAACACATGAAGGTGTCTTTGTTGGTCTTGTTAAAATGTTGATTTAGCTTTTAAAAATCACCCTCCATCACACCGATATTCACAATGTTCCATTGATTCTTTTGTTCTAGATTTTTTTGTTCAAGGGTGTTTTCATGCTATCTGCCTCAATTTCCTCACTTTAACTCTGTGAGGTCAACATGTAGAAGTATTCTCCAAAGACGATGTTGAGCCTCATTCAAGAAAAACCTCAAATGGTAGTTGCCCTGGAAGCAAGAGCACTGTAAAATTAGATGACCGTATTTTCCAGAGAACACCAGATAACTGGATGGATAGAAAATTGGTTTCATGGTGGAAGGTTGGTTATTGGACTGGAAGCCTGTCACTAGTGGTGTACCTCAGGGTTCAGTGCTGGGCCCATTACTGTTTGTCATATATATCAGTGATTTGGATGAGAACATACCGGGCAAGATTAGCAAGTTTGCAGATGATAACAAACTGGGTGTTTGTGAAAAATTGCAGCAGGATCTTGATCAATTGGCCAAGTGGGCTGAGGAATGGTTGATGGAATTTAATGCAGAAAAATGTGAGGTGTTGCATTCTGGGAAGTCTAACATGGGCAGGTTCTACACAGAGAATGGTTGGCCTCTTAGTAGTGTTGTAGAGCAGATGGATCTCGGAGTGCAGGTACATAGTTCCCTAAAGGTGGAGTCGCAGGTAGATCGGGTGGTCAGAAAGGCGTTTGGCACATTGGCCTTCATCAGCTAGAGTATTGATTATAGAAGTTAGGAAGGTACACAAAAGGCTGGAGAAACTCAGCGGGTGCAGCAGCATCTAAGGAGCGAAGGAGATAGGCAACGTTTCGGGCCGAAACCCTTCTTCAGACTGGTTCGAAACTGGTTTGGCCCGAAACGTTGCCTATCTCCTTCGCTACTTAGATGCTGCTGCACCTGCTGAGTTTCTCCAGCCTTTTGTGTACCCTCAATTTTCCAGCATCTGCAGTTCCTTCTTTAACATAGAAGTTAGGAAGTCATGTTGCGGTTGTATAAGATGTTGGTGAAGGCACATTTAGAGTATTGTGTTCAATGTGGGCACCGTGTTATAGGAGAGATGTGGTCAAGCTGGAAAGGATTCAGAGAAGATTTACGAGGGTGTTGCAAGGATTAGAGTGTCTGAGCTATAGGTCAGGTTGAGTAGGCTGGGACTCTATTCCTTAGAGAGCAGGGTGAAGGGTGATCTTATAGAGATTTATAAGATCATGAGAGGAATAGATCGGGCTGAAACATCCTATCCACATCCACTCTATCCAAGCCTTTCACTATTCTGTACGTTTCAATGAGGTCCCCCCTCATTCTTCTAAACTCCAGCGAGCACAGACACAGTGCCGACAAATGCACCAGGCCAGGCATACAGAAACGGGTCTTCACAGTTTCCGTGAAGTTTGTTTCAGCATTTATCTGAAAGGGACCTGCTTTGGTCACAACCCAACCCCCACGACACTCATCTGAGGACTCATCCAGGCATCTGTCCCCTGCAAATCTCCCATCCTCGCCACATCGAATAACCGAGACTCAGCCTTACTGCTTCTATTGTGTATTCTGCAATGGCAAAGACCACAAAGGAAAAGCTTTGTATTGCAGAAACATGAAGGCTTCTGCCTGTAGTGCTGCTGAATGTAGGGTAAGCGCTCTTCGCGCTGATATTTTTTCCAATCTAAGAAATGCCCTTAAACATGCTGACAAATTTCTTGTCTGAAATTTAAAAGGCAATTCATCACTCCATCTTAATACCAGACCTTCCTTTCCATCTAAAATAATGTATTAAAACAGTTCTGTGAAGGGGGTAAAGACTTGGGTGTGCCATTTCTGTGCCTGTGGGAAAGGATTCATGGTCACAGAAGAATGAGAGGGATAACTAGAGAAGGAAGTGATACAAGATTTGTGGGTTGAAGTTTGTGATTATGAATGGAGCTAACGGAGCAATATGGGAGAGGTGGGAACGTTAATAATTTAATATTCAGATTTGGAGGCTTTCGAAGTTTGCTCAGGGAAGCAGAAAGAGTGAAAGAACACCCTACTCCAGTTTCTGGATTTGCTAAAAATTAATAAAGTGAAGATAATAGAAAGGTCAACTCCATTTTAAATAGATGAATTCCCTGGTCCAGAATGGATGCATTGTGGGTTGCTGAGGAATGTTATGAAGGGAAAAAAGATGAATGGCAAGCGAACTAAAATTGATAAGGTGAACTTTCTTCTTTCAAGGTGGGCTGGTCGGGTAAAAGGACTGAACAAGCTAGATGCAGGAAAAATGTTCCCAAAGTTGGGCAAGTCCAGAACCAGGGCCCACATTCTTAGAATAAAGGGGAGGCCATTTAAGACTGAGGTAAGAAAAAACGTTTTTACCCAGAGAGTTGTGAATTTATGGAATTCCCTGCTACAGAGGGCAGCGGAAGCAAAATCACTGGATGGATTTAAGAGAGAGTTAGATAGAGCTCTAGGGGCTAGTGGAATCAAGGGATATGGAGAGAAGGCAGGCACGGGTTATTGATAGCGGATGATCAGCCATGATCACAATGAATGGCGGCTCTGGCTCGAAAGGCCGAATGGCCTCCTCCTGCAACTATTTTCTATGTATCTATTTTCTATGTAATTAAAGGACGTTCTTTCAGGAAGGAGATGAGGAGAAATTTCTTTAGTCAGAGGGTGTTGAATCTGTGGAATTCTTTGCCACAAAAGGCTGTGGAGGCAAAGTCAGTGAATATATTGCAGAACCAGAATCAGAATCAGAATCAGACTTTATTCGCCAAGTATGTTTTGCAACATACGAGGAATTTCACTGGCCAGGTCAGTCACACAATTAAAAGCAACAGACGCAAAAACAGTGACTCCTACACATTCCTCACTGTGATGGAAGGCAAAATAAAGTTCAAGTCTCTTCCTTTGTTCTTCCCCAGTCGGGGGGCTCGAGCCCTCCGTTGATGGGACGATCTTGACTCCCGAAGCCAGCGGCGTTCGGGCCCTCTGCATCGAGGCGTTCAGCTACTGCAACAGGGGAATATCAGCTCCCCCGCGCCGGGCGATCGAACCCCGTGTTGGGGCTGGACGAACCTTCTGCGGCGTTGGAGCTCCCAACTAGCCTCTCCCGAGACTGGGAGCCCTTGATGGTAAGTCCGCAGGCCACGGTGGGAGCGATCGCAGGCAAGGGATTGGTTCCAATGTTAAGTCTGCGCCCCACGGTGGGGCTCACGACAGTCCGAGGCAGCTCCCAGCTCCAGCGATGGTAGGCCGCAGAGCCCGGAGAATGTGATCCGAAAAATGATCACATCTCCGCGAAGGTAAGAACTTGAAAAAAAAAGTTTTCCCCAATCCCCCCCCCCCCCCCCTCCCCCCACATAAAACAAACCGAAGAACATAAAAACAAACTTTAAACAGATGCTAAAAATAACAAAAAGGTGCAAAAATTAACAAACTGCCGGCAGGGCTGGCCATCTCCCTGGCGCCCCTGACATAGATAGATAGATTATTGATTAGTATGGGCAGCAGATGTTACGGGGAGAAGGCAGGAGAATGGAGTTAGGAGGGAGAGATAGATTGTCCATGATTGAGTGATGGAGTAGACGATGGGCTGACTGGCATAATTCTACTTCTATCACTTATGATCTTATGATTATAGGCATATCTGTTTATATCAGATATGTTAGTGAGAATTAGGTGCACTAATTAAATTCACTCTACTCATTTCTGGATGTCATTGAAGGAGAGGAAATAGATGAAGAGATGATAGATTCTTTAGGAATTCCAGAGATGACAATTTGATGGAAGGAAGAAAATCTGTTATGAGTTGGCAGTCCAAAGCCTGGGCAGCATGGTGGTGCAGCAGTGGTGTTGCTGCCACACAATGCCAGAGACCTGGGTTCAATCCTGTTTACGGGTGCTGTCTGTGTGGAATTTGCACATTCTCCCCGTAACCTGCATGGATTTTCTTTGGGTGTTCCGGTTTCCTCCCACATTCCAAAGACATACAGTTTGTTGGCTAATAGGCTTGGTAAAATTGGAAATTGTCCCCAGTGTGTGTAAGATAGTGTTAGTGTGCGGGGATTGCTGGTTGGTGTGGACTCGGTACGCCATAAGGCCTGTTTCCACACTGTATCTCTAAAATTGAAACAAAAGACAAAGATATATAGAGTTATACAGCAGGGGAACATGCCCTTTAGTCCATCTTGTCCACACCAACAAAATTGGCATTCTGGGACAGAGACAAAAAAAACTTAATTCTTAAAGGACCAAAAGTTCCTTGTTGTCAAGAATATTAGTTCACAAGCTGTTATTAACTGTTATAGTAGTGTATATATAAGGTGCATTAGAAAGAAACTCTGGAATCAGTGAGAAAGAGTTGGATCCTGTGACATATAATAGCAATGTTACAAAATGTTGAGATTTTAAAAATCAAGTCTGCAATTTATCCCATCAGATAAAGCATACAAAGAAGTTTAATTTGACACCTAATTCACTTTCATATCTTCAGTATTAAAAGAGTTATGGCCATTTTCATACTCGGAAATTAGCATCTTGTTCCCCATTGCCTTTCCATTGACTTAACACAAAAGTTGTGATCGAGGTCAAAAGCCCATAACGTTTAAAAAAAAATTAAGAGAACTGAAAGAAATTTTCAGTTATTATAGATTGAAGCATTCTGAAACTAATATGAACCAATCTTACTTGGATGACCTGAAATTAAAGCATATAATTTGTTAGTTACCCAATTGTAGCTAATTACAAAATTCAATTACTAGATCTAAACATCTATCCATTTCTTAAGAAAATATTAACTTTTTTTTAAGCCTAAGTGCCCAAATAACAATCACACAACAAATTCACAATATAACATGATTTTTAAATCTCATTGCTATGAATTTATAGGCCAAATTGAAGGAATTTAGTGTTTAATGCCCATAAATTAATGGAACGTTGCAGTTGCGGTGAATTTAAACCCAATATCGGCAGGAAAAATTCTGCCAGTTCATATGGGGACTAAATCACCATTTCGCAACATGAAATATTGATTAAAGTCACCTAACAAGCAGGTTTATATGAAAAAATAAACAGCTTTCACTTACCTGTCCCCTACGTAAAATCGATCCCCATTGTCGGTGTTCACGGCATTAGGAGCTAATTTTTATTTTACTGCACAGCTGAAATAGTCGGACGATTTAAAAAAAAACCCAAAAAAACTTACCGGCAGTCACTACGAATCTCCCGAAATAGCTTGCACTCCGACAAAATATAATTCCGGTGGCAAAGGGAAAACCGCATTTTAACCCCGACCCACTCCCCCCCCCCCTTAAAGGCGCCAAAGTCGCGCACACGTCCAGCGGCAGAACTGCAGCACCGCTGAAGGTAAGTTTTGTAACATACCTACATAGGAGAAATGGACCTTCCTGGAAAGTAAAAGTAAAAACATTTTCTCCACTTTTGTCTGTGATGACATGAGAAATGCAGAGGATGATTAGGAGAGGAAGTGTGGAAGAGATGAAAAATGGTACAAAAAATTCTAAATTAGATTATTTTAAATCAAATTAGGTAAACCAATAAGGTAATTTGTTATTAGAAATTTGGAGTTTCACCTGCCATAATAGAATACAGTTGTTCTTTAATACATCCAGACCTGATGTTCCCCAATGATCCCACTTCCATTTCTGTTTCCAAAAGTTCAGCCTGTGCTTCTTCCAGACTTTTGCAAAGAACTTTTGGAAATTGAAATCTGAAAAATAAGTCTATTTAGATAGATTCTAAATGAAAAACTCTCAAACACAGAAGAAAATCAGGTAAACACCCAACAAGACTATTTAATAGTAAGATTAAATGAGAACTTACCCATTTGAGGTTTGATCTTTATTTTATGAGGAGTTACGTTGAGGGATTACATGAAGAACCCGCCAGCACACATGCGCTTCAATCTTCAAAGCAGCAGTGTGAAATCACAGATGACAGTTGATGAACTGAATATTGTAAGATTAGAGAACGAGCATACCAGCTGACCTTTATGATAGAGGGTTGGGAGAGGAGGGCACGTAATCCCTCAACGTAACTCCTCATAAAACAAAGATCAAACTTCAAACGGCGGCGAAGCAGCGTTAGCACAATGTGAACATCCCATATTTCTGTGTACCTGGGCCTGGGAGGTTTTGAGTTGAGGATACCCGTCATAATCCAGATATCAGAGGGTGAGACCCGACAAAGTGGATCCTGCTCCCCGCAGCCAATATGATGAGAAGGCACGTTTGGCACAGTTAATGGCACTATAGCTTAATGATTGTCAAAGACCCATATAAAACTGAACTTCAAAACGTCAGCCATCCGTGCTGAATTATATGTAATATTAGCATTTAAACAAAATATTTCCTATCTTCTTATGAGGAATGTACTGCTTTTTTGGTGCTATCCGTGCAATCTGCAGTGAGCATGTCCATGGTTCGGTCTGACAACCCGAGCCACAGGAACGGTCTTCTCAGAGTCTGCAAGTCAATTAATTGATTTTATCATGCAGAGGATGATTTCCCGAGTCACGGGCTAAACCAGGAATTTTTTGTCTAGAAATAACCATATGAGGTTCTATTAGCATTCTCAACGTCAGCAGGAACCATGGCTGTATAGGCCAGTCAGGCACTACTAGAAATGCCTGATGCGGGAACTTGCTGAATTTTTGCAAGACCCGACTGATGAGGCTAAATGGAGAAAAGACATAAAAGGACATTCCTTCCCAGTGTAGCGAGAATGCATCTATCGCCACTGCCATGCCACGTATTTTTTGCAACTGCCGATTGAGCCTGGTTGCAAAATATCTCGATTTTCGGACAATGTCATTAAATACTTTATGATCCAACTTCCATTCTGTGTTATCATTAATTTTACGTGATGATACTCCAGCGCCAAATTAGATTATTTAAACTATCACAGGATACTGAGTTGATTGCACCCATGTGATTAATATATGCCACCACCAAAGTGTATCAACTTGGAGTTGAGCATGCAGATTATGCATATGCGCATAATAACCTTTAACCCATAGAATGCACTCAGTGTCTACAGGTAGTTGATACCATATAACTGAAAAATTGGTAACTTATGCAAATCGCATCTGCCTCCGTAACTAGAGATGGTATTGGTAATTTTCCATCTTTGAACATTAGCATCAGGTTGTATTATAACTGAAGATTTACTGACCAAAAGTTATTAGCAATGCTGAATACTGTTTGTCCACCATTGTAACTTTGATAGCTTCAGCTGGTACTAGCATAGGTCTGTTAACAAAGAACTAAAAGGTACTAAAGAGCTCGGTCCTTTGTACGTTTGTAAGTTCTGATAATGCAAGACCCAAATTGCGCTGCTGAAATACACAGCCACTATATTGCCAATTACACTGGTCACTTGATGCGCTTCTACTAATTCTAATCGCTTGCCCCAGGGCGGAGTCACAGACAAATTAATAGAGTTAAAGGTAAATCCCAATAATCAATAACTCCAGTTGGTATCAACAAATTTAATTGGATGGATGAGAGTCTCAAATATAGCTTGCGGCTGAAACAGCTAATTTTAGCAAAGTGTTTACAATATCTTCCAGATAGGCCATAACAAGTGATTTGGGGCTCTGAGCAGCCCAAGCCCTGGTTTTTAGTAATTTGGTAAATAACCTGGGAGCTGAAGTTAGCCCATTTTGCAACGCTTTAACTGTTATCATTGCCCCATCCAGATAAATTTCAAATATCTCCAGTGATCCCTGTGAATGGGAACTGAATAGTATGGATCTTTGAGATCGATGCATTCCTATGGAAATCAGTTGTTAGACAGAACAAAGTTTCCTATGCTGAAATCTCTATACTAATTTCATGTTATTATTGTTATTTGTACAAATCAAGTGTAAATCTTACCAACTTGTAAATGGTCCACCTACCCCATGTTTTGGGAAGAACCAGACCCACCTACCTCCATGGTTACCTGTGGTCTTATGGTAAGCCCAAAAAGCCCCTGATGCGGATTCTATTTCCGTCCTTAGTTTGGAGAGAAGGACTGCTGGGTGCATGAATTCCATACATTTACTGAGGACCGGCTTGGGCCTTGGTCTGGAAGACCTTTGCCCAGCTTCAGTGAACCGCTTACTGATGATGGAGGCGTGGGGTGTGATGTCGCCGAAAAAATGAAGCTTTGCCTGTTGTTGGTACCTTGATTGGTCTGTCAGCTTTGCTTCCTCATTCAGGTCTTACCTATTGGATAAGTCTTCCTCGAAGAGAAGATTCGGCGGCTGGACATTGCTGGCCTTACATGAGCCTGCAAATTTGGTTGTAAGGCAGGTCTGATGGCGTTCCAGTTCATTATGAAGTGTGTATTGTACATCAACACCAGGCCAGTCATTTTTAAAATTTGTTGGAGTTTTATCTCCTGGAATTTCATGCCCA
Organism: Raja brachyura; assembly: GCA_963514005.1. The sequence continues at coordinate 53,615,558 of OY740783.1, forward strand.
TTCCAATGTCACCCCAGATAGCGCTGTTCACTGCCGGTATTATGTTCCATGGACTTCCTTCCCAGTTTGGAGTCAGTGACCCCTCGCACTCCCCTCCACAGAGAGAGAGATCTGTAAGCAGCCTTGAAACAGGTGCTAATACAGGCCCCTAGGAGACCTGCGCTGTTATGGCCCTCCATGGACCATATCCGGATGGAGCATCACATTTTGTGGGATAAACGCCCGAGGATGCTATCAATATAGCCATCTCGACAGGCCTATCCATCTTACGCGTGGCTTTACCCCCTTACTGGGGAACCATCGCGGTTTCTATCCATCTTATTCTTGGCTTTACACCCTTTCTGAGGAACCACCGCGGTTCCTATCTGTCTTACCCTTGGCTTTACCCCCTGTTTGGGGAACCACCGCAGATTCAAGAGGCACCCAGAAGTCGCTGACGGCACTGTCAGTGACGCGGGTAGCGAACCCGACGGCCGCAGGCTACTCGCGCTTCCACGGTCTCCGTAGCCTGTTCTCCGCGGTCCGTAGCCGGTCTGCCCCCATGGTGCATGACCGGGATTTCCCGCGGTCCGTAGCTGGTTCTCCCTGTGGCCCGTGACCGGGATTCCCCGCGGTCATAACCGGTTCCCCGCAGTGCGGCCAGGATTCCCCGCGGCGTATATTATACTTCCCCGCGGTCCATTCAGCAGGAAACTTTGTGAAGAGCTTTCCTGCAAGGAAAAACAGAACCTGGAAATGTTGAAAACTTACCTTCAGGTTTGAAACTTACCGCTGGAGGAGCAGCGCGCCTGCCAGCAGTCGCACAATGCAATAGACGATATGACGCGCATGCGTGCTGGCGGGTTCTTCATGTATTCACTCACGTGACTCCGAAGTAAAATCTATTCAGTGGTTGTAACATCTTCATTTTCTGTTGTAATTGAAAAGCCACCACTTGTGGCATTTGTCATATTCAGTGTTAATGGACTCTGAATTTGAACAAAACCTTTTGTGACAATGAATACATTTCAATTGACTCCCTGTGAGGAGAAATATCAACATTAATCATAATTAATTATGCAATCACAAATGCCTAGATTTTTCCCCCCAATCTATATAATTTTGCAATTCAACGGAATAAAGGCATAATGCAATGGATGGAGATTGCTATATAGTTTACTAATGGTAAGAGATTAGGAAGGAATTTCTAGGCATAGTAATATACAATGAGCAACAAAACAACAACCCCCATTATGTAAAATAGTGCAGATGAAAATAAAAGTAAGATGTTGAAAAAACTGCATGTTAGAGAAATAGAATTAAGGGCCTGTCCCACTGTACGAGGTGATTCAAGAACTCTCCTGAATTTAAAAAAAATCAAACTCGTGGTAAATACGTAGAATGTATGTAGCGGCTATGTCGGAGCTCGTGGATGTCCCGTAATGGCTTGTAAAACTAACGGTAGGTACTCGGGAAACGTAGTAAACTTGTGATATTTTTTCACCACTGTGCAAAATGTCCACAGAAGCCCCGAGTACCTACGAATGGCTATTACCGTAATTCTCCGAGTTTGAATCGGGGGAATCTCGGGAGAACTTGAATTACCTCGTACAGTGGGACAGGCCCTTTAAAGTTTCAGGTCCAGTTTCATCCGGTCTGGGAAGAGTAATATTCGTTGTTAATTAATTTGCTTATAATTCACTGTAGTTGGGCCAATCCATCATTACATTATAGAACCAGCAGATGTCCCACTATCACTACACAAGTTGAAGTATTTAACTGAGAAACAAAGAACAGATGCTGTTAAGTACACAAGATGGCACACAATGCTGGAGTAACTCACAGGTCAGGCAGTAGCTCAGTCGGAAAAACACGATAGGTGATGATTTAGGTCTGGACAGACGATCCTGCCAGACCTCCAGCACTTTGTGACCTTCTGATGTATTTAACTTGTTCAGTTCTATGAGTGTGGAGGGAATTAGCAGTCTTCATGAAGACTATGTCAGACAGAATGAAGGATTTATCTATTCTATGTTTTTTTCTGTACCTGGTAATATCTGTAGGATTTCCTTTCAATACTTGTTTGGAGTCGATCACATTTTGCCTTACTCTGTTCACAGTTTCATTGGCTGCCATTGCCATCTCATTACTCTCATTTAATAGGCAGTCAATAAATTGCTGTGCTTAATGCCCCTGTCTCACTGTACGAGTTAATTCAAGAGTTCAAAAAAAAAATTGGACTCGCAGCATGTACTTACCGGGAACGTCGGAGCTCGGGACGTCTCTTAGCAGTTTGTAACGCTAATGGCATGTACCCGGGAAATGCGGTAAGCTCGTGAATATTTTTCAGCAGTGTGAAAAATTTCCACGAGGTCTCCGAGTACCCAAGAATGGCCATTACCGTAATTCTCTGAGTTGGAATCAGGGAAAACTCGGGAGAATTCTTGAATTAACTCACACAGTGAGACAGGGGCTTTGGGAACTTCACTATAAACAGAATGAAACTGGCAGGAAATAGATAACAACAAATGGTTATATAAAATAATACAATATTTGGATTTAAGGGAAGAATAAAAATCAATGTTTATTTTAATGTTCACGACTCATAAATTCTGTTGTGCCCATCTGGATTTTATAACATAATTCTATCTGTAATGCTTGTATTTCAACACATAGGACCTGGTCTCAGTTATAGTATTTTGGACTGCTGATATGTTGAATAGAAAAGATCGCTAGATACATTTAGATGGATAACCAAATTTCACAGATTTTGGGCTATGGAGAGAAGATCATGCCTGTACTACGACATACACAGAAGCCACCCTGGCACGGAAGCCACCCTCCAACAGGCCCAAAGCATGTTCTACTTGCCCGGAATGACAAAATTAATGCGTGAAAAGACCGAAACGAGCGCTATCTGCAACAGGGTAGCACCACACCAGCAGAAGAAGCTCTTTTGCCTCAACCAGCTCCCCCCCCCTCCCTGGCCGCTGACATCTTTGAATGGCATGGAAAACACTACCTTGTTCTTGTGGACTCTTACTCGTGTTGGTTAGAAATAGACTTCCTTCAAACAATTGCGTCTGAGTCCGTGATCCAGAAGCTGCAGCGACACCTATCCGTACATGGCTCCCCTGTACGTCTTCAAATTGACAATGGTAGGCAATTCTCCAGCCAGGCATTCAAGAACTTTGCCAAAAGATGGAACTTCCAACACATCACCAGCAGCCCAGAATTCCCGCAGTCCAACGGACCAGCCGAGCGTACTGTTCGGAATGCTGAACAACTCATGGAACTTTCCAACCCAGCAAAATCCAACGTCTACCTGGACCTGCTCAACCTACGAAACATTGCACGGGACAGTGTTCTTGGCTCCCCCGCCCAGCGGCTAATGTCTCGGCAGACGCGCCCACCCTTGCCTGTCTCCCAGCAACAGCTGCAGCCGGGCGTCCGCTCCCCAACCGGGGTGCAGAAGCAGCTGCAATTTAAATGCGACACGCAAAAGCGTTTTTACGACAGGTCCAGCAAGCCGCTTAAACCACTGGCACACAGACAAGTGGTTCGCCTGCAAACCGACAAAGGACATACCTGATTGGGGCACATTTATGGCCCTTCCAAAGAACCACGTTACTACCTGTCGAAGTGGATGGTGTCATCTACAGACGCAACCGTCAACATATCCTTCCAGTGAAGGAACTGCGTCCTGCACCTCCAGGTCCTGATACCCCGCCCCTCGTGTTTGCACCAACACCTGTTCCAGCTACCCAACCAGCTACTCCACCACCTGTTGTAACTGATACCAAGCATTCCCCGCGTGAGTCTAGCACTGACGCGCCTGTTGTAACTGGTACCATGTATTCCCCACGTCGGTCTACCACTGGCTCGCCTGTGGCAATTTCCCCCACTAGGCCTGCCGGGTCGCTGGTTGTGACCCCACTCCCGGTTCCCATTTCTTCTCCTACCACACGAGGGCCGGGCAGATTTGTGGGCGACCCACGGGATATGGTGATTTTGTATAACTCTGTTAAGTTTCCCCCAGTATATTGTTTGAGGCACCATAGTTGCTTTTCATCTTCTACAAGAAGAGATGTAGATTGGTTATTGCATGTTAGCCAATTAGAGTGTTTGTTAGTAGTAACCCCTGCCTAGTACATGTTTTATAATATTAGGAACTCGCCTACAGCAGACAGTAGATGTAGCAGCTTGGAAATGTAATGTACTGCATATCCAATACTGTGGAGTTTATTAAAGATGTTTATACCTTTGTGTACGAGTCCGGTAATTACAGTTAGTTTCCCCGTTCTATGAATGATATGGTTTTCATTTTCGAGACACTCCAATCCCAGTGCAACATAGGGCATATTTTTATTGCTCCCCTTCACTGAATGATATGTCTCCATTTGCGGAATGTGCGATCTTCATTCTTCTGCGGGCCTCTTTCATTACAGAAATGCAAAGGGGAAAGCAAAGCTGAAAATTTTATTGATCAGCGACTGAGGGACTGAGAATTTGCAGGTGAGATGCTAGTTTCGCACAGTACTGGTTGGTCATGATTAGGTAAGTTAAGCATTCATAGTGCAGTATAGTATAGCACCTGGAAACAAAGGGGAAGCCTCCATTGTGTCTGGAAACGTGGCCGACGGGCAGGACTTCAGGTCAGAATGAAGCGCAGGGGACTTCGGCCCCCTCTCCGTACTATCCTACTGGCCAATGTACAGTTCCTTGAAAATAAAGTGGAAGACTTAAGGGCAAGTTTGCTCTATCAAAGGGAGCTGAGGGAATGCTCTGTGTTGTGTTTCACAGAGACATGGCTCACCCCCAGCTCCCCAGACTCAGCGGTCCAGCCTGAAGGGTTCTCCATCCACCGCATGGACCGTACACTGGCATCAGGGAAAGGGAGAGGAGGGGGCATCTGCCTCATGGTCAACTCTGCGTGGTGCTGAGACGTGGCAGTCCTGTCCAACTCCTGCTCTCCACATCTCGAACATCTGGCGGTGAAGTGCTGTCCCTTCTACCTACCGAGGGAATTCACCTCCATCATCCTGACCGCGGTCTACATCCCACCCCAGGCAGACGTCCATCTGGCACTGGAGGAGCTGCACGCCGTGGTCAACAAACACCAGACGTCTTACGCCGAGGCATTTACCACCATTGCTGGGGACTTCAATAAGGCAAACCTAAAGAAATCACTCCCCAACTTCCACCAACATGTTCTCCTGCTGCACCAGACGACCAAACACCCTCGACCACTAGTACACCACCATCAAGAATGCTTACTGCTCTATCGCTCGCCCTCACTTCGGTAAATCCGACCATACCGCGGTGCTGCTTCTTCCTGCCTACAGGCAGCAATTAAAGAGCGCACCCCCAGAGGTGAGGACAGTACAGAGCTGATCGGGTGGGGGGGGGGGGGGGGGGTTGGGGCCAGAGGAACAACTACAAGTCTGTTTGGAGTCTGTAGACTGGGCAATGTTCAAGGACTCGGCAACGGACTTGAATGAATACGCTACAGTCGTTACAGACTTCATAAAGAAATGTGTGGAGGACTGCATCCCTACAAAAACCTTCCGAGTGTTTCCCAATCAGAAACCTTGGATGAACTGTGAGATCCGCACTCTTCTGAAGACCATACACTGGGCATTCATGTCTGATGACACAGTGGTCTACAAGAAGTCCAGATACGACCTTGGTAAGGCCATCAAAAAGGCCAAAAGGGAGTTCTGCTCCAAGCTGGAAGATGAGACAGATATTCGGCAGCTGTGGCAGGGACTGAATGCAATCACCTCTTACAAGGCGAAACCAGGAGGCAACTTGGATGTCGGCGATACATCACTCCCTGACGAGCACAATGCGTTTTACGCACGCTTTGATAGGGAGAACACCGATGTGCCTTCCCGAGCCCCTATTCGCTGTGATGGTATTTCAGTCTCAGTTACAGAGGCCGACGTCAGGAAATCCTTCAGAGGGGTGAACCCTCGAAAAGCATCTGGACCTGATGGCATACCTGGTCGTGTCCTAAAAACCTGTGCGGACCAACTGGCTGGAGTTTTTACGGACATTTTCAACCTGTCACTTCTGAGGTCTGAGGTTCCCACCTGCTTCAAAAGGGCATCAATAATACCGGTGCCCAAGAAGAGCAAGGTGACGTGCCTCAATGACTATCGACCTTTGGCACTAACACCTGTGGTGATGAAGTGCTTTGAGAGGTTGATCATGGCACAAATCAACTCCTACCTCGACAAAAACCTGGACCCACTGCAGTTTGCTTACCGCCACAACAGATCAACGGTGGACACAATCTCGCTGGCCCTCCACTCCGCTCTGGACCACTTGGACAACAAAAACTCATATGTCAGGCTGTTATTCATTGACTACAGCTCGGCATTTAACACAATCATCCCCTCCAAGCTGGTTACCAAACTCGCAGAACTGGGTCTCTGCGCATCCCTCTGCAATTGGATCTTCGACTTCCTCATCCACAGACCACAGTAGGTTCGTATTGGTGGAAATATGTCAGACTCGATAACAATCAGCACGGGAGCACCTCAAGGCTGTGTGCTCAGCCCCCTGCTGTACTCACTCTATACTCATGACTGCGTAGCCGGTCATAGTGCAAACTCCGTCATCAAGTTCGCGGACGACACCACTGCTGTGGGACGTATCACTGACGGGGATGAGCCCGAGTATAGAAGAGAGATCGAGCAACTGTCCATATGGTGCCAGCACAACAACCTGGCCTTCAACACCAGCAAAACCAAGGAACTGATTGTAGACTTTGGAAGGAGTAGGATGGGGACCCACAGTCCTGTTTATATCAACGGGTTGATGGTTGAAAGGGTCAAGAGCTTCAAATTCCTGGGCGTGCACATCTCTGAAGATCTTTCCTGGTCCGAGAACACAGATGCAATTATTAAGAAAGCTCATCAGCGCCTCTACTTCCTGAGAAGATTACGGAGAGTTGGTCTGTCAAGGAGGACTCTCTCTAACTTCTACAGGTGCACAGTAGAGAGCTTGCTGACTGGTTGCATCATGGCTTGGTTCGGCAATTTGAGTGCCCTGGAGAGGAAAAGACTACACAAAGTAGTAAACACTGCCCAGTCCATCATCGGCTCTGACCTTCCTTCCATCGAGGGGATTTATCGCAGTCGCTGCCTCAAAAAGGCTGGCAGCATCATCAAGGACCCACACCACCCTGACCACACAGTCATCTCCCTGCTACCTTCAGGTAGAAGGTACAGGAGCCTGAAGACTGCAACAATCCAGTTTAGGAATAGCTACTTCCCCACAGGCATCAGGCTATTAAACTTGGCTCGGAACTCTGAACATTAATATCCCTCCATCTGTTATTTGCACTTTATTAATTTATTAATTCATGTGTGTATTTACGTATATAATTGTAGTCAATGCCTACTATGTTCTGTTGTGCTATGCAAAGAAAGTTTTTCATTGTCCTGTCAGGGACACATGACAATAAACTCTTTTGACTTTGACATTGACTTTGACTGGTGCGGAGATAAAGATAATGTATGGTGCGATCGCTGGTCGGTGCAGACTCGGTGGGTGGGAGAGCTTGAGTCTAAAGTCTAAAGTCTAAAGATTATAATATAATTAGAATGGAGTTTGAATAACTGTTGTTACATATTGTTGCAACATTAGACATGGGAAGACAAAAATAAAATCTTGCACTTATACAGTGCCTTTCAGTACTTTAGTCTAATTTATTATTGTCACATGTACCGAGGTACAGTGTAACACTTTTGTCTGAGTGCTATCCAGTTAAATGAAAGATTATACATGAATAGAATCAAGCCATTCACAGTGCACATATTAATGATAACGGGTACAGCATTTAGTGCAAGTGCATCGTGCACTGAGGTCCAATAAAGTCCCATTTAAAGATAGTTTAAAGGTCTCCAATAACATCACTTACATTAAAATCACTCACAGCTTGAATTACTTCTGAAGTCTAGTGTGTTGCAAAGTTGGAAATGGCAACGGTGTTGTTGACAGGAAACTCCCATTAATAGCAAGGTGATAATGACTGGACAACCTGTTGACTGATGGGTAAGAGTTGACCAGTGTTCGGTGATTAACTGCTGTATTTTTCAAAGTCATGTCATGTAGTATGTTACATACTCCTGAGAGGACAAACAGGGCTTCAGTTTATCATATCATGCTATACTTACTGTATGTCAGTTTGACAATATTTTTGGACAGCAGGCAAGAATTTTGTGGAAATCAAATCTGAGGTAGAACTTGGACACATGCCTTGAGCTAGAGGCAAATGAGCTTGGTCAATTCTGAGTCATAGTTCTGCAGTCACAATTGAGCGACAAAAAAAAAATATATAGTCTTATCGTTCCTTTAATGGAGGACTCCAATTCACAAGCAATGGGGATGGGAGGTTGGCTCAGACAAAAATGCAAATAAATGTAAACAGGAAACTGCAGATGATAGGTTACAAAAAATGGACAAATTGCTGGAATAATTCAGCGGGTCAGGCAGAAGATCAGGACGACATGGGTGGATAGTTGGGGTTTCGGGTCAGAACCTTCTTTGGACTTATTGTCGTCGGGGGGCAGGGGGGAGGGGGGGAGCTGGAACAGAGGTTGGGGTGGGACAAAGCCAGGCAAGTGAGAGGTGGATACAGGTGAGCAGGGTTTTAATTAGCAGATGGGTGTACAAGGCCAGAAATGTGAAGAAGACAAAGGCTGTGAGATAAGGAGAAATAAAGGCAGAGAACTAATTAAGCATTTTCTGGCACACTGGCTTGGATATTTGGCATTTATAAGGGTAAATGTGACAACTCCACATACCCTTATACATGCCAGCATCCTCAGGAATGTCACATTTAAGTAGAAGTCTCAAACTTAGAGGCCCAGTTCCATCAATTATTTCTCAGCAGGATTTGGTTAGTATTCCCTTCACTTGGAGGGAGCCAAATCAATTTTCGATCCTCTGCCAGAAACTCAGAGTCTGTGCACTGAAATGAAGACTTTACGGCTGTGAGGAAGAATAAGAGGAATAAGGTAAATCACAATTGTGTTAATTATTTGTGTTTGCTGTCATGTTGTTAATGATTTAAGTCTCATCAAGGATGAATGTTTATTTCATTTTTAATTAGTTTTGAAAGCTGCTGAATATCTGTGAGATTCAGAAACATTGAAAAAACATTGAAGCAGTAAACAAACAAGCAAATTAGCAAACACCAAAAAGGGATATAAAGAGATTTACTAAGGGTACTGAAATACTGAAAGGGAAGACTATGTCACCATGTATGATAGGAAAATAAATTGCATTGAAATAGAAAGATCAGTTGGAAATAAAAGGCTTTGTGTTTTTTGAAGGTCCACTCATGTAACTTCCATGGTTTTGCCTTGAGTGCAGTACATGAAGGGTTAACTGGGCAGTCCACCAAAGCCATGGTGGTGCAGGTATGGCAGAATTATTTTAAGGTTAGGAGAATATATCAACTGGCTAACTGGTAAGGCAGGGTGGTTATGATTAAATAACTGTATGCAGATCCATGCACCTTGGATCAGGACATTCAGGGCATTCTGGCTACAGGGACGGTACAGCACAAGAATCACCAAAGGGTGGCATGGTGGTGCAGCAGAACAGCTGCTGCCTTACAGCACCAGAGACCCAGGTTCGATTCTGACTACAGCTGATGTCCATACAAAGTTTGTACATCCTCCCTTTGACCTCATTGTCTTTCTCCGGGTGCTCTGATTGGCTTCTGTAAATTGACTTCTGTAAATTGGTAATTGCCCGAGTGTGTAGGATAGTGCTGATCGCTCGTCGGTGTGGACTCAGTGGGCCTAGCGGTCTGTTTCTGCGCTGTATCTGAAGTCCAAAATCTAAAGTGTTACTGGGATTGCACCTTTGAAAAATTATGGTCATGACAGTACACATGAGAAACTGCAACTAAGGCAGTTGGGAGACAGTGACTATTCCCATGAGCATAGAGAGTATTAAGATATAATTCAACGTGGGTTTCGAGAAATTCTTTAACCAGGTGGTTAAAGAAAGGTTATTTCCTCTCCTGCCAAGTCTCTGACATGAAGTAATTAATTTAAGTTGCTACTGAGTCAGTGGGGAGGGAGAATAGAATATCTTACAGAACACTTTTCGAACATGGATTGGAGAATGGAATCATTTTGCAAACAAGGCTGTTGCATTTTCAAAGGGAATTGATAAATATATGAGGGAAGAAGAGAGCTAAGGACGAAGGAAATAGATTTACATTTCTCTGGTAAAGAGCTAACACTCAAATAAGAGATACCATAAATGTCTGTGCCTCTTCCAAACATTCTCTTCCTCTCAAAATGTATTGATACATTTGTTTGTTTTTGTTTTCTATGCCCAATCTGCTAACCCGCAGGCTACATACACATTGTTCTGTTACGGGACTGGGTCTGAGATGGCTGAAAGCCAGAGGTCTGGACCAATGATTTAGAGCCCAGAGTGCAAATACGCTACAGTACATGAAGAAATTAATCTCTTTACATTGAACAGTATGACATAAAATGCATGTGATTGTTTAAAAAGTCACCTGGTTCATTGATACCTTAGTCTGGCACTAGTCTGTCCAGTGTGATTTAACTCAAAATTTGTCCTGAAGTGATCTAGTTTCGACCCGAAACATTGCCTATTTCCTTCGCTCCATAGATGTTGCCTCACCCGCTAAGTTTCTCCAGCATTATTGTCTACCTTTGATTTCCAGCATCTGCAGTTCCTTCTTCAACAATAGTAAGACAGTCAATTGTACTAATTTGCTGTAACAAGATATCATAGACCTTACTTGGCAGGAAATTACCTTGTCAGCATCTCAAGGCCCAAAGAAATGGCCCTCTAGGAAGAAAATCATACTCGACTTCGCGTGACACCAAAGATGACGATGATGATACAAATTTCAATACCTGATGGGTCAGTTCAGAAATGGAATTTGAATATGTTGAGCAAAGACAGCTCCCAGAGCTAATTGGGCTTCCCTGAAATTCACTGGCGTGAATGTTTGGCACTGGACAGTTCTCGGCAGTGGGGAAAAGAAACCGGAAATTAACACCAAGAGAGTGTAGTTGGAGGTAACTGAGAACTGAGCAGCAAGAAATAAGAATTCCAGTCTTTTTTTTTTTTTTTTTTAATTATATTTTTTATTAGAAGTTAATGCATATTGATACATATTAAGACAATTTAAAATGTAAGTAAAAAAAGAGAAACAAAAGAATTTACTATTCATCACATACATTCTTAATATTTGTAAAATTTACAGTAATTCTTGTTTATACTTCTACATATTTTTTAAAAAATTATTTTTAATAAAGAAGGAAATTAATAGAAAGAAATAAAATAAATTAAAATAATAATAAAAGTAGAAAATCAATAATATGAGTGGAGTTTTAAACATTCTACTCTACATTGGAGATATATCGGTGATCTATTATATATAATTCTTCATCCATTCCCCGTCCAGGTTTCAGTCAGGCCCTCGAACCGAGCCCATTTGTCCCTTTAGATAATCAATAAATGGAGACCATGTTCCTCTAAACTGATCTAGCCTGTCCGAGAGGACAAGTCTTAATCTTTCCAAATGAAGTGTCTCCGACATTTCTGTAATCCACATTTTAATAGTGGGGTTGGTAGGACCTTTCCAAAATTTTAGTATTAATTTTTTACCAATTATTAAACTATAATCGATAAAAATTTGTTGTTTTGTTGTTAGTGATTGATCAGTTTCTAATATACCTAATATAATTAATTTGGAATCTGGATATAGATTTGTATTAACTACCTTCGAAATTATCTTAAAAATTTCTGACCAAAAATTAGTCATTTTAATACATTTGGTAAATGAATGCGTTAGGTTGGCTTCTAGGTGTTGACATTTGTCACATATAGCAGAAACATTTGGAAAAATTCTATTCAGTTTGGACTTTGAAAGATGTAATCTATGTAAAATTTTAAATTGTATCAGAGAGTGTCTGGCATTTAATGAGCAGTAGTGTATATGTTGTAAACTTTCCTCCCATACTTCTAAACTAATTGATTGTCCTAATTCACTTTCCCATGCTTGCCTATATATTTCCGACGGTGGTGCATCATTTTCCAATAAAATATTATAAATATATGATATTAATTTTTCTGTGTTCCGATGTTTATTTAAACATTCATCTAGAATTTCTGTCTTTCTATTTCTAAATTCTTGTGTATTTGATTTAACATAATCTCTAATTTGTAAATATCTAAAATATTCTTTTGAGTGTAGTCCATATTTTTGTTGTAATTCTTGAAATGAAAGAAAAAGGTTTTCCCTATAGAGATCCCGTATCTTATTAATTCCATAATTTTTCCATTGTGAAAAACCTGTATCCATCCTAGAGGGTTTAAAAGTGATATTGTTTGCAATATGAAGATCCAGTGGTATACATTCCAAGTTTAAAGATTTTTTAAATTGTTTCCAAATACGTATCCCATTTTCTATTATTGGGTTTCCTCTATAAGTTTTTTAATGTAATTTGGTATTAGCGAATATAATCGTGCTAATTTCAAAAGGTAGGCAGTCTTCCTTTTCCAATTTTAACCAATTCGGCTGTATATCTAATTCTTCCAACCAAAAATTCATATTTTTAATATAAACTGCCCAATAGTAAAACATAAAATTAGGCAACGCTAAACCTCCACTTATTTTTGCTTTACATAGATGTTTCTTATTTATTCTATGGCTCTTATAATCCCAAATAAAATTTGTAATTATAGAATCCACCTACTTAAAAAAATTTTTGGGAAGATATATCGGGATCATTTGAAATAAATACAATAATTGCGGGAGAAAGATCATTTTTATCGCATTTATTTTACCTAACATTGAGATAGGTAATGTTTTCCAATATAGAATATTCTTAAGTAATTTATTCAATAAAGGTGGGAAATTAGATTTAAATAAAGAGTCATGTCTTTTTGTTACATAAATTCCAAGATATTTAATTTTTTCATTTGCTATCGTAAAAGGGAATCGTTGTAATATGTGTGAGTTATTTCCCATTATTGACATAAGTTCACTTTTATTCCAATTAATTCTATATCCTGAAAGTAGACCAAATTGAGTTATTAAATCTAACAGGGTAGGTATACTAATTTCAGGCTTTGTAATATAGAGTAATACATCATCTGCGTATAAAGAAATTTTATTTTCCGTTTCCTTGGTTTCATACCCATATATTTCAGGGTGTAGTCTCACACGCTGTGCTAATGGTTCTATTGCTAACGCAAAGAGTAGTGGTGATAGCGGACAACCTTGTCTACAGCCTCTGAATAAGTTAAATTTACTTGATAACGTTTGATTTGTTTGTATTCTAGCTGTCTGATTGGTGTATAATAATTTGACCCACGTTATAAACTTTTCTCCTAGCTGGAAGGATTCCAAAACCGAGAATAAATAAGACCATTCAACCTGATCGAAAGCTTTCTCTGCATCTAATGAGATAATTGCTAGGTCTTTACTGGTATTTCTTTTCGAGTATATAATGTTAAGTAATCGTCTCAGGTTATATAAAGAGTATCGCTTTGGTATAAATCCAGTCTGGTCTGGGTGTATTATTTTGTTGATCACCATATTTAATCTTCGTGCTAATATTTTAGTTAATATTTTTTGATCAGTGTTTAAAAGAGCTATGGCTCTATACGATCCTGGGTCCTCCAAATCTTTATCTATTTTAGGTATTAAAGTAATAATAGATTCATTTAATGTTCCAGGCAATTTCTGTTGTGCATAAATGTGTTCATAAAGTGTCTTTAACCGTGGTATCATTAAATCATCAAATATTTTATAAAATTCCGAACCAATTCCATCCGGTCCTGGTGTTTTACCATTTTTTAATGACCTAATAGATTCTTCGATTTCTTTAATTGTTATTTCAAGAATTCCAGTCTTGGTTGCAAGCTTACAGTTTCTCCGTTACATGAATTATGTAATTTTCTTTTATCTGGACACCCAAATCCCACTGCAACAGAAGGCATGCTTTTATTATGCCCCTTAACTGAACGCAATGTCTCCATTTGGGAAGTGTGCGATCTTCATTCTTTTGCGGGTCGCTTTCTTTACACTTTCTAAATAAACAGCAAGAAACACATGGAGTACACAAATGCAAAGTGGAAAGCAAAGCAGATATTTGGTCGAACTCTCCTTCTCTTAACCAGGAATGGAAGCATTGAGAATTTGCCTGTGACGGATGCTAGTTTTGCACAGCACTGGTTGGTCATGATTTGATGAGTGAAGTATTTGCCGTTATAATGCATTTAGAACAACGATTGAAAAGCTGGAAGAGGAGGAAGATTAATCTTATTGATTAACTAGACTGTTACAAAATTAGTATTAAGAAGAGAAAATATGATAGGCCTAATTTCACAGGAAATGACCTTTCAGGAGATGAAAGGTCTTGACCCGAGACTTCACCCATTCCTTCTCTCTAGCTTTTTGCACCCATCTTCAGCTTAAACCAGCGTCTGCAGTTCCTTCCTACACAACGGAAATTACCTTTATTGGGGCTTCCACATAAACGTGATTGCGCTGTTATTCACCTGTACTTTCTGGACAATGCTTGCAAGTTGACAAATGAAATGTATGCAATCATTTCTAACTGAAAGTACCAAATTACAGAAATATTTGGACCTCCTTCAACTATGAGTTATGATTTAGGAGTTATGAGTTTAGTTTATTGTCATAGAGATACAGAGAAAGCTTTTGTTCCATCCTAACCAGTCAGCAGAAAGACAATACATGATTACAATCGAGCCAATCACAGTGTGAAGGGGAACAATGTGAATAACGTTTAGTGAAGGATAAAGTCCAGTAAAGTCCGATCAAAGTTAGTCCGTGTTGTACTTCGTGGTATGTTGTCTGTTGTACCTTTGTTATGACTCTGGAATAACCACAAGTACACGTATTTAGGGGTTTGTAGCTGAGCATAAATCAAGGCTCTGTTAATTTCATGGACATCTGGAACCAGAGTGCACTGCCCACATACGTCATTCCCATATATACATGTTGTTACACGGGCATACAAAGTAGTCCTTGTGATATAACAAAGTAGTCCTTGCAATATCACAACATCCGCCTTGTCTTGCATAAAATAAAACACATGCTTAACAAACAAGCTTGCGCTCTTCAAGTCGCTCAAAGTTCCTCTGCCCTTGGTATGTCTTGTCCATGCCAAGGATAGTGGGTAGAGGTGTCCGAATCTGTCTTCCAAACATCATCTCTGCTGGTGACGATAACTTGGAATCAATCGTTGTAGCACGGAAGCTGAGTAAAGCTGCTGCTACACTCTGTTCCGTTGTCAAGGTCTTCTTGATGACGGATTTCACCGTTTGTACTATTCTGGCACTGGGTCTGGCTTTGGCTCATCAACCTTTTGGCTCTTCGGCTCTTCGGCTCTTTGGCTCTTTGGCCTTTGGCTCACACACCTCTGCAGCTTTTTGCAGTTTTTTCTGTTCCACACACGGCTTGCACTATCTTAAGGGGGTCCTTTAAGTTTCTATGGTAAACATCATTACTTCAGTACATTTTATCAAGGTGGAATTCAAGACATCATTAAATTTGATATTTCCAAGGTCCCTTGTTTTTTCAGTACGGCTTATCTCGAACAGCCTTCTGCTAACCTCGGGACGTTTTCATACACAGCTTTTTAATAGTCTCTGCAGCTTTTGCTGTTTTCAATATCGCTTTTGCAGCTGTTAGCTTTAAAGGTCCTGCGCTTCAAAGAAAATACAGCCTTTTGACTTGCTTCGTCTATATGAGCGTTTGGTCTCACCGGTCGCCGCGCCCCCGTGTGTGGCCGGTCTCTCCGTTAGCCACGCCTTCATGTGCGCCTGGTCGCTCCCCCTTCCGAACTCGGGCCTGCGCAGGGCTGGGGCGGGATGTGACCTTCACTCACCACCCTCAGCTGCTTGCAGTGTTCCGTCGGTAGCTCGGGTACTTACCTGTGTAGGGACTGCCCTGTCGAGATGCATTCCTGGCATTTTTCACTGAGCTGGAAAGCATCCATTTTTCTAAGGCTTTCTTTTTTCTGTTTTTTCCGTTTCTTTCTAGGGCTAAATCACACAAACCGCCGCCACCATGTTGTACTTTGTGGTCCGATGTCTTTTATACCTTTGTTATGACTCTAGAATGACCACAAGCGCAACATGTTTAGCGGTTTGTATGCTGGACATACATCAATGCTCTGTTTATTTCACGGACATCTGGAACCAGAGCGCCCTGCCCACATACGTCATTCCCATATATACATGCTGCTATGCAGGCATGCAAAGTAGTCCTTGTGATATAACAAAGTAGTCCTTGCTATGTCACAGCAGTCCGAGGATCTCCAATGAGGTAGATAGTAGCTCAGGACTGCCCTATAGTTGTTGGAAGGATGGTTTCTAGTAGGTGGTTAACTGCCTGATAACAGTTACCTAATTCAATTCACTTCAGGAGCCTCAGCAGTATCTTGGCCATGATACAAGGTTGGTACATATTCATGAACCAAGCATGTTTCCAGTCAATCTATTCCAGGACTGACACAGCATAGATTTATGCAGGTGGTTGAGCAAATATGCAAGCAAATGCCCTGCCTATTGATAGAAAAACTAATCCAGTTTAGTTGACCACACCCCATGGTTTAGAAGAATAGAATGTTTATATTTTTTGTAACTGGGAGAAATCATGAGAAAAGTAATGAGAGGGGCATTGTTTGTTCAACCAATTGTAGATCTTACCCAACTGTCCACTGTTGCTCGATTTGGGTTCCACCAGGACTCCAAGCCCCATTAGAGCCATAGTCCAAGCACAGAGAAAATCACTCAATTCCAGCGAGGAACTGAGAGGGACTGCCCTTAACATCTGGCAGCACTTGTGTAATTACAGTAGAACTTAATCCCAGTAAAATTCTCCAGAGCATCTCTCAGAACACAAATTGCAGAGGTTTAAACCATCACTCACTCACCATCAATACCTTAACGGAAAATAGAGATGTGCAATAAATGACAGCTTTACATTACATTAAAAACCCAAGACCCACACTTAACACAGTTTACACAAACATCCATCACAGTGAATCTCCAACACCTCCTCACTGCGATGGAAGGCAAAAGTCTTATCTTTTCCCTTTGTTATTCTCCCACGGTCCAGCAGCCCAACTGCAGCGTCGAGGTGAACTGGGGCTTCCGATGTTAAAGCCCCCAGCGGGCGATGTTAAGTCCAGTAGCTGTTTAAGCCGCGCGGGGCGATGTTAGGCCCCACTCCGTGTCCTTTAAACCCTGCGATTCCAGCGGGGGAAGTTGCCGTTGTGGGAGTTCCGAAAAGCGGTCTTGCACCAAGGACTTGTGAGCTCCTGATATTCCTGTCCACCGGACCTGCGGCCGGAGCCTCCGAAGCTCCGAAGTCGGGTCGCAGCCGCACGCCACCACAGCTCTTCCTGTTCCGAAGACGGCCAGCTCCATGATGTTAGGCCCAGCGACATCGGACACCCGACAGGGAAAAAGTCGGGTCCCCGTACAAGGAAGAGACTATCGGTTTCTCCCCCCCCCCCCCCCACCCCCCACATATACACAGCTAAAGAAAAATAATAAAAACTAGAGTCAAGACATACATTTAACAAGACAAAAAAAATTAAAAAGACAGACGGACTGTAGTCGAGCCGCTGCCGTTAGACACCGCCACACCATAATATCGTTTGCATTTAATATTGAAATATCAACTTTTAAGAAAAACAAATACCATTTGGACAATGTTTTGCTGTAATGATATATTCAGAAATATGATTATTTCTCCAATGTGTTTTAGAACTTGCATTTTAATTTTACATGAACCAAATGAAATTTGCTATTAATATTAAGTTACCTTAATGAGATTATCTTATCTTGGGGAATTGAATCATTGTTGTTTGGATGTAATGTTATGTTGAGTGGATGTATTTTGGGGTCCTGTCTTGATATCTTAATGCTTGTCTTCTCTTGTCTCTTTTGTCTTTTCTGTGATGCTGTAAATGGAGCTGCTGCGAAGCAAAACAAATTTCAGACTTGCTCTGACAATAAAGTAATAACGTATCGTGTCGTATCTGCAGTCGTTCTGATATTCGATCTTTCTTCCGACTGTTATTCTATAGGTCAGAGTAAGTTTTATTTCACCAAACTTCCATGTGTTCTAAACATCTGGCAATAGAACAGTATCAGTACAGTGAGAACCACCTTCATCAGATCATATTAAATATGTTTATAAACACTTATTATTCTTCAACAATTCCCAGAAAGCTGAGCAGCCTTCCAAGTGTAAAATAAATTTAACAGCCAGGATCAAATTAAATATTAAATTCAATGTCCACAGAACTAGTGTTAGGGCTTGGTGACTAGATTATTTTCAATGAAAGAAGGAAGTTTGTTACTGAAAGAAGGAAAGTGTCCAACATGTCATCCAAATAATTTGTTGTAGTACCATCAACCTTTTATGTTTGTATTGGCACAAAAAGTACAACTGCTCTTCCAGAGCTCTTTTGTTAATGTATGATAACAATAATGACATTGTCGCCTATACAGATGCAGCTGTTGCAAGAATGTATTAAGCCCCTGTCCCACTATGTGAGTTTACCCAAGAGCTCCCCCGAGTTTAAAAAAAATCAAACTCGTGGTAAGTTCATCAGGAGTATTTTTTTACTCTTGTAAAAATTTCACAAATTTCTCAAAACTTCATGAGTTACCGCGTTTCCCGAGTACCCGTCGTTAGCATTTCGAGCCACTACGAGACATCCACATGCTTCTACATACCCGCTATGTACCTGCTACGTGCATTCTCCGAGTATGAATCTGGGGCAAACTCGGGAAAACTCTTGAATTACCTCATACATGGGAGAGATCCTTTACTTAGTTAGTTGGATCAAATTCCGAGAACAGTTGTCACCCACATTAAGTCTTCCAGTCAAAAAATTATCTTTGTCATAAAGAATAAACATGCAACTATTTAGATGGTAATTTTTCCATTTGTTTCATATCTATCAATTGGAAATATTATTAATGCAAATCATATTTTGCATCAGATTCCAGTCATTGCATACTATAGCAAACATAGTTTTTTTGGTAGGGTATAGGGCAGGTGTTAATTCTACAATGGTTTCAGAAATTTGAAAAATTATGCTAGAAATTTTACATTGTTCAATTCAATGTAAAATATAAACAGACCCTTGTCTGAAGAAGGATTCCAACTTGAAATGTCTCCAATTCCTTTTCACCTGAGATGTTGCCTGACCTGCTGAGTTACTCCAGCATTTTTGTGTCTTTCCCTGGTCAATATCTGCTTCCAAACCCACCAACTTGTGTGACGCACAATTGCTTCCTGAAATGGCCCAACAAGTCTTTCCATTAGATAAATCTGTTGGAAACCACATGTGAATTATTGGGCTGAGATTTTTTGTATTTTGCGTTCACTGGACACAATACTTGGAGGCCTCCATTGCGTCTGATGTCCTTAAGGGAGAAACCAACTAGTCTGGCCTGAAGAAGGGTCACTACCCAAAATGTCACTTCCCCATGTTCTCCAGGGATGCTGGCTGATCCACTGAATTACTCAAGCATTTTGTGTCTTTCCCTCGTCAACATCTGCTTCCAAACCCACCAACTTAGGTGACTCATAATTACTTCTTGAAATGGCCCAACATGTTTTTCCATCATATTCTGGCCATTTATTAGATTAAAAAAAATGTTTTAAACTGACTGACCAAAAAGCGATGACAAGAATTAAGAGTAGACTCGTGATGTGTGGAGTTCTTAGGTTTTTCCCCGTGATCATGAAGATTTCCTCTAGGTGCTCTGGCTTCTAACCAATTTAAATTGCCCCTCATGTAGATGAGACGTAGAATCTGGGAGGGAGTTAATGGGAATGTGAGGGAAATAAAGTGAGTTATGGGTCAGAGAAGGATTAGGGCAAAATGGATGTTTGATAGTCAGTGTCGTCAGTGGGCCAAAGGTCTTCCTTCTTCCGTGAATCCTTAACTTATTGGTTGGTTTCTTACCTTACAGATAGGAAAGTGGTTCATAGCTCATGATCGTCCATCATCCCTGCCCTGGGATATCAATGTGCAGACATCTTTAATTTAGGCCAGGCTGACATCTCTGTTAGAGAGAGTCTAACCTTGACTTTGGCTTTAGTCACAAACTCCACAAAGTATTTTCACTGTATCTCTATACATGTGGCAATAATAAACAAGCAAACCTTCTACCCCAATATTAAATGGCATTTTCTTCACCGTCACTGAATCCCCTGACATCAACATAAATTATCTGACAGTCTCTACTTGATCAATGATTCTTTCAGCAATGTGTAAATGCTAGAGAGGTTTGCCTGGGATGGAATCTGTGTCTGAAATCTTGGCTTGCAACTTGATGTGAAATAATCTGTGCAGACAGATCATGTAGATGTGGGTAGGAAGGAACTGCAGATGCTTGTTTAAACCAAAGATAGACACACAATGCAGGAGTAATTCAGTGGGACAGGCAGCATCTCTGGAGAGAAGGAATGGGTGACATTTTGGGTCGAGACACGTACCCTGAAAACTGGTGTTGCTCGCATCATTCCTCAAGTCACGCATTCCTTCTATCCAGATGTGCTGCCTGTCCTGCTGAATTACTCCAGCATTTTGTGCCTATCATGTAGAAGAGGTTTAAGTTGTCTGGCAAGTCTGCTGTACACTTCCATGTTTCACAAGCATAAAGTAAGGTGGGTACGACAACAGCACAACATACCTTCAGCTTTGCCTTTCGGCTGATTCCCCTTCATTCCCACACGTTAGTTCCCATTATTTCAAAGGCAGGGCTGGCTTTTGTCAACATTGTTGTCAATGTTGACAGACCTTGAGAGGCCAGACACGAAATGCTCGAGTAACTCAACAGGTCAGGCAGCATCTCTGGGGAAACTTCTTCTTGCGTATGGCGTGCACAACCTAAAGTAGTAGGTCAAGGGTAGACATCCAGGCCAGGACAGCATCAGTTACTGGGTGGATGGCTTTGATGCCCCCAGGGAAAACCCTCAGTGGGCAGTCATTCACGGTGTGTGGGATGGTCTGGACTGGGTGTCTGCAGTCGCAAGCAGACAGGCTGTCTGTCATTCCCCACTTATGCAGATGATGGGCTGTTCTTGCATGGAGGGTGCGGATTCTGTTCAGGGTTAGCCATTGCTTGCGATGGAGGATAAAACTGTGGGGTCTGTGATTACCTCTCCATTGCTGGTGTTGGCATCTTTCCAGGCTCTGCACCACTCAGTCTTGGAGTCAAAGTCTTCCAGGGATTTAACTGAAGACCAGAAGTGTTTGCGGGACTTCAAGCAGATGCTGGGCAGATTGTTCAAGTCAGTATGGATGGGAAAGTCAGGGTTAGCCTCGATGGTGACCCAATCTTTCATCATCCTCTCCCTTCTGCATATGTGGAAGGGGGTGATATGAGAGAGGACAGGGAGCCACTGCAAAGGTGTTGACTTAAGCGTCCCTGTGATGACCGGCATTGCTGAGTTAAGGACGGTGTCAACTTGTTTGGTGTGGCAGCTAATAGCCCATGCTGTTGAGCAAAACTTGGCTGTTGAGTAGACTAGGGCTAATCTTGTGGTACGGAAGGTGTGTACATTGGATCCCCAGCTGTTGCCTGCAAGTATCCTGATGATGTTGACCCTGGTACCCGGACGTGGTGCCGACAGACAAGAAGCCGAAGCAAAGAAGTCAAAGCCAAAGAATGCAATGGAAAGGAGGCCATAACGGCAATAAACCGAAAGAGTCTGAAGACGAAATGCCTACTAACCGAAAGAATGGGACGCCTAAATGCAAACTAACCGAAAAGGGCGGGACGCCTACATCTCAAGGAGCCGAAAAGCTGCGTCACCTAAAAGGAAACTTACCAAATGGCCGCTCTGTCGAAACGCCACCTACCCGAAAGGCGGCATTGCCTGCAGGCCAAAGGACCGACTGCCGCTCAACAGAAAAGTCCAATAACGAACTTGACGCTGCCGGGGGGCGGGACTTGTCAGCGATTGGTCCAGACCCCTGCGTCCATCACATCACTGTGAAGGCATTAACATTGTGCCAAACCTCCGCTCCACCTGACCCGCAGCCCGCGGAGGGTGGCCGTGGGAGAGTGGCGGCTGTTCCGAGCGATGCACACCTTTGGCCGCTTTCAACTTGGTGCTTGGGTTCAGATTGCCCAGTCACCTATGGCTTGTGTTGGAAAATGAACCCCACGCTCCCATCTCCCCCTATTCTCTCCCCTCTTCTCTCTCCCTCTCTCTCTCTCTCTTTTTTTTTTTTTTTTTTTTTTTTTTCATTTCAAAAACTTTATTCAACACAAATCATAAAATACAACACATCAAAACACAATCAAAAATCACACTATAATGAACAGATCATTGTAGTACAGCAGTACATTCATTTATAATCGCCTCAACCCCACGCGGCGACCAGCGCTGACGGAAGGCCTCCAGAGTCCCCGTGAACACCGCGTGTTCCCTCTCCAGGGACACACGTGCACGGACGTAGGCCCGAAAGAGGGGCAGGCAGCCGACTCTCGCCAGACCGTCGACCGCCCGCTGCCTGGACCCACGAATGGCCATCTTGGCCAGGCCAAGGAGCAAACCGACAGGTAAGTCCCCCCCCCACACTCGGCTCTCCCCACTCCCCGCCTTGTGTCCAAACACCAGGATTGTGGGGCTAAAATGCAGCCAGAACTTGAGGAACAACCCCTTCAGATATTGGTACAGGGGCAGTAACCTCACACACTCCACATACACATGGAATACGGTCTCCTCCTCTCCGCAGAAAATACATGCGGCAGACGAGCCCGTGAACCGACTCAAAAGTTTATTACAAACCACCGCTCCATGCAGCACTCTCCACCCCAGGTCCCCAATATAAAGGGGTACAACTCCCTTATAGAAGGACCCCCACTGGGGCCCCCCGCCGCCTTCGGATGGTAACACCGTCCTCCATGGTGAGTCAGGACGGGAGACGAAGGCACGGTGGTTCAGAATGTGCAGGAGCATCCTGTACAGTGCGCGTCTCCTTGCATCACAAAATGGCATGCTGGTCATCTCAGAAAGGCAGCTCAGATTATGCGGAGCCGGAGGCCGAGAAATATCCCGAAGCCTAGGCCCGATGAGCAGATCTGACGGAGCAGGGGTAAGCTCTATCTGAACCACTCTAGGCCCGCGCCTCTCCTCGACAACCACCATGACAGGATGAGGACCAGCCACACCCGCAGCCACAACATCCCCCTCTCCTCGTGGAACAACACTCTGGCTGAACACCACCAAATTCCTCACTCTTAACACATCCCTATAGAAAACAGGCAAGCCCCTTAGAGCGGGTCGACTGACACCCGCCACCGGGAGCCGCGAGACCCCCCTTAGGCAACGACCCTGACGAAAAAAATACGTGGCCAGAGCGTGCCATCTGGGAGGGTTCTCTACATACATGTATCTCCGCAGAGTCCTGAGACGGAGAGCCGCCACCTGGGTGCGCACGCACACCAAGGACTGGCCGCCCTCCTCTAACGGAAGACTCAGGACCGCCGCGGAAACCCAATGCTTCCTATTTCCCCAAAAGAAATCCACTAGCTTCTTCTGTATAGCAGTTACAAATATAGAGGGCGGGACAAGAGTAGCCAGCCGGTACCATAACATAGAGGCCACCAGCTGGTTTATGACCAGCACCCTCCCCCGAAAGGAGAGAACTCCAAGCAGGCCTGACCAGCGCCCCAGCCGAGCAACCACCTTCGTCTCCAACTCTTGCCAGTTTGCCGGCCAAACATCCTCAGTGGGACTCAGGTACACCCCCAGATAGAGGAGGTGCGTGGTACTCCACGCATACAATGCCATCTCCTCCGGCAGGGAGTCTACCCGCCACTGACCCACCAAAAGTCCAGAGCACTTACTCCAGTTAATCCTAGCAGAAGATGCAGCCGAGAATATCTCCTGGCAGTCACGCATCCTCCGCAGGTCACCAGGATCAGTGAACATAAGAAGTACGTCATCGGCATACGCCGATAGAATCACCTCAACCCGCGGGCCAGGTAGGGCCAGGCCTGTCAACCTCCTCCGAAGAAGACACAGGAACGGCTCCACACAGACCGAATACAACTGGCCCGACATAGGGCACCCCTGGCGGACCCCCCTCCCAAAATGAAAAGGAGATAGCACCGCGCCATTAACCTTTACAAGACACTCCGCAGCAGCGTACAAAAGCCGGACCCGGGCCACGAAGTGTGGTCCAAACCCAAACGCTTGCAACGTCCCAAATAGGTATTCATGCTCTACCCTATCAAAAGCCTTCTCCTGATCAAGAGACAGAAAAGCAGCTGACTCACCAGTACCCTGGACTAAATGAATCAGGTCCCTAACCAGGTGGATGTTATCCTGGATGGACCGGCCAGGGACTGTATAAGATTGATCAGGATGAATCACTTGATGCAGCACGGAGCCCAGGCGATTTGCCATTGCCCGTGCAAAAATTTTATATTCTGTGCAAAGGAGAGAGACTGGACGCCAGTTCTTCAACAAACGGAGTTCGCCCTTCTTAGGCAGCAAGACAACAACCGTCCTACGCCACGAGAGAGGCATCACTCCAGTCGCCAGGCTCTCCCCCAAAACCAACATATAGTCACCCCCTAGGACGTCCCAGAATGCTCTAACAAACTCCACCGTCAACCCATCCAGCCCGGGGGACTTACCCCTCCTGAGCTGATGCAAGGCGCGAGTCAACTCCTCCAAAGATAAGGGGCCATCAAGAAGATCAGCCTCCCCCCTATCTACGGTCGGTAGACCCTCCCACAGATCTTGCTGAGCCTCCACACTGAATCCTTCCGCAGAGAACAGGGTCCCATAAAAGGACCTAACCAAGGCATTAATCCTCTCTGGATCAGTGACAGAGGAGCCGTCATCTGCAAGCAACTCCACGAGCTGTTTTCGAGCTCCCCGCCCCTTCTCCAAAGAGAAAAAGAAAGGCGACGCTCGGTCCAGCTCGTGCAGCATCTGGACCCGAGACCTCACATAAGCGCCTCGAGATCGCTCAAGCAGCAGACTCCTCAAAACCTCCTTCTTCCTCTGAAACTCTCCCCATTCGCTGGAGTCTTCACCAAACTGACCCAGGCGAGACTCAGCGTCCTGTATCTCCCTCTCCAGCTTCTCGACCGCTGAGTCCCGCCTCCCAGTCGACCCCCATGTATATTCCTTACAAAAGAGACGGATGTGAGCTTTACCCACATCCCAC
Source organism: Raja brachyura (assembly GCA_963514005.1). The sequence goes on from OY740783.1 coordinate 53,640,811, forward strand.
CACTGCCTAAGGGAAGAGAAGCACCTCTGCCTCTCTCTCCACTTCACCCAAAACCGAGTGAATGACTCCCGGAAACACCGGTCCTCCAGCAGCCTGTTGTTAAAGTGCCAGTACGCGGACCCAGCCCGAGCGCACGCTGGATTGAAATCCACACGCACCAGACAATGGTCCGAGCACGGCACCAGCCGCATTGAGGCCGCTGAGACACGGGAAACAAACGCTCGGGAAATATAAAACCGATCAATGCGGGAACCACCGCCCTCAGACCTCCGCGAAAAAGCAGTGGAATCAGGGTGAAGGTCCCTCCAAACATCAACCAACTCAAAGGAGTCAATCAAGCCTCTCAGCTTCTTCGCTACAGCAGGCGCACACTGAGTACCAGAACGGTCCCGCACCTCAAGTGTGCAATTAAAGTCCCCACCAAGGAAGACACACTCTCCCCTATCAATAGTGCCCAACAGAGCATTCACCTCCCGAAGCAGGCCGGCCTGCATCGTGCCGGAGCTAGGGGCATACACGTTAATGAAATGCAACGGCATGCCATCCAGGCTCACGGCCAGATGGAGCAAACGTCCTGGCACCACTTCCTGCACTTTTAAAATGCTTGGCAGAAAATTTGGGGCCAACAGAAAAGCCACCCCACTCGAATTTGAGCTGAGATGGCTCATATAAACCCTCCCTTCCCACTCCAGTTGCCAGGTAGGTTCATCACTAGCAACGGTATGTGTCTCTTGCAGATAACAAACTGCAAATCTCCCCTCCCTTAGGGCTGATAAGAGCTGAAATCTTAGAAAACTCGCTCTACTCCCATTTAAATTTAATGTAGCTACTGTGAATGTGTAGACACATTAGATTGTGACCCTCACACTCCCTGTAGTCACAGGAGGTCCTTTTCTGAGGACCTTCAACAAACCCCAAAACTGCCCCAAATCCGAGTCAGAAAGACCACTATCCTTGTTACTAAGGATAGCCTCGAGACCCTCCCGCACATCTAGCCAATCCTCCCATCTCCTTGTAACGGCCCACCATAATGTTTTGGGAGCACGACTTATTTTTAAGAACTCTCGCACCTCAACAATAAGCTTCGCCTCAGACACGGCCTTGGAGTCTGGGCTCTCAGCCAACCCGCTCGCACCTGAATCAACAACCTCAGAAAGACCAGAACTGTCTGACACAACACTCTCTGAGCCCCCCCCACTGGCCGCATCGCTATCCTCCTCCACAGCCATGACACGACCACCCGGATCAATGCTGGGGGAGGGTCCCAACACCCCTACCTGAGACTCGCAGCCCTCTGAATGGCTGGGCTCCTGCACGCTACCATCACCCTCCTCCTCTGGGCCTGGGGAAGCAACAACAAGAGGCATCCCCAGGGCCTGTGGAACACTGGCACCCTCGGAGTCTGAAAGAGGATCACGTCCCATAACAGCCCTGACCTCCACCTCATCCAGAGTGCCCTCTCCACAGGCATCACCCAGAGAATCACCACCTGCCATTAACCTCACCCCAGACAACTCATCCGGTGAGGCATCCCGCCCCCCAGCACCTCCACTGGCACTGATATGGAGCACAGACTTGAACGACAACACCCCCGAAACTCCCCCCTCAGCCTGACTCTGCACATCCCCCGTCACAGAGGGCACACTACCAGAGGAGCCAACCACGTCACCTACCGTGCTAGCACCCTCAGTAGGCCTCTGAAACGAGGGGACCTCATCCGACCCAGAGGGTACACACCCAAGGGAGCTAACCACAGCATCCGCCGAGATAACTCCCTCAGAGGGCCCCTGAGATGAAGGGACAGACTCCCGCCCAGTGGACACAACTCCACCGGAATCAACTTCAGCACCCAGTCCGGTGACACCCGCTGTAGATCCATGAAGAGAAGGCCCAACCACCGACCCAGAAGACACCGGGTCAAGACCACTTTCAGCCACCTCAGTGGTGGAAAGCCCGGAGAAAGACATCCCCTTCGCTCTGGACCCACGCCCTTCCTCCTCTTCACCAGGCAAATGCCTCCTTTTAGTCCCACTCGCATGCGGAGGTGCGGTAACCTCCATAAGGGAAGGGTCATCCGCCTCCACATTACCCCCAACCACTTTGCCACCCACACGTTTAGACTTCTTTCCCCCCTTCCGAGCCACCACAACTCCCCCCTGGGCCCCAGCAGGTGCAGTCTGCACCACACTGGAGCCAAACTCACCCGATTGCACTTTCTTCGCTCGGGCAGCCCTATCCCTCTCCTTCTTCTTATTATGCTTCCCCTGCTTCTCCCAAAACCCCCCCTCAACACTCCCCTCCTCCTGCGCCCCACCTCCATCCACCGCCACAGGCGCAAGACGTGGGGGACGTGGGGGGCTTGGGCTCTCACTGCCCAGGGTCCCCAAAGCGGAACCTCTGGACCCAGAAGGCTTAGCACTGCCGCCCCGGGTCACCAAGGCAGAACTGGCAACCTCAGCCGGGTCAGCAGTACCACCCCGCGCCGCTGAGGTTTGACCAGCCACCCCAGATGGGCCAGCAGCGCTTTCCTGGGCCACTGCACTAGAACCTCTAGCAGTGCCCCCGCGAAAAAGACACTCCCTACGGAGATGTCCAAATTCGCCGCACGCATGACACCGTGCCTTGCCCCAACTCCAACGCACGGTTCTGGGTACACCCTTATGCACCACCTCAAAACTCCCCTCGGCACCATCCCCCTCACCCACCTTCATGAACACCCTCCTCTTGAAACTGAAGACCCCTTTTTCCTCCGGGTCCCCCCCGGGATGCAAGAGACGAAAACATTTAGACCGCACCTCCCCGAACTTGGACAGGTGTGGAATAAGCACTGCATCCGAAAAATAAGTGGGGCAGCTCCGCAGGAGAACCGGTCTCACCCTGGATACCCACGGATCCACCTGTACGTGGACCCCCCCCACTGAGATCCCCTCCTCCAGCGCTCGGGCCACACACTCCCGGGTCTTAAGTATCATCTCCACCTTTCCCCTTTCGAGCTCAGAAGAGACAATAGCCCCCCTCCCAAGAAGTTCATTCATGGCCTTCGTAATTACCCCCCTCGACAACAAAGGCCCAGTTTGAACAGAAATACCAAAACTGTCCCCATCCAAGTCAACATGAGGCTCAAGCTCAGATGGCCTCGCACCCGCCACTGATGCCGTCGCTGCGTAGGTCCGGACCTTCGGCCGCGCCCCTTCCATCGCCATCCTCACAGAGGCACAAACCAGCTCCAAGCCCCTCAGCAGCACAGCTCCAAGTTAAGTCCCAGAGACAGTCACAGTCAAAGACAGGCAGCAGAAAACAGAAACCTCCAGCTGAAGCAGGAAAGTCCCCAGGTTCGTCCACAGCCAAGAGCAGCTTACGGGAAACTCGATCCCAGTCGCGCTGGACGCAAAAGTACCTTCTTCACATTAAGCCAGGCAGCCGCACTGAGCAAAATGACTTTAGGGCAGAGAAGCGGAGCCAAAAACGACAAAGACACCGCACAACTTCAGCCCACGGAGATCACAGGCACTCTTGGCAATCCGCCAACGCCAACCGCACCCTCGACAATGTGGAGAAACTCAGGAATCTTCACACAGATGGAGGCTCCCCAGACCAGAGAAAAGCTTCAACAGCCCAACAATAAGTTGAACTATGAAGCCCCCCTGGGTCTGTGCCCTCTCCAACGGCAAAATCCTGGAAAGGCTGCTCCAATCCTTCTCAACTGCAGAGCTGAGAAGAAAACACGACCTCTCTTTTTTTTTTTTTTTTTTTTTTCATTTCAAAAACTTTATTCAACACAAATCATAAAATACAACACATCAAAACACAATCAAAAATCACACTATAATGAACAGATCATTGTAGTACAGCAGTACATTCATTTATAATCGCCTCAACCCCACGCGGCGACCAGCGCTGACGGAAGGCCTCCAGAGTCCCCGTGAACACCGCGTGTTCCCTCTCCAGGGACACACGTGCACGGACGTAGGCCCGAAAGAGGGGCAGGCAGCCGACTCTCGCCAGACCGTCGACCGCCCGCTGCCTGGACCCACGAATGGCCATCTTGGCCAGGCCAAGGAGCAAACCGACAGGTAAGTCCCCCCCCCACACTCGGCTCTCCCCACTCCCCGCCTTGTGTCCAAACACCAGGATTGTGGGGCTAAAATGCAGCCAGAACTTGAGGAACAACCCCTTCAGATATTGGTACAGGGGCAGTAACCTCACACACTCCACATACACATGGAATACGGTCTCCTCCTCTCCGCAGAAAATACATGCGGCAGACGAGCCCGTGAACCGACTCAAAAGTTTATTACAAACCACCGCTCCATGCAGCACTCTCCACCCCAGGTCCCCAATATAAAGGGGTACAACTCCCTTATAGAAGGACCCCCACTGGGGCCCCCCGCCGCCTTCGGATGGTAACACCGTCCTCCATGGTGAGTCAGGACGGGAGACGAAGGCACGGTGGTTCAGAATGTGCAGGAGCATCCTGTACAGTGCGCGTCTCCTTGCATCACAAAATGGCATGCTGGTCATCTCAGAAAGGCAGCTCAGATTATGCGGAGCCGGAGGCCGAGAAATATCCCGAAGCCTAGGCCCGATGAGCAGATCTGACGGAGCAGGGGTAAGCTCTATCTGAACCACTCTAGGCTCGCGCCTTTCCTCGACAACCACCATGACAGGATGAGGACCAGCCACACCCGCAACCACAACATCCCCCTCTCCTCGTGGAACAACACTCTGGCTGAACACCACCAAATTCCTCACTCTTAACACATCCCTATAGAAAACAGGCAAGCCCCTTAGGGCGGGTCGACTGACACCCGCCACCGGGAGCCGCGAGACCCCCCTTAGGCAACGACCCTGACGAAAAAAATACGTGGCCAGAGCGTGCCATCTGGGAGGGTTCTCTACATACATGTATCTCCGCAGAGTCCTGAGACGGAGAGCCGCCACCTGGGTGCGCACGCACACCAAGGACTGGCCGCCCTCCTCTAACGGAAGACTCAGGACCGCCGCGGAAATCCAATGCTTCCTATTTCCCCAAAAGAAATCCACCAGCTTCTTCTGTATAGCAGTTACAAATATAGAGGGCGGGACAAGAGTAGCCAGCCGGTACCATAACATAGAGGCCACCAGCTGGTTTATGACCAGCACCCTCCCCCGAAAGGAGAGAACTCCAAGCAGGCCTGACCAGCGCCCCAGCCGAGCAACCACCTTCGTCTCCAACTCTTGCCAGTTTGCCGGCCAAACATCCTCAGTGGGACTCAGGTACACCCCCAGATAGAGGAGGTGCGTGGTACTCCACGCATACAATGCCATCTCCTCCGGCAGGGAGTCTACCCGCCACTGACCCACCAAAAGTCCAGAGCACTTACTCCAGTTAATCCTAGCAGAAGATGCAGCCGAGAATATCTCCTGGCAGTCACGCATCCTCCGCAGGTCACCAGGATCAGTGAACATAAGAAGTACGTCATCGGCATACGCCGATAGAATCACCTCAACCCGCGGGCCAGGTAGGGCCAGGCCTGTCAACCTCCTCCGAAGAAGACACAGGAACGGCTCCACACAGACCGAATACAACTGGCCCGACATAGGGCACCCCTGGCGGACCCCCCTCCCAAAATGAAAAGGAGATAGCACCGCGCCATTAACCTTTACAAGACACTCCGCAGCAGCGTACAAAAGCCGGACCCGGGCCACGAAGTGCGGTCCAAACCCAAACGCTTGCAACGTCCCAAATAGGTATTCATGCTCTACCCTATCAAAAGCCTTCTCCTGATCAAGAGACAGAAAAGCAGCTGACTCACCAGTACCCTGGACTAAATGAATCAGGTCCCTAACCAGGTGGATGTTATCCTGGATGGACCGGCCAGGGACTGTATAAGATTGATCAGGATGAATCACTTGATGCAGCACGGAGCCCAGGCGATTTGCCATTGCCCGTGCAAAAATTTTATATTCTGTGCAAAGGAGAGAGACTGGACGCCAGTTCTTCAACAAACGGAGTTCGCCCTTCTTAGGCAGCAAGACAACAACCGTCCTACGCCACGAGAGAGGCATCACTCCAGTCGCCAGGCTCTCCCCCAAAACCAACATATAGTCACCCCCTAGGATGTCCCAGAATGCTCTAACAAACTCCACCGTCAACCCATCCAGCCCGGGGGACTTACCCCTCCTGAGCTGATGCAAGGCGCGAGTCAACTCCTCCAAAGATAAGGGGCCATCAAGAAGATCAGCCTCCCCCCTATCTACGGTCGGTAGACCCTCCCACAGATCTTGCTGAGCCTCCACACTGAATCCTTCCGCAGAGAACAGGGTCCCATAAAAGGACCTAACCAAGGCATTAATCCTCTCTGGATCAGTGACAGAGGAGCCGTCATCTGCAAGCAACTCCACGAGCTGTTTTCGAGCTCCCCGCCCCTTCTCCAAAGAGAAAAAGAAAGGCGACCCTCGGTCCAGCTCGTGCAGCATCTGGACCCGAGACCTCACATAAGCGCCTCGAGATCGCTCAAGCAGCAGACTCCTCAAAACCTCCTTCTTCCTCTGAAACTCTCCCCATTCGCTGGAGTCTTCACCAAACTGACCCAGGCGAGACTCAGCGTCCTGTATCTCCCTCTCCAGCTTCTCGACCGCTGAGTCCCGCCTCCCAGTCGACCCCCATGTATATTCCTTACAAAAGAGACGGATGTGAGCTTTACCCACATCCCACCACTGCCTAAGGGAAGAGAAGCACCTCTGCCTCTCTCTCCACTTCACCCAAAACCGAGTGAATGACTCCCGGAAACACCGGTCCTCCAGCAGCCTGTTGTTAAAGTGCCAGTACGCGGACCCAGCCCGAGCGCACGCTGGATTGAAATCCACACGCACCAGACAATGGTCCGAGCACGGCACCAGCCGCATTGAGGCCGCTGAGACACGGGAAACAAACGCTCGGGAAATATAAAACCGATCAATGCGGGAACCACCGCCCTCAGACCTCCGCGAAAAAGCAGTGGAATCAGGGTGAAGGTCCCTCCAAACATCAACCAACTCAAAGGAGTCAATCAAGCCTCTCAGCTTCTTCGCTACAGCAGGCGCACACTGAGTACCAGAACGGTCCCGCACCTCAAGTGTGCAATTAAAGTCCCCACCAAGGAAGACACACTCTCCCCTATCAATAGTGCCCAACAGAGCATTCACCTCCCGAAGCAGGCCGGCCTGCATCGTGCCGGAGCTAGGGGCATACACGTTAATGAAATGCAACGGCATGCCATCCAGGCTCACGGCCAGATGGAGCAAACGTCCTGGCACCACTTCCTGCACTTTTAAAATGCTTGGCAGAAAATTTGGGGCCAACAGAAAAGCCACCCCACTCGAATTTGAGCTGAGATGGCTCATATAAACCCTCCCTTCCCACTCCAGTTGCCAGGTAGGTTCATCACTAGCAACGGTATGTGTCTCTTGCAGATAACAAACTGCAAATCTCCCCTCCCTTAGGGCTGATAAGAGCTGAAATCTTCGAAAACTCGCTCTACTCCCATTTAAATTTAATGTAGCTACTGTGAATGTGTAGACACATTAGATTGTGACCCTCACACTCCCTGTAGTCACAGGAGGTCCTTTTCTGAGGACCTTCAACAAACCCCAAAACTGCCCCAAATCCGAGTCAGAAAGACCACTATCCTTGTTACTAAGGATAGCCTCGAGACTCTCCCGCACTTCTGGCCAATCCTCCCATCTCCTTGTAACGGCCCACCATAATGTTTTGGGAGCACGACTTATTTTTAAGAACTCTCGCACCTCAACAATAAGCTTCGCCTCAGACACGGCCTTGGAGTCTGGGCTCTCAGCCAACCCGCTCGCACCTGAATCAACAACCTCAGAAATACCAGAACTGTCTGACACAACACTCTCTGAGCCCCCCCCACTGGCCGCATCGCTATCCTCCTCCACAGCCATGACACGACCACCCGGATCAATGCTGGGGGTGGGTCCCAACACCCCTACCTGAGACTCGCAGCCCTCCGAATGGCTGGGCTCCTGCACGCTACCATCACCCTCCTCCTCTGGGCCTGGGGAAGCAACAACAAGAGGCATCCCCAGGGCCTGTGGAACACTGGCACCCTCGGAGTCTGAAAGAGGATCACGTCCCATAACAGCCCTGACCTCCACATCATCCAGAGTGCCCTCTCCACAGGCATCACCCAGAGAATCACCACCTGCCATTAACCCCACCCCAGACAACTCATCCGGCGAGGCATCCCGCCCCCCAGCACCTCCACTGGCACTGATATGGAGCACAGACTTGAACGACAACACCCCCGAAACTCCCCCCTCAGCCTGACTCTGCCCATCCCCCGTCACAGAGGGCACACTACCAGAGGAGCCAACCACGTCATCTACCGTGCTAGCACCCTCAGTAGGCCTCTGAAACGAGGGGACCTCATCCGACCCAGAGGGTACACACCCAAGGGAGCTAACCACAGCATCCGCCGAGATAACTCCCTCAGAGGGCCCCTGAGATGAAGGGACAGACTCCCGCCCAGTGGACACAACTCCACCGGAATCAACTTCAGCACCCAGTCCGGTGACACCCGCTGTAGATCCATGAAGAGAAGGCCCAACCACCGACCCAGAAGACACCGGGTCAAGACCACTTTCAGCCACCTCAGTGGTGGAAAGCTCGGAGAAAGACATCCCCTTCGCTCTGGACCCACGCCCTTCCTCCTCTTCACCAGGCAAATGCCTCCTTTTAGTCCCACTCGCATGCGGAGGTGCGGTAACCTCCATAAGGGAAGGGTCATCCGCCTCCACATTACCCCCAACCACTTTGCCACCCACACGTTTAGACTTCTTTCCCCCCTTCCGAGCCACCACAACTCCCCCCTGGGCCCCAGCAGGTGCAGTCTGCACCACACTGGAGCCAAACTCACCCGATTGCACTTTCTTCGCTCGGGCAGCCCTATCCCTCTCCTTCTTCTTATTATGCTTCCCCTGCTTCTCCCAAAACCCCCCCTCAACACTCCCCTCCTCCTGCGCCCCACCTCCATCCACCGCCACAGGCGCAAGACGTAGGGGACGTGGGGGGCTTGGGCTCTCACTGCCCAGGGTCCCCAAAGCGGAACCTCTGGACCCAGAAGGCTTAGCACTGCCGCCCCGGGTCACCAAGGCAGAACTGGCAACCTCAGCCGGGTCAGCAGTACCACCCCGCGCCGCTGAGGTTTGACCAGCCACCCCAGATGGGCCAGCAGCGCTTTCCTGGGCCACTGCACTAGAACCTCTAGCAGTGCCCCCGCGAAAAAGACACTCCCTACGGAGATGTCCAAATTCGCCGCACGCATGACACCGTGCCTTTCCCCAACTCCAACGCACGGTTCTGGGTACCCCCTTATGCACCACCTCAAAACTCCCCTCGGCACCATCCCCCTCACCCATCTTCATGAACACCCTCCTCTTGAAACTGAAGACCCCTTTTTCCTCCGGGTCCCCCCCAGGATGCAAGAGCCTAAAGCACTTAGACCGCACCTCCCCGAACTTGGACAGGTGTGGAATAAGCACTGCATCCGAAAAATAAGTGGGGCAGCTCCGCAGGAGAACCGGTCTCACCCTGGATACCCACGGATCCACCTGTACGTGGACCCCCCCCACTGAGATCCCCTCCTCCAACGCTCGGGCCACACACTCCCGGGTCTTAAGTATCATCTCCACCTTTCCCCTTTCGAGCTCAGAAGAGACAATAGCCCCCCTCCCAAGAAGTTCATTCATGGCCTTCGTAATTACCCCCCTAGACATCATAGGCCCAGTTTGAACAGAAATACCAAAACTGTCCCCATCCAAGTCAACATGAGGCTCAAGCTCAGATGGCCTCGCACCCGCCACTGATGCCGTCGCTGCGTAGGTCCGGACCTTCGGCCGCGCCCCTTCCATCGCCATCCTCACAGAGGCACAAACCAGCTCCAAGCCCCTCAGCAGCACAGCTCCAAGTTAAGTCCCAGAGACAGTCACAGTCAAAGACAGGCAGCAGAAAACAGAAACTTCCAGCTGAAGCAGGAAAGTCCCCAGGTTCGTCCACAGCCAAGAGCAGCTTACGGGAAACTCGATCCCAGTCGCGCTGGACGCAAAAGTACCTTCTTCACATTAAGCCAGGCAGCCGCACTGACAAAATGACTTTAGGGCAGAGAAGCGGAGCCAAAAACGACAAAGACACCGCACAACTTCAGCCCACTGAGATCACAGGCACTCTTGGCAATCCGCCAACGCCAACCGCACCCTCGACAATGTGGAGAAACTCAGGAATCTTCACACAGATGGAGGCTCCCCAGACCAGAGAAAAGCTTCAACAGCCCAACAATAAGTTGAACTATGAAGCCCCCCTGGGTCTGTGCCCTCTCCAACGGCAAAATCCTGGAAAGGCTGCTCCAATCCTTCTCAACTGCAGAGCTGAGAAGAAAACACGACCTCTCTCTCTCTCTCTCTCTCTCTCTCTCTCTCTCTCTCTCTCTCTCTCCCTTCTCCCCCCCTCTCTCCCCCACTGTCTCTCCCCCTCTCTCTCTCCCTTCTCTCTCTCCCCTCTTCTCTCTCCCCTCTTCTCTCTCTCCTCCTCTCTCTCCATTCTTCTCTCTCTCTCCTCCTCTCTCCCCCCTCTCTCCCCCCCAGGGAGACAGAGGAACTGAAGTATCTGAAATCTGCATTAGGTGAGAAATAGCATTGGGTATACTGATGAGACTGAAGATCTGCCTAATGGTCTGCATCCCAGGTTGCTCAAGAGGGTGGCTCTAGAAATCGTGGACACATTGGTGATCATTTTCCAATGTTCTTTCGGATCAGGATCAGTTCCTGTGGATTGGAGGGTAGCTAATGTTATCCCACTTTTAAAGAAAGGAGCGAGAAAGAAAAGGGGGAATCATAGACCAGTTAGAGGGACATTGGTTGCGGAGAAAATGCGGGAGTCAATTATTATAGAAGTAATAATGGCACATTTGGATAGCAGAAAAATGATTGGTCCAGGACAGCATGGATGTATGAAAGGGAAATCATGCTTGACTAATCTTCAGGAATTTTTTGAGGATGTGACAAGTAAAATGGATGAAGGCTAGCTAGTGGATGTAGTATCTGGACTTTCAGAAAGCCTTTGATAAGGATCCACACAGGAGATAAGTGGGCAAAATTATGGCACATTGGGGGTAGGGTATTGACATGGATAGAGAATTGGTTGGCAGACGGGAAACAAAGAGTAGGACTAAATGGGTCCCTGTCAGAATGGCAGGCAGTGGCGAGTGGAGTGCCGTAAGGCTCGGTGCTGGGGCCAAAATTATTTACAATATATATTAATGATTTAGATGATGGGATTAAAAGTAACCCTAGCAAATTTGCAGATGGCACAAAACTGTAATGTAGATAAATGTGAGGTTATCCACTTTGGCGGCAAGAACAAGGAGGCAGATTATTATCTTAATGGCGTCAGATTAGAAAAAAGGGAAGTGTCCTTGTACACCAGTCACTAAAAGTAAACATGCATGTACAGCAGGCAATGAAGAAAGCTAATGGCATGTTGGCCTTCATAATGAGAGGATTTGAGTATATAGATGCAGTATAATTTGAGTATAATTTGATGCAGGAAACATGTTCCCAATGGTGGGCGAGTCCAGAACCAGAAGCCACAGTCTACGAATAAAGCGAAGGCCATTAAAACTGAGATGAGAAAAAACTTTTTCACCCAGAGAGTTGTGAATTTGTGGAATTCCCTGACACAGAAGGCAGTAGAGGCCAATTCATTGGATGAATTTAAAAGAGAGTTAGATACAGATTCTAGAGGCTAGCAGAATCAAGGGGTATGGGGAGAAGACCGACACGGGTTACTGATTGTGGATGATCAGCCATGATCCTGACAGGATATTGACAGGATATTCCCTAGGACATTGAGGGAAGTTAGTGTAGAAATAACAGGAGCTATGACAGAAATATTTCAAATGTCATTAGAAATGGGAATAGTGCCGGAGGATTGGCGTACTGCACATGTTTTTCCATTGTTTAAAAAGGGTTCAAAGAATAAACCTAGCAATTATAGACCTGTTAGTTTGACATCAGTGGTGGTCAAATTAATGGAAAGGATACTTAGAGATAATATATATAAGCATCTGGATAAACAGGGTCTGATCAGGAACAGTCAACATGGATTTGTGCCTGGAAGGTCATGTTTGACAAACCTTCTTGAATTTTTTGAAGAGGTTACTAGGGAAATTGATGAGGGTAAAGCAGTGGATGTTGTCTATATGGATTTCAGTAAGGCCTTTGACAAGGTTCCCCATGCAAGGTTGGTTAAGAAGGTTCAATCTTTGGGTGTTAATGGCTGAGTAGCAAGATGGATTCAACAGTGGCTGAATGGGAGATGCCAGAGAGTAATGGTGGATGGCTGTTTGTCAGGTTGGAAGCCGGTGATCAGTGGGGTGCCTCAGGGATCTGTGTTGGGTCCACTGTTGTTTGTCGTGTACATCAATGATCTGGATGATGGGGTGGAAAATTGGATATGTAAGTATGCAGATGATACTAAGATAGGTGGTGTTGTGGATAATGAAGTAGATTGTCAAAGACTACAGAGAGATTTGGGCCATTTGGAAAAGTGGGCTGAAAGATGGCAGATGGAGTTTAATGCTGATAAGTGTGAAGTGCTACATCTTGGCAGGGCAAATCAAAATAGGATGTACATGGTAAATGGTAGGGAATTGAGGAATGCTGTGGAACAGAGGTCTCTAGGAATAACTGTGCACAGTTCCCTGAAGGTGGAATCGCATGTAGATAGGGTGGTAAACAAAGGTTTTGGTGTCCTGGGCTTTATAAATCAAAGCATTGAATATAGGAGTAGGGAAGTAATGTTAAAATTGTACAAGGCATTGGTGAGACCAATTCTGGAGTATGGTGTACACTTTTGGTCGCCTAATTATAGGAAGGATGTCAACAAAATAGTGAGAGTACAGAGGATATTTACTAGAATGTTGCCTGGGTTCCAGCAACTAAGTTACAGAGAAAGGTTGAACAAGTTAGGTCTTTATTCTTTGGAGCGCAGAAGGTTAAGGGGGGGACTTGATTGAGGTCTTTAAAATGATGAAAGGGATAGACAGAGTTGACGTGGATAAGCTTTTCCCATTGAGGGGAGGGAAGATTCAAAAAAGAGGGCATGACATGAGAATAAAGGGACAGAAGTTTAGGGGTAACATGAGGGGGAACTTCTTTACTCAGAGAGTGGTGGCTGTGTGGAATGATCTTCCAGCAGAAGTGGTGGAGGCAGGATCGATTTTAACATTTAAAAGTAAAATGGATAGGTATATGGACGGGAAGGGAATGGAGGGGTATGGTCTGAGTGCAGGTAGATGGGACTAGGAGGAAATAAATGGTCGTCACGGCCTGGAAGTGCCGAGAGGGCCTGTTTCCGTGCTGTAATTGTTATATGGTTATATGGTTATATGATCACAATGAATGGCTCGAAGGGCCAAATGGCCTCTTTCTGCAACTATTATCTATGTTTCTAACATTTCTTTCTACTCCTGTAGGATTTGTTTTCTTTACTTTTCAAATAAAGAATTTTAAATTCATATTCAAGTTCTGGGTTTTTTGGCAAGCCCCTAAGTAATTTGCCATGGCACCACTTACCTACACAAACCCATATCTCTTAATTCCCTTAATATCTAAAAATCTCAGCAACTTGTAACAATCCAACTGCGGTCACACCAGGATCTATATAATCATTTCCGCAAGATGTTTAAAAAAAATCCGAAAGATCTGGAAATACTCAGTATGTCAAATATGACCTGTAAAAGTAGGAGTGAGAATCATCACACAATATAAAAATAAATGTAATGATTTCACAAGCTATGTAAAGGTTATCCAAAAACTGCGGCACAATGTCATAGCTGGGAGAGTTGCTGGCACATAGCACCAATGTCGTTGGTTCAAATTGAACATTGGATGCTGTCCGTGTGGAGTTTATTCCTTGGATTCTTAGATGTAAAAAAGCATGAGTACCAAAGACGGGATGAATTAATGCACAGTTTACTTTTTTCCCCAGTGCTAGGGAATCTAGATCTGGAAGCCATTGGTTTCAAGTGAGAGTAGAAAAATGTAATCGGAACATGAGTGGCAACACTTTCACACAGGGGATGGTATATATATATGAAATGACCTGCCAGAGAAAGTAGTTGAGGCAGGTACAAAATAACAACATTTAAAAGGCATTATTATTTTTTTTAAGTTTAATGCATTTAGACAGGTACATGGGTAGGAAAAGTTTAAAGTGGTTTGGGTCAAACACAGACAAACAGTACTAGTTTAGATAGGCATTTTGTTCAGCATTGACTAGTTGGGCTGAAGGGCCCTGTTTCTGTGCTGCATGGCTCTGTGATCCTGAACCCCATTAGAAAAACAAATTCTTAGCATTATTATTTTGAAAACTTCTTAACAGGCTAAATATACTTCAGTAAATGATCATTTTCTAAAGCCTTGGAACCTACTTGATAACCCCTTGCAGGACAAGGCAACAACTTTTTCTTGGTTATCAAAAGTTCTCAAGTGAGTGATATTTACTAATTGGTAGGTGGCATAAAAGAAGTGCTTATCTCAATTTTCCATCATTATCGCCTTGTTCATGATTAGCATTTTCAAAGACTCAATGAGAAGGTGAAAAAATGGTAGTTACAAACAAAAACCTGGATTTTTCAATGTCAGTGTTAAATTCATTGCATCTATTAAACAACTTATACATATATATGATCACATATATATAGCTAAATACATATAGCTATAATATTATCCATATACCCACCCCTGTCTGTGTGAAAAAGTTGGCCCTTAGAATCCTATTCTATAATTCCCTCTCACCTTAAAAAAAACAATGGGAACAAAATATTGTACAACCATATTCAAATTAAAAAATCATTTTTGATTTATATATTTTTGGTAACAACTGAATATGAGGAAGGATTTTTTTATCTGATATTATAATGCAACCAAAGGTTTTAATTTCAACGTTACAAGTGAAGCCCTGAATCTAATGTTGCTGGAAAATACTATATTTAGATTTTATCAATTATATTTTGCAGCTAGTAAAGTGTATACACAATCACATTAATTATATATGAAAGACACAGCATTTTTCAGGTCTTCAAATGAGATGATAGCTAATAAAAGAAGGCATGGGCAAAGTGCTATACTACGTAATGATCTAAAAAGGACACATTTTCTGCAATCTGTGACCCACTTTTACAGCACTCCCATCATAGGTTTGACGCTCAATGTTACTTGACAAGTCCCATGGGTTTATAGGGAAGTGCCGCTTGCCAAGACTGTCTTTCCTTCCAATTTCAATGCCAAGCTGAAATAACATATTTTGCCCCCAAGTTCAGTTTACCTCTCTCAGTAATTTTTACATTTTTCTTGATGCAATGGTATAAATTGTGAAAGAGCTACTGTAGCTGCTCGTGGGTCAGAAAAGGACAATCCAACAAATTGGCTCAAAGCAGTGCGGACTGGCATCGAACATTCTTCTCACTGGAATGCAATGATTTAGAGGCGAATAAAGGCAAGAAAGGTTATTCTGCCAACCTATAACTTCCCATATCATACTTCTTATTCATATAAGGGATTTAATATTGTTGTTGGAAGGAAAGAAAGATGTAAAAATGGCATAAAAGCCATCATATTAACACAGGAGGGACATGTAATCTTTGTTGTTCATTTATGGGATGCCTATAGATTTAAAGACTTTATAATTACCGAAATATTACAAAGTATTAGAAGATTTATCTCGTGGAAAAATCATGGAATTGTCATTAATGTCTGGAGTGGATTTGTTGCACTATCAATACCTGTGCATCAATACCATTTCCATTAGTGAATACAAGTAAAATTATTAACACTGATTGAAAACAGACAATAAAAACAATATTCCTTGCTGTTTTAAACACTGTTTTTCATTTGACTCAGTTTGCATCAACCTATAAACCCATATATTTTATTATCTTCCGAAAATGTTCTGACAATGTGATTGTATAATTTTCTTTTTAATTATTTTGTCGAGGTTATGTTCATGTATCTTCACTGTCATTGGTAATATATTGGATAAATATGTTTTAAATGCATTACATTCTATGGTAGATTGACATTCAGGCTAACATACAAATGTCAACAATACAAAACACAATACTGTGCCCCATTGTGACTGATCATGCATCAAACCCAATTCAAACATATGCAATCTCTTCTGTCTTTTTGACTCTGCCCCATCATATCTGCATTATCAATTGTACTTACAAGAAAAAAGAATCATTTTAAACTACTTGTAGACATTACAAAGACCATGTTGGACTGAAGTCCGCAACCATAGTCCCCTTGCCCAAAAAAAACCACATTTCCAGCCTCAACGACTACCGGCCAGTCGCACTCACACCAGTGGTGATGAAGTGTTCTGAAAAACTGGTCCGGGGTCAAATCACATCACTCCTGCCCCGAAGCTTTGACCCCCACCAGTTTGCGTACAGAGCGAATAGATCTACAGAGGAGCTGTAGCCACAGCTCTCCATGCTGCACTGTCCCACCTGGAGCAGCGGGGAAGCTATGTGCGGATGCTCTTTGTGGACTACAGCTCTGCTTTTAATACTATCCTTCCCCACAAACTGGTGGACAAACTGGGGGACTTTGGGACTTCCACACTCCACCTGCATGTGGATGAATAGCTTCCTGTCGGGTCGCAGCCAGAGAGTCAGAGTGGGCCATCACACATTAACAGCCCTCAGCACCGGCACTCCACAGGGCTGTGTGCTGAGCCCCCTGCTCTACACCATCTACTCACATGACTGCACCTCCACCCACCACAGCAACACCATTGTCAAATTTGCGGATGACACTACAGTGGTGGGACTCATATCCGGGGGGGGACGAGTACGCCTATCGGGATGAGGCGGAACAGCTGACAGTGTGGTGTGGAGAAAATAACCTGCTCCTCAACACCTTAAAGACCAAGGAGATAATAATAGACTTCAGGAAGAACAAAACCACTAATCATCAGAGGGGACTGTGTGAAGAGAGTGGCGGATTTCCGCTTCCTGGGAATCCATATTGAGGAGGACCTGACGTGGAGCGTGAACTCCTCCGCTCTGCTGAAAAAGGTCCAGCAGAGACTGCACTTCCCAAGGGTGCTCAGGAAGAATAACATCACTCAGAGACTGCTGCTGTCCTTTTATCGGTGCTCCATTGAGAGCATACTAGCATACTGTGTATGCGTGTGGTACACCAGCTGCACAGCGGCTCAGAGGAAAGCACTCCAGAGGGCCATTGACAATGCCCAGAGGATTGTCGGCTGCCCTCTCCTTACCAGGGAGGACTTACACAGTTCCCGCTGCATCAAAAAATCCCAGAATATTATAAAGGAAATTTCCCACCCCGGACACTCCCTGTTTGAACTGTTGACGTCAGGCAGACGGTACAGATCTACAAGGACAAGGACAAACAGACTTAAAAACAGTTTTTACCCCACTGCTATAAAGGCACTAAATGTAGCTGCCAAGGAACGAGAGAGTGTTATAAATGAAAGATATCAACTTACTTGTATCGGCATGTCTATTCAAACAATTGTCTAATATATCTGGACCCATGAGAGGAGAGTCTTGTGTATATGTTTTCACATAATCTCGGATTTGAAGATATCTAAAAATATTGTTGGCGTTCAAGTGATATTTCTCCTGTAGTTCTTGAAAAGAAAAGAGAGTCCCCTTCTTATAGAGGTCTCCCACAGTATTAATTCCCAGGTTCTTCCATTGAACAAACACCATATCTAAAGTAGACGGTTTAAATGACGATTTGCAATTGGACGAAGGAGAGACATGTTTCTCAAATTAAGACTGAATTTCAACGTTTCCAGATACGGATAGTACTGTGTATTATCGGATTTTGCTCATATGTTGACATTCAAATGTGTTGGAGATAGCAGGATCGAGCCTGTACTAAAAGGCAAACAACCTTCCCTCTCCATCTTTAACCAATTTACATGTTGACATGATGGTCCAACCAGAAGGTTATATTTTTAATGTTAGTTGCCCAGTAGTAAAAAAGAAAATTAAGAAGAGCTAATCCTCCATTTTCTTTGGGTTTGCACAAATGTATTTTATGTATTCTATGGGTTTTGTAGTCCCAAATAAAGTTAGTGACAATAGAATTAATTTTTAAAAAAACGTTTAGGGATGTATATCGGTATTGATTGAAATAAATATAAAAGTTGCGGAAGGAAGATCATCTTTGTGGCATTTAATCTACCTATAAGGGAGATAGGGAGTGTTTTCCAAAATTGAACGTAGGCATAGAGTTTGTGAGTTTGTGGTAAACTCTGTTCTTTAAATGCTTGAATATAAAGGGCATGTAAACGTGGGGAAATTAAATCATTAAATTTTTTATAAAATTCGTTACTAAACCCGTCTGGACCCGGAGTTTTTCCACTTTTCAATGATTTAATAGTCTCTATGATGTTTTTTGTTGTTATCTCTGCTTCTAATTCATCCCGTTCCTCCTCATTAAGGGAATGGGAGATTGCAAGTCTCAAGAAAACTTTCATCTTTGCAGGATTGGCTGTTTTTGTGATGAGTATAGTGTTTGGTAGAATTGTAAAAATCTTTAATTAATATCTTTAGGCAAGATCTCCTTTTTCTGATCTAATTTTGTGTATTGTACGGCCATTCTCTAATTTCCGGAGTTGGCGTGCAGTAGCTTGTGTGGTTTATCACCGAATTCAAATTTGTTTTGCTTAGTATAATGATATACCCAAATAGATTTTGCAGAAAGAATCTGATTTAATTTAAATTTTAACGTAGCTATCTTATTATGTTTTGCAGTGGTTGGGTCAACCGCGTTTTCTAAATCTAACTGTTTAATCTGTTTTTCTAATTCCAATTGTTCAGTCTTATTTTTCTTGTGTTGAAAAGCTTGGTATGCGATAATACAGCCTCTAAAATAGGCTTTAAAAGTTTCCCACAGCAACGCTGGAGAAATACCGGGGATGTCATTTGTCTCAAAAAATGTTTTCATCTGTAGCTTCAAATAGTCACAACAACTTGCCTCAACTAGTATTTGTGGGTTGCATCTCCAAAACAATTGTTTATTATACATTCCTTCTAATTTTACTTTCTCCCACATACATTCTCTCTCACTCCCTCCCTCCCTCTTTTTCTCTCTCTCTACTTCTCTACCCTTCCCCCTCTCTCCCTTCCTCCCTCTTTCTCTGTCTCTCTATCTCTCAAGTTCCCTGTTTAACATATTAACCAACTCTAAGTCAGTAGATTTATAACAACATATTCATTATAGACACAGTATAAACACAGTATAACCCTCTTGAATATCATCACGATATAAACTCAGTAGCACAATTATTTATCCCTTGACGGATCCCGCAGTGTCTTGGGCAAATTTGAATGCTTTATCAGGATCAGTAAAAAAGAATTCAGTCCCTTTATAAGTAACTCGCAATTTGGCAGGATATAATAGGCCAAATCGGAGGTCTGGTATGTCCCTCAGAATAGCTCTTGACTTGGAGAATAGTGCTGTTTTCTTAACGACTTTGGCAGGAAAGTCTCTGAAGATTCATATGTTTTCACCCTCAAAAGTACCCTCTAAATGAAATGTCTTGGTGGAGCTGTGCTGTCTGACCGGGCTCTCAGAGCTCTGTGAGCCTGGTCAAGTCTAGGCTTTTCTTCCAAAGAGAGTACATCTTGAAGTAGTTCAGCCATAAAATCTCAAAGATTTTTACCATGTTCTTTGCCTCTATCACTCCAACAATCCTAAGGTTCTGACGTTTAGAGCGCCCTTCCAAATCAAGACATTTTTCTGTTACTTTGGCAAGTAACCCGGAGATACGCTCCACCTCAGCCGTCAGCCTGTGTGTTGTCTCGACATTTAAAGCCGCAGTCGTTTCCAATTCACGAATAGCCTCACTTTGTTTTTTAGAAGTAGCAAGAGTAGGTTCCAACTTACGGCTGATATCGGTTTCAAGCCTGTGGATTTCCCCTTTCAAGTCGGAATTCACCTCCTTTGTACGGGCATCAATCTTATCCATCTTGCCACAGATTTCTACCTTCAGAGCTGAAATTTCCACCTTCACAGCCGAAAGTTGGTCACCCAGTAGTGAATGGATGTGCTACAAACCCAGAGGTTGCCTTACTGCTTCCTCTCGGGGGTGTTCCATAATCGAGGTCGAGGCTTCTTCGGGGCTTTCAATAACTTCTGGTTGTTGATTCCTCCATGGTTTTGGCGAGTGTCTTCCGGGTCTACCGGGCATTTTAAAAGTACCGGAGTCGCGTTCTGATGATGTCACTTACGCGACTGCTGAACGTCTGCCGGTGAGTATTTTAAAATCTGTCCTGTTTAGGTTTTCAGTGGTTTTTCACCGTTTTAGCGGTGCGGAGCTAAATGGCGCGTGCTCTAAGCCACCATAGCGCCACCGGAAGTGCTTATAACAATCTTACACCAATTTTATAGCACTCCTAAAAATTTGCAAATTATACAAAAAAACATTATAACCCTTTAATAATGTGTAAACATTTGTCTATTATTTCTTACGTCTATTCATGAATAAGATAATTCTATCTTTGAACTCACTTATATTTAGGCAATAGAATGCCGCCAAAGCATGATCCAAAAATAGAAAATCCTATTGCAACTAGGCCATTCCAGAAGCCCAGCTCCACCGGGGAGAAACCATGCTCCAGCAAAAACATTGGAAACATGCTCACGGCACCCTGTTCTCCTGCAATCAAAACAAAATCGACGCAAAACTCAATATAATAAAAGAGTACTTTGGCAGCAATAAATGTAAATCTGTTGTGGCTGAGATTTGATGTCCAGAAACAATGAATATATCTAGAAACTTAAAATTCATTACAGTTTTTAGATTGTGAACACGTATGTCCTAATGAAATTTTTGTGTCACCTTTTATCTCTGTTGGGTTGATAACGAAAGTGGCACAGCTGGTAGACCTGCTGCCTTATAGTGCCAGAGACCCAGGTTCAATCCTGACCCCGGGTGCTGTCTGTGCAGAGTTTGCATGTTCTCCCTGTGACAATGTGGGGTTCCTTTGGGTGCTCCAGTTTCCTCCCACATATCAAATATGTGTGGGTTTTTTAAACTCCCCTCTGCTTCTTCTTCTTTCGTGTGGCATGCACAGCCTAAAGTTGTTGGACAACTTGTTCTATTTAATCTTCCGTTTGTGCACGTCGAGTTGATTGCATTAGTCGAAACAGGGCGGACCACGTGAAGGTTGCAATCTTCCACCCCTCTGTAAAGAACATGCACGTACACAGAGAATTCTTTACTATAGTTTTTATTACCTAAACACACATCACTGCCCTAGCTGTACATGGTCTGTCACGTTCACTAGAGAGAGAGAGCTAGGGATGGGGAGGACACAGTTATACTTGATTATAGGGGAGTGGTTAGCAGGGGCTACGTCACTACTATAACATCTACATCCTTCCTCTACAAAAGAAAGAAAAGTGACAGACGACCATGTCTCATGCGCTAGGGAAATTACACAACAGAGAAGTAACAAAGTGACACCGAATTATACATAATCGCCATAACGGTCTGGCGGCTTCACAAGACGGCCAGATCGAGTCCGCATCTCGCTATCACCTCCTCCCCCCACGGGAACGAGAGGGACCGGCGCAGGCGGCGAGCACTTAGCAGGAGAACCCCGGGGCGAGGAACGCGGCAGGGATGAAGGAGAGGCGGGAGGCGAGGCGGCCGGAGAGCCAGGGACAATCCCGGGAAGAACTACCGGGAGAGGCCGAGGGGACGGTGGACTGGGAAAGGCAGGACGCGGCAGCAAGGACACAGGGGAAGCATGCGGAACAGCAGGAGGGGGACAAGGTTCATTCACCAGGCGCAGGTGCTGACGTGACCAGGTTAACCAGGTAGGAACGAGGCGACCCGGCAGAACCGACGACAACAGCAAGCCTATGATGACCGGAGGAAGACCGCATACGGACAACCTGGCCAGGATATAGAGGACAGAGGGCGCAGCAGGATCTGTCATGGGAGCGCTTTTGGATAAGTTGCTTGTTAGCAATACGCTCCCGGACCACGGCAGGTTTGAGCACAGAGGGAGCAAGGGTTTGTTGAGCAACCGTGATGGGAGGGCGCGTGACACGGGACATGAGGCGTTGCGCCGGGGACCCCAGAGTATGGTTGCGGGGAATGTTGCGGATGTTCAGGAGGGCAAGGTAAATGTCCGAACGAGACAGGCGACAGCGCTCCAGCAACCCCTTAGCACTGCGGACCGCGTGCTCAGCCAGGACGTTGCTCTGAGGGTACTCCGGACTGCTGGTGTAGTGCCGAAAGTTCAACGGTCAGCAAAGGCACGGAACTCAGCGCTAGTGAATTGGCTGCCGTTGTCCGACTGCAGGCTTGCCGGGAACCCAAAAGTGGCGAAGTGACATCGCAGCTTCTCGATGACAGCAGAAGATGACAGGGAGGGCAGCTGGTCAACCTCAAACCAGCTGGAGTAGGAATCAACAAGCACCAGGAAATACTTGCTGCGCCATTCGAAAATGTCAGTCGCCAGCGCAGACCAAGGGAGGTCCGGGGCGGGCTGCTGCAAGAGGGGCTGCCGCTGCTGTTGCAGGGCAAGGCTGTTACACGTAGGGCATGACAATACCCGGTCCCGAAAAAAACTAGCCATATCAGGCCAGTAGAACTGGCTCTGAGCGATGGAAAGAGTGGTTTCGGCCCCGGGATGGCCACGATGAGCAGTCTCAAAATATTGTTCTCGTAACGCTGCGGGCACCACCACCTTGTGCCCCTTCACAATCACACCATCACGCAACACCAGCTCGTCACGGACCAGGAAGTAGGGCGCTGCTGCAGCCGGCAGAGAAGAACGGCGGTCTGGCCAGCCCCGCTTGATGACCGCAGCCAGCTGTTGGAGCGAAGCGTCAGCAGCTGTGTGCTTGACCAGGGACTTCATCTGGTTGGAAGGCACGAAGTTCACATTCAGTACTATCAAATCGGACACCTCGTAAGGGTGACGGGAGGTGGATGCAAGAGGCGCCCGAGACAGCATGTCAGCGATAAACATGTCCTTGCCCTTACGATAGACCACAGTGAAGGTAAACCGCTGTAGCTGAAGCATCATACGCTGAAGCCGGGAGGAGGCCATGTGAATCAGCTTATTGAGGATGGTGACCAGAGGCTGGTGGTCCGTTTCAATGGAAAAACATGTGCCCAGAATATAGTATTTAAACTTCGAGCAGGCGAAGACGACAGCCAACAGTTCTTTTTCAATTTGGGCGTAGCGCTGCTCGGCGGGAGTCATCGTACGGGATGCATATGACGCTGGCAGTTGTACTCCATTGTGGACCTGCAAGCAGGCGGCCCCCAGGCCAAACTTGGATGCATCGCAGGTGATGACGATGGGACGCTTGAGGTCAAAGTACTTCAGCGTCGGGGTGCTGACCAGCTTGGACTTGAGGATATCGAAGGCTTTCTGGTGCTGCGGGAACCAAGCCTAAGCAGTGTCCTTTTTCACCAGGTCTCTCAGGGGAGCGCACAATTCACTCAAGTCAGGGATGAACTTCCCCAGGTAGTTGACCATGCCCAGGAAACGCTGGAGGCTCAGCACATCCTCAGGAGCAGGCATCTCAGAAATCGCGGCTGTCTTCTGTGGGTCGGGCTTCAGCCCTCACGCTGTGAAAACATGTCCCACGTAAGTGACCTCCAGGACGCGAAACCGGCACTTTTTCGGGTTGAGCTTTAGGTTGACCTCCCGGGCTCGATCCAGGACTTGTCGGAGGTTGTGGTCGTGCTCCGCGACATCCTTCCCATACACTAGGATGTCGTCAACGATGATAGTGCACGGGAGCCCGGCGAACAGCTGTTCCATCGTTCTCTGAAATACCTCACTGGCAGGGTTGATCCCGAACGGCATGCGCAGAAAACAAAACCTCCTGAAGGGCGTGCTGAACGTCGTTAGGTATGAGGAACGTTCATCCAGTGGTATCTGCCAGAACGAACTCTTGGCGTCAAGAACCGAAAACATAGTGGCCGGGCCGACTTGTGCAGCAACATCTTCAACAGTTCGCATGGGATAATGCGGGCGCTTGATGGCCAAGTTCAAATCCTTCGGGTTGATGCAAATCCGCAGCTCGCTTTTGTCCTTCTTTGCAGCGACAACCATGGTGGAGACCCACTGAGTTGGCTCACTCACTTCCATCAGGATGCCCATGGCCACCATGTCACGAAGTGTGGACTAGACTTTGTCTTTCATCGCGAATGACACCCGATAGGGAGGGCTGATGACAGGTTCGATATCCTGATTGAGAGCAATCTTGTAGCTGCAGGGGAGCTTCCCCAGCTTGTTATCGAAACAGTCTGGGTATTCGGCCAGTGGGTCCAGGAGTGGCTGCACCATGCGGATGTCACGATGGAAGTTGACTAACCCAAGGTCTTGGCAAGCCCGAATGCCGAGCAGGGGGGCACATTTGCTGTCCAGTAGGAAGAAAGAAAGGGGCCGAGTGGCCTTCAGTACCTTGCAGTGGAGAGTGGCCTTCCCCACAGGAGCAAGCAAGCCTCCCCCATAGGCACGAAGGACAGAGCGTTCAGTGGTAACTCGCTCATTATTTCTTATCTTTTTGAATAAGCTTGTTGACATAACGTTTGCAGCGGCCCCCGTGTCGACCTTAGCAGAGAAAGTGGTGCCATTCACAGTAACTTGCACGGTCGGGTCCGTTATCAGCGCAGGTGCGCCTCGCAGCGAAAACACGCTCAGCTCGCTCTGGGAAGAGCCCGAATCAGACAGTGGGTGTTCATCTTGAAGTTGATAGGAACCAGACATAGTATCATCCCGTACCAGGTAGTTTGAGGGCTTGTGCTGTGGCAGCCCAGGTTTCCCACGGGAACGACATGCCGCTGAGAAATAGTTGAGCTTATGGCAAAAGTTGCAAGTCTTTCCCAACGCAGGGCACACATTGAAACGATGCGACGCAAAGTTGCAATTTGGACAGCGCTGACCGGGTCTTGAGCTGGGCGCAGGGCTCACTCTCTGTCACTGCGGGGCAGGGGTCCGGCAGCCGGCGAAACTGGCCGCGCGGACCGCATGGTCGGGCAGTGACACGGCGGAGGATACAGCCTCCGCTAAGCGAGAGGCGTGCAGAACCTCATGAAAAGTTAAATCGGGCTTGCAAAGGAGCTCGGATCGCAGCTTTTCGTCTCGGAGACCATACACCAAGACATCGCGGGTCAGGGTATCAGGGGTTGCGGCATTCTGGTTACAGCGGCGAGCCAGGTGCCGCAACGCAGCGACAAAATTGTCCACAGACTCACCAGGGTGCTGGCGGCGGCCGAAAAACTTGAAACGCTCCAGGATGCAGTTAGTGGGAACGTCACACATTTCAGTAAACTTAGCGATCAGACATGCCGGGTCCTGAGCGTTCTCGTTGAGCCCGTATACAAATGACTCCGAGCGTTCCAGAGCCTCCGGTCCGGCCAGGTTGAGTAGGAGGGAAGCTTTGACCGAGGGGGCAACCGCAGGGTGGGCGATTGCGACATAGTGCTCAAAATCACGTCGGAAGACGTTCCAACGGTGAGCAATGTCATCATCGAAGATCAGCGAGTCAGGCTTACGACAGGAGGAAGCCATCGCGATTCAGGGAGTGGGTACTGGGACTAAAGAAATAAAACCCGATACACAGGAGACGCAGGAAAATAAACTTCTGACACCATGTAAAGAACATGCACGTACACAGAGAATTCTTTACTATAGTTTTTATTACTTAAACACACATCACTGCCCTAGCTGTACATGGTCTGTCACGTTCACTAGAGAGAGAGAGCTAGGGATGGAGAGGACACAGTTATACTTGATTATAGGGGAGTGGTTAGCAGGGGCTATGTCACTACTATTAAAGGGACATGCACATAACATCTACACCCTCCCCCTCTGCTAATTGACCCTTGTGTGTAAAGAGAGAATGTGAAAATGAAATAACAATGAACAAGTGTGGACAGGTGATCGATGGCCGGCATGGACTAGGTGGGCCAAAGGACCTGTTTTGCTTTGTTTCATTTCAATTCAATTCAATATGAACCTGTAAAGTAACAGCATGTACTAGTTCATCTGTATCTGCTTTACATGTTCAAGTATGTTAACCTTTCATTGATGACTGGCTCACTCTTTATCTCATCAACTGTAAGTGCAGACTGGATTTCATTCAAAAACACTGCAAATTTGTCTCACAGACTTAAAATAATTGGCTGCACACAGAAAAAAAAAACTGATGTTTAAAGACAACAGAGCAATGAAAATGATGTCCCTGCAGAATGGGTCGCCCATTCCTTCTCTCCAGAGATACTGCCTATCCTGCTGAGTTACTCCAGCATTTTGTGTCTACCTGCAGATCGGGTGCCCAGTTTATTTTCTCTGTGATTTTTTGTGTGAATATTATGGATGTAAGGATGACAGATCACATTACAGAGAAATGAAACACAGTCATGTTTTGGGAAGCCAGTGTCTGCATTAGGTACCCCTAATAAGGTTATTTATAATTCACCACAGCTTTAAATAAAGAGCCCTACCTGAATGTAATAATTCCATTTCAATGTGATTCTATTTTACAGAATGATATGACAATAGAACATATACCAGGCTGACTCAGTAAAGGAGTATAAAATGAAACAATTATGTTTAATAATGTATATTTCCACAATTGAAATTATAATCATTGACAATTCACCTATTGCTAAATAGAGAATGCAAATATCTATCAAATCAACAAGAACAATTTAGTTGGTTTATTGACTATATTACGCTCCAGGAAGGAGGGCAGGGGAGGGCAAAATGTAAGAAAACTGAGTTTGCTGATGACACAAAAGAGATGGAAGGGCATGTTGTGATTAAGATATTGTGACTCTACAATGAGTTAAAGATTGATTGAATGAATTAGAATTGATTGATTAAACATTGGTTGAATGAGTTGCTTGGCAAATAAAAATTAATGGGGATATCAAGAATTACAGTGGGATCTTGATCAGCTGGGCATTTAGGCCAAGGAATGGCTAATAGGGTTTAATTCTGGCAAGTGTGGAATGTTGCATTTTGGTAAGCCAAACCAGGGCAACACCTTCATGTAAATGATAAGGCCCTGGGCAGTGTAGTAGAGGAGAGGGATCAATGAGAACAGGAACACAAATCCCCGAAAGTGGCATTGTAGTAGATAGGGTGGTGAAGAAGCCTTTAAGCACTGGCATTCATCAGGAAATTATGAACCACAGTTGTACCAAACATTGTTGAGGCCACACTTGGAGTACTGTGTTCAGGTTTGGTCACCCTGCTATATAAAATATGCCACTAAATTGGAATGAGTGCAGAGATATAGACAGAAGGAACTGCAGATGCTAACATCTTATGTAGAACACAAAGTGCTTGTGAAAACTCAGTGGGTCAAGCAGCATCTCTTGATACATGGATAGGAAATGTTTCATTTCGACCTTATAAAGCTCTACAGAATCATAAGGGGAATAGATAGGGTGAGTGCTTAGAACCTTTTTCTTGGAGTATTGGGAATCAAGAACTAGAGTATAAATTAAGGTAAAAGGGGAAAGATTTAATAGCAACCAGAGGGGCAACTATTTCACACAGAGGGTGATGGGTACTTGGAGTGAGCTGCCAGAGGGAGTAGCTGTGGCAGGTGTTATAAGAACATTTAAAAGGCACTTGTGCTGGTACATGAATAAGCAAGGTGTAGAGGGATATGGGCAAATGCAGGACGGACTATTTTTGGCGACCCATCTGGTGTAGTTGTAATTGTGGATTTTTGGATTACTGCTAAATTCTGACTTGATTGGTGCACTGAAGCTGTGGTTGGAATTCAAAACATTGAACTATGATACAGTGTATTAACTGTGCAATGGACATAAAGAGAAAGTAAGACACGGTAATCTCCTTCTGTTACTTTACTTTTTATAATGGTCTAATGATGCAAAATTACTTCATTCGACTAAGATTTACTATAATCAGTTTCTGTGTATTTTACTGTTGCACAATATTCTCAGACGCAGATTAGCTTGTCACACTTCTTTAAATTATTTCTCTATTTTATTTTATTAATTCCAGGGCAGATTATTTTTCAGTGTCATCATAGTTTCATCTAGTGGATCTTCAGTGAATTTCAGGATTGGGAATTTGACAACATCCTGTTGTGTTTATTTAATCTTTCCTGGTATTACTGGACTCAAAGCCCTGTCTCACAGTGTGAGTCCACCCACGAGTGACCCCAAGTGAAAGAAAAAAAACAGACTCGTGGTTATGTACGAGATTTCAAGTTAATGTTCAAGTGTTTAACCGAGTTCCCACGGGTATGTCATTTCTGCGATGTTCCAAGTTCCTCTCCCGAGTTACCAAATTCCTGTCCCATTACTCTTGAGCCAACCGTGAATGAAGGTATGTTTTAATAAAGCAACAATGTTAAAGAAGACATCTCCATCCTGCGGCTTTGAGTTAAAGATAAATTCAGCGCGGCCGCATCTATTGATATGACCTACAAAGGGAAAATGCGCACCCTCCAGTGCCAGAGCAGTTATAGTTATGATTTGTTTGAAACACACATCACGTATTTAGATCAGCGGGCGGAGGTTTATTATATTTTAATTGAATTTACTACCAGGTCTACACACTGCGGGGAGACGGGAGATGAACTCTTTGAATGTGGACGGATGTCTCCACGCCTGCGCGTTCTAAGCGGAATATATTTTTAGTTGCCTTTCAAGCTGGACTTTGGTTTTATTCCTTGTTTTTGTTTATTCGCGCACACTTTTCTGGTTTGAGGGTGTGAGAAGTCCATGCCGGGTGCCGGCCGGCCGGCCGCAGCCGCTGTTCTTTCACATCAGTTGCACATCAGATTGTTGGGAGACGGAGCTCAGGGTTCGCCTCCTGAGCTGCTTTGGTGCCCAGGCGTGAGTTGAGGTGGTTGGGGGGGATGCGCGGGCATCTTTAATCTGTCTGGGGTGACAAGGCTCTTGGGTTGTCCCCTTGAGTGGTGTGCGAGGGAGGGTTAATTCTCTCCGATCTCTCTCAAACCCCGGACGAGAATACAAGCCCATTGTATTTAACTTTGCTGCTGACGCGCACACGCACACGCACTCTCTCTCCCTCTCTCTCTCTCTCTCTGCTCTCTCTCTCACTGCAGCTCAGAGCCCAACCTTGCCATTCTATAGTGGTAACATTCACATCGGGTCCCCTCCACAACCCCCCCCCCCCCCACCCACAAGACAACAGGCAGCGTGAGAGACAAAGAGTTTGTAGGGTGTTGGTTTTGTATAAGGTTTTCTTTTAAAATTATTAGCCAAGGTCGCATTTGCATATTTTAAACGAAGTTTGGAGAGCTTGACAATACTTTTTTTTTCTCTTTGCACTCATTTTCAGAAAGGGTTCAGACCGCGCCCCGCTTGGCTCGTTGCCTCCTTTGAACCAAGCCCTGCGAGAGGGAGGGAGGGAAGGCGTGAGTGAACAAGAGCATCGAGGAGGAGAGGGAAATGGGGAGGGGGGGGAGGAGAAATAGGGAAGAGGTTAGTTGTTCAGATCAGAAACCTGTAGGCTGGGAGCCATGATGGTGAAGAGCGCACCCATTTCTTCTGAGGAGTGCATAAGAGACATCGATCGGAGGCAATGTTCCTCTAGAACTACAACTGAAACCATGTCCACATCACCTCCTCTTGACACACACACACACACACACATCCAAGACTGTTCGTGCAGAAGGCATGATGGTGAAAAGCTGAAGACACTAAAGAGAGACACAGAGTACTGGAGTAACTACGGCAGAGTCAGGCAGCATCTCTGGAGAAGAAGGAATGGGTGACGCTTCGGGTCGAGACCCTTCTTCAGACACTGTTGGCCATGATCCGTGCACTGCGTAACCGGAATGTGGCACATCATGAGGGTAAGGTAGGGAGAAAACTTCACGTCAAGCAAGTAAAAGCCCGACAGGTTATAACAACTTGGTATTCACATAGCTTCCTTCCTGTCATAAAACAACAACATAAACGCCTCATGGTGCCTCAACTAACCGAAGATCCGGTGAGGAGATATTAGAGCATTTGGTCAAAAGTTTGGCCGTGAATGTGGGACTAAGAGACCAACATTGAAAAGACGGCTAGACAAAGTGCTGGAGCGACTAAGTCAGCGGGCCAGGCAGCAGCCCTGGGAAATATGGATAATAGGTACAAGTGTAGGAGAGGTGTACTGACTGTGTGGGCAGACACTTTGGTAGTGATTGCCCACCAGTCTAAAAAGCCACTGTGTCTCCCTGTCCCTGGGATAGCAGGGGGCGATCAAACAGCACAATACCCCCCTATGTCATCCCATCACCAATTCCTTCTCTCCAGAGATGCTGCCTGCCCGCTGAGTTAAAGAGTTCCGCACAGACTCTTAAACGCACAGGCCACTACGTTATTACAACAAGTTTAAATGTTTCCATTTTTAACTTGAACAGTAAATTTGACTCGTGGAAAATATCAAACATGTTTGATTTTTTTCACGAGTTAGCAAGTTTCACGGGTACCTGCCGTTAGCGCCACGAGTCGATAAGTTGCCCACGCGAGTTCCGATGTCCCCGCTACGTTGATTGTACGTGATTATCGCGAGTGAAAACTCGGGGTCCCTTGTGGTCCAACTCGCACCGTGAGACAGGGGTTTTAACCTTTTAATAATGTATTTGCCACCCTTAAAAAAAAAATTTCTGTTGCATTAGAAGGAAATGTTTTTCTTAAACACAACCCCACTGCTAAATATGCGAAGTCAGTTAATCGTCGGTATATTTTGCACCGTGTTCAGTCCTAGTATTAACATCCTTGAGTTAACACAGAGCTCCAGGATCCACAGCATCTTAACATTACGAAGCAAATCACTGTCACTATTTCCACCACGCTATCAATGCGAATCAGTCTCCCCAGGTGGATGATGTGCCAGTAGGCAAATATAAATTTGTCTGGCTGGCTGCAAACACTGAATATCCAGGCTTAGCTTTAATTTGGTGCTCACAGCATCAAGGCTGACAAATAAATGTAAGGGCTTTGAGGATTGGAGGAGAGATGGCCCTTCAGTCACAACAGCTTGTGCACATTTTGCGATGTTTTGTAAAATCACTAGCTGGAGTGAGAATTCAAACCACATTTGAACAAGGGCTCAGCGGTAGAGTTACTGCCTTACAGCGCCAGTGACCAGGGTTCGATCCTGACTATGGGTGCTGTCTGTACAGAGTTTGTACGTTCTCCCCGTGACCAGCATGGGTTTTCTCCGGGTGCTCCGGTTTCCTCCCACACACAAAGACATACGATATATAGGCCAATTGGCTTGGTAAAAATTGTAAATTGTCCCTAGTGTGTAGGATAGTGCTGGTGTACAGGGCGATCGCTGGTCTGCAGGCCAAAGGGCCTGTTTCCGCACTGTATCTCTAAACTAAAACTAAATTAAAACTGTTATCACATCAACCTAGAATTTTCAGGAGAAGGGCATTTTGAAAGAGGCCACATTAGTCATGGATTTGCCAGCACCCTTTGCCTTGAAGCTGGACGATTGAGAGTTTAGTCTGAATGAAGTTGGAAGAGTATGAAGCTCTCTTACTGGAGCAGAACAGCTTGGAGATGACATGGAGTAAAATGAGAAGCTATAAAAGAGCTACCGGTAAATGATCTTGGCTGGGGGACAAACAACATTGAGAAAGATGACATGTATTTGGGGTAGAAGCAGTAGAAATAACTGACAAATATTTTTGAAAATGGCATGAACTCCTCACACTACCCTGTAGGTTACTAGTTGTGGATTTAGAAAGATAGCAATAAAAGTCTAACATCAAGGTATCTTCTTGCCCTCGAGGTGATTGTAGAAGTAACTAAGTAAGTAAGTAAGTTTATTGGCCAAGTATTCACATACAAGGAATTTGGCTTGGTGCTCCGCCCACAAGTAATAACATGACATACAGTGACAGTTACAAATGACTCGGAAAACACTAAACATTAATAATAATAAAACATTAATGATAAAACACCATTGATCAAGCATGTGAACCAACAAAATACCAGATCAAAGGGAGGCTACAGATTTTGGCTGTTAAGAAGAGCAACTACTCGTGGATAAAGTCTGTTCTTATGTCTGGCTGTGGCCGCTTTTACAGTCTGGAGTTGCCTTCCAGAGGAAAGTGATTCAAAGAGTTTGTGGCCAGGGTGAGAGGGGTCAGAGATGATCTTGCCCGCTCACTTCCTGGCCCTTGCAGTGTACAGTTCATCAATGGAGGGAAGGTTGCAGCCAATAATCTTCTCTGCTGATCGGACGATTCGCTGCAGCCTCTAGGTGTCGTGCTTGGTGGCTGAGCCAAACCAGACCATGATGGAGAAGGTGAGACTCTACGATGGCCGTGCAGAATTGGACCATCATTGCTGCCGCAGGAAGTACATCCTCTGTACATAGAACAGCAGGCAATCATCCTTAGCTTGGAGGACAATTATACCTTTGTATTATATTTTAACTGACAATGTTCTCCCCATTCGCATAATCTATCTATTTCCTCCTGTTAATCCATGACTGTTTGCTTTACCAGAAACTGTCTTAGATCATAAGGTCATGTCATAAGTGATACAAGAAGAATTAGGTCATTTAGCCCATCAAGACAAGTCCACCATTCAATCATGGCTGATCTATCTCTTCCTCCTAACCCCATTCTCCTGCCTTCTCCCCATAATCTCTGACAACCGTACTATTCTATAGACACAAGGAACCGCAGATGCTGGAACATACAGGGTGCTGCAATACCTCAGCAGATCAGGCAGCAACTCAGGAGAACATGGACAGGCAATATTTTGGGTAAGAACCCTTCATCAGACTGATCATCAGTCTAAAGAAGAATTCTGCCCCAAAACACTGCCTGTCCATGTCTTCATTTGGAAACTTAACTGCTCTGTATCACGTTTAAGTTGGAGCAATTGGACTCGGGTAGTTTCTTCATTGTAACTGTCGTACCCATTCAACCTAAAATGTCTCCTTAATTTATATAATTTATGTGTAAAAATATATTTAATCTGAGGAACAGGAGTTCCAGGTAGCGGGAGAGCGGGGTGTAACAGCGAGAGAGGGGGGGCAGATGCGAGTGGGAGACGGGGAGAGACTGGACCTGCGGAGAGACATTCTCGGCAGCTGTGCTGCTGCATGTGCACAGACGTGTGCATTTCATCCGTATCCAGGATCGAACCTGGGTCTCTGGAACTGCAAACTGAATTGCTACTGTCCACATCCCGTCCCAAGTGTCCCATCCCTGTCCGGGGGTGGTGGGAGCTGTCCGGGGTGATCCTGGACTGAAGGGACACCGGCCCGGGGCAGTGGCGGGCCCAGGCTTACAGCCAGCATGGAGAAGAAGCGCTGACTCCAGCTCAACTCTGCCTGTAATGCTGGGTTAACTGACAGCTCTGGACTGACAGGACACCGGCCCGGGGCAGTGGTGGCCCCAGGCTTACAGCCAGCACGGAAAAGAAGCGCTAACTCATGTTCAACTTTGCCTGTCCCGCTGGAGGTTAACCGGACTGTCGGTCCAAACTGGCTGTAAGCCTGGGGCCGCCAGTGCTCTGGGCCAGTGTCCCATCAGCCCAGGCTCTCGGTTAACCCGGCGGTATGTTATTTCAACATTTTATTTCAACATATTTCAACAGCGCTTGTAGCTCCAGAGACCCAGGTTCAATCCTGACTACAGATGAAACGCAGGTCTGTATACACAAAGCAGCTGAGCTGCCGAGAACGTTTATTGCGAAAGACCTATGACCTGGGCACGTGCTGTCGGAATACCAAACTCTCTTATTATAGATAAATTAAAAGGTGGCTGCAGATATGGTGACATGCTGAACTGTAGCATCAAAGCAAATACATTTACCTAAAACTGACTTGAACAATGAAGGACCATTTCAAATTCAGACTTGGGTGAGGAGATTCAAGGCACTTAGTTCAACCTGGCCTGGTAACACTGTTCTTGCTTGGATAGTGTACTTTGTTCAACAAATATTTCATGCAACTGTCACAGTAAATTAGTGAACTTTGTATTTGTTTTTCATGCAGTTGATTTACACTACCACAAAACTAACAAAAGCTAAGAACTTTATAATGCTGATAGTCCCACCCCTTCCTTTAATATAACTATAAAGTTCACTCTAAAAAGTGATAGAGTGGTGAGATAATTGTATTGCCCTTTGCTCACTAATAATAGAAGACTAAATAGAAGCTACTATTTGCCCATCAAGGCGGCTTTGACAACTCAAAGGGTGTGTGGAGAGCATGCATGCAGGAGGCTATGAAAGTTCTCTGCACAAGAACTTTATCTTGTTTCTTATCAATAGAACAAAGCAGAATGAGACAGCAATAGAGTTTGGCCATGATGTGTGTTACACTGATAGTTGGGCATCCCTTTGAATCAAAAGGATTTCTACCCCCTCACCATAGTGTTAAACTGCAACCACAGATAGTGCATCTTGTAGATCAGTGCCCAGCGCCCTAGAGGCAGTCAGTTTGCATTCATCTGGACCAGTGCACTGGATGGTTTTACTGCAGCCAGTCCATTAACAACATTACTATCTCCTGAATTTTATTATGCCCCACAGCAATACTGCGCCTTCAATCAGAGCCTGCAATCAGAAATAAGTTCAATAAATAATTGGCATTAGGAAGTAATTAACGGCTCCCACCATTGCAATGGTGAGCAATCCAGTACATCTTTCAGTGACTATCCAAGTCACCTGTCGCACTTCACAATATTACTCCCTTATGCAATAGCTACGAAGGAGAATGAGAAAATCCAGAAGTCACAAATAAAGCTCAGTGTCAGATCTCTTAAAGGCCAGCTTATTAGACTGCTTCATGCAACCCATCTCTCGTATCCTCAGTAGTCCCACAAACCTTAATCCTGTCACAACTAATGACTTCCTTCACCCCATCCATTGGACATATCACTTCTCACATAAGCATCTATACCTAAGCATCGATTCCAAAACCCTCCTTTTCTTCCTTGATCGCAGAACCAGCCAATTCCCGTCCACCAATACGTGCCTCCGCCTAGCAGAGCTGGTCCTTACCCTCAACAACTACTCCATCGAGTCCTCCCACTTCTTCCAGATCCAAGGCATAGCTTTGGACACTCGCACGGGCCCTAGCTATGCCTGCCTCTTTGTAGGATACTTTGAACAATCCCAGTTCCAGGCGTACGCTGGCCTTATCCCTGAACTTTTCTCCCACTACATTGATGACTGCATTGGTGCTACCTCCTGCACCCATGCAGAACTCACTGACTTAATCAACTTCCCCACTAATTTCCATCCTGCACTCGAATTCACTTGGACCATCTGCGATGCCTCCCTATCGTTTCTAGATCTCACCGTCTCCATCACAGGAAACAGACTATTGACCGACATCTACTACAAACCTACGACTCCCATTGCTATCTTGACTACACTTCTTCCCACCCTGCTTCCTGTAAAGACTATCCCCCACCCCCAATTTCTCCGTCTTTGCCGCATCTGCGCTCAGGATGAGGTGTTCCATACCAGGGCATCGGAGATATCTTCATTCTTTAGGCTCCGGGGGTTCCCTTATAGATGGGGCTCTCACTAGGGTCTCCTCGATATCCCACAGCTCTGCTCTTACTCCCCCTCCCCCCTTCGTAAAATGGACAGAGTCCCCCTTGTCCACACCTTCCACCCCACAGCCGTCGCATACTGCATATAATCTTCCAACATTTTCACCACCTCCAACAGGATCCCACTACTGGCCACATCTTCCCATCTCCATCCCTTTCTGCTTTCCGCAGAGACCTTTCTGTCCATCACTCCCTGGCCAACTTGTCCCTGCCTACCCAAACCACCCCCTCCTTAGGTACTATCCCCTGCAACCGCAGGAGATGCAACACCTGTCCCTTTAACTCCATCCTTGACTCCATCCAAGCACCCAAACAGTCTTTACAGGTGAGGCAGATGTTCACTTGCACCTCCCACAATCTCACCTACTCTATCCTCGGTTCCAGGTGTCAACTCCTGTACATCGGCAAGACCAATTGCAGGCTTGGCGATTGTTTCGCTCAATACCTCTGCTCACTCCGTCTTAACATAGCTGATCTCCCGGTGGCCCAGCACTTCAACTCCCCCTCCCATTCCCAACCTGCCCTTTCTGTCCTGGGCCTCCTCCATTGTCAGAGTAATGCCCAGCGCAAATTGGAGGAACAGCACCTCATATTTCACTTGGGTAGTTTACACGAAAGCGGTATGAGCATTGACTTCTCTAACTTCAGATAGCACTTTCTTCCTCTCTCCATCCTCTTCCCCTTTCCAGTTCTCCCACTAGAAGTCTTACTGTCTCCACCTACATTCTATCTTTGTCCCGCCCCTTCCCTGTTTGTTATGTGATGAAGTTGGTCAAACCATATGGTGGTGTCGAAGATTCAAGAAGAAGGAATATAAAGAAAGGGTGGATTTCTTGAAATAGAAGGGAATCTGTTTCGGATGTTTGGAAAAAATGGGTATGTTACAAAACTTACCTTGAGCAGCGCTGCAGTTCTGCCGCTCCCCGTGTACGTGACTTTGGCGCCTTTCAGAGGGGGGCGGGCTTAAAGTGCCGATTTTCTTCAGACTGGGCAAATCATTCAATGTCGGGCGATTTCGTTGCGGAAAAAAAATCGCTCCAACATTTCATTAATTAAGGTATTTTTAAATTACGCTAGATTATTTATTATCTAGAGTAATTTAAAAATCTCCTTCAAAAGCCGTGAGAGCCGACAACGGGAAGGATTTTGCGTAGGGAAGAAAAAAAGGTAAATAGTTTATTTTTATATTAAAAGTTGGTTTTTATGGAGGCTTTAATAATATTTTCATGTTGCGAAATGGGGTCCAAAAAAAATGTATGAACCGCCTGTATTTTTTATACTGATTTCACAGCAAACCACAACGTTCCAATCCACCACATTCCACTAAAACCCACTCGCTAGTTGATTTAAATGGCCATTAATTTACAGGCATTAAACACTAAATTCATTCAATTTGGCCGAGAAATTCATGAAAATGAGATTTAAAAATTGTTATATTGTGGATTATTGTGTGAATGTTATTTGCACACTTAGGCAATTTTAAAAAAGTTTATCTTTTCTTAAGAAATGGATAGATGTTTAGATCTACTCATTGAATTTTGTAATTAGCTACAATTAGATAACTAACTAATTATATGCTTTAATTTCAGGTCATCCAAGTAAGATAGTTTCATATTTGTTTCAGAATGCTTCAAGCTATAATAACTGAAAATTTCATTGAGTTCTCTTAATTTTTAAGAAAGTTATGGGCTTTTAACGGTTCTAGATCACAGCTTTTGAGTTAAGTCAATTGAAAGGGATTGGGGAACAAGATTCTAATTTCCGAGTATGAAAATGGTCATAACTTTCTTAATACTGAAGATATGAAAGTGAATTAGGTGTCAAGTTAAACTTCTTTTTATGCTTTATTTGATGGGATAAATTGCAGACTTGATTTTTTAAATCTCAAAATTTTGTAACATTGCTAGAAAAAGGACTCGTGTTGCAAGAATATGAGCGTCCTATAACTTGTGATAAATGCAAGCAAAATCATCCTGAAGCCCTTCACACTGGAAAGAAGCCACCAGAGCAAATAGAAGAGAAGAAGCCGGAACAAATAGAAGAAAAGCTACTGGAACAAATGGAAGAGAAGACGCCGGAGCAAATAGAACAATGGTGGCCTGAAGGGGATGTACAACAAAATCTTGTTGAATACCGGATGAAGATACATCTCTTTGGAGCAATGTCATCATCAAGTTGTGCGAACTTTGCTTTAAAGAAGACCGCAGAGGACAATAAAGTTCACTTTTCAGAGAAAGTAATAACCACTTTGAAGAATAATTTCTACAAGACTAAGTGGGACCCGGTGGGCCCCAGCATCACACTGGAGGGTTGGTCACCCAACGCAATATTCCACCTCTCCACCAATTCCAATATTGCAGACCAGGAGGGGGGGGGGAGGCTTTCTAGTATGGGTGTTGTGGGCCAAAGGGGCTGGTTTCCAGAGGGCCAGTATGGACATTGTGGGATAAATGGATTCTTGGGCTGGAAGCTCAGTCACTGAGGCCTGGCAGTATAGTGACTCAGACCTGGCAGGCTGGCAGCTGAGAAACTGAGAGAAATTCTGCCCAAAACAGGTGCCAGACTCTGTGAGAGAGAAGGGGAGAGGGTGGAGTGAATGGATTATTGGGCTCGCAGTTCAGTGAGTCATGGCTGGTGGGTTGAGTGATCACTTACTCATGGCTGGTGGGCTGGCAGTTCACTCACTTACAGCTGGTGGGCTGGCAGTTAACTTACTCATGGCAGGTGGGCTGGCAGTGCACAGACTGCCAGCCCACCTTAACCCTAACATTAACACAATCATCCACTGGGAAAGCTCAATGCGTTTTACACACGCTTTGATAGGGAGAACACCGATGTGCCTTCCCGAGCCCCTATTCGCTGTGATGGTATTTCAGTCTCAGTTACAGAGGCCAACGTCAGGAAATCCTTCAGAGGGGTGAACCCTCGAAAAGCATCTGGACCTGATGGCATACCTGGTCGTGTCCTAAAAACCTGTGCGGACCAACTGGCTGGAGTTTTTAAGGACATTTTCAACCTGTTACTTCTGAGGTCTGAGGTTCCCCCCTGCTTCAAAAGGGCATCAATAATACCGGTGCACAAGAAGAGCAAGGTGACGTGCCTCAATGACTATCGACCTGTGGCACTAACGCTTGTGGTGATGAAGTGCTTTGAGAGGTTGATCATGGCACAAATCAACTCCTACCTTGACAAAAACCTGGACCCACTGTAGTTCGCTTACCACCACAACAGATCAACGGTTATCGCGATCTCGCTGGCCCTCCACTCCGCTCTGGACCACTTGGACAACAAAAACTCTATGTCAGGCTGCTATTCATTGACTACAGCTCGGCATTTAACACAATCATCCCCTCCAAGCTGGTTACCAAACTCGCAGAACTGGGTCTTTGCGCATCCCTCTGCAATTGGATCCTCGACTTCCTCATCCACAGACCACAGTCTGTTTGTATTGGTGGAAATGTGTCAGACTCGATAACAATCAGCACGGGAGCACCTCAGGGCTGCGTGCTCAGCCCTCTGCTGTACTCACTCTATACTCATGACTGCGTAGCCGGTCATAGCACGAACTCCACCATCAAGTTCGCTGACGACACCGCTGTTGTGGGACGTATCACTGATGGGGATGAGTCCGAGTATAGAAGAGAGATCGAGCAACTGTCCATATGGTGCCAGCACAACAACCTGGTCCTCAACACCAGCAAAACCAAGGAACTGATTGTGGACTTTGGAAGGAGTAGGATAGGGACCCACAGTCCTGTTTATATCAACGTGTCGATGGTTGAAAGGGTCAAGAGCTTCAAATTCCTGGGCGCACATCTGTGAAGATCTTTCCTGGTCCGAGAACACAGATGCAATTATTAAGAAAGCTCATCAGCGCCTCTACTTCCTGAGAAGATTACGGAGAGTTGGTCTGTCAAGGAGGACTCTCTCTAACTTCTACAGGTGTACAGTAGAGAGTTTGCTGACTGGTTACATCGTGGCTTGGTTCGGCAACTTGAGCGCCCTGGAGAGGAAAAGACTACAAAAAGTAGTAAACACTGCCCAGTCCATCATCGGCCCTGACCTTCCTTCCATCGAGGGGATTTATCACAGTCGCTGCCTCAAAAAGGCTGGCAGCATCATCAAGGACCCACACCACCCTGGCCACACACTCATCTCCCTGCTACCTTCAGGTAGAAGGTACAGGAGCCTGAAGACTGCAACAACCCGGTTTAGGAATAGCTACTTCCCCACAGCCATCAGGCTATTAAACCTGGCTCGGAACTCTGAACATTAATATCCCTCCATCTGTTATTTGCACTTTATTAATTTATTAATTTATGGGTGTATTTATGTATAGAATTGTAGTCAATGCCTTCTATGTTCTGTTGTGCTATGCAAAGAAAGATTTTCATTGTCCTGTCAGGGACACATGACAATAAACTCTTTTGACTTTGACCCTCCCTCTTCCCCCACATAAAACAAACAAGAGAACATTTGCACATACTTTCAACGCACACACTAAAAATAAAAAAAAGATGAAAAAACGGACAGATTGTTGGGGCTGCCAATCGTGCGTATAATTGCATATAGGTAATAAAAATAATTGGACACAGCATTTTAATATTTATGCACATTTTATTCTTCTACTGTTAATGTTAATATTTTGCCAGGCCATTTCTGAAAATATCTGACTTTGCACGATTTGCTACCTGAAAGAATCCGCCCTGATGAATATATTTACTCACCAGACAGTAAAATTGGATTGTATGACCTTTAATTGAAGTTGTCATGTTCTATTAATTTAACTATGCCACATCAACAGATTTTAGAAGCTAGCTATTGTTTCAGTCTGGATCAGAAGCAGAGAGTTCTTACAGACGTTTATCTTTTGGGCCTGATTAATCTACAGTTCCTGTATCTTCAGCTGAAATCAAGGTTCCCGACTGGTGTAATTCATGATGTTTTTGTTGTATTTTTCCAGTTATATTTATTTTCTATTCCTTCATATCATAACAGCGGGTGGCTGTACTCAATATAGTAAATCTGTTGCAGCCTCGTTGCTGACAAGGGTGATGGTGGAGGCAGATGTGATAATGGCATTAAATAATTTTTTTTTATAGGCACAGGGATATGCAGAATATGAAGATACATGGATCATGTCCAGGCAGAAGAGATTAGTTTATCTTGGCATTATGTTTGGAACACACATTGTGATCTGAAGAACATGTCCCTGTGCTGTACTTTTCTATTTTCTATGTTCTTAACAGCTTTATGCACCAAAAATCTATATTACTAAAAGTCTGATCTTGACCACTTCTTGTTGTTCAGTGTATTGACTTTATATTACTGCTGTGATTTTTGGCCATCTTACTCAGAGTCCCCCTGCGCTGCCCAGGATGAGAGGATTTTTCCCAGCGATTAAAAATAAAAGAGCTATTAGTGCTTAAAAAATGTTGAGATTCTCTCTCCTGTCAATCACCCCTTGAAGGCCACGCCCCTTCCGGTGGGAGTGAGGAGGGACTATAAAACCCGGACGTGTGGGTGTGGCTCAGTCTCTGCAAGATGCTTGAAATGGTAGGAAACTTCATTTGAATTTGGTGGCCTGCACTCTGCTTGAAATGGAATTTCAAGGAATAGCCGTGAGTCAACTGCCAGCCCACTAGCCGTGAGTGTGTGAGCTGCCAGCACACCAGGCTTGAGTGACTGAGCTGCCAGCCCAATAATCCATTCGGCCCACGATGTCCATACTAGCCCTCTGGAAACCAGCCCCTTCGGCCCACAACACCCATACTAGCACTCAAGAAAGCCCCCCCCCCCCCTCCCACTGGCCAACAATATTGGAATTGGTGGAGAGGTGGAATACTGTGTTGGGGGACCAGCCCTCCCATGTGAACATGGGACCCAATAGGTCCCACTTAGTCTAGTTCATCCTATATTTCTAACAGTAACAAATATAGAGCTGCACATTGCATGGAAGGAGCAATGAACCTACTACGCAATTAAATAGGTAAAAATTAGAAATAAATTATGTTACTATTCATAACAGTCCAAATGTGTTTTTGATACCACAATGTAAAACTCGCCTCCATGTATACAGGATCCTGGGAAGATAGACACAAAATGCTGGAGTAACTCAGCGGGACAGGCAGCATCGCTGGAGAGAAAGAATGGTTGACGTTTCATGTCAAGACCCTTCTTCAGACTTGTTAAAGGGTCTTGTCTGAAAAGCGGTTCAATTTAAACCAGCATCTGCAGTTCCTTTCTACACTGTTTCTGGGAAGAAATGAATACAAGCAACAGGCTATCAGACACCATTAAACTATCTCATCTGGGTGAGGGGATGTGCTCACCTTGAGTCGATTGGATGAGTCAGATTGTTTTTCTCTGGTTTTCTGTAACTGAAGAGAATTAGGAAATTATGAAATAATGAAAATGCTAAAATGTTCATTTCGGTTTCTGAATAATTCAGTTAGTTAACCAGCCATGGACTAATACAGCATGGAGATAGGCCCTTTAGTCCACCTCATCCATTCCAAACAAACTCCCCCATCTGAGCTAGTTGTGCAAGGCCCATATTCCCCAAAAGCTATCCTATCCATATACCTGTCCAAAGGTCTTGTAAATGTTGGATTGTACCTGCCTCAGCTATTTTTTCTGGCTCAATCCATACATGCACCATATTGTGTTAACATAGAAACATAGACATAGAAATTAGGTGCAGGAGTAGGCCATTTGGCCCTTCGAGCCTGCACCGCCATTCAATATGATCATGGCTGATCATCCAACTCAGTATCCCGTACCTGCCTTCTCTCCATACCCTCTGATTCCCTTAGCCACAAGGGCCACATCTAACTCCCTCTTAAATATAGCCAATGAACTGGCCTCAATTACCCTCTGTGGCAGAGAGTTCCAGAGACCCACCACTCTCTGTGTGAAAAAAGTCCTTCTCATCTCGGTCCTAAAGGATTTAAATAATTAAAGGATTAAAAGAAGGGGCAGCACAGTGGTTCAGTGGTAGAGTTGCTGCCTTACAGAGATCTGGGATCTGGGTTCGATCCTGACCACAGGTGTTGTCTGTCCAGAATTTGTACATTCTCTCTGTGACCGTGTGGGTTTTATCCGGGTGCTCCAGTTTGCTCCCACACAATAAAGGCATATGGGTTTGTAGATTAATTGACTTCTGTAAATTGTAAATTGTCCCTAGTGTTTTCCGCCATCGTACTGTGGTGTATTATGTACCACTTCGCTTCCTGAAGTTGATCACTATCTTTGTCTTGCTGACATTGAGAAAAAGGTTGTTGGCTTGACACCAGGTTGTGAGGTCCTTAATCACCTTCCTGTACTTTGTCTCGTCATTCATCATTTGATATCTGGCCTACCATGGTGGTGTTGTCTGTGAATTTGTAAATTGAGTTGGATTTAAACAATTGTGGGTGTGTAAGGAGTGAAGAAGAGGGGTGGGAATGCATCCTTGCAGAGCATCCATGTTGAGGATTATCATAGAGGATAATTTGGCCCCTATCCTCACCGATTGTGGTCTATTGGTCAGCAGGTTGAGCTTCCTGTTGCAGAGATGAGTGCTGACTCCAAGTTCCATGAGTTTGTTGATGAGCTTGGATGGGATAATGGTATTGAAAGTTTTCAGCTAGCACAATAATAGAAGGTGTCATATACATTATTTAATCAAAACCTACAGTAGGATGTTGATCAGCTAGATATGTGAATCAAGGAATTGCAAATGGAATTAATTTCTGCGAGCTGTGACATTTTACAAGTCAAACCAAGGGATTTAAGAGGTTTTCAGAGAGGCACGTGAATATGCAGAGAATGGAGGGATTACATGCAGGGAGAAGAGCTTAGTTTAATTAGTTTGAAGAATGGTCGTGTCCCAAAACATCACATATTCCTTTTCTCCAGAGATATTGGGTGACCCACTGAGTTACTTCAGCTATTTGTGTCTATCTTGGGTTTAAACTAGCATCTGCAGTTCCTTCCTGCACATTTTAATGGTATTATTGGCTGAAGGGTCTGTTCCTGTGTCAGACTGTTCTATGAACTGCAAGTACCATAATGCTATTGTTGTGTGGCTTGTCTGTTGCCACCTGTTACTGGAAGATACCGAGATGGCCATTCCGCAAACACCGTCATCCTCAAAATGTAAACAGAGCTTTGATTTTACAAAGCAATGCTTTTGACAATAACATACCCCTCAGCAATTCTACTAACTGGTTACTAGACTGGAATTGAACTCAAATTGAGGACGGCACAGTAGAGCAGCGGTAGAGTTGCTGCCTTACAGTGCTTGCAGCGCTGGAGACCCGGGTACAATCCCATCTATGGGTGCTGTCTGCATGGAATTTGTACGTTTTCTCTGTAATTACGAGTATTTTCCGAAATCCTAGGTTTCCTCCCACACCCCAAAGACGTACAGGTTTGTAGGTTAATTGGCTTTGGTTTGTATACGTGGTATAAGTGTAGATTGTCTCCAGTGTGTGTAGGCTTGTGTTAATGTGCGGGGATCGCTGGTCGGTGGGCCGAAGGGTCTGTTTCCATGCTGTATCTCTGAACAACTTTCTAACTCAAAAATTAGTATGGAAATGAACAAACATTTGAATCAAATGAAAACAGGTTATGATAATTGTAAAAACTGAACTTTGAATGTATAAAATTCACCACTATGACATTAAACAGACAAAATGTCATTATTTTAGAATTCTCAGCTTTTCCAAATTTTTCTTCATTACAAGTATGGTTGATCAGTCATCTTGGACAAGCTGTTGGTTGGACCATGCCCTAAAATCATCTTCTAGCTCATTTTTATTTTTTAAAAACTCAGTAATTTCTTCTTCTTTTTTAATCAGAGTGCATTTCATCTTCTCCAGCATGATGTGAGCTTCCATGATTTTATTAAGATTGGTTCCTGATGTTTTATCCTCTTTCTTGGTACTAGGAAACATCGTGCATGTATTTTCCTGAAAATTTTCCTGAGAAGCCTGTAATACATTATACATAACTCATGAAATTAATGGTCATCATTTATATGATAACAATGTAACATAATTGCAATCAACTATGCACTCTAAGAATACTGGTTCCATTTAAGGGATGGCATTTTTGGTGGGGAAGATGGGTAGGGTGACCATTATAAGATAATGCCGAGTAGTGCAGTACTAAGCATCAATATTAATATATTGATCATTCACATTGGTCAACAAATGTATTAGCTGCTGTCAGGTCCAAACCACTGTCATATTCAACTAAGACATGCCTGA
The DNA here is from genome assembly GCA_963514005.1 of Raja brachyura. The sequence goes on from OY740783.1 coordinate 53,685,723, forward strand.
CGAAGGGTCTCGACCCGAAACGTCACCCATTCCTTCTCTCCAGAAATGCTGCCTGTCCTGCTGAGTTACTCCAGCCTTTTGTGTCAGGTTCAATTATTTTCAAGTAAAGTTGCTTCTTCCATTATCAGATTCAACATTAAGCAAATATAATAATACCTTTTTCCAACTACTCATTCATATTTGTATTTAAAGGGCTTGTCATTTTGGGATACCTCTGGCACTTTGTGCAGTTACAGTAAGTTTAGGTTTTGCTTTATTATTGCCAGGGGTACCGAGTTACAATGATAAACTTTGTTTTGCATGCTATCTAATCAAATCACATAATACAATAAATAAATATGATGAATGCATATTCAAGTGTAATAAATAGAGTGAAGGGAAAGTTCCAGAGTGCAGAATATAGTTCTCGGCATTGTAAATTTAGGTTTAAATGTATTATAGTCATGCATACCAAAACACAGTGAAAAGCTTTGTTTTCCATGCTACCCCAACAAATTAGACATAAATAGTAAGATTTTACTTCGGAGTCACGTGAGTGACTATGTGAAGACCCCGCCAACACGCATGCGCGACATATCATCGAACGCATTGCGGAAGTGACAGTCGGGAGGAGCGTCGCTCCTCCAGCGTAAGTTTAAGAACCTACCAAAGGTAAGTCTTACCATTCTGGTGAGCTTGGCAACTCGGTGTTTTTTTGTATTTCCAGTGCGAACGAAGCACCATGGAGTTGAGAAAATCCAGGAGAACAGCGGCTAAAATCGCTGCTATGGAAAGCAGCCAGCAGCGTGCCGACTCTACCGAGCTGCAGGTGCTGCCAGCAGCTCCCGACTTCTCGCCGCAACAGACCGCAGGTGCGCCGGCGGCAAAACCACCACAGGTCCGTTGACTCGGCTGGGTCCGGACCTGAGGACACCCCGTTCGCAGATAGCGACGGCGGGCGTCTTTCCCGCATGGAGCGGATGGTGGAGCAATTGCTCCAGCCTGACCTGCTTATGCAGGGGCAGAGTCACAGTGGGTCTCTTCGCAGACCCACGGCAGCATCCTATCAAGGACTGTCAAATGTCTCACCCTCTTCGCAGGGGAGCATTAGGGATCAGAGCTGGGCTGACCCTGAAGAAAGGGGCAATGGCTGAAGAATTACCTGTGTCAGGGGTGCCAGAAGAGTTGTTGGGTATAGTTAACAAACACGCTGTGCCAACCCAGAAAGGACTGCCGATACATCCTAAGCTGGCAGCCAGTATTAATTACATGGCTACCAACCAGCTGCAGGAACAAGCTATAAACAACATGGCAGAGAAATACCTTGCTCCAGAGAATTGCATTTCTCTAAATGTGCAAGCAGTCAACAACCCCATCTGGGGCAACATGACCTCAACCATAAGGAGCCAGGAGGTGAAACTCCAGAGAATCCTCAAACTGCTGGCTGCTGGTATTACAGCAGTAGCCAGAACAGCCGATGGGGTTGAGATGCCCGAAGAGCTGCAAGACACTCTAGCACTCCTGTGCAATACTCAATTTGAGTAAACAGCTACAGGAAGAGCATCAGCAAGCCTGCACTCAATCCCAAGTTTGCAGGATTATGCAGGACTAGCAGTGCACAGCCGCCAACATTGCTGTTTGGGGACAACCTCCCGAAGCAGGTAAAAGACCTGGATGAGGAGGCCAAGGCTATTGGCCTGATTAAGGATCATCGTAAATATCTAAAATGTGTCTGGATGGGACAGCTTTGGCAGTATAAGGCCTTACCCAATGGGTTATCATCGGCACCCAGGCTGTTTACAAAATTGTTTAAACCAGCTTTAGCATATTTAAGGAAACATAACCATGTTGTCATGGCTTACCTTGAGGATATTCTCATTGTAGGTGAGAATTTGGAGATGGCTACATTGGCAGTATCAGCCACAAAACATCTTTTTCAAAAGCTGGCATTTATCATACATCCAGATAAATCAAAATTGAGACCCTCCACTACTATGGATTATTTGGGGTTCACCATCGATTCTGTTTAAATGTCTATCACCTTGCCACCAAACAAAATGACAGACTTGACGGAAGCATGTAAAAGCCTCACTAGCATCAGGGAACCATCCATTCGGCAAGTAGCCAGAGTGATTGGAAAACTAGTGGCTGCATTTCCAGCAGCACAATTTGGACCACTCCATTACCAAAATCTACAAAGAGCAAAAATTTTAGCTCTTAAAACTCATGCGGGCCATTTCGATAGGCCTATGGAACTACCAGGGAAAGCTAAATTAGAATTAAATTGGTGGATAGAAAATACTCAGCATTGTTCTAACCCCATCACTATCATGAATCCCTCGGTTACATTACAGACTGATGCCAGTGCTAAAGGTTGGGGAGCAACTAATACCACCTCAAGTTGTGGTGGCAGATGGAGTGCACAAGAATTAACCCTGTTCAAAGCACTAGGGATTAATTATCTAGAAATGCTGGGAGCATTTCATGGACTCCGGGCCTACTGCTCAGACATGCACCAGTTGCATGTACGATTACAAATTGATAATACCACTGTGGTGGCCTATATTAATCATATGGGTGCATTAAAGTCGATATCATGTGATTAATTGGCTAATAGTATCTGGCACTGGTGTCTGGATAGAGAGATTTGGATCTCAGCCACTTACCTTCCAGGTAAACTAAATACAGTGGTGGACACCAGGTCACGCAAATTCAACGCCAACATTGAATGGATATTGGATCGGAAAATGTTTACAGATATTATAGAACGGTATGGGACACCAGATATTGACCTTTTTGCATCCAGACTAAATCGGCAACTACCAACATATGTTGCTTGGGAACCAGACCCGGGGGCAGCAGCGATGGATGCTTTCTCGCTGCATTGCGAGGATTTGTTTTGTTATGCATTTCCCCCCTTCTGCCTCATCAGTCGGGTCTTACAAAAAAATAAACAAGACTCCGCAACGGGTATTTTGGTTGTTCCCGACTGGCCTACCCAACCATGGTTCCCAGCATTACTAAAGATGGTCTCAGAACCCTGCATTCGGATCAACAAATGGCCGAGCCTGTTGGTACACCCTGTGACAGGGGAAAGTCATCCGTGCCATGACCGAATGAACCTGTTGATTTGCAGATTCTGAACAGGCCATTACGGGACTACGGACTCTCCGACAGGACGATCAATGTCAACACAGCGTTGTGCAGGGAATCCACCAGAAGACAGTACCTGACATATGTCAGAAAATGGGAAGTGTTCTGCACCAGAACGAACACTTCATATGACTCAGCCACCTTCACTGAAGTGCTGGAGTTTCTGGCCACCTTTCATTTTGATGAGGGATTGAGCTACAGTGCCATTAATTGTGCACGGAGTGCCCTATCTAATTACCTGGGCCGAGGGAGTGATCACCTGGCTATAGGATCACACCCACTGGTATCTAAACCGATGAGGGGTATATTTAACTCTAATCCTTCCAGGCCCAGATACACCCATACATGGGACATAGGCATAGTATTGACTATGCTTCGAGGATGGACACCTATATCGGGCCTCACTCTGGATAAACTAACCTATAAAATGGTTGTGTTAATGGCACTTGTAACAGGTCCAGTCCTTACATAAGCTAAGTATGGACGCCATGTATATAACTAATGGCAAGCTAACTTTTCTGATACAGGGGTTATTCAAACAAGATCGACCCGGGCCCTCGGGCCAAAAATTAGAATTTCTGGCATATCCAGCAGATAGCCGGCTCTGCATTGTGACATATATATATTACGATATATAGAAGTCACCAAGAGTCTAAGGGGCACGGAGAGGGCTTTACCCATTAGCCACAAACGCCCTCACCATAGGATCACAGTGCAAACCATTTCCAGATGGTTAAGGGTGGTATTGGGTGCAGCGGAGGTGGACACTAATATTTTTAAATCTCAATCCACCAGGGCTGCATCCACATCGGCGGCTAGGATGATGGAAGTTCCTATGGACCACATCCTTGCTACAGCGAGTTGGAGCAATGAACAGAGTTTTCAGTGCTTCTATAATAAACCCGTGGCCGCTCCTGAGATGTTTGCAGGAAAACTTTTAAGTTCTGTTACATGATTTACCTAATGTGGGGCATTATTATTTAGGTATGAATAAATACCTTCTTTGTATTTCAGCACAGTGTCATGTCTGAAATACGTTCATCCTCCATTCCTAGCATGGCAGTGTGTGAGCATGGACTAGTTTCCAGGGCATGAAATCACAGAGCTTTGAAATCTTCACGTTTTCACTCACGTGACTCCGAAGTAAAATAGTAAGATTAAATGAGAACTTACCAGTTTGAAATTTGATCTTTTTTTATGAGGAATTACGATGAGAGATTAAGTGCCCTCTACTCCCAAACCCTCTATATAAAGGTCAACTGGTATATAAAGTTCTCTCTTATCTTACTTTGTTAGTCTACTCTGGTATCTGTGATTTCACACCACTGCTTTGAAGAATGTCGCGCATGCGTGCTGGTGGGGTCTTCACATAATCCCTCATCGTAACTCCTCATAAAATAAAGATCAAACTTCAAACTGGTAAGTTCTTGTTTAATCTTACTATTTTACTTTGGAGTCACGTGAGTAACTACATGAATATTTCAAAGCTCTGTGATTTCATGCCCTGGAACGAGTCCATGCTCACACACTGCCATAATAACCAATGGAGGAATTATGTTAACGTATTTCAGACATGAAATGGTGCTGAAAAACAATGATGTATTTATTAACAAATAATAATAACCCCTAACTTCGGGGAAAATTATAATACAGAACTCAAAAGCGTGTCTGCAAATGTCTCAGGCGTGGCCACGGGTTTATTATGAAACCGCTGGAAGGTTCTTTCATTAGACCAACCTGCCGTTGCTAGGATGAGGTCCATAGGAACTTCCATCATCCTTGCTACCGATGTAGCTGCAGCCCTGGTGGAATGATATTTTCAAAAACTTCAGTGTCCACCCCTGCTGCACCTAATACCACCCTAAACCATCTTGAGATGGTCTGCACAGTTACTCTCTGATGAGGACGTTTATGACTTATCAATAAAGCCATTTCCATGCCCCTGAGACATTTGGTGACCTCCAGGTAATGTAGAAGGCGAGTCACTATACATAGGCTAATATCTACGGGGTAAGCCAGGTACTCCAATTTGAGGCCAGATGATCCAGGCCTGTTCTGTTTCAGTAACTCATATATGTGGAAAGTTACCTTATTTTTGGATGTTACCATGGTGTCCAGTGTTAGTTTGTGCAGAGACTGGACCCGCTGCGCTGTTACGAGAGTCATCAGCATTACCATTTTATACATCAGTTTAGTTAGTGAAAGGGACGTAGCTGGTGCCCAATCTCTGAGCAGGATTAAGACAATGCCAATACCCCAGGTCTGGGAATATCTAGGCCTGGGGGGATTCGAATTGAAAATACCCCTCATAAGTTTCGACACCAGAGGGTGAGACCCGACTCCATGGTGTTCTAACCACTGTCCCAGATATGAAGGTAGGGCACTTCTAGCACAGTTGTTGGCACTGTAGTTCAAGCCTTCATCAAACTGTAGGCTCGCCAAGAACTCCAGCACATCCGTAATGGTGGCTGTGTTGTAAGTGGTGTTTGCCCCGGCACAAAATACCTCCTATTTTCTGATATATGTGAGGTACTGTTTCCTGATGGACTCTCTGCATGATGCCGTGATGATGTTCATAGTTCGGTCCAACAGTCCAAATTACAGGAGTGGTCTTTTCAAATCCTGCAAACCAATACGTTCATTTGGTCATGGCACGGGTGACTCTCTCCTGTTACAGGATGTACCAGAAAACTCTGGCGTTTGGAGATTGGAATACATGGTTTTGAGACCATGTCGAGTATCACAGGGAACCATGGCTGAGTAGGCCAATCGGGTACAACCAAAAAACCCAATGCGGAGTCTTGTTGTATTTTTCGCAAGACCCGACTGATGAGGCAGAAGGGGGGAAATGCATAGAAAAACAATTCCCCCCAATGTAGCGAGAAAGCGTCCATCGCTACAGTCCCAGGATCTGGTTCCCATGCAACATATGTTGGTGTCTGGTGATTAAGTCTGGATGCAAAAGGTCGATATCTGGCATTCCATACCGAGCTACAATGTCAGTAAATACCTGGTGGTCCAACATCCATTCGGTGTTGTCATTGAATTTGCGTGACTTGGTGTCCGCCACTGTATTGAGCTTACCCAGAATGTAAGTAGCTGGTATCCAAATGTTTCTTTCTATGCACCAGTGCCAGATTTTATTGACCAATTCATCACAAGATATCGACTTAATTCCACCCATGCGATTAATGTAGGCCACCACGGTGGTATTATCAATTTGTAGGTGAACATGCAGATGGTGCATGTCTGAACAGTAAGCCCGAAGTCTGTGAAACACTCCCAACATCTCTAAATGATTGGTACCCAGTGCCTGAAGTAAGGTTAACTCATGTGCATTCCATCTGCCACCGCAACTGGAGGTGGTATTGGTTGCACACAACCTGTGAGCGCTGGCGTCAGTTTGTAACACAACCAAAGGGTTTGTGCTTATGATGGGATTAGAGCAATGTCGAGCATTGTTAATCCACCATTGCAATTCCAATTTTACTTTGGCTGGTAACTGCGTTCGCCTGTCAAGGTGGCCAGCATGGTGTATGAGTGCTGCAATTTTGGCCCAGTGTAGATTTTGGTAATGTAAGGGTCCAAATTGTGTGGCTGGAAAGGCATCCAGGAGTTTCCCCAATTACCCTGGCTACTTGCCAAATAGATGGTTTACTGACGCAAACAAGGCTCTTGCATGCCTCTATCAAGTCTGTTGCTTTGTCCTTTGGCAAAGTGACAGACATATGAACAGAATCAATTGTGAACCCCAAATAGTCTGTAGTCATAGAAGGCATTAACTTGGATTTGTCTGGATGGATGATAAACCCCATTTTTTGAAATAGGAGCTTGGTGGCTGAGCCAGCCAGTTTGGCCAACTCCAGGGTTTTTACCACAATTAAGATGTCATTGAGATATGCCATGACAATATGTTTTTGTTTCCGAAGAAACGCCAAGGCCGGTTTCAATATTTTAGTAAACAGTCTGGGGGCTGATGTTAATCCATTAGGCAGCGCTTTATACTGCCAGAGCTGCCCATCCAGATAAATTTCAAATATCTGCATTGATCTTTCTCTATTGGTACTGAATAGTATGCATCTTATAGGTCGATACAAGCCATGAAGTACCTCTTGGAAACTAGTTGTTTGGCAGTAACAAAAGTTTCCATTTTGAAGTCGGTGTACTGCACAAAAGTATTCAGTTGTGTCAAATCAATAATGATGCGGCATCCGCCATCTCTTTTGTTTTTGGTGAAGATGTTTGACACAAACTCAAGAGATTCATGTTTGGTTTTCTCAATTACTCCTTTTGTATGTAGTATTAACAGTTCCGCATGACCTTCCAATTTCTCTTTTTGTGAAAGCACAAACTTTCAGCTACGTGCATGCTGAACCAGAAGGAGGAGTTTGTGAACAAATTCAATTTTGTATCCCTGAATGCTTTGCAGTATGAAAGGATCAGAAGTTATAGAACTCCATGCATTTCTAAACAAGTGTAACTTTCCCCCAATCTGTGAAGAAGTTACACATGTAATGTTCTGGAGGTAACCAGACCCACCTACCTCCATGGTTACCAGTGGTGCTGTGCTGGTTTCCTCCATCCTTGCTTCCTGGGAGGTGGAGGCGCCGTGGTGTGGGGTTGGTGCATCTTCCAGGAAGGCCGTTTTGGGGAATGGCCAAAAAAATACCTTTGTGCAGGTTGTACGGCCTTCCAGCTTTCTCCAGCTGCTCTTTTGCTGTGGTAACCTGGTCTGCTGGTGGATGTGTAGGGGTGGTGCCACCGAGGATACGAGGACCTGGTAGCGGACGGCACTTTAATCATGGCGACGGCCCTTGCATCTTCGTTGAGGTATTTTACCTGTTTGGGCAGGTTGTCCCCGAACAATAGAGTAGGCGGCTGTGCACTGCTGGTCCTGCACAACCCTGCGAACTTGGGGTTTAGTGCAGTTCGGATGACACTCTTCCTGAAACAGTTAATCTCAAACTGTGCATTACAGAAGAGTACCAGGGCATCCTGTTGCTCCTCTGACATATCCTTCCAATCTACTGACCTGGCAAATGCTGTAATTCCAGAGGCCAGTAGTTTCAGGATTTTTTGCATCTTTACTTCCTGGTTCCTGATGCCAGGACTGATGTTTCCCCAGATGGGGTTATTCACCGCAGGCACGTTGAGGGAGACACAGTTCTCTGGAGCTAAATATTTGACTGCCGTGTCATTCATGGCCTGTTCCTGTAGTTGGTTTGTTGTGAGGTAATTTATGCTGGCTGCCAGCTGTGGCTGTAACGGCAATCCCTTTTGTGAAGCCATCGCGAACTTGGACACCATGCCGAGTAGCTCCTGTTCTTGCACCCCTAGCATGCTGGACGATTCTTCGGCCAAATCCCCCTGTTCAGAGTCAGCCCAGATCTGACTCCTTATGCTCCCCTCCGGGGAGGGAGATACATTTGGCAGCCCTGTATAAGGTGCTGCCGTGGGTCTGCTAGGAGACCGACGGTGACCAGACTCCTGCTGGAGTAGGTCATGTTGGAGCAATTGCTCTACCAACTGCTCCATGCGGGATAAACGACCGCCGCGGCTTCCCGCAGGCGGTGAGTCTTCCAGCCCGGACCCTGCCAAGTCACCGGGCTTGCCCGGCTTCTGGGTGGCTTTACCACCAGTCTGAGGTGCAGCTATGGGCTGTTGCGGTGTCAAGTCGGTGGCTGCTTGTTGAATGACTAGCAGCTCTGGAGAAGTCGGCCGCTGCTGACTGCCCGCATTCCCGCGGCCCTCCGCAGTCAGTCTTGTAGCGGTTTGTTTGGACTTAGTTCTTAACTTGTCCATGATCGGTGTTGCTCTGTAAGAAAAACCACACAGATTGCCCACAAAATGACCTCAGGATAGTGAGTACTCACCTGCAGGTCCGTTTTTAACTTACCCCTGGAGGAGCGACGCTCCTCCCGCCTGTCGCTTCGCAATGCGTTCGATGATATGTCGCGCATGCATGCTGGCGGGGTCATCACGTAGTCACTCACATGACTCTGAAGTAAAATACAATTGTTAATTGTACAACTGGACATAAATACAATTAAGTAAAATTGTACAGGTAGACATACATATAATTAAATCAAATTCAAGTACAATAAATAGAGCAAAGGAGTGGATACAGAGTGCAGAATATAGTTCTCAACATTGTAGCGCATCAGCTGCATTGACAAAGTCCAGTGTCCATAATGGGGTAGAGGTGAATCACAAAGTACCCTTTCTCAGGGAAGGATGCTTCAGAAGCCTGGTAACTGAGGGGGTGAGTACTTTCAAACTTTAGTATCTTCTGCCAGATGAGAGCAGGGAGAAGAGGAATAACTGGGATGGGGCAAATCTTTGATTATGTTGGCAACGTGAAATGTAGGTGGACTCAATGGTAGGGAGTCTGGTCTGTGTGATGGACTGGGCTACATCCACAACATTTTTAACCGGTGGATTCACATTATTATTTTAAAGCATATTTTCCAATTGTGGAATTCTCTGCCACAGAAGGCAATGGTGGCCAATTAATTGGATGTTTTCAAGAGAGAGTTAGATATAACTCTTAGGGCTAATGGAATCAAGGGATATAGGACCAGGGTACTGATTCTGGATGATCAGCCATGATCACATTGATCACATCAAAGGGCCAAATGGCCTACTCCTGCAACTATTTTCAATGTTTCTATGTTTTTAATTGGAGGTTCAAAGGTGGCCTTAACAACAACTGGTGTTCTTGGAGCGAAGACCAAGCAAAATTATCCATGTTATGGTGTGGATCTCCCTTAAATGTTTTTTCCCCAAATACAAAGTGTTTATTCAGAGCACTGTTCAGACATTTCAGTCTCACTGAGAAACGCTATAGCCTCTGTTAAATTAGTGTGTTCATTAGCCAGAAATATATGCACTCTTACAAGCTATGCCAATAGAGCAGTGGGCTGGTTTAAACATTATTGACTCAAAATGTAGGGAGTTAGCATTAACAGTAATGCATGCCTGCTATTTCAATTGAGATAATGGCTTGTTCATTTTGAATCAACCAAGGGAAGAAATTTTCTTCCTAAATTTGTGTACAATTGGATGTGATTATAATGAAAAATATTGTAAGATATGTCTTCTTGTTGCTACGATCGTTTGTTCCAGTGACTGAAATTATCTTCCCTGCTGCTGAGCCACTAACACCTCACAAGTCATAGAGCCATACAATGTGGAAACGGGTCCTTTGACCCAACTTCCCAATGCTGATCAACATACCACATCTACACTAGTCCCACCTGGTGCCCATGCTGACCAATATAGCCTATTCACAACTGTCCCACCTGGTGCCCATGTGAAAGATGATAGTAGATCCCAGAGTAGATAATAGATAATAGATATGGTCCTACAAAATTATATTTAAAAAAATATGGCCTGAATGGTCACATCGGGCTGTATTATTCACAATTGCTGCTTCCATCCTGTAAATTTCCATAATTCTATGATTCTAAAGCCCTTAATCAAGATCATCAATGGGATCTGCATTCTGATCTCCAGCACAACCCTTCTGCTTATTGATCAATCCAGAGGAATAGGAACTGGAGGGGAAGTGGTCAAGGTAGAGGATCAACCATAGTTTTATTGAATGGCAGAGCAGACTTGGGCTGACTTCTTTAGTCAATTGTTGGTGAATACATTTTACTTTCAAATTCAGAAAACTTTGTGGATAAATATCCCCAATGTAGTATTGTACTTCTCCATTATTTTTAATTTGAAGGTCTTAAAGGAAAGTACAATGAACTGATGTCAGAAAGCGTGCAAATGAGCTTAAATTTCATTTACTTTTCTATTTCCTGCAGAAACAAACAACACCTTGTCTCTCCTCTCAACATTTAACATTTCCCACAAATATCCATGATAGTATCCGATATTAGCGTTTAAATTAAAAAATATATTATCTTCGCCTGAATTCTATTTTGCACTGGTTCAAGTCAACTTTCTGAGTTAAAAAAAAACATTTTGTGTAGAATTGTTTTCCTATCTCATTGCACTACAACCTTACCACTGAAGTACCGAGGTGCATTTCCTTCTCTTGTGTTTCTTTTGGAAGTCCTATGACAGTGGCCCACTTTTCAATTCCAGTATTTTCTGTTTCTCCCAATGTATTTACACAATTCTGCAAAGGAAAATAAGGATTGGTCATTGGATATTGTTGAGGTATAGTGTATAAATTAGTTCATAAATTTGACATGAGGGAGGCATCCGGTGGCGCCATGGAGTACTGAAAGGCGCAACACTTAGCTCCGCTCCCGAGAATTGCGTGAATTTGCTTAAAAAGAGGCTTTGGAAGACGGGACTGATTTTAAAATACTTACCGGAGCTGCTTGACATCGTGCTGGTGACGTCATCAGAAATCGCTGCGAAAATAACGGAGGATAAAGGTACTTTTAAATGAAAAAGAGGATTCCTCTCCAAAGCCCTGAAAGACCCATCACAAGACCCCTTTTCAAAGAATTGGCTAAAACTCAGCAAACATCAGAAAGTTCTGCAGAATTAGCCTCTGAAATGGCTACAAAGGAGAAAGAGATGGAGGAAATGAAGCAGTCGGTAAGAGAGTAATTAAAGAAAGATTATGCTGTTATGCTACATGACGAGATTTCTGCATTGGATAAAAGCATGTCTAATAACATGAAGCATGGGAATCAGGAAATCATTGAGGCAATCAGTAAACGCATTGATAATGTTGAAGAGGATTTAACTGCAAAAATTAAATGGGTGGGAAAAGACTGCAACAAGAAGTTTGACTCTATTCTCAATACAACCACAACATATAACACTGCTATGAAAGATATGGAAACATCGTTGAAAGAAATGTCTGAAGATATGAAGAGAATAAGGAAAGATCAAGAGCGTGTCTTGGGGCAACTGGCCAAAATGACTGATTTGGACTGATTTGTTGGAGTGACCGAGGGAAAGGACACTCGGGGGTTCGCTGCCAACTTACTTAAACAAGTATTCAATCTGCCTGTCGAACCGAAAATAGATGTGGCACATCAGGTGCATAGAGCTCAATCAAGGCTAGGAGCCCGTCCAAGACAGATCTTAGTGAAATTTCATGACATTTCTGCTTTGGAGGATATTATGAAAAAAATCCCATACAGAACGAATCTGATGTTTGAAGAGGATAATCTTAGATTTTTCAGAGATTATCCCGCTAAAAAACGGGACTTGTTTACAAAGACAAGACAGATCCCAAAAATAATTCGAAATGTAAGATACGGCATCATGTACCCTGCAAAAATGAGGATCACTTACAAGGATATGGAATGTGCTTTTTCTGACCCAGAAGAAGCATACAAATATGCTCAAGAAATCATAAAAGAGATAAATGGATAAGTAAATCACCATGAATATCAGGACCTGTTTTTTTTTTACAGATATCGGCAGAGGGGAAGCTGAGAAAATATGACTTTCTAATGATTAAGATGGCGGAACTTTACACAAGGCGATGTCTAGACATCTTATCTTCTTTGGAATGCTAACTCAAGGACATAATTTTTTCCTCTTTAAATGACAGACTGAAATATAAGGGGAGTGGCGAAATGGAAAAATCAATACAAACGGACTTGAAAATAATATTTTACGAATTGAAAGTCTTTTATAATTTTCATCCTATACTAACATATAAGCAATTGAATTAACTTAGCAATAGCAATCTAATCTAATGCGAATTGGTATAATGGTATGATGTAACAATGACTAACTCCTCCAGGGAGGGGAAGGGGGGGGGGGTTTATTTCAAATCGTTAATGAATGTCTAGATTTAGGACAATGAGCTAAATATAATAACCATATAACAATTACAGCACGGAAACAGGCCCTCTCGGCCCTTCCAGTCTGTGCCGACCATTTATTTTCCCCTAGTCCCATCTACCTGCACTCAGACCATACCTCTCCATTCCCTTCCCGTCCATATACCTATCCACTTTACTTTTAAATGTTAAAATCGATCCTGTCTCCACCACTTCTGCTGGAAGCTCATTCCACACAGCCACCACTCTCTGAGTAAAGAAGTTCCCCCTCATGTTACCCCTAAACTTCTGACCCTTAATTCCCATGTCATGCCCTCTTGTTTGAATCTTCCCTACCCTCAATGGGAAAAGCTTATCCACGTCAACTCTGTCTATCCCTTTCATCATTTTAAAGACCTCAATCAAGTCCCCTCTTAACCTTCTGCACTCCAAAGAATAAAGACCTAACTTGTTCAACCTTTCTCTGTAACTTAGTTGCTGGAACCCAGGCAACATTCTAGTAAATCTCCTCTGTACTCTCTCTATTTTGTTGACATCCTTCCTATAATTAGGCGACCAAAATTGTACACCGTACTCCAGAATTGGTCTCACCAATGCCTTGTACAATTTTAATATTACTTCCCTACTCCTATATTCAATGTCCTGATTTATAAAGGCCAGCACACCAAAAGCTTTCTTTACCACCCTATCTACATGCGATTCCACCTTCAGAGAACTATGCACAGTTATTCCTAGATCCCTCTGTTCCACAGCATTCCTCAATTCCCTACCATTTACCATGTACGTCCTATCTTGATTTGTCCTGCCAAGATGTAGCACCTCACACTTATCGGCATTAAACTCCATCTGCCATCTTTCGGCCCACTCTTCCAAATGGCCCAAATCTCTCTGTAGACTTTGAAAATCTACTTCATTATCCACAACACCACCTATCTTAATATCATCTGCATACTTACTTATCCAATTTTCCACCCCATCATCCAGATCATTGATGTACATGACAAACAACAGTGGACCCAACACAGATCCCTGAGGCACCCCACTGGTCACCGGCTTTCAACCTGACAAACAGCCATCCACCATTACTCTCTGGCATCTCCCATTCAGCCACTGTTGAATCCATCTTGCTACTCCACCATTAACACCCAAAGATTGAACCTTCTTAACCAACCTTCCATGGGGAACCTTGTCAAAGGCCTTACTGAAATCCATATAGACAACATCCACTGCTTTACCCTCATCAATTTCCCTAGTAACCTCTTCAAAATATTCAAGAAGGTTTGTCAAACATGACCTTCCAGACACAAATCCATGTTGACTGTTCCTGATCAGACCCTGTTTATCCAGATGCTTATATATATTATCTCTAAGTATCCTTTCCATTAATTTGCCCATCACTGACATCAAACTAACAGGTCTATAATTGCTAGGTTTATTATGAAATATAATATGAATTTATAATGAAATATATTAATAACATACTAATAAACTAAACCCATATAATAAATTAGGTCCCAGTTATGCCTGAGCGGAGGGGAAGAGATTCAGACACTTGGCAGATAGTCATGAGTCTGATTCTGGTTAACCCCTTCCAACCAGCTGCTTACTATTTTAAGAGACCGGGATCTGAATGTGAAGTAAACGTAAAAACTGTTAGTATATCATAAATGGAAGACAACTTGAAGACTGAATTAGATATACAAATTTGTAGTTTTGTTATATATCATTTGGTTTCGAATTGGCCCGTCTTCCCTTTTGCAATGTTGGGTAAGGGATCGGAGCTAAATGTAGATTAACATCAACGGAAGTCGTTGAACATGTAACTACCACAAATAGGTGGCTATTTTTTTTACAGGATCGTTATTTTTAGATACTGTAATATCACTTTTTTAAAATTTTTACATCACTTTACACTTCTTTGTCTTTTTTCTTAAGGATAAGTTTAAAAGGGATATACCAACAGAACCTAGTCCCCGCGAATGCCCACCCAACACCTAGAGTCCTGAGGTATCTTGTTGCACCATATGACTTAAAGGTATCAAAGTAATTTAAAATGCAAGACGATAAAAAAAAGAAAATTGGAGGAATTACGTTTTGCAGCTGGAACATAATGAGCCAATGAAAAGGGGTAAGATTTTCGCACAATTGAAATCGCTTAATTCAGACACAATTTTTTTACAAGAAACACATTTTAAACTTCAAGCCCAGACCAGACTGAAGGCAAATTGGATCGGTCAAACATATCACTCTTCATATATCTCTAAATCTAGAGGCACGGCAAATATTATTCGTAAAGGTATACCATTTAAATCAAAGAATATCATAGCACATAAAGAGGGGAGATATCTCATAGTTACCGGAGAGATCCATTCTACCCCACTCACTATGGTAAATATTTACGCGCCTAATTTTGACAATCCTCAATTTTTAAATAAAATCCTGAATATAATTTCAGAGTTTAACTAACAAAATGTGATAATTGGGGGAGACTTCAATTGCGTTTTAGATCCGTACTGGACAAATCTACACAGCAAAAGAGGCGTAACATAACATCTAAAACTAGTGAACTCCTAAATACAAACATAAAAAACACAAATAAACAGATGTATGGAGGATTGATAACCCAGTTGGAAGGGAAGTGTTAAAGAAGGAACTGCAGATGCTGGAAAATCGAGGGTACACAAAATGCTGGAG
The DNA here is from genome assembly GCA_963514005.1 of Raja brachyura. Next base: position 53,701,319 of record OY740783.1, read on the forward strand.
AAGGTCAGCGGGTGCAACAGCATCTATGGAGCGAAGGAGATGGCATGAACATCGAATTCTCTCAATTCTGTTAATCCTTGTTGTCTCCTCCCCTTCCTACCTCTCCCTCAGCCCTCGGGCTCCTCCTCCTCCTTTTTCCTTTATTCCCCCCCACCCCCCATCAGTCTGAAGGATTTTGGCCCGAAATGTTGCCTATCTCCTTCGCTCCATAGATGCTGCTGCACCCGCTGGGTTTCTCCAACATTTTGTGTACCCCTAGTTGGAAGGGAATACTCTTTTTACTCAATGGTACATAAAACATATTCACGTATCGACTATTTTTTAGTGGATACGAAATTAATTCCTTACACAAAGAATCCTGAATATCATAATGGCATTATCTCTGATCACTCTCCGTTAACTTTTTTCTTAAAACTAAAAGGAATGCCTAATAAAAAATTATTTTGGAAGTTTAATCCACAAATTCTAAACGACCCACAAGGTGGTATATATCTTAAACAACAGATGGAACTTTTTTTTGAGACTAACGACACCCCAGGTATTTCACCCTCTTTATTATGGGAATCTTTTAAGGCATTTATCAGAGGATCTATAATTTCATACCAAGCTTTTCAAAATAAAAAGAATAAGAACGAACAATTGCAGCTAGAAGAACAAATTAGACAACTGGATCCAGATAATGCTAAAGAACCAACCATAGACAAACACAATAAAATAACAATACTGAAATTTAAATTAAACAGAATCTTATCTGCAAGAGTTATAAGAATATTTCAAATTACAAAACAGGAAAACTTTGAATTCGGTGATAAACCACATAATCTCTTGGCATGACAATTGAAAAAACAGGAAAAGGATCATACAATTTCAAAAATTAAATCGGAAAGGTGAATTGTGAACATAACCTAATGATATCAATAAAAGATTTGCCAATTTTATCAAAATGCATATACATCCAAAACGTCAGAAGATAGTACCAAAGTTTTTGGATAACTGCAACCTCCCAGAACTTAATCTGCTGGAACAGGAGAAATTAGGAGCTCAGGTCTCAATTAATGAAATAGAAGATACTATAAATTCACTGAAGAATGGTAAAACACCAGGACCGGATGGATTTAGTAATGAATTTTATTAAAAAATTTACGAGATAATCTCACCACAACTACAAAAACTGTACACATACGCTTTCAAAGAACAAACATTACCAGAAACATTAGCGAGATCAAGATTACACTCACACCTAAAAAAGATAAAGATTTAGAAGACCCTGGCTCATATAGAGCCATCGCACTGTTAAACACAGATCAGAAAATAGTAGCGAAAACCCTAGCAAGAAGATTGAGTAAATATGTTAGTAAATCCATAAATGCGGATCAAACCGGGTTTATACCCAAGAGATACTCATTCAATAATTTGAGACGTCTGTTTAATATAATGCACTCATACAAAACTGAAGAGCAAGACCTATCAATTATTTCATTGGACGCAGAAAAAGCATTTGACCAAGTGAAGTAGGAATACCTCTTCAAAGTATTGCAAACATTTCAAATGGGAGAGAACTTTATTTCATGGGTAAAATTATTATATGACAAGCCATATGCCAGAATATTAATTCATAATATACTCTCGCTGAAATTTCAACTATACAGGGGCAATAGACAGGGATGTGCATTATCACCCCTGCTATTTGCTCTTGTGATAGAACCCTTAGCAGAAATCATAAGAATGCATCTGAATATCTATGGTTATAATACAAAATACTCAAATAATAAAATATCACTACACGCAGATGATGTACTATTATATATTACAAAATCGCAAACCAGCATACCAAACATACTAAACCTAATAGAGGAATTTGAATCCTTTTCAGGACATAGAATAAATTGGAATAAAAGTGAAATTATGATGATAAAACCTCAAGATAAAATTCCCTTTTAAAATTACTACAGATGTTACTTAAATATTTGGGGAAATTACCAGAAAATATAAATCTTTATTCAACGTAAATTATATGCCCTTACCATATGCCCTTAAATTAAATGGCTTGATTACATTTTGGAAAACACTTCCGATGTCTTTAATAGGCAGAATAAATGCCATCAAAATGTTTTTTTTTACCACAAATTTTATATTTATTTCAATCAATACCAATATACTTACCTAAAAAGGTTTTCAAAAAACTTGACTCTGATATCACAAATTTTATATGGGACTATAAATCCCATAGAATCCAAAGAAGACCCTTGTGTAACCCCAAAGAATTTGGTGGACTCACACTCCCCAATTTTTTGTACTATTATTGGGAAGTAAATATCAAAAATGTAATTCACCTGTTGGACAATTCTGCCCAACGGGTAGATTGAATAGTAATGGAGAAAGAGGATTGTCCCCCTTTTAATATAGGAGCGATCCTTCTCTCACCGATAAAACTGAATAATACAATATACAAGAAAAACCCAATTATTCAGTACTATTAGAATTTGGAAACAAATAAAATTAACACTCAAATTAAGAAACCTATTTCTTCTCTCTCCTATAGTTAATAATCCGTCGTTTAAACTATCCATTATTGATAAAACATTTACCCATTGGGAAAGAATAGGAATTAAAATGCTTGGAGACATGTATGAAATGGGAATTTTTTTAATCATTCCAACAACTACAACTCAAATACAACCTGAAAAGTAACCAATATTTTAAATACCTTAAAATCCATGACTATTTGAAAAAACATACACAAGAATACCAAACTGACTATCAAACTCTGGATGAAACTATGAACAGAAAGGCGGATTCAACTAGCTTAATATCATACTTGTATAATATCATTCTAAATATAGAAATGCCATCATCTGATACAATTAGAAGAGATTGGGAACAAGAACTATCTATAAAAATCTCGAAAGAGAAATGGGATAAATACTTGCTATATGTGCATAAATGCTCGATCAATGTAAGACATATCTTAATTCAATTCAAAATTTTACATAGATTATATTATTCAAAAACTAAACTGAACATAATCTTTCCAAATGTCTCTTCCATTTGTGATAAATGTTTATCTCAAGATGCAACCATAGCACATTCCTTTGTTTTTTGCATAAAAATCCAAAATGTTTGGAATGCAATTTTTGAAATTTTTACAACATTATTTAAAATAAAACTGAAACCCCACGCAGAACTGATTATGTTTGGAACAATGGACGTTGGTTGTGAGCTGATTTCATTCCAAAAGAGTTTCCTTAACTATGGCTTAATAACAGCAAAAAAACATATACTTAAATTCTGGAACAATGCACCCACACCAATGCTAAAAATTTGGATTTCAAATATGTCTGCAATGCTACACCTTGAAGACATAAGATTCATCCTAGCAGGCAAATCAGACCAATTTGGTCTCCCTTTATCGACTTATTACAAGCATAAGGTGCAACATAACTCTGGAAATAAACTGTTTCAGGACCGGGTGAGGGGTGTGTAAAGATATGAAGCAGGTACATCCCTTTTATTTTATTTTCTTTATATTATTCTTATTCTTTTTTTTTCTTTTTCTCTTTCTCGCACTTTATATCTTTATGGGCTCTCTCTTACCACTTTTTCACGTACTATTAATATCACTATATTATCTAACTTTCTCTATTTTTCTTTTTCTTGCTTCTGTTACTTTTCTATTATTATATTTTAAAACAAGAAGTGGTACATAAAATGTATTATGTTATTTCTGGTTTATACTATTGTACATTACTTCTAATTAAAAAAAAACACAAATTTAAAAAAAGTTTCTTTCTATATATATGTGATAAATGTGAGGTTATCCACTTTGGTGGCAAAAATAGGAAAACAGACTATTATCTAAATGGAGGCCGATTAGGAAAAGGGGAGATGCAGCGCGACCTGGGTGTCATGGTACACCAGTCATTGAAAGTAGGCATGCAGGTACAGCAGGCAGTGAAGAAAGGGAATGGTATGTTAGCTTTCATAGCAAAAGGATTTGAGTATAGGAACAGGGAGGTTCTGCTTCAGTTGTATAGGGTCTTGGTGAGGCCACACCTGGAGTATTGCGTGCAGTTCTGGTCTCCAAATCTGAGGAAGGACATTATTGCCATAGACGAAGTGCAGAGAAGGTTCACCAGACTGATTCCTGGGATGTCAGGACTGTCTTATGAACAAAGACTGCATAGCCTCGGTTTATACTCTCTAGAATTTAGGAGATTGAGAGGGGATCTTATAGAAACGTACAAAATTCTTAAGGGGTTGGACAGGCTAGATGCAGGAAGATTGTTCCCGATGTTGGGGAGGTCCAGGACAAGGGGTCACAGCTTAAGGATAAGGGGGAAATCCTTTAGGACCGAGATGAGAAGGATTTTTTTCACACAGAGAGTGGTGGGTCTCTGGAACTCTCTGCCACAGAGGGTAGTTGAGGCCAGTTCATTGGCTATATTTAAGAGGGAGTTAGATGTGGCCCTTGTGGCTAAGGGGATCAGAGGGTATGGAGAGAAGGCGGGTACGGGATACTGAGTTGGATGATCAGCCATGATCATATTGAATGGCGGTGCAGGCTCGAAGGTCCGAATGGCCTACTCCTGCACCTAATTTCTATGTTTCTATGTTTCTATATTACCAAATATGTGCAATTCAATTCAACCTCTCAATCAACATCAGCAAGATAAAGGACATTATGATTGACTTAGGAAGCGAATCAGTATATATACACCTAGTCTATATTGATGGCACCAAAGTAGAAGCGAAAGCCTCAAGTTCCTTGGAGTAAATATCTCCAGTAATTTTTCCTAGACCAGCCACATCGAAGTAATGGCCAACAACACACACCAATGTATTTACTTTTTTAGAGAGTTTAGGAAGTTTTGCAGGACACCACTAATCCTCTCCAACATCTACAGATGCACTGTAGGAAGCATCTTATGGGGATGCATCATATCCTCGTTTGGGACTGCAAGAAATTCCAGAAAGTTGTGGACATAGCCAGACCATTACACAAACTAACCTACCTTCCATTGACCATGTACATTTCATGCTGCCTCAGCAAGGTTGCCAGCATAATCAAGGACCAGTCTCATCCCGGTCACTCCCTCTTCTCCCCTATTCCATCAGGCAGAAGGTACAGAAGTTGGAAAACGCATATTTCCAGATTCAGGAACTGTTTCTTCCAAGCTGTTATCAGTCCTTTCAACAGCTAGAGTGCAGTACAGACATCCCATCTACCTCATTAGAAACCTTTGAACTATCTTTATCGAACTTCACCGTTATATTTTTGTATTAAATTTTGGACCCTTTAATCCTTTATTTGTGCATGGCTTGATTGTATTCATGCATTATCTATTTTTTCACCGAAGAGCACGCAAACAAAACCGTTTCACTGTACCTCAGTACATGTAACAATAATAAACTAAACTACACTAATTACTACAGCATAATGGAGCCAAATGCAGACAACGGAAAGGGTGCTCAATAATCCAATGAATCCACTCGCCCATCCCATCAAATTCCATAGCTATCAGTTTGTAACCAAATTAGATTTACAACAATCAGTTTAATCATGGCATTAAATGTACAGACCTTCACGTCAGGCACTCCAGTTCAGTTCAAGACCGATGTCAGAGAGAACATCATCTTGAAAAGCTGAGCGGTACACTCTTGAAGGTAAAGAAGTAGAAGAATTTAATGGCTCAATGTACTAGATAGATGTACTGCACATTTGAACAACAATAAAAGTGAGGTTTTTAGAAATATAAAATAAAAACATAAAATGATGGAAATGCTTTGCAATTCAGAAATCATTTGTGAGAATAAAATAATTCATATTTCAAATCTGTGTTGCTCCAACAACTAATATATCAGGTGAATGATTTTTGGATGAAATATTATCAACTTGAAACAGTAACTTTTTTTTCTTTCTTCAGATGCTGTTTGACTTGCTGAACCATTCCAACATTTTATAATTTTATTAAACATTTATATTTTCCTTTATGGTTTTCATATTGTGAAAAAGACCTGTCTCTTATTTAGAACATAAGGCATTTAAGTTTAACTAAACAAACCTGTGATATTGGTCTTTGATTCTGAAATGCTGTTTTATAAATACAAGAGTCATGACATTTAACACAATCATCCCATATAGTTTAAGGGTTGAATTAAATAACTGAGATGAAAAGGATAATGTGTGGATTGAGACAAGAAATTATGTTTAGGGTTTACCTTTAGGTCCTCCCTCTGTACTTGAACTTCCTGTGAATAATTCTCCTGTGCCTCAAAATCTGGATAATCAGATATTTTGGCTTCCGAGGTTGCTTGCAGACAATTCTCTTCTTGTTTCACAACAATGGTTTCCTTCTGTGGTTTTAGAATGTCTTGGACTCTTTCCAACTCTAATCTAGTTTTCTGAAGTTCTTTGAGGGCTAGTGTACAATTTGTAAATGAAAGTCAGACAACATTTATTGGACAGGAAAACTGTTTGTTTCTTTTTTGAGGATGTGTGTATGTATATTTCTCTCTCTATCTATCTCCGTGTGTGTGTGTGTGTGTGTGTGTGTGTGTGTGTGTGTGTGTGTGTGTGTGTGTGTGTGTGTGTGTGTGTGTGTGTGTGTGTGTGTGTGTGTGTGTGTGTGTGTGTGTGTGTGTGTGTGTGTGTGTGTGTGGAACTTTTTTTCTCTCTTGTTTATCGTATTGTGTACTATGTTTACATATTCTGTTGTGCTGCAGCAAGTAAGAATTTCATTGTTCTATCTGGGGCATATGACAATAAAACACTCTTGATTCTTGACTCTACACATAACTACTCATGGGCCAATATTGTAAGTCCCTGAGGATATAGCATGTACTTCCATGCTGGGATGCTATTTTCAGTTCTGAGTCGCTGTCAGCTCATGTTTAGATGTTCACAGTACCCACTATAAAGTAAAAAGACGATGGCCAAATGATCACTCCTACTTTAACCTTTGTAGTTCAGTGAATGGAAATGCAGGATAATATTTTCATTATGAAAGGTGCTGTAAGGCATGACCTACACGCCAACTGCATGTTGCTTTGTATACATAGATTTATAGAGTCGTAGAGTCGTACAGCTGAGAATCAGGCCCTTTGGCCCAACTTGCCTACACAGACCCAACATATCCTATTTACAATAGTCCCACCTGCCTGCATTTGGCCCATATGGCTCTAAACCTGTCCTATCCATGTACCTGTTTAAATGCTTCTTAAAAGTTGCGATAGTACCTCCAAAACATTGCGGTGGTACCTGTATCTTCTGCTTAATAAAGTATTGCTTATCTAAAATGTATTGTAAGTGCTTATGCATAGGGATACTTGTACTGAACAGTATACAAACATGAATTTCACTGTACCTCTGAAACATTTGACAATGAAGTACCATTGAACCATTACTCTAATCTGGGGGGTTAAACCTGCAGGGTTCAATAACTTGTTTATTCCTTCCTTAGCCAATTAATATGTTTTGAACCAATGAAAATACCTATTTGAAAAAGTTATTTCGGGAGGTTGTAGTGACAGTTTTGAAAACAAAATGAAAAAAAAAGATTTGCAAAATACTTTTAGTGATCTCGATGGCAAGAGAGGCAATTGCCCATTTCATAGCTGAATGGAGAGCTTGTCAAAGGTGTGAGTGATTATAGGTTGGTAAATACAAGACTGAGGGATGGAGCCTTGAAAATAAAATGTGGGATTAATCATAATTGAAATTCAAATACTACTGGCTTTAATTAATTTCCTCAAAATCATTAGCTTTGGTGACTGGTGTGGGTTATTAATAAGAACAAGCAGAAACAATGTGTCTGCCAGGATAGTCAAGTTTGTGGATTTTGGGGAGAAGATAAAATTGGGCCATGCGGAGCCGAGGAACGATGAGGTTGGAAGCTTGTGAGGGCAGGGAGCCAGAAGTGATGAAGCCAGTGATGGTGCTTGAGATAATAGCCTGGTGCTCGTCTGTAGAGTCATTGTCCAAGGATAAGTAGGAGGAGGTGTCCGAGAGTTGGTGCCTAGCCTCAGACCAGTAGAGGTCAGCGCGCCAGACTACCATGGCACCTCCCTTGTCGGCTCTGAGAGTTGGCGCCTGGCCTCAGACCGATAGAGGTCAGCGCGCCAGATTACCATATCATACAACAATTTAAAAGAAGGAATTGTCGACACAAGGAACTGCAAGTGGTTCGGATAGAGTGGATATGGAGAGGATGTTTCCACTAGTGGGAGAGTCTAGGACTAGAGGTCATAGCCTCAGAATTAAAGGATATTCTGTTAGGAAGGAGATGAAGAGAAATGTCTTTAGTCAGAGGGTGGTGAATATGTGGAATTCTTTGCCACAGAAGGCTGTGGAGGCCAAGAATTTTTTAAAGGATATTTTTAAGGAAGAGGTAGATAGATTCTTGAATAGTACAGATCTCAGAGGTTATGGGAAGAAGGAGGAGAATTGGGTTAGGAGGGAGAGATAAATCAGCCATGTTTGAACGGCAGAGTAGACTTGATGGGCTGAAAGGCTTAATTCTACTCCTATTCCTTATGACATGACCATAAATGCTGGTTTACAAGAAAAGATAAACTAGTTAGATTAACTCAGCGAGTCAGGCAGCACCTTTGGAGAAAGGTCTGAAAAAGGGTTTTGGCCCGAAACAATAGACAATAGGTGCAGGAGTAGGCCATTCAGCCCTTCGAGCCTGCAACGCCATTCAACGTGATCATGGCTGATCATCCCCAATCAGTACCCTGAGAGCCCTATCTAGCTTTCTCTTGAAAGCATCCAGAGAACCTGCCTCTGAGGCAGAGAATTCCACAGACTCACCACTCTCTGTGAAAAAAAGTGTTTCCTCATCTCCATTCTAAATGGCTTACTCCTTATTCTTAAACTGTGGCCCCTGGTTCTGGACTCTTCCAACATGTTTCCTGCCTCTAGCGTGTCCAAACCCTTAACAATATATATGTTTCAATGAGAAAAGTTGCCTATTTCCTTCACTTCATAGATGCTGCTGCACCTGCTGAGTTTCTCCAGCACTTATGTCTACCTTTGATTTTCCAGCATCTGCGGTTCCTTCTTAAGCATCTTTGGAGAACATAGTCAGGCAACGTTTTTAGTGAAGGAATTGCATGCCTGTGTTTAATCGTTGTTACTAGCCACTTGCAACCTTTACAGTTCACACATAACATAATTAAGGACTAAAAAAAATGCCTTGAGTTCTTCAACCAAAAATTATGTTTGCTAATTATTAGGAAATAGAAATTAGTGTATGCTTGAAATATGTAATCACAAAGAATTATTCTGAAGATTTTTCATCCCATCTATTGAAGTAAAATTACAATATCTATAGTAATTGTTAACAGATATAACTGTAATTAAATCAATATATGTCATGATTTACTTTTCCAAGTATTTAATTATATTTTGAAAATATACCTCAATATATTTGAAATCTCATGCAGGATAACCCTTTTGCCACAAATTTAAATCAAGAGCAAAATGAAACTGCTGGAGGAACTTAGTGGACCGAGCAGTACTAATGCACGGTCCCCACTCAGAGGACAACTCCTCTCCCCTCACTGTGACCGGTTGAGATACTCCAGCGACCAACAGCTTTTTTGTTATGCTTGAGGTTCCAGCAATTGCAGTTTCTTCTGTCCCCGTTTAAATCAATTGCATTTGAGAATGGGGTTGTTAGTTAATTGTTGTTAATTAAAAAATAAAGAATTTGCTTTCTGATGCAAATCGATACTTACATGAAGTCTGATGAATGTACAGAAGATCCATCTTCTGGGAAAATCCATCTAAAATCTTTATCTATGAAACAAAAAGATTTACCTAATACTTTAAGCTGAAGTAATGCATACTACAATAATAATATCAAAATAATTATTTTTGATATGTCTACTTCAATCAGTAATTTGAGTCGTGCGCAGCCAAAATAGAAAACAAAAAGTAATGTTGAACCAGTGTTCTGCATTTGATATGGTAGACGAAAAATGCTGGAGAAACTCAGCGGGTGAGGCAGCATCTATGGAGAGAGGGAATTGGCGACGTTTCTGTTCGAGACCCTTCTTCAGACTCGACCCGAAACGTTGCCAATTCCTTCTCTCCATATATGCTGCCTCACCTGCTGAATATCTCCAAATTTTTCGTCTACCTGTGATTTTTCCAGCATCTGCAGTGCTTTCTTAAACATTATGCATTTGCTATGTTTTGCAGGTATATTTTACCTTCTGATTTTCCCATTTTTCAAATTCTTGTTTCCTTTGGATGTGGAGTTCAATCTTTTCTTGGATAAGTAAGTTATTTTCATTCTTTAAATGCTGAAATTATTTAATAAAAGAGCAGATAAATAAAAAGCTTTAAATTGAATAGTATGAAGTAGTAGACATTGTGATTTTATAAGATTGTGTGTGTGTGCGCATATGCGTGTGTGCATGTAGTAGTGAATTTACAGTAAAACAGCAAGCCATAACTAAGGAACATCATACTATAGAATACCATGTACTATTGCTTTAATGACTTTGAAACAAATTCTGTAAGGCCTACTTCCCGTAATATCATTGCAAAGAAATCACAATGTCATTAGTGTTAAGTGATCTGGGACTATAAATTGTAAGATGCAGGAAAAGGCATGTTAAAGCAATCCATTTTACTTGCTTATTCTGCTACTTTGTGAGGCCAGTTGAAACAAGCCACTGCAGATGCAGGTGTATGGAAAAAAAGACACAGAGTACTGGTGGAATTCAACGGGTTAGGCAGCATCACAGGAGAACGTGAATAGGCAACATTTTGGGTCAAGACACTTCTTCTTGAAGGAAAATTGTATCACGGTGTGAGACTAGTTTGTAGCAAAATTGTATCGTACATAAATCCCATGTCTCATGAGGAAATTGTGCAGCCACTGGACAAAACCCTGTGGGACTGCAGATTGCATAGAGTGGAGTACATGTTATTAGGCCATGGTAGAGATAGCTATGGGGTTGGTCGAGAGAAAATGGCAACAACAATAGAAAGCCAGGTCTAGGATTATTCTAGGATTAAGACCAGAATAGTTTGGAGCATGAATTGGGCCAAGGCTGGTGGCAAAAAGGATTGTGTCACGTTCAGGGCTGGGGTTAATTAGACTGGGGTCTTGGGTTGAACCTGGGGATAAGGTAGATGGGTATGTCTGGTACACAAATACTTGAAGATCAGGTGGACAGGCAAATTCAAGGGAAGGATATAGGTGAATGATAAGGTTTTGGGTGTACATGTAATTGTGGATTGGGAAATACCAAATAAGAGGCCTGGAGACATAAGCAGCAAAGTGGTAGTGGAAGAAAACATTAAAAAAAACACTTATGCAGGGCCTACCTGGTGGACAAAACACAAAGTGTTGCACTAACTCAGCAGGTCAGGTTGATGAATGGTGCTGACTCAAAATGTTGTCTGTTCATTACCCTCTACATATGCTGCCTGACCTGCTGAATTCCTCAAGCACTTTGTGTTTTGCTCAAGATTCCAGTATTTGCAGTTCCTTGTGTCTACTACCTGGTGGATGCTGGATGTCCTTCGGCATCTGACAGTAGAACAAGGTGACGCCACTTTTACTTACACTGAAGTAATCAAAATCCTTCAGTCAGCAAGGTCTGTGCAAATGTTTTAGATGGCCAGAATGTCGTGCCTGCCATTATGTCACTGGGCATGTTCAGAGACTATTTTACAATATCTTCTCACAATAACTTTTTTGATAAACGTTATGTTGCATAGTATAGAAAAGCATTGTGCAATGGAATAGTGTTTTGGACCTAAGTTTACACATCTGCACTTTACCAATATTGTACCTGTACCAGCTCTTCCCAATATTTGTTGTTCTTCTGTATGTGCTCTTGATATGTTTTTAGAACTTCCCTGAACATGACCATCTTATCTCGGTGTTGTTTTTTCAATATATGAATGCGTAGTTCCTGTGAGCCAAGTAAAACAAATAATTTAATGGATCAAAAAATGTACCTTTTAACTCTGAGGTTTAAAAAAAAAAGGGATCTGAAATCTTTCTTTGCTGCAATACAGAATGAGCACTAGCAATGCATATCTGGGCTTTTTTCATGAATGGAAACATCAATAATGATTTGTACCACAGTCTATTGTAACACCTTGTTAGATCACCTTGAAGCCAAATTGTATCGCAGCCAAGTCCCAAGTCTTGTGAGGAAATTGTGCAGCTACTAGACAAAACTCAATGAGGCTGCAAGGTTGTGTAGAATGGAGTAGATGCTATGAGTTGCAAAATCACAGTGAATTCAATGCATCAATTATAATAGCAAGAGCTTTGCATTTTATACCTTACTTTCCTTTCCTGGAGTGTGTTGTTCGATTTCAGAGATGTGCTTTATATGCTGATTTCTCATTTGATGCATTTCTTCTACTACCTGATGATAGAAAAAATGTGGATGAGATGCTTGCTGTTCACATCATTATTAGAACACAGTAGACTATGTAACAGTTTCTGATGGATAGGTTAGTGTAAGATAAGGGTCGAGATAACTACAGATTAGTTAAAGTCTCATTTAAACAAAATTATTTTCTTAAATCATTAATCATTGTCAATCATTGTGACTCTGGAAAATGTATTGTTTAATATCAATATCAGCCTTAACAATGTCAATATTTTGATAAGTTATTGGATCCCCCAATTAATAGAGAATAAAGATGAGTATTTTTTTTTTACCTTTGCAATGTGAAACCTGGCACATTCATATGGAATGTAAGCCTTTGCCCCTGACATGTGATCTTCAGAAGTTGCTTCAAACTTCTCACTTTTCTTCCACGGTGAAAAAGACCTGAGCATGACTTAGATTCAAGGACAGCAAACAAAGATCAATGAGAACAAAAAACAAATACAGGAACCATCCTTCCACTTACACATCTGCTCTTTTGCTCTCTCAATTAAACTAATGGATGTCTACTTAATTTGATTATAAGCTGGAGAATAGCCCATGTCATATAATTTGGGCATATTCTAACCTCTGTAGTCTCTTAACATTTATTCTGTTCCCACTTGGAGCCAGCCTGACTGGTCTGATGCAGTTCCTGACTGTCCAGCCAATCAGATAGGCATATGGATGAGAAGGGTATGGAGGGTTATGGTATGAGTGCAGGCAGGTGGGACTAAGGGAAAAAGGTTGTTCGGCATGGACTTGAAGGGCCGAGATGGCCTGTTTCCGTGCTGTAATTGTTATATGGTTATATGGTTAAATATTATGTGCATTTGGTGTGCAGGAGCGCTTCAATATATTAATCATCAAATTTATAGATGTGAATATATAACAATTATCATTATGTTCATTGTTAATATAAAATAGCAACAGAAACAATGATGAAGATGACAACAGAAAAGTGAAAAGAACTAAATAGATTAAAATGCAGAAAGCTGATGAGAAGAAACAGAGAGTGAAGTTGAAGAGAAGATGTGTGAGAAAGAAAAAAATAATGGCATTAATTGGCAATTATATGGTTATGTGGTGTTGTCAAATAGTCCAGACATCTTCCAGGGGTTTAATAGAAATGAGTGCCATGAACAACTCAGAGTAGAAGGAGGAAAATTGTATAGTTACCACTGGAACATAGAACAGTACAGCATAGGAACAGGCCTTTTGGGCCACAAGGTCTGTGCTGAACAATGCCAAAATAACCTATTCTCATTTGCCAGCACATGATGCATATCCCTGTATTCCCTGCATATCCAGTGCAATCCAAAAGCCTCTTAAATGCCACTATCACGCAATGTCATATGATATCAACCAGTTAGCAGAAAGAGGGGAAATGCAAACTGTAGTTTACCAAATAATCAGATTATTTAATTCAGGACAGTGTTGTATCCCATTATTTACAAGTGAGTAGACTCCATGGTGAATGCTTGAAAATTAACAACAGCATTTAAACAGCAAGCTAAAGAACATAATTGGACATAAAACAAGTTTAAATGCACACTCTAATACAAATAAATAATTTAGGTTGTCTAAACATTTAGAGGTAATGCACTCTCACCAATATTCCTCATGTTTACTGAAAGAATATCTGCACTGTGATTAAAATGCATGATAAAAACAAATCTGGCAGAACGAATAAGAGGGTAATTTTGTATGGTGGCTACTTAGATACATAGATACAGTACATAGATACATAGAAAATAGGTGCAGGAGTAGGCCATTCGGCCCTTCGAGCCAACACCACCATTCAATGTGATCATGGCTGAACATCCACAATCAGTACCCCGTTCCTGCCTTCTCCCCATACCCCTTGATTCTGCTAGCCCTAAGCTCTATCTAACTCTCTTTTTAATGCATCCAGTGAATTGGCCTCCACTGCATCGGCCTCTGCCTTCTGAGGCAGAGAATTCCACAAATTCACAACTCACTGTGTGAAAATGTTTTTCATCATCTCAGTTCTAAATGGCCTACTAGGCTGTGGGCCGAGCATCAAAAATGTGTCTAGAAATCAATTTTTGTGACCCATGTCTCGGAACTACATGAGATTTTGCACAGATTAGATAAAATATAATTGAGAGGGAAGTCATAACTCATCAGTGCCAAAAGTTGTACATTAATTAATTAAACTAATTAGAAAATGAAATCGAAAAAGTGCCTTCTAGTGTCCAATGCCCATATTACGCCATGGGGAGCCTATTTCCGTGTTACAGTCTATTTAAACCATATATTATTATAACATCTACATATGTTTACTGAACCTCCCTGACTGCCAGTGTGCAGAGTGGGGGTCACGGCCATAGTGGGGCTGGGGCAGTGCCAGGCTGTGAAAAGGCTAAGGCATCTTCCACTGAGAGGAAAGTGCCAAACCCTATACTAACCCTAACTCGCCTCCCTTTCCAGAGCTGCCCACGGCAGGAGCTGGAGCTGCTTTGGGACCGGCTGCGGGCTCTGTATGTGTGGCCGTTCAGTGAGTTCACCTTGGACAGCATGCCCTTCTGGATCGTCATGGTGATGATGGTGGGGAGCAGCACTGCCCTGCACGCCACCCAGGCCACCTTCTGCACCCCTATAGCGCTGGCTCTGTCAGTCCGCCAGCTCGCTCGCTGCAACACCGGCAGCCTGACAGCCCGGCCGACCCCTCGCAGCATTCGCAGGCCTACCAACTGCCCAACTGACCCCTCGCAGCATCCACCGGCGTCCGACCACTCTCACCACCCACCGGCGGACCGACAGCCCGACCAATCCTCCACAGCATTCATCAGCCTACCGACAAGCCCGACCGACCGACTGACCCTAACCCTAAACCTAGCTGTTATTTTGTTATTTATCATTTTTATTTAACAGTTCACATCATAACTTTATAAAGATAAATCAATTGAAAAACAAAATTAGCAGCAAGGTTAGCATTACTTTTATTCCTTGGAAACATTGCTATTGCTATTGATGTAATGAGGAGGCAGCCATGATCCCAGGGTCCTCGCTGCCTAGCGACCATAAAACAAAGCGCGGGATTGGTCAATTTGTGTCTGACCTCAATGTCAAATGTGCATTGATTGGACAATTACTACTCTAAATTGGAAGTTTTTCCATATTTCAAAAAAATGTGCATGTTTTGATCTTGACGAGTTTCAGGTATGATTTATATAATATTTTTACACAATTTGTTAAAATATTCAGGTAGTTCCATGAGTTGGGTCACGAACCTGAACAAAAAAGCTCCTCGGCCCACATCCTATACCCCTTATTCTTAAACTATGGCCCCTGGTTCTGGACTCCCCCAATATCGGGGACATGTTTCCTGCATCTAGCGTGCCAAATCCCTTAATAATTGTATATATTTCTATAAGATATCCTCTCATCCTAAATTCCAGTGAATACGAGCCCAGTCGCTCCATTCTTTCATCATATGACAGTCCCTCCATCCCGCGAATTAACCTTGTGCCCCGACGCTGCACTCCCTCAATAGCAAGGATGTCCTTCCTCAAATTAGGAGACCAAAACAGCACATAATACTCCAGATGCAGTCTCACCAGAACCCTGTAAACTGCAGAAGGACCTCTTTACTCCTATACTGAAATTCTCTCGTTATGAAGGCCAACATGCCTTTAGCTTTCTTCACTGCCTGCTGTACCACTATACTTACTTTCAGTGACTGCCTCCAAAGTGGATAACCTCATTTATCCACATTATATTGCATCTGCCATGCATCTGCCCACTCACCCAACCTGTCCAAGTCACTCTGCATCCTCATAGCATCCTCTTCACAGTTCACACCGCCACCCAGCTTTGTGTCATCTGCAAATTTGCTAATGTTCCTTTTAATTCCTTCATCTAAATCATTAATGTATATTGTAAATAGCTGCAGTCCCAGCACGAGCTTTGCGGCACCACATTAGTCACTGCCTGCCATTCTGAAATGGACTCGTTAATCCCTCCTCTTTTTTTCCTGTCTGCCAACCAATTTTCTATCCATGTCAATATCCTACCCCCAATACTATGTGCTCTAATGTTGCCCAGTAATCTCATGTGGGACTTTATTAAAGTCCAGGTACACTACATCCACTGGGTCTCCCTTGTCCATTTTACTTGGTACATCCTCAAAAAATTCCAGAAGATTTGTCAAGCATGATTTCCCCTTCGTAAATCCATGCTGACTTGGACCGATCCTGTTACTGCTATCCAAATGTGCCGGTAATTCATCTTTTATGATTGACTCCAGCATCTTCCCCACCACCGATGTCAGGCTAACTGGTCTATTATTCCCTGTTTTCTCTCTCCCGCCTTTCTTAAAAAGTGTGATAACATTAGCTACCAATCCACAGGAATTGATCCTGAATCTATAGAACATTGGGAAATGATCACTTGGTAGTGTTTAGACAGAAAGGCTGGAGAAACTCAGTGGATGAGGCAGCATCTAGGGAGCAAAGAAATAGGTGACATTTCGGGTCGAGACCCTTCTTCAGACTGATGTGGGGGGGGGGGGGGGCAGGAAGAAGAAAGGAGGAGGTGGAGACAGTGGGCTGCAGGAGAGCTGGGGAGGGGAGGGGAAGGAGGGAGAAAGCAAGGACTACCTGAAATTGGAGAAGCCAATGTTCATACCGCTAGGGTGTAAAGTACCCAAGCAAAATATGAGGTGATGCTCCTCCAATTTACAGTGGGACTCACTCTGGCCATGGAGGAGGCCCAGGACAGAAAGGTTGGATACGGAATGGGGGGGGGGGGGGGGGGAGTTGAAGTGCTGAGCCACCGGGAGATCGGGTTCATTAATGTGAACTGTGCGGAAGTGTTGGGTGGAGCGATCGCTAAGCCTCTGCTTGGTCTCACCGATGTAGAGCAGTTGACACCTAGAGCAGCGGATGCAATAGATGTGGTTGGAGGAGGTGCAGATGAACGTCTGCCTCACCTGGAAAGACAGAGTGAGGGGGGAGGTAAAGCGACAAGTGTAGCATTTCCTGTGGTTGAAAGGGAAAGTACCGGGGAGGGGGTGGTTTAGGTGGGAAGGGACGAATTGACCAGGGAGTTGCGGAGGGAGCGGTCTCTGCGGAAAGCTGAAAGGAGAGAAGATGTTCACATCTTCCCATCTTCCCCCCTTTCGGATATCTGCAGAGACCGCTCCCTCCGTAACTCCTTGGACAATTCGTCCCTTCCCACCCAATCATCAAGTTAAATTTGTTAACATGTAAATTTCAGAGAAACATAAATCTGGGAACTAGAAATCCTAATTCAACTTATCTTTCCTGCCTTAGAATATACAAAATCGCCAATGTAAGCTGAGCCTGCAATGATCATTCTGCAGACAGGGCTTAACATTTAAAATCACATGAAACACGATATGGGTGTCAGGGTTATGGGGAGAAGGGAGAAGGGAGGAGAATGGGGTTAAGAGGGAGAGATAGATCAGCCATGATTGAATGACAGAGTAGCCTGATGACCCATGACTGTTGTGCCAGGTTTAGTACAAACCACATCATGAAGTACGCGGATGACACAACAGTGCGCTGGCTTACAGGGAGGAGGTGAAACAACTGGTGGACTGGTGCAATACGAACAACCTGATCCTGAATGTCGATAAAACAAAGGAGATCATCGTCGACTTCAGGAAAAACCAGCACAGTCCCATACCACTTCACATCAATGACAGCGATGTGGAGGTGGTCAGTAGCACTAAGTTCCTGCAGGTGCAGATCACTAACAGTCTGACCTGGTCAAATAACATCTCATCAACAGTTAAGAGAGCGCAGCAGCGGTTGCACTTTCTGCGCCGGATGAGAAGAGCTCACCTCCCCCATCCCATCCTCACCACTTTCTACAGGGAGTATTTTGACCAGCTGTATCTCTGTCTGGTTTGGGGACTGTAAAGCCTCTGACTGGAAGTCCGTGCAGAGAGTGGTGAGGACAGCGGAAAAAATCATCGGGACCTCTCTCCCCTCAATCGGGGATATTGCGACCAAACGTTGCGTGTCTAAGGCCAGCAGTATTATAAAAGACCCCACACATCTCCATCACGGACTGTTCACTTTGCTGCCCTCGGGCAAAAGATATTGTAGCATAAGGAGCAGAACATCAAGGTACTGCAACAGCTTCTTCCCACGAGCCATCAGACTCCTGAATACCATGTAATGGGCTGCCACCATTGTCTATTTATCCTTTTTATCCATTTTATCCATGTTTATCCTTCTGTTAATTATCGTGTTGCACAGGGAGCCAAATGCAACGGAATTTCGTTTGGAACTGCATATATCGATGTATTTCTAAATGACAATAAAGTTTGTTTGACTTTGACTTTTTGACTTGACTAGACTTGATGGCCTGAATGGCCTAATTCCTCTATCTCTTGTGATCTCATAACCTTATGATCATAAATCAAATGGAGGAAAACCAATGTGGTATCCCAATGATGATATGAAGACAATTCGACGTAATATCTGGAAACATCACTTTAATTAAGCAAGCGAGGATGACTTATGCCACAATTGTTCATTCAGTCAAAACATATTGGGGCAGAAGTTGCTGTCAAAATAATGGCATAATATTATTCTTGGGTTAATAATGAATAAGTTCCAGCAAACAACTGGTGAGTGTTTGAAGCTTTTATTCAAGTTGTAGTGCTCCAATAATAGATTCAGGAAAATGGCATCTCAGAGCCATGTTTACTTTAGCAGCCTGTAAATCAAATGCCACAGAAAGTTAGGATCTGCTGTTGAGTGCAACCATTCTTTAGAAGACTTGCTTTGCGTTGACACCAAAAAGTAATAATATCAGACATGGACTTTCATTTCTTTAGATTCTGAATTTTTAAGGAGATTTTAAAATATATCAAATTTCTCTTTTGTTATCTTTCTACTTTCTCTTTTACGTTAATCCTCCCTCTTTAGTTTTATCTGACTAAAACTGATTGAAGTTGAATTTATTTATTTAATTCATTCTCTGATTGGCTCAGCAGTTTATTTCTGTGTTTTAGTTCTTGAATTACTGTTGGTTGCTCTGTGCACTCAAATCCCAATTTTCTGAGTATTCTCCCTGTGTTGTCAGTAGCTATTAGCAACTTTAGTCAAATACACTTTAATCTGGAGGTTGGATGAGGAAATCTAAGTATTAATATAATCCATTAGGTGCTCTGCTCCAGATATTCCAGCCATGTATTTTAAGGCGCTTCAACATTCATTGTATGAATGATAAGTTAAGCATAGAAGTAGTTAAACTGATATATATGGCCATCATGAACTGCATTCAGAACTATAAAGTATAATTTATTCATTTATGCAAGTACCTTCATTTGAGGCAGCATCATTTCTGTTTTGTGTGGTTAATTGCTTGAAGGGTGACAACTGTTTTATTCTTGTACTCAGTCTCTTCATAAAAGATTCATTAGCAGGAGTGACTTGGGTCACTGAAAGTAAAAAGTGTTCCAAAGAAATATTAATCAATATTTCTTTTTTTTAAAGCCACTTCAAACATTGTATCTACAATCAAATCTTAAATGTTGAATTATATGCTCTACGTTAAGTACAAATTTCCAAAAGGGTGGGAATTTCATCCAAGTCTCTTTGTACATTACCAATTCTCTGGATAGGAAATAAATATGAAGATACGAGACTTGGAAATTATTCTAAACCACCACCTGATCGAATGCAGTTGTTGTTGTTGTTGTTGCTTCCTGTAATGGTTGTTTTGCTCCTTCTAATAGTTTGTCCCTCTCGTTGACTTCCTTGTGCATGTTCTACTGTACCATTCCACCATCTCACCCCAGAATGGTTCTCCGACTGTAAAGACATATTTGGCACTCCTGGAGACTGGAAATTCACGCTCAATATTATTTCATAGCAGTTGGTGGTTTGGTATTCTTTCTATTGATATGCACTATAAGATGCTACTTGGATTGATTTATGCTCAAAGAAAATGAAACTGCAAATTCTGTCAATACTACAAAAACAAATGAATGGCTATCCGGGCACTGGGCTGCTTCTAATATTGGAGAAATTTCCGTCTTAAAACACATTGTAGGATTTGGTAAAATAGATCATGTTTGCTCCTCGTGTACGTTAAATATTATTGTGGCCCTGCATCTCCCATCCAGCTCCTAGCCTTGAGACACATGGAACTGCCGATGCTGGTTTACAAACAAAGACAATGTTTTGGAGTATTGTGGGTCGGGACCCTTCTGCAGGATGCACTCCTGGCCTTGTAGCCAAGGCTGTCCCATAAAGTGAAGCACTCTGCAGGCGTTGAGTAAGTTTCAGGTGATGGCTCCTAAACCCTGGGCCCTGGACTGCTCTGAGTGCTTTTTGCTCTTAATGGCTTCAATGGTATCTACTGTAACTATCTGATGATTAAAACTACTAAAATATATGTATATAGTTTTGAAAACTGTAACATGTTCAGAAAATGTAACTTCATTAGTAGTAATATTTATATAACTTAGGTTAAAAGCAACACAACAAACTGACATTTTCCATCTAGGTTGGTGATTCTGTTCAATTGAATGGCCCTAATTTAGCTGAGGCCCTCAATACAATGTGTATTCAATTCCTTAGTTCAGAATGATCATAAATTTGGCGGCGCTGGCTTAACAGCTGCGGCCCGCCTGCAGTCCGTCTGTTATTTTATTTTTCTGTCTTGTTTTTAGTTGGGTTCGTTCGTTTTGTTAGATTGTGTGTGTATGTGGGTGGGGAGGGAGTAACATGTCCGGGTCTCTTCCTTCTGGGGGGTGGGGGGGTGTGACTTTTCTGTCGTATTCCCCGTCTCTGCCTGCGCCGAGGCCTAATGGCGGAGCAGGCAGCCTCGGGCCCCGGGGCTGTTCCAGCGGTGGTGGCGGCGACCTGACTGTGTCCCGGAGCTGGTCCAGCAGCAGCGGCGGCGGCGACCGGACTCTGTCCCGGAGCTGGATCAGCAGCGGCGGCGGCAGCAACAGCAGTGGCGATCCGGCTCCTGTAGCGGTTCCAGCGGCGGCAGCGGCGGCGGTGGCGGCAGTAGCAGCGGTGACCCGACTCGGTCCCGGAGCGGGGACGGCGGCAGTGGCAGTGGCCCGACCACGGGCCCGGTGGACCCCCCGGACTGCGGAGTTGAACCGGCCCGTTCGCAGAGCTCGGTTGAACCGCGGGACATACTACTTATCATCGCCCGGTGCGGTCGCGGCATCTGAGGCCTGGATCGCCTCGGCGCAGAGGGAAACAAAGAGGGAAGAGACACAGACTTTAAGACTTTGCCTTCGATCACAGTGAGGAGGTGTTTGGTGAACTCACTGTGGTGGATGTTAAATTTGTGTTTATTGTGTGTTCTGTCATTTTTATTTATTTATTTTTAATTATATGTATGACTGCAGGGGAACAGAGTTTCGTTCAGACCGAAAGGTCTGAATGACAAATAAAGAATCTAATCTAATCTTCACGTGGACCCAGAACTGAATGGAGTAAAAGGGTGGATATGCAAATACCAGCACACTGCGTGCATCAATGTGCATGCTCTGAAGTCAAGTATGAGATGACCCACAAGCTGCAATTTTATTTTTAGTTTATACTAGACACACGGTTGTGGAGGAGGGGGGGGGGGGGGGGGGGGGGTTGGCCTACGGCATCGCTCACACACTAACCATGCCCCACACACCCACACATCCACAAACACACACACTAACCACCCCTCACACACACTAACCACCCCCCTTGATATTATTATTCATTGGCTCCTTTTACCCCATCCCCGCCCTATCCACTCACACATAGCGTCCAACTCGCAGGCGCGTCTAGAGAGGGCGAGGGAGGGGGTAGAGAAAGAGGGCAAAGAGAGAGGGGGCAGAGACAGAGAGGGGGGAGGGAGAGAGGGGGGAGAGAGAGGGGGGAGAGAGAGGGGGAGAGGGAGAGGGGGGAGAGGGAGAGAAGGGGGAGAATGGGGTGGAGAGGAGGGGGGGAGAAGGGGTGGAGAGAGGAGGGGAGGGGAGAGTTGGAAGGGGGAGTGGAGCAGGGTGGGAGGGGAGAGAAGGAGGGGAGCAGGGAGCAGTGGGGAGCAGCGGGGATGAGCGGGTGTGACGCCCACCAGGACCAATGATCACCCATGTACCATTTCTATCCTACGCACTAGGGACAATTTACAGAAGCAAATCAACCTACAAACCTGCACGTCTTTAGGTGAGTGCATAATTGGGCAAATGTTAAAATTGAGAATTATAATATTGAGTTCCTCACCATTACATTGTTAGTCAGTGAAGAACATCCAGCTTTTTATGGATCTTCATTTTCTTAGGCCAGAAGATGCAAATTCACTAAACTAAATTGACAGTTTATGGAAGTGACACAAATCAACCAGATTGTGAACTAGGTGGTGAACTTTAAAATTGACTTTATTTTAAAGCCACGCCTTCCAGTTTTATTAACTCAAAAAAATAATCAGTAATGGTTTCATTCATATTGTAAAGTGAACTTACTCTGATCAGATTGTTCATCGATATTTATGTTTTTAACAGCACATTTTGAGTCACTATTAAATTCCTCCTTTGTGTCCGATACACTTCCAGGCAGGTCCAAACTTTCAGACATGCAGTCTTCGAAGAAAGAAATACTTTTAGATGAAGAATCATTCATGGTTACTGAACAACTCAGTCCTGGAACATTTCTTTCCCAGAAATCTGCAAATAAAGACATTTTAATGAATAAATCACACATATAATTATTAAACTGTTGACTTTGCCATTCTGGCTGTGATACATAATGCTGTTGTGATGAAGTGATTCTGACCAATACAGCTCACCATTCCTATCAGTATTTATTTTAGGAATAGGTGCTTCCATGCATGACCTGATGACTTCCCCAGTTTGGAGCTTTCAGGACTTGGTCAGGAAGATGCAATCTTTTTTTAACTTCACAATGAAACCCAACTACACCCAGGTCCAGCTCTGGCTGAAATGAGTGGTCACAAAGATTGCATTTAATCTGACCATGGCAGTGTACATCAAAATGCAGTCCTTTCCACACTGTGGTCAAACCTTATTTACACTTAAGGAAGGAACTGCAAGAATCCTCTCCCCTGACTCTCAGTCTGAACAAGGGTCTCGACCAGAAACGTCACCTATTCCTTTTCTCCAGAGATGCTGCCTGATCCGCTGAGTTACTCCAACATTTTATGCCTGTCTTACTAACAGTTATGTGTCTCATGACATCTAACACCTCCTCCTTCTTGATACTGATCTGCTGCAGATAATCCACATAACCCTCCCTGAACCATCCTTCTCCTTAGTGAATACAGCTGATAAGTAATCATTAGGACCTCACCCACAACGCCTGACTCCACATATGGTCCTGAAGTGAACCAACTCTTTTTCTGACCACCCTCTTGCTCCTGATATAGAATGAATTGGGATTCTCCTTAATCTTACTTGCTTGGGATATTTCATGATCCTATTGGCCCTCTTAATTTATTTTCAAAGACTCTGTTTGACACATTGTATTCCTCAAGAGATCCCCTCAATTCCAGTTGCCTATACTCGTTATACACTTCCTAAAGTGCATCATAAAAGGGATAAAACTGCACCTGTGTGGTGAACTAACAAAGTGAACAAAGAAAAGTTTATACGATTAAAGACATGTTGAATCTTAGCTGACATGGTAAGTGATTAAAAGACACCAAGGAGAACAAAGCATGTATTTAGAGGCGTAATGAAGCAACATGCAAAGAAGTCGCATGTCAAAGAGAACTGAAAATAATTTTACCTAATGCCTTACTTTTATACTTAGACTTAATACCTTACTTTTATACTTAATACCTAAGGTATATTAGTCAAAATGTTCCGAATATTGTTTTATTGGTGAATTATGTCATAAAAATTGCAAAATTCATTCCATTATTTTAAAAGGGAGGGGGTTGACAATTATTGTGTCATGGTGAATTTACGTCAGTGAAGAAGAGTGACTGAGCACCTGGACAAGCATGAACTGATCAGTCAGCACAGGTTTGTAAATGATAGTGTATGGGTAATTATACATTGAATTTATTGCAGTTGTTGCTAATATTGTAGATAAGGGAGTGTCTGCAAATGATTGCTACAAGAAATACAGAAGCTATCTTGTAAGGTTCTGCTCAAAATATTTCCACATAAACATAAGCCAAAGGATGCAGGTATAACTGTGTTGTGTCTTAAACTGATAATAAGAGAAAATAGGATGAACTGAGTATAGACACAGCATTTCTCAATTTGTAGATTATATCTAATTTGGTAGTTCAATTAATTGTGCAGGTGTGACTAAGAGATTAAGATTAAATAAAAGGGCTAAACAGTGGAAAAAACGGAGTGCTCTGTGGTTATAAGTGAGCTCAGCCAATTTGGATCTACAAAGAAAAGTCAAATAAGTATGTTTTCTTAATGGTAAGATATCAATAGTATTGAAGAAAATCACATAAATCATTAAAGATGGCAGGGAGGTATCAAATGTAATCAAAGGGCCTGTTTCCACACTGTATGACTCTATGACTCGATTATGAAGCAAGTCATTCTTCTATTAAACCGAGTCATGGGCACTCCTCAAAGGAAGATATATGGACTTGATGAAAGAGCACTGTTGCACCACTCCAAGATCCAATGGAACATACTAGGTGTGGATCATTGATAAACATGATGTCATAAGTGGGATGGTGTTTGTAAATGATCCACAACAACACACACAGTGAAAGATCAATCTTTATTCCAGAAGCAATCCGGAACATTTAAACTGCAGCCATTTACTTCCAGCTCGGCGTGGCTTGTGAGAGGCATCTGACCTTGCAAGTGTAAAGCTATGTAGTACCATAATACCATGTAAAGGGTGGCATCCATATATGTGTAGTGGAGATTATAAATGGCATGGATTAATAAGGGTTAATCTGCACTAGGGTTTAAAGGGTTGTGAAAGCTTGAGATTAATAGATTAATTGGTATGGACATAAAGTTATTTGTCAGAGACATAAAATACTGCAAATTTTATAATCTGGAGCAAATATGTAAACCGCTAGAAGAACTCAGCTGGTCAAGCAGCACCTGTGAATGCAAAGGGATGGTCGATGTTTCAGGTCAAAACTCTTCTTCAGGGCTGAGAGTATAAAGAGCTGATAGTCAGTTTCATATTTCCAATGCCAAGTGATTGTGTTCCAAACATTACAATATCATATTGCGATAAGAAGATTCTTGTGATGTTTGGTATTTCAGTCTTGATTTACTGGATTACTCTATTGAATTGAACCTTAACAATACTACATGGAACAGGATTATTACAATCACTTAGAAAGACAGCTAGTCCACATGGATTCTTGAAGTACTTGAGTTGCCATTTCATGTTCATAAAATATAGGAGCGGAATTAGGCCATTCGGTTCATCAAGCCTGCCCCCACATTCGAACATGGCTGATCTATTTTTTCCCTCACAACTTCATTCTCCTGCCTTCTCCCCAAAACCTTTGACACCGGTACTAATCAAGAACTGATTTCTTTAAAAATACCAAATGACTTGGCTTCCACAGCCATCTGTTGTAATGAATTCCACAGATTCACCACCCTCTGGCTAGTTAAATTCTGCCTCGTCTCCATTCAAAAGCTACATCCTTTTATTCTGAGGCTGTTCCCTTTGGTCCTTGACTCTCTCCCACTACTGGAAACATCCTCTCCACATCCAATCTACCTAGGCCTTTGGTAGGTTTCAATGAGATCCCCACATCCTTCTAGACTCCAGTGAGTACAGGCCCAGAGCCATCCAGTGAGTACAGGCTCCTGATATGTTAAGCCAATCTTCCCCATGATCATTCTTGCAAACCTTCTCTGGTCCCTCTCCAATGCCAGCATATCCTTCCTCGGATATGGGGCCCAAAACAGCTCACAATATTCCAAATGTGCCATAAAGCCTCAGCATCCTTGCTTTTATATTTTAGTCATCTTGAAATGAATGCTAACATTGCATTTGCCTTCCTTACTACCGACGCAACTTGCACATGAACCTTTTGAGAATCCTGCAGCAGCACTCCCAAGTCCCTTTGCATCTCAGATTTCTGAATCCTCTCCCTATTTCAAAAATAGTTACGTCTTTATTCCTTTTACCAAAATGCATGACTGTGATGGGTACTACGCTGTATTCCATTTTTCACTTCTTTGCCCACTCTCCCAACCTGTCAAAGTCCTTCTGTAGCCTCACTGCTTCCTCAACATTACCTGCCCCTCCACTTATATTTGTATTATCTGCAAAGTTGGCCACAACGCTATCGACTACATCCACATTACTAACATAGACTCAACACCAACCCCTGCGGAACAGGGATCAGCCGTCAACCAGACAAGGCCCCCTTTATTTCCACTCTTTGCCTTCTACCAGTCAGCCAATCTTTCATCCATGCTAGCACCTTGCCTCTAATACCATGGGCTCCTATCTTATTTAGCACATAGTGAATTCTATTAATATATCATAAATCTTGTCAGAACAAGGGCCTGATCTACTGGTAGTGGTTGGGCAAGCATATTTCTTGGAGCACAGGAGGCAGAAGGGTAATCTTATGAGAGGCATAAATAAGGTGAATGTGGAGTCATTTTCCAAGGCTAGGGGAATCTAGAACCAGAAGAATAAGTTTAAGGTGAGGGGGAAAGATGTAATAGGAACCTGACGGGTAGCTTTTTCACACAGAGCATGGTGAGTATATGGAATGTGCTGCCAGAGGAAGTCATTGAGGCAGGTACAATAACAACTTTTAAAATGCAGACACAAGAGTAAAAGTTACCACCGGGGGGGGGGGGGGGGGGGGGGCAACGATGGCTGTTTTCTCTTTTTTTTGTGGTTACTTTTAGTGTGTTTTAAAAGTTTGTGTTAATGTACTCTGATTTGTTGTATGTGGGGGGAAGGGCAGAGGGTTGGGGGAAACTTTGTTTTCAATCTCTTACCCTGCCGGAGATGCGATTACTTTCCAGGTCATATCTCGGTCGCTCTGTGACCTAACATCATGGAGCTGGAGGCCTTGCTCGGGACTGACTTTGAGCCCCACCGTGGGGGCGTGGACTTACCATCAGAGCCGATCCCTTGCCTGAGGTCGACGTTCCAACTGCGGCCTGCGGATTTCAACATCAAGGAGCTCGCAGTCTCGAGTAGAGACTGTAAATGTCGGGAACTCCAACTACACGGATGGTTCGACCAGACCCAACCCGGGGCAGATTGTCCGGCGCGGGGGAGCTGAAATTCCCCACCGAAGCAGGAACTTGATCGCCCCGACAAGGAGGGCTCGACCGCCGGCTACAGGAGCCAAGATCACCTGTCAACAGAAAGCTCAAGGCCCCCGACCGTGGTAGAACAAAGAAAGGTAGAGAATGAACTTTTTGTTCACCTTCCATCACAGTGAGGAATGTGTAGGAGTCACTGTGGTGGATGTTTAAGTTAAAATGTATTTTGTGTGTTCTGTTGCTTTCTATTTGTATGACTGTATGGTAAATGAAATTCCTCGTATGTTGCAAAACATAATTGACTAATAAAGTATTATTGTGATTGATTGTGATTGGGTAGCAGTTTTAGGTAACCAACATTAGGATGCTACCTGACCTACTGAGTTACTACAGCATTTTGTGTCTATCCAAAGTTTAAATGGTTGCAATGATTGCACATCTTTAATCCTATTTTAAACTGATGACATTGCATAAGTATATTTTGACAGTGCATAAATATATTTTTATGCAAGGAGTTTAATATCCTTAATGCCATTGGCACTCATTTTTGAAATTTGCTTTATATTTCCCTCTTCTCTGTTACAGTTTCTCTCACTGTTCCTGTGAAAAGAACAATAACAAAATACGTAGGGAAGCATTGATTAGTCTGATTGTTAGAGTTGCAAAATATCACTACGAAAAGACAATAAACAAATGTGGAGTGTCCTGATTTATATTGATTAAGTCTTAATGTCGCATTGTATTCTCAGTGATATCCACGAATAGATATTCCAAGATTCCTGCATTTGCAGTTCCTTGTGTCGTCATTAGTTTATAGTGGCTACCATGACAACTATGTTAGCATTTTTTTTGCTAACTATGACTGATATCTATATATCTGTCTGGAACTAGTTTAGTTTAGTTTAGAGAGACAGATAGATAGAGATACAGAGATACAGGCCCTTCAGCCCATTGAGTCCTCGCTGACCATGATTGGCCATGAACACTATTTCTACCCTAGACACCAGGGGCAATTTACAGAAGCCAATTAACCTACAAACCTGCAAGGCTTTGGAATGTGGGAGGAAACTGGAGCACCAAAAGAAAACCCACACAGTCACAGCGACAACATACAAACTCCATACTGTCAGCACCCATGGTCAGGATTGAACCCAGGTCTCTGGCGATGTGAGGCAGCAACTCTACCACAATTTCACTATGCTGCCCATCTAATCGAATGTGCTACCCAACTAATCCAACTAAACAGCATCCATTGAAACACAAGGAAGATGATATGTGTCTTCACTTCAAGGGAGTTGGAGTAAAAAAGTAGTAAAGTATTACCACAAGAATACAGAGCAAAGTAGTAAGATCATAACCACAGTACTGCCAACATCTTTGGTTCCCTTATTTAACGACATAATTTAGTTATTTGTAGACAGTTTGGAGATGGTTCACAAAGGCTGAATGTGCAAGGTTGAAGGTGAAGGTGTAATCTTACTGAAACATATAAGATTCTCAAGGATCTAGCAAATGTTGAGATGATCCTTTCCCTCGTGGGAAAGACCAGCACCAGAGGGCATCGTCTCAGAACAAAGCAGCCCCTACTTGAGATTGCAATTAATCTTTTCTTGGAGCATTGTGGGTTTTTTTTTTGAACTCCTTGCCATAGAGAGTAGTCGGGGCAGAATCCATGGGCATAATTGTTGAGATAGACTATTCAGTAGAGGAATCATGGGAATCATTATGGGGAAAGTCCCCCTACTGTACTCCTTGTACATATATGGCTGTGCGGCCGGGTTCAGCTCCAACTCCATCATCAAGTTTGCTGATGACACTGTGGTGGGCCTGATCACCGATAACGATGACAAGGCCCACCTGGAGGAGGTGGCTGACCTGGCTCTCTGGTGTCAGAACAACAGCCCCCTCTTGAATGTCACTAAAACTAAGGAGCTGATTGTGGACTTTAGAAGGGCACAACAGCCGAGGACATACATGCCACTGAGGATAAATGGGATTACTGTGGATAGGGTGAGTAGTTTTACATACCTGGGAGTCCATATCACAGGGGATCTGACATGGACAAATTACCACCTCAGGCAGCTGAGGAAATTTAGAGTCTCTCTGAGAATCCTTCAATCCTTCTACTCTAGTGCTGTAGAAAGCATCCTGACCGGAAACATCTCGATCTGGTTTGGCACCAGCTCTGCCCAGGACAGGAAACATAGAAACATAGAAATTAGGTGCAGGAGTAGGCCATTGGGCCCTTCGAGCCTGCACCGCCATTCAATATGATCATGGCTGATCATCCAACTCAGTATCCCATACCTGCCTTCTCTCCATACCCTCTGATCCCCTTAGCCATAAGGGCTACATCTAACTCCCTCTTAAATATAGCCAATGAACTGGCCTCCACTACCCTCTGTGGCAGAGAGTTCCAGAGACCCACCACTCTGCAGGCTCTGCGGGAAGGCTCTGCAGAGAGTAGTGCGTTCAGCCGAATGCTCCATGGGAAATACACTCCCCACCCTGCAGGAACTATACATCAGGAGATGCAGATCCAGAGCCAAAAAGATCATGAAGGACCCATACCACCCCAGCAACGGACAGTGCCAGCTGCTATGGTCAGTAAATCGCCTCCACTGTCATGCTGCAAAAACAGAGAGGATGAGATGTAATTTCTTCCCACAGACCATTAGGACTGTAAACTCTGATCTCACCAGGGCGTAATTACGGTTTTGTCTTTCTTTTTTAATGTACTGGTTCAGTTCTGTTCTGTTGTTTTGCACAATCCCACAGGCATTGCCACTTTCATTTCACTGTGCATCTTGTGACAAATAAAGTTGACTTGACTTAAAGTTGACTTGGGCAAGAAAGTGGGCTTAAGGATTGCCAGATCTACCATGACACTATTGAATGGTGAAGCAAGTAAAAATGAAGCAAGCATGGGTCTGCTCACCTGGTTCAGATGAGAATATGCTGGGTACAAGTGATCTTGTTGTTTCTATCTTGTCACACCCTTTGTGTTTCTTTCATTGAGTCTCATCAGTTTTCTCTTTGCAGATCTATTGGCTATCAGAATTATTCACATTCATATCAAAATCCCTTGTGCCTACTTATGGCCCACATGCATTACTTCACTTAAGAGCTATGGCGCACATTTACATATTGAACACCACTTTTTCTAGCGTCTTGTCTAAATTATTAGTAATTAACAACTGCTCCAGGGCGGGAACCTGTAAGACTGGTTTACGTTTGACTTATTTTTATATTGACATATTTAATTAAAGCTCAGCTGCTCTTTATTTTGAGCTTTATTCCCCTTGTACCTTTCAGTTTCTTTGGCTATATTCTTATCTACTTACACAATTATCTCATTGATAAGTAATTTTCTATCACTTGATCTATCTAATATCTTTTATTTTCTCTCTCCCCTTCCTTGGTAATTTAAATGACTTAAAAACACTTAAAAGTATGTCCCATTAAACATTCTGCTACTTACATCTTCCACCTTTTTTTATGTCTCGGCAGACTCGCGAAAACATCAGATGAGGATCTTCTGCCATCCAAGACTATCGTTGTGAGTAACTGTGCAACATAAGCGCAGTGGAGAAAGCTTGTGTCCTTGCTTTTGTTTATCTCTTGCAATATTCATTTACCTGGAAATACGATAACAGCTTCAAAAGGAGCTTCAATTTCACTTTCTAAAGTAACAAAGGACCTTTGCAGGTTTAATACCCTCAGTTAACATAACTGTTTACCAATATAATATTTTATGCTTATTAATATATATGCCATTGATGTTCTTGTTGTGAAAGGTTACACACTGTAGATCAAGTTGATGTCACGGAGTAAACAACATGAAAACGGAGCCTATGGCTCAATTCATCCAAGCCGACTAATTGCCTGCTAGCACTAGTTCCATTTGGCCACATTTAGCCCATATCCCTCTGAAACCTTACTATCCATGTACATATCCAAATATCTATCAATGTTGTACCTGCCCCTACCATTTCCTTTGACAACACATTCCATATATCCATTACCCTTTGTGTGAAGAATTGCCCCTTTAAACTCACCCCTTTAAGGTGAGTTTCCTCTCTCACCTTAAATCTATGCCCTCTTGATTTCCACCCCTACTTTGGAAAAAAGACTGTGACCACGTACCTTATCTATGCTCCTCATGATTTTATAAACTTTTATAAGGTCACTTCTTCAGCTTACATCACTACATGGAAAACAAACCCGGCATATCCAATGTTTAAGAAGGAACTGCAGATGCTGGAAAATCGTGGGTAGACCAAAATGCTGGAGAAACTCAGCGGGTGAGGCAGCATCTATGGAGCGAAGGAAATAGGCAACGTTTTGGGTCAAAACCCTTCTTCAGTCTCATTTCACATTATTGCCACAAATAGTACACATTTTCTGTGCGATTCTGGAAAAGTTGGGGTTGGAAAGGGAATTTCCTATGGTGGGCAATTTTTGATTTTTGTTCTAAGATAATTATTCAATACTTCATTTGCGGTACGGAACTTTTATTGCAAGCTATGTAGTAATTTCAATATTTATTTTCAACAGTTTTTGTTCCACTCATACACCACATTAAGAGAATTTAGTTCAGTTAACATACCCTCACCCCATGTCCTTATCTATCGGCTTTCTTAAGGTTTGGGAACGCCAGCCAGCTGTGATTAACAGGAACAGTAAAACTGACAGAGGCTTGGGTAAACTGTGAATGCTGCCTAGAGACCTAAAATGGGAAGGAGACAGATTAATGGAAAAAACACTAAACCTTGTGATCGGATTACAACAAAGTTTATGTGCAACAGAAATAACTAGCATGTTCTGCCAGGATGACTATGAGGCAGATTTGTAACAACACAATAATTTCTTATCATTGGTTTAACTTTTAAACATAATAAACAAAACAAAGTACCATGCATTTTGCATAAAATCAAATCCTACATTTATTGGTTATAAGTTTAAATATGACATTTTTCTATCGTTGCCAAGGGCAACCTTTGTCATTCAATTTTTGAACTTAAGTTCCTATCAATAAGAGTCCTTGTGTATTGATGTTCAACATGCAGACCTCATGATTATATTTTGGAACTAATACAAGCTTCAACCAATAAGCTCCACCTTGTAATAGTTCATCCGTTAATAAATGATGATTTATCCTTAAAAGGCACATCAACTTGTCTAAAGCTTGTCTATGGCCTGGCATGATCTGTTATTTTCAAATATGCATTATATGTATCCTGGTAACAAACAATGTGCCTTTATTTTGGATGCAGTGCATTAAAATAAAGATATAATGCCTTTGTATGGAGTCTCCAAGCTGAGGAAAATATTTTGGTTTCACCCTTGATTTATATGGAAATTTAACTTTGTGCACTTTTTAATAAATTTCTGTGGAGGCCATCTTGCCTTTTTTGTCATACTGTAAAATTAAAATACAGGAGCAGTTGGCTTCCGACTGTAGGTGTCGGAGGTTATGGGTAGAAGGCAGGAGAATGGCCTAATTATACTCCTTTTCCATATGACCTTATTGGTTGGCATAGAAGTTATGCGTATGTAGGTCAGAAAAAGAATGGTTTAATAGACAAAAAGTAATGACGAGAGATATCAGAACGAAAGAGGTAGAGCATGGGGTGAGATTGGAAGATGGCAAAGATAAATTGCAGGTAGTGAAAGAGGAATAAAGGAAAACAAGTGGATGTAACATCAGCCAGTGATCGCAAAGACGTTGGTAATAGAATGGCCAAGTTGGTGAGTGCAAGTGGATGGGTGATTTGGGGATCTTTGATCACATTGCTAGGGGTAATATAGGGTAGACTGTGAAATGGAAGGGACTGTTTAGCAGATATCGTGATATTGGTATTGGTATTGATATTGATTTATTATTATCACGTGAACAGAGATATAGACATTTTTTGTGTGGAATCCAGATATATCATACCACAAATAGACACAAAATGCTAAAGTAGTTCAGCTGGTTGGGCAGCGTCTGGAGAAAATGACTAGGTGATGTTGTGGCTCAGAACCTATTCTGAGTGAAGAAGGGTTCCGACTTGAAACGTCACCTATTATATTTCTCCAGAGATGCTGTCTGACCTGCTGAGTTACTCCAGCATTTGTGTCTATCTTCGATTTAAACCAGCATCTACAGTTCCTTCTTACACAATAAATCATACCATACATGAGTACAGCTAGTTCAATAAGAGTAAATAAACAGAGAGCAGTTTGCAAGGGCTGTAACAAAGTAGTTGGGAAGATCAGGAAACTCATCCCCAGCATAGAAGAAAATAACACTAGCGAAGAATTTATTCTTGGAACTGGTGGTATGTACTTTCAAGCTTTTCTATTTTTCCACGAGTAGTAGCTCTACTCAATAACCAAAAGTCTGTAGCCTCATTTTGCTCTGGTATTTTATTTCATTCACATGTTTAAACTGTAATGTTTTAGTATTTTTAAACATTCCACTCCTTTGACTCCATTCTTCAGAATTAAATAAATTGTAGCAAACAACTCTGAATCTTATTTGTATCTTTTATAATTCCTGTTTAGAATTATTTCTAATCTTCGAAATCATTATTTGAACCTACGGACTTCCACATATACAAAGGCAATTGTATTGCAGACTCCTCGGGGAGTGTGTGAGGTTGGGTGTCTTTGAGTAGACCTTGGATAATATGCTATGATGGAGCAGTGAAGAATGGTGCTCATTTGCAGCTGAAAGTGAAACAGAGAGAAAATCCAGTCGCATTCCTCCGATAGACATCTTCCTTGGTGATGGATAACATTTGTGAGGACTTCTATAACCATTAAAGAAGATTATGCATTGAGTAAGTGTGAGATGAACATATCCTTTTAACAATGGCACCCTGGAGCTGCAACTCATCTTCCTTAGGAATGCAGCTCCCAAACTGGAAGCATAGGATAACCAAAGGTAGACACAAAATGCTGGAGTAACTCAACGGATGAGGCAGCATCTCTGGAGAGAAGGAATGGGTGATGTTTCGGGTCGAGACCCTTCTTCAGACTGATGTCAGGGGAGGGGGTGGGACAAAGATAGAATGTAGGCGGAGACAGTAGGACTGGTAGGAGAACTGGGAAGGGGGAGGGGATGGAGAGAGAAAGCAAGGGCTATCTGAAGTTAGGGAAGTCAACATTCATACCCCTGGGGTGTAGACTACCCACGCAAAATATGAAGTGCTGTTCCTCCAATTTGCGCTGGGCCTCACTCTGACAATGGTGGAGGTCCAGATGTCTCTGAGAAGTTAAATGTTTATCTCAGTGACCTTGCAGGGGGCTTCGTAATTGACTTGCTTTCTAAGTTAGCCCAAGCATTTTCCCAAACATCGAATTGTTTCTCTATGTGAATCCGCTTCCGTGATATGTGGTGCTATTAATTTTGCTGAAAAGCATGCATATCGCGGTTAGATGAAAACTCCATTCCAGCTGACAAAGTCTATTTAAGCCTGAGAATACTCCACCCTTTGGAGTTGTAAGTGTAACAGCAGCCATCCAACTAAATATCCCTGGGTATACAGGTACAAGCCAGGAAAGTAGGGAGTTCAGTATATCTCCTTCACAATTCCCAACAGTTCCATAAAAATATAAGTCCATTCCGGAAGGCAGACATAAATGCTGGAGAAACTCAGCAGGTGAAGCAGCATCTATGTAGCGAAGGAAATAAGCAACGTTTCCTGAAGAGAGCGACGTGCCCTTACATACAGGGGACGCTGTTCTTCCTCGATAGTTTCCATAGACTTTAGTTGGACAATCGGATCCATGGTGTGTTTGTGTAGAGTCATGTCAGAATCATCTTTCACGTGTGCTTCCACATGATAGACAGTCATGGTCATGCATTGGGCCTTTTCCCAAATATCTTTCCAGATGATTTTGCTCCAAAGAGGCTTCCCTGCAATGTTCCTGTCATTCTCCTTCCACTTTGCTTGTCAAAACAGCCATGCCATTGGCGACAGCCCAGGAGTCAGTGTAGATATGAGCTTCCTTGTCACCTTTTCCAGTACCAGGACTGTGGCTAATTCCACATATTGGCTGAAACCTCAGTGCCCTGATGCGGTAAAATAGTCTGTGTATCAGGGTTAAAACATGCTACATTCCAGCATTGCATTCTGTTCCTCCATACAGCAGAGTCATCATGAATCTTGCATGTCATTGCTGAGCCATGGATAGTTCACACAGCAGTGTTCCTGTGGCCATGTTAGGATCCGCAGACCGAGGGGTTTCAACGACTTGCTCATGTAGTTTTCTGACAACATCTTGTCAACATCCATCTGTCCATCTATTTCTCCCAGTGCCCAACAGAAGCACAGCAGAGGTGTGTAACGAGTGGCTGCATCTGGCAGCTGCATGACCAGAAACGCAGGGGCACCGTCCAGTCACTTTGTCCCCGTCATAACCTCCAGACAGCAATGTCTGCGTTTACCGAGGTTTGTAATTCAAATGGGGTGCCTGGCATGCATGGAGCGAGTGTCAGGACATGGACGACTGTTTCTCTGGCAGTTTCCAAAGCCTGCTGCTGTTTTGGACCCCATTCTAAACACAATTTCTTTCGAGTAACGGCTTACATGGGTTGTAACATAGTTGTTTAATGTGATATGTGATGCCCCCAGTAACTGTGTAGCCTGACAAATCACTGCTTACTCGTGGGTGTAAATATATCAAGGATTTTGTCCTCGATCTAGTCAGGTAATATGTGGTCTCCTTTAAACCACTAAATGCCCAGAAACAGTCTAGCTGGATCCCTATACCTTGAAATGGTTAACCTCCCACCTATGTGTTCCATCTATGAGCTTCTGCAACATTTCTGTTGGTCAGCCTTTGTAACAATATAACTACAATGTAATGTGCAACCTTCATTACAGGAGGCAGAGAACATTTGTCCAAGTCTCTGGCCACTATGTCGTGACACAGTGTGGGGCTGTGCACATACTCTTGGGGTAAATGACAAAAACTAGATTACAGGTGCTGTTCGCATGGAGCTTGTTCATTTTCCCCGTGACTGCATGGATTTTCTCCAGGTGCTCCAGTTTCCTCCCACACCCCAAAGACATACAGGTTTGTAGGTTAATTGGCTTCGGTAAAATTGTAAATTGTCCCTAGTATGTCAGCGCAGACTTACTGGGCTGTAGGGCCTGTTTCTGTGCTGTCTCTAAAGTCTAGAGTTTAAAGTCTCTCTTCCCAAATAAAGGCAAACTGATCTTGGGGTTTTTCAGTTTCTGGGGCAGTATAAACCCAAAGAATGATTTTTGTGGTTTCAGTCTCTTGATGTAGCTGAGCCAATGGGTTATTTTCTCTTCATTCAGTTTTATCTTTGATTTGGACTAAATAGAGGATGTTGACACATAAAATGTAATTCACAGCTTTAAAAAATGAAAACAATACAAGCTAAACAGAATCAGATCATGTGCTGGAGTTCCCAAAAGCATCCAGGATGTTTTCAGTTAAAACTAAAACTCTAAACAGGATCAGAATTTAATTGAAGTTGCACCACCCACAAGATAGAATAGAGTCATTCAACTGTTTTGGAAACAATTGTTTACATGCAAGCTATAAGAATAGGAAACAGAGTTTGACGTACATATGTAAACGACAGACATGATATACCATTCGGTAATTAATCTGGATGTAATCCATTTAGACAGTATTGTCGGGTTTCTTTCCTGTTGCTGAATATATGCTGACCCATATGAGGTTAAGAAATACATTAGTAGTAATGTTAGAACATAAAACACAAAACAGTAAAGCAAAGCAACAGGCCCATCGACCTGTAATGTCTGGGCCGAACATGATATCCCAACTCCCATCTGCTTGCACAAGATCCATATCCCTCTATATCCATGTGTCTATCCAAAAGTATCTTAAATGCCACTCTTGTATCTACCTCAACCACCACCCTCAGCAGCACATTACAGGCACTCACCACCCTCTGTTTTGAAAAACCTGTCCCGCACATCTCCTTTAAACTATGCCCCTCTCACCTTGAGGCTGGGTCATCTAGTGTCTGATTTTTCTACGTTAGGAAAAAAATTCTGACTGCCTATACCTCTCATAATCTGATATACTTCTATCAGGTCTCCCTGCAACCTCCGGCGTTCTAGAGAAAACAATCCAAGTCTGTCCAGGTTCTCCCTGTAGCTAATACCCTATTAGAATTCAGGCATCATACTGGTAACCCTCTCCAAAGCCTCCGCATTCTTGGGGCAACTAGAACTGCACACAATACTCCAAATATGGCCTAACCAAAGTCCTATAGAGCTGCATCATGACCCTTATACTCAGCGCCCGACCTATGAAAGTGGGTGTACTACATTACTTTTTGGTATCACTTTATCTACCTGTAATGCCACTTTCAAGGAGTAATTGACTTGGACCCCAAGATTCCTTTGTGCATCAATGCTATTAATACGCTTATACAATTATCATGCCGTTAAATTATTTTCCCCTAGATTTGAAAATTGATGCAGTTCATATTTGCTCAGATTAAATTCTATCTGCCATTTTTCTGCTCATGTCGATGCTGAGGTGCGATGTGCTAGATGTTCCTGATACAAAATATTATAGGGGGGGGGGAGGTGGAAAGAGGCTATATTGGGTAAAGCATGGGATGGTGTTGAACTACTTCCTTTGACACAGACCCTCAGTATCGAGGATGACTTGCTTCTATGTTGGACTCTGCAGCCCAAACTAGGAACTATACATGTAGACACAAAATGCTGGAGTAACTCAGCGGGGCAGACAGCATCTCTGGAGAGAAGAAATTGGTGACTTACAGGTTGAGACACTTTCTCAGACTGAACCGCACACACTTCGGCTGATGGAGTGTGGTACCCTCCTTTCACCATTAGAGTGGAGCTTTCTTCCCTCTGAAGGGAGATGACATCCTTTCTCATGATCTACTGGTTCTTCAAAGTTGCCCCAGGCATTTTCCAAAACATCCCATTGTCTTTATAAGTGAGCCTTTAGGGGCTGTCCCACTTTCAAGCTCGAGGGCACTCGCCTGGAAAACTCCGAGCTGGATTGATCGACCACATTGAAACAGCGAATTGGATCGACCAACTGCACACACACAAACACATCGCAAAGGCGGGGGCCAGGGAAAGCGGGGGAGCGCTGTCTGAAATTCACACCTGTGATGAAGAGGAAGGTAGACGGCTGCCACAGTGTACGGTAAGTCCTTTAGAGAGCGTGGTGGGAGAGGGTGGGAAGAGAAGGGGAGAGAGGGGGAGAGAAGGAGTGAGAAGGGGAGAGAGAAGGGGGAGAAGGGTGAGAGAAGAGGAGGAAAAGAGGGGGAGAAGGAGCTGAGACACTTTTAAGAAGTATAATAAAGTTTAGCAGGCATTTTACTGGTCCTGAAAACTCCAATGATCCAATTAAAATGCCCGGTTAGCGAAAGAGATTGCCTATGGCTGCCTTCGACTGCCTGTAACTAAATAGTGACCCAACTCCACTGCACTACGAATTAAAAAGAACCATTCCGACCAAATTTTACTCGCGGAAAATTTTTCAACATGCTGATAATTTTTCCGCGACCTAGCTGAGGCCACGAGTATTCGGGAACTTCCCACGAGCATGAAGGAGAGTTCCAGTGACCTCATAGGACCTCCTGGGACAGTGGTGGGGAACCTTTTCATGTTGGAATGCCGCATTAAGTTAGCTGTAATCTAATAAGGCCGCATCCAAGAAACTTCAATTAGATATACTTCAAAATGTACATTATTTTGTAAAAATCTGACAACTATGTACTAACTTCAAGAAAATGAAAAAAAATTGTTAATTCTAAAGTTAACTAACCTTTTAATGACTTTGTTGTGACTGTTTTTTGTGGGAGGTTAATGTACATTCTCGAGTCGCATTAGAACTAAATCATGAGCATAACAGGTGTTAAAATAGCCCTCATGACTTACTAATGTTTTAATTGTGGCCATCAGTCGGGGAGGATTATTTAGTTGATTCTTCTTTTACTCTTTTAAATACGTGTTTTAAATACCTTCATTTTAAGATTAAAATAAAAAGAATGAAAGACAAATAAAAACATATTAATAAAATAAAAATAAAAGGATTTGTTCTACAAAATTTGGATTTATTGAAAAGGCCGCACTTAGTGGCCTAGAAGGCCGTAGGTTCCCCACCCCTCTCCTAGGACCTCGTGTCGACCATGCTGCGAGTTTGAGTCGAGCACAAACTCGTCTAAACTCGCAGATTATGTCGCGGCAGTGGGACAGCCCATTTACTCCAGTTCACACACTCCACAGGATTCTCCACAATTTTAGTCCTATGACATCATTTCCTTCACTCAGTGGCAGCCAGCGCTAGCTACATCAAATACATTTAATTTCCACTCTCCTAAAATTGGCATTTAGCCAACAAGTAATAGCACACATCCTGACTGCATGTCATATAATTTAAAAGAGATCTCAGAAAAATTGTTTTATACCGTTTCTGACTAATTGAGTAGTCGTTTGCTCCCTGTGACACCATTATCTCATGTGACCCACATTCCAGGCAAGATCAAATTACAACGCTCTGATTCTAGCCCTCACTCACCAGCACAGCCTCATCCCTTCACTTTCTGATTCAGAAACAGTATTGTCAGCATGACGGTAAAGCCTCAGATAGTTTAAATGCCATTCGTGAATGCCAGTCTTGAAGAAATATCCGGACCCAAAATGTTGCCTGTCCATTTCCCTCCACACATGCTGTCTGACTCACAGAGTCTGTTATCACTCAAGATTCCAACATCTGCAGTCACCAGAGAGCAGAATTGAACTACTACCTCTTTGGTGACCCTCGGACACTCCTTGATTGGACTTTGCTGGCTTTACCTTGCACCAAACGCTATTCCCTTATCATGTATCTATACATTGTAAATGGCTGGTTTGATATCATCTTTTGTCTTTCTGCTGAATGGCTAGCAGGCAACAAAAGCTTTTCACTGTACCTTGGTACACGTGACAATAAACTAAAATGAAACTCATATCTCCTTTTGTAAATTGTTCCTGATTATAATACAATTTATAAATATTCCAAAATAGTTTTAGAAAATGAATACCAAAGTGTTCCACTGTTTGCATTTGTTTCCATATTCAGTTGTGCAATAGTGAGGTGAATCACTCTGGGATGGCAGCCTGATGTTTCCATTGTGTCAAATGACTCATGGGCATGTTAACCATTAGAACAAAAGAGCAGAAGAAATAAAAGCAAGGGGATGAAATTCAACCCCTTGCGCTTGCTTCAATATTATTTAATTTATGGCTGATCTTTCATCTCTGACACCTCTACCTCGGTGGCACTTTCCTGCATGAGTTTTGCACTCATATAAAATGGAATAGTTTGGGTGTAAACAAATAATTAGGAATGAATACATAGACTGAAACTCTGACATATTTTTAAATTAATTGACATTCCCATCTCTTCCATTTTGTGACTTCACCTCTGATCAAAAAATGTTAATGCCTATATCAATATTTATTCCAATTGCACCACACAAACTAAAGTTCATTAAAAATATATATATTTTATAATCTTTAAGATAACCTTCCAGATGTTTTATTCATTTATGGAATGAGGGCATCAATGGAATGACCTGCCTGTTGTCCATCCCCGTGCCATCGAGAAGATGTTAGATTTTATTGAGCCATCGGAGGAGCACTCATTGTGCTGCCAAAAATGTCCAGGATTCGATCCAATATAACATACTTTCATGTATTTTAGGGCCAATTTTTGTCCTTGACTGAGTCATCTGTTCATACTTTTGTTCATTCAGTGAACTTCATTTCAAGAAAGCCTAAAAAGGCTAAAGCACACCAGACATTTGTAAGTCATTAAACTCCAGCTCTCAGTAAACGTGGCATTTACAAAGACTAAACTAAATAAACAGGAGAGTGAACTCACGAGGAACTGACAACCCCAGTTTGTAAACTTAAAATATCTCTCTGAATGATGTTTCTGTGTGCTTGTTATTTGTTTCCCGGAAACTTACAGTTTAATATCCCAGGAATGACAATCATAGGCCTGTTAGTATGAACTATCCATTTGTAGTCTTCAACTTTGCACTTTTGAGGTATGAAGGTTGATTGAGAGGTTGGCTAACCAGGTAATATCTGCCAAGAAAAAGACAGTATTTTCCTTTCACTGCGTGTCCAGACTGCTAGCAAGGTTTGAAATAATTTGATTGCTCCTGGAAAACCAGCCTTCATTCAGTGCAGCAGCTTCCCACTGCTCGGCATTGGGGAGGAGTTTTTGCTTCTTTTCAGCCTTTTTCCCATATTACTATTTTGTTTGGACTAGATCAAGGATCTTCCTCAGATAACATCGAAGAGCTCCAGAGGAAAGATGAGAGCAACATGCAGCAAGGTCAGTGGAGTGTCAAAACATTAGCAGATAAAATCATCATTTCATTCCCCCCCAAAATACACAATGTGCTGGAGGAACTCAATCAGTCAGGCAAATTCTCTGGAGGACATGGATGGGTGATAATTTGGCTTGGGACCCTTCTGCAAATGGTGGTGGTGGTGGTGGGGGGGGGGGGGGGGTGGAGGAGTGGGTAGAAAGCGGAGAGAAGTGGGAGCAGGACAAAATCTGGGAGTGATAGGTGGATACAGATGGGGGGGGGGGGGGTGATAGGCAGGTGGTTGGTCAAAGGCCAAAGGTGAAAAGACAAAAGGTGTGAGATAAGGAGGAAGAGGTGAGAATAATGAAGCCAGAGGAAGGAATATAGGTGGTAGGGAAGGGGAAGAGGATAAATGAGTGTGAGTCCAGGTGGGGCACAGGGAAGGGCATGGAAAAGGGAAAATGGTTGTTTGAGGTGTAGTCCAGATAACTGTGAGAGTTGGTGGGTTTTATCAGTTGATAGTTTGACCCCTATGATAGACAATAGACAATATGTGCAAGAGTAGACCATTCAACCCTTCAAGCCAGCACCGCCATTCAATGTGATCATGGCTGATCATCCACATATATGGAAACATATATATCAATAAAGGGGAGAAACGTGTCAGGGATGGATCAAATTGATTTGAGTTTAGGGTAAAAGTTTTCTACAGGGCGGTGGGTGCCGGGAAACCGCTACCAGGATTGTGGTGGAGGCAGTCAAAAGGCTTTTCAATAGGCATGTGGAAATAAGAGAAATTAGATTTATGGCAAATGAGATTGGATTATCTTGGCATCAGGTTTGGCACAGACATTGTTGGTTGAAGGGCCTGTTCATGTGCTGTCTTGTTCTATGACTCATCCTTTAATTCTAGATGATGAGGTAGATTTCACCACTCAGAGGGCACTGCTTTGAAATTGCCCGCCTCCTCTCTTAAACCCAAATATCACTCATAATCATCTGACTGAAACAACCTTTGCTTTTGATCCTACTTGTCCAACATATAGAAATATTTGGTATATTATCACAAGAAGCATTGCTTAATGGGACTAAAGATGGAAATTAGCTACTGGCTATAATCATGCATATTTACATGTAAATGTTTATTAATATGCACTGTCCCTGTTTAAAAAAATACAATAAAATGAAGAAAAGTTTATCAGCAGTATAAACGTTATTAATAGTCCAAGTGAGTTTTGCATGGGTTCAGGAGACAGCCCCGATGTCGTGATTGATGTAGCGGAGAATGAGTTGGGGGATTCCTGAAACAAGGACTGTTTGGTATCACTAACAAAAAGGCAGGCGTTGCTGGAGCTCATGGAAGGAAGTAAAGATATTGATGAGCTTTATTGTTTAAGAAAGAACTGCAGATGCTGGAAAAATCGAAGGTAGACAAAAATGATGGGTAATTGCATGTATTGGGCTAAGCAATGGTGAAGATCACCAGGTATGTTTACATAAAATATGTAGATTTCAGCTTCATAGTCCCCCAGTAAACTAAAACTACTTAAGAATGGAAAATAATTGAAGTTGGCATTATCTCATTTTCATGTGATTTTTGTTTGCAAACGGTTGCTGTGGTGACCTTTAAGTTACTTCCTGCTTCGATGCAGATCTTCAGTTTGTTCTCTGCAGCCGAGTACTAGTTTTCCTAGTTTGTAAGATCTAGCGCTTGATTGGTTCATCATAGACTGCAGTGCTCAGTCAGTCAGATGGAAGGCCAGTCACAGATGACCTCATTGGGAGTGGCAATGATATATATTAGGTTCAACCGGCTAGTTAGAAGCAGTCTTTGAGGTGTATGTTTTTAGTCTAGTGGGACTGTTAGGTAGCAGCCTGCAGGGTTTACATTTGGTAAGTTTAATTTACTTTAAAGCTTTGTTT
This sequence comes from Raja brachyura, assembly GCA_963514005.1. Next base: position 53,745,202 of record OY740783.1, read on the forward strand.
TGATTAAGTATCAGTCTAAAGCACTTAAGAAACTATGTGGGCGACAAATGTAAGCTTTTACTGTAGACTTTTGATTTCAACTCACTGAACAGCTTTTACATTTATATCTATTTAAACTAGTTGATTTCTGATGGATTCTAAATATTGGTTTCAATTCTATTCTGGAGATGGGGGTTTCAGAAAGTTTGAAATGTTTGACTTGAAAGTAGATTGTCTTATAATTGTAGTTTTGCTAACCCTTTTTCAAATAAAGGAATGTTGTATGGCAAGAATCTTGGCAGTAACAACTGTCTAGCCTTTTAACCCATTCCTTGCAATTTGAACTGCTTTGCTCTGTAAAATACAACTTTGTTTTTTTTTCATCTCCTTGAGATAAATGCTAATGTTAATTGATTAGGCAAATTACAATTGTATGTGAAATCTGTGGAATTCTTTGCTGCAGAAGATTGGAGGCCATCAGTGGATGATTAGTATGGGTGTCAGGTTATGGGAAGCATGCAGGAAGATGTGGTTAGGTTAGGAGGGAGGGATAGATTGGCCATGATTGAATGGTGGAGTAGACTTGATGGGCTGAATGGCCTAATTCTACTTCTATCACATGATCATATGAAATATTAGATTTACTTTTGTAAACATTTGATGCTTTTGTGTGTGTTCCCTTTAGAAATAACTTGTCTTTCTTTCCTTGATATGATAATCAATTGCACTAATCTCTCTAACTTGGTGATGCACTGCTTTCTCACAGCTTCACTGATGGATTTGTGACCTATCCATACCTGACTGCAGCAGTATCTCTGATCTGAAGGGTGGCTGAAGATCTATCCAAGGGCAACAGCTAATACATTTGGATAGACAAAATATTATTAACACCACACTGTAAATGCATTTTGTTCTGAAGTATTGAGCCTATGTGGTTTAATAAAAAGTTAGCTGTTTCAGTGCATATATTAGTCCCTGTTTAATGTTGGTCTACTAAATTTTTAAGTAGACCAACTTAAAAAATGGTCTATTTGAATGGGCTCTTTTTAAGGTTCTGATGGTAGAAAATCCACCTTCTGTCTGGTTAACAGATCCAATCCATAAGTTTTGCTGCATTTATTTTTACATTACACCCAGCAGCCTCTAAAATCTTGCTCTATGGGTGTGTCCTTTGTTACCTACAATGAATGTGTATCTGTATTTCACTTAATTTATAGTGGACATTATTAATGATCTGGAGGTTCACTGTTCGAGCAAAATATTAAATTCTAACCTTCTGTGCCGTCACATTGGGGGGAAAAAAACCTTAAATAATACTTAATAGGTTCCTGTACAGCTTAAAAAAAATATTTCTATTATGCAAACATTTCCCTTGAAAGATGTCCTGCTGGCCAATTCTAGACCAGCAATGTACAATAATATTTGTTTAGTTCACATAAAAAATCCTTTCAATCCTCTTCCTGGATTAGAAATTTATGACCTTGCATGGCTGCTACCTTTCTTTTTGTCAGTACTATGGTGACATTTTGCTCTTGCTTTAACTATACAACACCATTGCAAAGATTACTGGATATAGTCCACACTGATGCAACATTGACTATTTTTCTCATTCTTTGCAAGGTATTTTGATGGTGAAATGACATTTCCTTTGCAAAGAAAGAGTCTTGACACAATGTCACTTATCCATGTTTGCCAAAGATGCTGACTTACTCCAGCACTCTGTCCTTTGTGCACACTTTCATTTCAAGGAGGCTTTAAACTTGCAATGAATTGTATCAATCTTCCTGGTGGAACATATACATTGAACATGGAGGCACTGAAATAAAAAATAATAATCTTTAAATATCTACAGATATATTTGGTGGGGGGGGGGGTTGAGAGAAGCTAGCCACCATTTTGGCACGTCATTCACTAATACGTCCAACTATTTTTGAAATATTTAAAAAAAGCTGCTTTATCCTCAACAGGGCGCAAACGTACAAAATGGCTTCAAACATTGTCAGTCAATTGCTCATGCATGCCACATACGCCTCTCAGGTAAGCATCTGCATTTGCAAACGTTCTTTGAACAAATAAGCAGTTGTCTTTTAATTAAGATTTCTGCATTTTTTTGGGGGGAGGAAGGGGCAGCAAATTTGAGAGTGCTTTAGTAAATTGGAATTTGTGTCTGTTTTGGGATTGTCTTAATGTGCTACTACAATTGGATTTTTAATAAATTACACTTTCCCTACATTAGTTTAAAAATACAGGGTGGAAACTGTCCCTTTGGCCTACTTGAGGCCACATTGACCATCGGTCACGCTTGCACACTAGGGACAATTTACAGAAGCCAATCGATCTACAAACCTACATGTCTTTGGGCGGAAACTGGAGCACCTGGAGAAAACTCGCACAGTCACAGGGAGAATGTAGAAATGATTTACACGGGCAGCACCCGTAGTTGGGATCAAACTTGGGTCACTGGTGTTCTAAGGGAGCAGCTCTGTGTCTGTGCCACCCCCAAAGGATTGGGTGATAATCACTTGAGGCTATTCCTATAAAATTGTCATCTGACCTACCTATGTCAAGCACCTGGAGGCCATGGGAAGATGTCATTATTCCTGTCCCCCAATTCACTGTAAGGATAAGCAAATTTGAGATGCTCTCCCAATCTCTGAGGTCCTGGTTACACAGTCAGTTGTCTTTCACCCTGGGGAGCATTTAGAACCTTTTTTGAACATGAGCAATGTCTTGCAATTATCAACATCGTTTGACCTGTTTGTCCATGTGAAATAAACCATATTTATCCATAATACTATTAATCATTCTATTGCCCAGTACAATTCTGCCAATTGACTATCTTCCACTCTTTATGATGCTTCTCTGTACCAGAGATTAGATGATGGAGTACATAATGATTTCTGAAATCTAAGTATTTTTGGAGATGGTCATGTAAAAAAAAGTATTCCAAGTTGTTAATTGAAAGTCACTTTAAGCAATCTAATACACTTGCTATTCTGTGCGTCAATTCCTCTACAATTGAGCTTTTAAGTAAGTTATTTGTCTAAAAGGTACACCAAATCATTTTCTCAGTTTTAAATTATCCCAGTAATTGGGTCGTAGTGGTCTGAGATTATGAGGTCCAGATTATTGTCTCTAATTAAGTTTGGGAATGTCTTGTACAAAGACTTGCAAATCAAGCAACACTTGGTGATCTAAGTATATCTGATGCAGAAAATGTTCATAAATTGTATACAAGCTGATGCCCCTGTATATGTGTTACATTTGTGATTTATTTTCCTCTTACTCAACAGAATCCTTCCTCTGGTGGACCAACCATTACACCCTTTCCCAACTTTGATCCCTGTGTGGATGCTGCTGCATTAAACAATGCACTCAATGCAAAAGGTGGGCAAAATGTCAACTTCTCTTCTGGAATAACTAACATATAAAGCTTGTTATTACTGATTGATTATTTTGGAATGGCTTTGCATTAATTTTAATGGAACTTTAATTCTGCCAGTAGTTTAATGACTACATCACATTTGGGCATATGATTGTTTTAAATAGAATTTGTCATGGTCAACTATGAAATTTTCTCCCCCTGGTCGTTCAGCACAAAAATCAACTTTTGGCCACTATGTCCAAAATAATCCATCAATGTTAATCTAACCAGTGGCAATGGGTTCATAGCATTCTGTGCCTTAGTGATTTGGATACATGTTTATATTGTATTTTAAAAAGTACTTGTCTACAAACCACTCACAATGTTCCAGATTCCAATCACCTAGGTGAGAAATCTTGCGAAGGTTCTCGCTTAACCTTTTTTATAATTCCTTAAGCCTATATCCTTTAACATTAGAGCTGTTGGATTTGTTTTCATAACTGAAATGCTATCACTTTCTTCCTATGAAGTGGCAACCAGGACTCTTGTGCAATCGGGTACCTTTATTTCTCAGTATTCTTTGGGTACAAACATTAATTGTTTATCCTACACTTGTTATCCACTCAAGTACGCAACCAGGCATTTATCAGGATTAAGTTCCATCTGCCATTGTGTTAACAGTTACCAACTGATCAATATTACATGGTAACTGAAATCTCCCTGAATAGTCATACAACATGGAAATGGGGCCTTCAGCCCAACCCATGGTCTCTGGTTCCTGATTTGCCCCACTCTGGGTAAAAGACTGTCTGCATTTAACCTATCTGGTCCTCATAATTGTATCCACCTCTAAGATAACCCCTCATCCTCTTGTGCTCCAAGGAATAAAGTTCTAGCTCAAGCTCTCCCAATAGCCCAGGCCCACTGTTTGCATTAATTTTAAAAAATTGAGCCTTTTTTAAAAAAAAAACTAAAACTTGTCTTAATAATATATTAGTGAATTTTATCAGTGATCTTGATGGGAATCTCTTTGTCCTCTAATTTATGTATTTGTTTGACTAACTTTTAATTTTAAGGTGTGGATGAAGATACCATCATTACCATTTTGACAACCAGGACTAATTGTCAGCGGCAACAAATAGCAGCAGCTTATCAAAAGGATGTTGGAAAGGTCAGTTGTGTCTTAAGATGGTCTTGTTTGGATTAATGAATGAAATGGGCCCAAAACAAAATCCACATTTGGATTGTTTTAACAAAAAATTAGGTTTGAGGCTGATGGTTGAATATTATTTCCTACCAGGAACTCAAATATGTTGTGAAGAGCAAATTGTCTAAGAAGCTGGAGACAGTGGCCCTTGATTTGCTGAAAACTCCAGCTCAGTTTGATGCACATCAGCTGCGCGGTGCCTTGAAGGTAACAACTGCTTTATCATTAAAATCTTGTATTGCTACATTGTACCCATTTGCAGCTGGTGGACAATGACTGTGGTTGGGGAAATGAACAATTGTCATAGTCTTAAAGTGTGGTAACGGGCCCTTTGGCCCTCCTTGCCCACACAGACCAACATGTCCCATCTACCATAATCTCACCTTATTTAAAATGATAATAATAATTATCCCAAATTTCACTCCCCAATTTTCTGCTGCATTGTGGCACAGTGGGAGAGTTGTTGCCATACATCACCAGAGTCCCTGGTTTGATCCGGACTATGGGTGTTGTCTGGAAGGAGTTTGTACAGTCTCCCCATGACTGTGGTTTATCTCTGATATATTCTGTTTCCTCCCACACTCCAAAGATGTAGACGTTTGGAGGTTAATTGGCTTGGTATAAATGTAAATTATGTTAATGTGCTGTGGGCTGAAGGGCCTGTTTCTGTGCTGTATCTCTAAACTAAATTATGGTATGCTTTGCCCAAGCAGTAAACATAACTCAAAAGCTGCTGTTTAATTAATATTTTCATATTAATTGACATGTTCCGCAAATCTCAAATTAAGATGCACATGTTTTTAATCTGCTTTGCACAAAGTATGTTTTTTCAACTGACCAATTAGCTGGCACCTTCCAAGATGTCTAGTAGCTAAACACATTGTTTTTGATGTTTCGAATGCCCTTTTGAATGAAGAAGCTAGTTATTTAAAGTGGGCATTTTAAATTACTTCTCTCCAGAGATGTTGCCTGTCCCGCTGATTGACTCCAGCATTTTGTGTCTATCTTCAGTTTAAACCAGCATCTGCAGTTCCATCGTAAACATTTAAAATGTGTTACTGTTTATAGGTCACAATAAATATGTGGGCATTCATTTTTTTTAGGGGGGGGGGGGTGGAGACTGAAGAGCATAAGATTTCAGGTGGTCTGCACCTTCTGCTCCAACTTACCCATTCAACGGCATGGCCAATAGTTCCCTGTACATTCCCGCCATGACTTATGTGCTTTAATCTTAATAACAATTAAAAGTTTGATGCTGAAGGAACGGTTTCTCTTCACCATATGAAAAGACTTGACATCTAATTATAGATGGAATGCACGAGTGAATTGAAACTGCTGCAAGTTACGACACAAGCAATGTGCAACAATGGAATATGGGACGGCAGCCAAGAGAAAATTGGAATAATTGAGCATGCCAGAATTGGATTGGAACAGAACTTATATATGAGGGTTTTAGTAGTGGTGTGTGCTGTAAGACTTTCAAAATGATTTCAATTCTAAATTGAAAACACCATTGGGGCAGCGCTGGAGTTCGCAGCAAGACTTCAACTTTAAGGTTGAAGGACATGGAATTGATGAATGAATGTACAACATGCTCCCTCCAAATAATGCAGAATCTTGTATTGATAGGGTTTTGGTACTGACGAAGACTGCCTCGTGGAAATACTAGTAACTAGGCGCAACAAGGAAATCAAAGACTTTATGGAAGCCTACAAAGAAGGTAATGTATTTGAGCTATTCATCTAATGTGTCATTTTGTTTAAATTGGTCATGTCTAATTTTTCAGCACTTTTTGTAGAATTCAACAGGGATCTGGCAGAAGATATCAAAAGTGATACATCTGGAGATTTTCAGAAATCTTTACTTGTGCTACTTGAGGTAAAGCAAACTACACTATGACATTCAAATGATTTTTCAGTACTTTCAAATTACCATTGTTAAGCAAGTGAAGAACACTAAACTAACAAAAGCATCAATTAAGTGTCTGATGTAAACATTGGCAAAAATATTCCCTCATTTGCAGATGTAATTGCTGCAAAGCAATCTAAAATTTCCCTGAAGCAATAAGCTGCCTTGATCACCTTGCTTTTTAGTTGTAGGCAGGATGTTCCAGTATTTGGATGTTAGGACAAATCTTTCACGTTACTTGTTTGTGGGAGTGGGAAATGCAAATTGCAGTCCCACTTGTCCTATTCTCTTGTAAATGGACAGACAACCTTTCAGATCAGACCACCTTTCTTCAGGGGGGGGGGGGGGGGGGGGGTGATGGAGTAACCATATAATATAACCATATAACAATTACAGCACGGAAAAGAGGCCTTCTCGGCCCTTCCAGTCCGTGCCGACCATTTATTTTCCCCTAGTCCCATCTACCTGCACTCAGACCCCTCCATTCCCTTCCCTTCCATATACCTATCCACTTTACTTTTAAATGTTAAAATCAATCCTGCCTCCACCACTTCTGCAGGAAGATCATTCCACACAGCCACCACTCTCTGAGTAAAGAAGTTATCCCTAAACTTCTGTCCCTTAATTCTCATGTCATGCCCTCTTGCTTGAATCTTTCCTACCCTCAATGGGGAAAAGCTTATCCACATCAACTCTGTCTATCCCTTTCATAATTTTAAAGACCTCAATCAAGTCCCCCCCCCCCCCCCCCCCCCCCCCCCCCAACCTTCTGCACTCCAAAGAATAAAGACCTAACTTGTTCAACCTTTCTCTGTAACTTAGTTGTTGGTACCCAGGCAACATTCTAGTAAATCTCCTCTGTACTCTCTCTATTTTGTTGACATCCTTCCTAGAATTAGGCGACCAAAATTGTACACCATACTCCAGAATTGGTCTCACCAATACCTTGTACAATTTTAACATTACTTCCCTACTCCTATATTCAATGCCCTGATTTATAAAGGCCAGCACACCAAAAGCTTTCTTTACCACCCTATCTACATGCGATTCCACCTTCAGGGAACTATGCACAGTTATTCCTAGATCCCTCTATTCCACAGCATTCCTCAATTCCCTACCATGTAACTGGAAAAGAGTTGAGTGGGATAAAGACTGGCAAGGGATAAATGGATACAGGTGGCTTGATTGGCAAATGGGTGAAGGAAGTGACAAGGCAAGTGCTGAAAATTAGTTAAAAGATAGGTAAAGGGTGAAATATAATGCTAGAGGAGGGCTATAGGTGAAGGGAGAATAAAAGGGAAATGGGGGATGGGGATGTGAAAGGAGTGTGGCTAGGAGAGGAAAGGAGCAGGATAACAGGGGGATGGGGGGAGATGAGATTGATGGATAAATAATTTGGGATGGATATGGAATAGACCTTGAGTTGTAGGAGTTGCCTACATTCGGAGAATTCAATGTTCATACTCATGGATTTACTCATCCTTTCACATCTCTCAACTGGTACTTCCAATTGTGAACATGAATTGATTATTGCCTACCCATTAAATAACTGACAACCATGTACCTTAGCTACTAAAGGCCTGCTTGTGTCTTTGATATGACCTTTTGTAGATTTTCAATTGAGACTAACTTCAAGATGGCTAAATTATGTAAATTAGTTTCTACATAAAATACAAATTCCCATTTTAAAAAGGGAAACTTTACTATTTTGGTAGCATTCACACCTTTAACTTGAATCTTTTAAACCTCAGGCATCCAGAGATGAAGGCAGTGAGCTGGATTATGATCTTGCGGATGATGATGCAAGGGTAAGTTGAATACTCGTCTCATAATTTGCTTCTTTTGGCAAATTATATTTTGATAACTGAATTATATATCCTTAGGTTTTGTATGAAGCTGGTGAAAAAAGGAAAGGGACAGATGTAGCCGCATTCATGAAAGTTCTCTCGAGCAGGAACTTTGCACATCTAAAAAGAGGTGAGCTTATCAATACAGCGACATTCTACCATATCTGGCTGAACAATTCAATGTGGTGTTTCTTGATGATGATAATAATAATCGGTTCTGAAACCCTTGTGGCATTTGAAATGCTATCCTTTTACAAACATGAGGTTATCTCTGCACTGGATCAAAACAGAGTTTGGAAACTCAATTTCCAGGGGGAAGAATAAGTAGAAGCACTGTAGAAGGTGGAAATAGCTTCATGATGCTGCTTGAAAGAGTAAAGTGCTTGCAGAACAACATGGTTTTGTGGTTCATTATTTCTGCTTCAACAGCTGCAAGTGCAATAGAGTTTTTTGGCTAAACAGTGACTAATCCTAGTTAAACAAAACCTAATTGACCTTGATTATATTGTTATCTGAAGTGATGCTTATGTTTAAAAGGTAGTTTGACGAAAACTAGACTGCATATTGCATCCAATTTGAGATTGGTATTTAAAAAAAACATGTTCAAATTTTGATAGTTATAATACTAAGGTTCTTTGGGCTACAAGTGTAATTAATAGGGTTTGTAAAAATGCTTTGCATCATTGAGAAATCCTAGTTATTGTCCTGTTCTGCCCTAGTGTTTGAGAGGTACACAAAGTACAGTAAACATGAGGTGGGCAAAGCCTTGGACCTTGAGCTAAATGGAGACATAGAAAATCTACTAATATCTTTGGGTAAGTAATATTTAAGAGCTTTACTAATTGTTTTAAATGTCATCACAGTGCAATGTTTTAACATTTAACAATTTATTAGTGTTTGTGATAGAAGTACCCTAATTCTTTAATATTTGCAATAGAGCTACCTATTTCCCAGCAATGAAGATTCGCACGTCTCAGCTGCACCCCCATTTTGAGTTGCTAAATTTTGTAAAAAGACTGGTGGGACAGGATCAAGGATTTGGTTTAGTCAGTAGAAAAAGGAGGCAATCTGGACTGGGGAGACTCCATCTTGGCCTGTCCCACAATGCGCTGTGTGGTTCAGGTCTGAGCATTGGGAACTTCTTGGTTCACAAGCACTGACTCGGTACCCGCAAATACGGTACTTCAAATGTCAACAGTATTTAGCAAATGATTCATGGAAGGTGGATGTTAATGTAGAGCTCGTGCTCAATGGGAAAACTGTTGGTAATTGGATGTGGACTGTAGCACTTTGTAACTTTAACAATATTTGGGGTTGAAGCATTTCATTATTAACAGCAAGAAAATTAAATACTCTTGAGTGAGGCAGTCGGCCTTGTACCAGGTATGTACATGTCTTGGAAGCTTCGGCACCCTTCCTAGAAGATCATGCTTTGGTGCTTGAATGTATGCAAATCTCTGCTTCCTTTAGTAGGAATAATGGTAGAGCAGCAATGGCAGGAATTACTGCGGATAATTCGGAAAGTGCAGGATTATTTCATTCCAAAGAGGAAGGAAGACTCCTGGGGGAGAATAAGACCACTATGGCTGACAAGGGAGGTCGAGAGCAAGAGAAGGCATATAGCATTGCAAAGATTACTGGGTAGCCGGAGGATTGGGATGCAACAAAAGGTAACTAAAAAAACATACGGAGAGAAAAGATGAAGTATGAATGTAAGCCAATAATATAAGAGGATGGCTCTAGTTTCTACGGATATATAAACAGTAAAAATGAGGTAAGAGTAGACTTTGGGCCACTGGAGACTGAAGCAGAAGTGGTAACGGGAGATCAAGAAAAGGCAGAGGAATTAAAAAAAAAAAAAAAAAAAATTTTGCATCAGTCCAAGTGGAACAGCACTTGTCCATCAGCAGTGTGCCTGCAATCCTATAGAGTCGTGGGGTAGAAGTTAGTGGAGTGGCGGTTACAAAGGAGAAGGTGTGAGGAAAACTGAAAGGTCTGAGGGTGGATAAATCACTGCCTGTGGAACACATTGCCACAGAGGGCTGTGGAGGCTAAGTCAGTGGATATTCTTAAGGCAAATTCTTGATTAGAACAGGTGTCCAGGGTTATGGGGAGAAGTGGGGAAAATTGAATTAGGAGGCAGAGATCAGCCATGTTTGAATGGCGGATTAGACCTTGATGGCCAAATGGCCTAATTCTACTCCTGTAGCGTGAATTTGTAAATCAGCTGAAATCATCTAGGTTTCTATTGGACTTAAATTTAATTAAAATCTAAAATGAGGTGCTCATTACACTGGATACCCCAAAGATACAATCCAACAATTTGCAAACATCTAGCCATACATTATTAAATATAGCATTTGTTGAAGGTTCAAGCAGTACTTCAACTGGATAATTTTAATGTCATCAGTTTGTCTGTATAATAGCAAATTGTTTCACACACTAAGGAGGGGAGCAAATCCTTAATCACTTGTCTGAACCAGAGTAGATAAAAATCCAAATTGAGATTATATTTGTACTGCCCTTGTGGGATGGGTAACATTAAAGCCAGCACAAACTTGTAGGTTGAATAGTCTCTAAGGAAATGTATGAAATGACAATGTTCAAATTAAATTGGCAGAATGACTGGTCTACACTTTGCCTTGTTACTGAGAGGAAATATTTTGAAACTTGAGAATACACCATTTGTGCAACTTTATAAACTGGGATTGTTCTACAGAATCGATGCGCAATTGTAATTTTTTTATGATTTCTCTAGATTCTGTACTCTGCCATGGGTAATTTCAATGTAATCCCATTATCGGATAGGGGATGACATCTGCATTGTTCACCAAGAATGTAAGATTAGCATAATGCAAAATTGTCAAATTAAACTGGCATATTCTGGTTCATCAGTTTAAATCTGACTTATTCGGATTCCATTTGGGATGGAGGCATGAGACTGGATGCTGGAATCTGGAATTATACTGCTGTAGGAATTTGGCGGGCCAGGAAGCATCTCTAGATTCAATAATAGTTTTGCCTTTAATCTGCATCGGGAGAATGCGGTGTGAAATGAGGGAGCATTGAGGCAGGAGCTTGCAGACGTTTCATGGAACCAGCTATGGATGAAGATGATGACAGATCTAACCAGATAGAAGTGGAGATTTCTTCCCCCCCCTCCTCCCTCCTACCTTTGGACATCCGGTGGCACTGTTGCTAGTTGCCTCCGCCTTCAGTCCGGTATATTTTTGTTTTTTTGTTATGTTTGAAGAGTGTTTTTTGTGGGTTTTTTAATGTCTATGTGGGGGAAGAGGGTACGGTAAGGGGGATACCGTCCTTCAGTCGCTTCCTGGAGACTGCCCCCCCCCCCCCCCCCCCCCCCCCCCCGGCGGTCTACCTACTGGATTGGCATGGCCCTTTCCTGCCGGGACCAACCAGAGCTACGGCGGTGCAGCGTTGGAAAGATCGCGGGGCGGGCGATGCCTTACCGGGGATTGCCGTTTGGAGCTCTGGAGTGCTGGGCCTGCTGCATCAACATCGTGGAGCTCCCAATGTAGGCGGCACTGACCAACATCGTGGAGTCCTGCGACTACGCCCTGCTCGGCCCGTGGACTTCGGGAGCCACAGACTCCAGTGGGAGGTGGCTGATCTGGAGGTCCTTGCCGCTGAGGATGTTCGGCGTGCGGGTTCCATCGTTCCCGGCAAGAGGGCCTGAGCATCGGGCCGCCCGTGGCGGCGACTGCGGGTGCTCGTGCGGCCCTGACCACGGGTGAACATCTGTGAGGATCGGTGGGGAGGCTGGCTGGACTATGGTACCTTCCTTAACTTTGGTGCCACTGTGGGGTTATGTTGTGTGTGGACTTCTGCGTTTGTGCTTTTAAACAAACAAAGTTATTTATTTTTATGTTACTGATTGTAAGGAAAATTAATTTTGTTGTCTCTGAAATGAGATAATGACAATAAATTGAATACAATACATACAACCTGGCTCTGTCTGATCATCATCCCCTCAGCTGGTTCCATCTATCACCTGCCAGGCCCTATCTCATCCCTCCTCCTCACCTCTTTTTGTTAGTCAGCTACCTTCTTCTACCTAATGCTGGTTCTCCACCTGAACATTAACTATCCTGATGCCTGACCCACTGAATTCCTCAAATTTCTTTCAATTTTGGATGTTTTGCCAAACCAAATGGTTGTTGCAAGGGTATACACGATGTTGGAGTAACTCGGCAGGACAGGCAGCATCTCTGGAGAGAAGGAATGGGTGACGTTTCGGGTTGAGACCTTTCTTCAGACTGGCATTGCAAACATCTAGTAGAATTGATCTCTAATGTAGAAATATCACTGTCCATGAAGTCTATTTCTGTTCAATATCAATTTATTGCATGAAAATTTCAGTTTCAAAGTAACTTTCTTTTTGCACACAGTAAAATGCATTGGCAACAAACCAGTCTACTTTGCTGAGAAGTTGGATCTGTCCATGAAGGTGAGTGTCAGATACAACGGATAAATTGTGGCATGATTAGCATTACATTTAACATGGGCCACGGAACGGGGGGCAGCAGCTGGGGCTGGTGAGCCACTCACTGCAGCTCCGGCCATGGAGCAGCCTTAGTGCACGAGTCCTGGGCCGTCGGAGGTGGCCTGGCCTCTGGTCTAAGGTGAGGAGGAAGCGTTGCGTTGCTGTCGTGAGAGTCTCTGCGCCGAATTTGCCCTGGTGACCAGGCTGCAGCTTAGTGCAACCTGGAGGACAACCAGTGGCTGCTGGAAGTAGGTACCAAGCACTAGGTAGAAGCGGTGGAAGTTAGTGGCCTTCAAATGGGGGTGGTTAGAGAAAGCATCCTGCTTGCCTACTAGATTTTTACTCTTACTGTAACTGCAGGAAAAATGTTCCTGATGTTGGGGGAATCCCGAACCAGATGTTTTCAAGAGTTACATTGAGCTCTTGGGGTTAAAGGAATCGAGGGATATTGGGGGAAAAAACAGGAAAGGGATAATGATTTTAGATGATCATATTGAAGGACAGTGCTGGCTTGAAGGACCGATTGGCCTATTCCTGCACCTATTTTCTATGTAACTTGTTCATGCTTGAATATATGGCAATAAATCTCGACCACTTGATTTTGAAGCATTCATGCATGGTGGAGGTATAACCTAGTCTGTGTGAAAACGGGCCCTTCTTCCCAACCTTCCCAAACCCGCCAACATGTCCCAGCTACACTACCTGCTTTTGGTCCATATACCTCCAACCCTGTCATATCCATGTATCAGTCTAACTGTCTTTTAAATGTTGGGATAGTCTCTGCCTCAACGACCTGCTCTGGCAGCTTGTTCCTTACACCCACCACCATTTGTGTGGAAAAAGTTACCCCCTCAGATTCATTTTAAATCTTTTCCTTCACCTTAAATCTGTCCTCTGGTCCTCGATTATCTGACTCTGGGCAAGAGACTCAGTGCATTGAAATGTACATTTCTAATGCATTTTAGATTTCTCGAAGGTTATACTTTGTTTTTTAAAAAGTAACATTTCCACAAACGTATACCTCCTTTATTAATGTCATGGTTTGATGATTCTAAATTCAAATCAAAATGAAATGTACGTCAAAAGGAGAACGCTTACTTTGAAGATACACTGATTTTTGTTTTGGTTCCCACAAGCAAAACAAAATTTGTAAGGTTTTTGCAAAATCAGGAAATGTTATGATTTCTTGTCCCTTTTTCAACTACAAACAAAAAATAGCACATCTCATTTAGGTTTTTGTCAAATTTTCTGTACCGTGAATGGCACTGGCATCGATTCTGGGAGGGGATAGAGGTGGGGAATGGCCTGTATTATTATCCCCCAGTTTTTGGAGGTCGAGCAATAACAAAAATCATCACCTGCTCCTATCTCTCATGTAGGCCCTACATTATCTTAAATTCAAACAAAACATTGCAATCATACTTCTACAATGCACTAAAACATGATTTATATACATCCAATTTCAAAAAGTCCCTATCATGGGAGGGGGAGCTCTCCTCCCACACCCTCCCCTACACGGTCCCTCCACTCCCTCGCCGGGTACCCTTGAGGCCCATGATCGCCAGCCCACCCACTTTCAAAAATGTTCCTCAGCTCCTCTTTAAGACCACTTGATTAAAAAGGGATGTAGTATCATGAATGGAAAACCGAATCATTTAATTTCCAGCAATTATTTCAATTAATGCTGGAAACATTCTGCAATAAGGGTAGTGGCTTCAGGTCCAATCTTTCATCAGAACTAGGGCAAAATATATAATTTGGAGACTGGGCAAGTGACCCAAAAATAGTGGGGGCTTTGTCAAGAGCTTTATTGTCATCTGTCCCAGATAGGGCAATTAAATTCTTACTTGCTGCAGCACAACAGAATATGTAAACGTAGTACATAACTAGAGAATAGGAAGTTCAGTGTGTGTATATGCACTCGTATTCAATAAATAACAAATATAGCACACACTCATTAAATAACAAATTGAGTGCAATAATAAACTGTTGATGAATCCATCGGCATATTAATGAAGTAGTTGAAGAAAATTATGTAAATGCTGCCAAATGCAGATTTGAGATGTAGGATAAGCCCGATAGTTCACTGATTGATCTGATGTACAATTGCTATAGCACTGATCTGCATTTGCAAACAAAAAACTGAGTTATAAAGGAACTAGATAGAAACATAGAAAATAGGTGCAGGAGTAGGCTATTCGGCCCTTCGAGCCTGCACCGCCATTCAATATGATCATGGCTGATCATCCAACTGTACCTGCCTTCTCTCCATACCCCCTAATCCCTTTAGCCACAAGGGCCACATCTAACTCCCTCTTAAATATAGCCAATGGACTGGCCTCAACTACTTTCTGAGGCAGAGAATTCCACAGATTCACCACTGTGTGTAGCAATGTTACAAAATTTTGAGATTTTAAAAATCAAGTCTGCAATTTATCCCATCAGATAAAGCATAAAAAGAAGTTTAATTTGACACCTAATTTACTTTCATATCTTATGGCCATTTTCATACTCGGAAATGAGCATCTTGCTTCCCATTGCCTTTCAATTGACTTAACTCAAAAGCTGTGATCTGGAAAAGTTAAATGTCCATAACATTCTTAAAAATTAAGAGAACTCAATGAAATTTTCAGTTATTATAGATTGAAGCATTCTGAAACAAATATTAAACAATCTTACTTGGATGACCTGAAATTAAAGCATATAATAGTTAGTTATCTAATTGTAGCTAATTACAAAATTCAATGAGTAGATCTAAACATCTATCAATTTCTTAAGAAAAAATAAACTTTTTTAAAATTGCCTAAGTGTCCAAATAACATTCACACAATAATCCACAATATAACATAATTTTTAAATCTAATTTTCATGAATTTCTGGGCCAAATGGAAGGATTTTAGTGTTTTATGCCTGTAAATTAATGGCCATTTAAATCAACTAGCGAGTGGGTTTTAGCGGAATGCGGTGGATTGGAACGTTGCGGTTAGCAGTGAAGTCGGGGGGAAAAATACTGGGGGGGTTCATACATTTTTTGGGGAACCCATTTCGCAACATAAAAATATTATTAATGCCTCCCGAAAAACCAACTTTTAATATAAAAATAAACTATTTACCTTTTTTTCTTCCCTACGCAAAATGCTTCCGGTTGTCTGCGGTCACTGCTTTTGAAGGTGATTTTTAAATTACTCTAGTTAATAAATAATTTAGAGTAATTTAAAAATACCACCATTGATGAAATGTCGGAGCGATTTTTCTTCAGCAACCAAATCGCCCGACATTCATCGATTTGTCCTGCCTGTGGAAAAACGGCACTTTAAGCCCGCCCCCCTCTGCAAGGCGCGAAAGTCGCGCACACGGGGAGCGGCAGAAGTGCAGCGCCGGTAAAGGTAAGTTTTGTAACATACCTACTGTGTGTGAAAAATGTTTTTCTCATCTCTGTCCTAAAAGACTTCCCCCTTATCCTTAAATTGTTAAATAGTTCCAATGTAAATGTGTACCTGAAATTATGTTTGATAGATTGGAAGACTACACTGTGCCCAGATGAAAGGCTGAGATGCAGCTGCTCAAACTTGTGAACAGTGTAGGAAGTCGTACACTGATCCAAGTTGGATGGAAAATTGATTACTAGCAATTGTGACCTTGTCATCTTAGCAGACAAAATGAAGGTGCTCTGGGAAACAATGACCATACCTTGGGGTTAATTGCTATTAATGCACATCAATGATTTGACAAAGGCATGCATTGATGCAAATTTGAGGAATGAGTTTGAGGAATAATGTGGTCAATTTGATACACTTTTAAAAAAAGTCACTTTACTGTAAGCAGAGATTTGGTGTGTGTGTGTACATCCATGCGTTCCGACCACCTTGGAAATGTATTCTGTTTTTCCACTTGCAGGGTTGTGGCACAAAGGATGCTGCTTTGATCAGAGTTATAGTTTCCCGCTCCGAAGTGGATTTGAAGGATATTGAAGCAGAATACAAAGCTAAATATGGCATATCACTTTACCGTGCCATTAAGGTAAGCTTTCACTCTTGCACCAGATGCTGTAGTTCTGTAGATGTAGTTCATATTAACCAAAGTGGCAGAAACCAAGAACTGCAGTGTGGCTACCACAAATCGTTACGGTTTGTAAAGATGAAAGAAGTGTATGTAGAATTGTAATGTCGGTGAGGAGAAATATTAATTTAATTGGGATACTATATAACAGACCCAACCAATTTTGAGGGAGCTACAGCTGATGCATGAATATAATTTAAACCTCCAGGAGTCCTTTGGAATTCTCAACTATTTGGCTAATAAAAATTAGTTGTATGGACAAACAAATGCTATTCTCCCTGCCTTCCCTTCTCTCAATACTTCCAGTCACCTACACTAGGGCAATGTGGTGGCCAATGAACCTATTATTCCAGTTGGATTATAGGAGTTAGTGGGATCATCCAGAGGAATCATTGAGGTTTGGAATAACATGCAAGTTCTAACACCAGGGATCTTGACCTGCTGCTGTGAGGCAGTAACTGAACCACTGGTTCCCAAATATTAGGGCCTTGACTCATTGTTAGTGACTCATAAATGGGCCTTTCTGGTACTAACTGGACAAATTCAGAAACATTTTTAGCTAGATGTAGGCAGCACAAAGAATTGTACAGACACTGAGCATTATTCACCCATTGCTTTGAGGTTTTCATTTGGATTCAAAATGCCAAATATTATAACAATGTGGATATGGTCCAAATATATGCATATTATATAAATGTGTCCACATGAACCACTACAATGCATTGTGATTATAACGAGGTTATTGTACATCTGGAAAAATTGAACCACTGATATGAAATATCAAGATATTGGCCTTAGAATGAGCACAACATACTTGCCAGAAGATTGGGCAGGCCTGGCATCAGTATGTTTGTACTCAGTAGCTTGGGTTGTAGGATTTATGAAGAAATTAATAGGATATTTTCACTCTTGGGAAGCCTAACCCTAATGCACTTGAAGCACTTACCTATTGGATAGTGATATCACTTTAAGTATTTGAAGTTCAAGTGAATTTCATGAAACCAGCTACTGGAGGAACTTGGAAGGTTTGGGCAGCATCTACATAGGCAAAAAAAATGATTGTTTAAGGTTAAGACCCTGAATCAATACAGTGCATGGAAATTGGCCAATACAAAATGGGTGATGAGTGCAACCAGATGGAGGGGATGATGGGTGGGGGGGGGGGGGGGGGGGTGGTAATGGAGCCTGAAGATTGTGTGTAGATGCAAGCTGCAGATTGTAGAATTTTTAAGGAAGATGAGTGGAACCATGGAGAGAAAGTGGGTGGATAGTAACATTGGTGGTGGGAGGGGGGGGGGGGGGGCTAGATAACCTGTGGGTTGTGAGGATGATTGGCAGATAGAACAAGGTGATGAGTGGGCTGGCATGACATATTTGTGAGTCCCTCAGTGGACCAGAAGAGGGAAAATGTGTAGGTTACACAAATTAGAGAATTCGATGTACATGCTTTGGAACATGAGTTTTTTAAACTGCAACCATCTGTTTGCTTCCAGCCACTGACTGACAGGAGTTCTTTCAGATTTTGGTACACATTTGCACAGTTTCACAATGAGGCTTAAATTAAAGTTTAATCTAATCATTTGTATTAATAGTATTCTCTCATCCTTACTATCTTTGAAAAAGCTTTGATACTCTGGTGGAAAAACTAATGATAGAGCCTGCAAGGATAAAAATGCTGGAATAAACTGGGTTTCTTTTCTCTCCACAGAATGAAACCAAAGGTGACTATGGGAAAATTCTGCTTGCTCTCTGTGGAAGCAAGGAGTAATATTTGCTGAACAGGGCTTCAGCTCTTTTGGAGAAATTAAAGACAATGCAATGATATAGCTCATTTGTAAAATCATAACTATATTGTACTTGGTGCAAATAAAACTTCTATTAACCAAATCTCCACTTTCTCAATGAATAACTCTTTCATGCTAAGGCATTAAAAGTAACATAATTCTGAAGATGAGTTTAGATGCGAGTAGGTTGAGAAAGTATTTGGACCCTTGTACACAAGCAAGAACCTACAATAAGCTAATATTAGAGGGTACAAATTGAGGAGTGGGGTGATGCTGTGAAGAGTCTAGACAGGATTTATAATTTTTTTTGGGGGAGAACAAGAGAATCTTTGAGGGTCACATCACATATAATTTCAGACATTTCACAGAGATAAATGCTCGGTGTACCTGGTCACATTCCCAACTTGCATGAATTAACTGGCTGGAGTTTTAGCAGACATCTTCAATCTTGCTACTGTGGTCTAAGGTCCCCATTGTTTTAAAAGGACATCCATTGTCCAAGAACAAGACGATATATCTCATTGATTACTGACTGGTAGCTATGTCCATTAGTAAGTGCTTTGAGATTGATTAGAACACTGAGCACTTGTTATCTGCCTCTAATAACCCAAGGCCCATTTTAATTCACTTGCATGTTGATAGCAGTTATAATCTTGGGTACACAAAATGTTGGGGAAACTCAGCGGGTGCAGCAGCATCTATGGAGTGAAGGAGATGGGCAACATTTTGGGCCAAAACCCCTGTTCAGACTGATGGGGGCGGGAGGAAGAAAGGAAAAAGGAGGAGCCCGAGGGAGAGGTGGGAAGGGGAGGAGACAGCAAGGGTTAACAGAATTGAGAGAATTCAATGTTCATGCCAAGAGGATGCAGACTCCCCAAGCGGAATATGGGGTGCTGTTCCTCCAATTCGCGGTGTTGCTCAGTCTGGTCATGGAGGAGGCCCAGGACAGAGAGGTCGGATATGGAATGCGAAGGGGAGTTGAAGTGCTGAGCAACCGGGAGGTCGGGTTGGTTATTGCGGACCAAGCGGATGTGTTCGGCGAAACGATCGGCAAGCCTCTGCTTGGTCTCACCGATATAGATTAGTTTTCATCTAGAGTAGCGGATGTAATAGATGAGGTTGGAGGAGGTGCAGGTGAACCTCTGTCAGACCTGGAACGACTGCTTGGGTCCTTGAATGGAGTGGAGGGGGGAGTTAAAACAAGTGTAGCATCTCTTGCGGTTGCAAGGCAAAGTGCCTGGGGAAGGGGTGGAGCGGGAGGGAAGGCAAGAATTGACAAGGGAGTTGCGGAGGGAGCGGTCTTTGCGGAAGGCAGACGGGGAGCTGGGAAGATGTGGTGGAGTCACGTTGGAGGTGGTGAAACTGGCGGAGGACTATGTGTTGTATGTGCTGGCTGGTGGGGTGAAAGGTGAGGACCAGAGGGACTCTACAGCAGTTACAATCTTGCTGGCTCTTCACTGTTAGACCACTTGGGCAACATTAACACATGTATCAGGCTCTTTCATTGACTATAGGGCCTGTCCCACTTGCAAGCGATTGCATGTGTTTGGCGCGACTAAACGGAAGCGGAATTCGCGCGTCATGTAATTCACGTCATTCTCACCAATGAGCTGGGCAGGAAGCGGGCGGACTGAATTTGGGTGTTGCACGGCGTCAGGCGGGGACATCATCGCGCAACGCCACATGCTAGGCATATGCCGTCACGACGCTGCGTACGCCCTCAATGCGCCTGCGGGCCAACAGGCCGTTGGCGCGCAGAATTTTCGGACAGTGTCAGTTTTTTGGAGCCCCGCGCGATGTCGGGACCAGCCCCGCACAACTCCATACGCCTCCGCGCTTGGAAGTGGGACCGGCCCCGTGCGGCCCATACGCCTCAAGCGACCACGTTTGGTCGCGCCAGCTGCATGCAAGTGGGACAGGCCCTTTAAGCTTGGCATTCAACACCATTCCTTCTGAGGGGATGATCACCTTGTTCGGGGTGTACAACAGACCTGAATAGTCAATGGGAATTAGAAGAACAAATATGCCAGGAAATTGCAGACAGCTGCAGGTCAAATAAGGTTGTTGTAAGGGAATTTAACTTTCCCAATATTGACTGGGAAAATCATAGCGTGAAGGGTTTAAATAGGGTGCAATTCCTCAAAAGTTTTTCAGAGTTTTCTCAAGCAGTGTGTAGAAGCTCCCACGTGAAAGGGAAACGCTGGATCTAGTATTGGGGAAATTGGGAAGGGCAAGTTAATGAAGTGTTTGTGGATGAGCCTTTTGGGACCAGTGACCACAGTTCGATTAGATTTAAGATATTTATGGATAGGGACAGAGGGCTCACGTGTTAAAATGCTCAACTGGGGTAAGGCCAACTTTGAGGGTATGAGTGAAAGTCTCACTTAAGTTGACTGGAGTAGGTTATTTGAGTGGAAAGGAACATCAGTCAAGTGGGATGGTTTTAAAAGTGTACGTCCCTGTTAGAATAAAGGGCAAAGCAGGCAAACGTAAGGAAACGTGGCATTGAAAATTAGGCATTGGTCAAAAACAAGAAGGATGCATGGGACAGGTATAGGCAGCTGGGATCAAGTGCATCCCTGCAGGGGTTTGGGGAACTAAGGAGTGAACTTCAAAAGGAAAAAAAGGGCCAGGAAATAGCTTTGGCGAGTAATAGTAGGAACAATCCGAAAATATGTTATAAATACAAAAAGGTAATGAGAGGAGATTGGGACCTCTCAGGAATCAAAGTGGTCACCTGTGTGGAGCCACAGGAGATGGGCAAGGTCCTCAAGTATTTCTCCTCTGTATTTACTGAGGAGAAAGACAGTAGGATGGAGGACAGTTAATGTTCCTGCCAAAGAAGAACTGAAGGTGCTGTCGTGTTTGAAGATAGACAAATCTCCAGGGCCTGATCAGATATTTCCGAGGACATTGGTGGAAACTAGAGTGGAAATGACGGGAGCCCTGGCTGAAATTTATGAGTCCTTAAATACAGGAGAGGTGCCTGAAGATTGGGTGGCAAACGGTGGACCTCTGTTCAAGAAGGGCTGTAGGTAAAATGCTGGGAACTATAGGCCAGTGAGCTTAACATCTGCAGGATGATAGGAGGAGTGGTTAGCAAGGGCTACGTCACTACTGTTAAAGGTGTACACACATATCATCTACAGCTGGGTCTCTATTCCTTGGATGGTATGGGCTGTACGGCCTGTTTCCACACTATCACTATGACCCTATGATTCTAAACTTGTCAAATTCAGAACTAGATCTCTAATCCTTTCTTTACAACTGCATCCTTGACTTCTTCATTGGCAGAGCTTGATTAGTACATCGTGGGAACAATGCATTCTTCTTGTCCAGCGACACATGATGGGGCAACGGTAGAGTTGCTTCTTTACAGTGTTTGGAGACGCGGGTTTGATCCTGATTACGCATGCTGTCTGTAAAGAGTTGTACGTTTTCCCTGTGATCATATGGATTTTCTCTGATATCCGGTTTCTTCCCACACTCCAAAGACGTACAGGTTTGTAGGTTAATTGGCCTGGATTTGTATACTTGGTATAAGAGTAAATTGTCCCAAGTATGTGTAGGATGGTATTAATGTGCAGGGATCGCTAGTCAGCGATCCCTGCACAGGTATGTCTATTTGGAGTTAGTACATTCTCCTTGTGAACGTGTGGGTTTTATCCAGGTGCTCAGGTTTCTTTCCACACTCAAGGCATACAGGGATTTGTAGGTTAATTGGCTTTGGTAAATTGTCCTTTGTGTGTCGGTTAGCACTGGTGTACAGGTCATCACCGGTCAGTGTGGACATGTTGGTCTGAAGGGTCTATTTCTATGCTATATCTCTCTAAAGTAAAGTCTAAAGAGGGAGATGTATGATCTGAGTGGGGCCAGAATAATATTGCTGAAAATCAACAAGGGAAAGCGGAAGAATCTTGTTCCTGTCTTAAATAGTGGGATGGCATTAACAGCGTTAAGTTCCTGGGCATACACATGTCTGATCTGTCATGGGCCCAACATAATGATGCAATGACAAATGGAACTCACCAGCACATCTACCTAGTTTGTTATTTTTCATGTTGCCAAATATCATCAAAGACTGACCCCATACTGGCTCCACTCTTCACACTGCTGCAATCAGGAAGAAGATGCAGGAGTCTCAAAAACATTAGCTTTAGGTTCAAGAATTGGTTCCCACCAACCATTAAGTTCTTGAACCATCCTGCACAATTATAACCACAACCTACTTCAATACACCACCATGGACCTTTCACCATATTTGCTCTGTATACTTTGGTTCGTTGACTTGTAAATTGCTTGTTCTAAGCTCTAACAAAGCGCAATTACAGTTCAACTACTGTACCTATCCCACCACGGGTTTGATCCTCTTATCTGCCTGATCAAGCCCTCTAGACCTCGCTCAAACAGAGACACTCAAGAAGGTCATGCAGTCCCAAGCGCTCCCCCAGATTGACGCTGGACCTCGTGGTAACGGACTTTTATATGTCCCAGGACCTCGAGGGGCCGAACCACATGGGGGTGGTCTGTTAATAATCCGATTACAGATATCGATTAACCTCATACATAACAGACATTTCCCTAACCCAATAATACAGCAGCTAATACATTGTATAAGAAAGAAAGCTCTTGAATGAAGCAAACAAGAACAAACATTGAAACATGTGCCCTGAGATTCAAACAATTTTTCCAAGGCTCAACAATTTGACCAATCATCAATTAACAGGATGACCGTCTTGCAACATTATTTATACTGTTTACAATGCTTTTGCAGCGATTCAATAGAAATGATGCACTTAAGGTTAGTTTGCAAAACCACTATACATGTTATCAATTTAAGAGAAACAGGAGAACACCCGGACCCCTTACAATCCTGCATATCAGTCTGAGCCTAGACTGGCTGGCACCAATCAAAGCCAGTAAAGTTCTGCTGACAAGGGTTAAGCAAGTGCAGGAATCCTGCATTTTATGATGTCTTTAATTCAGCCAATATTAACAGACTATCATGCTCTGCTTTACTGGGAATAACTGAATTTGGATATTTAAAGGTTTCAAAGGTCTGTTTATTATCACATGTACTAATTAAGGTATTTATTATCACATGTACCAACAAGACACAAAGCTACATAAAAGTGAACATAAACACCCACTACAGCAGATTCCCCACATTCCTTACTGTGATGGAAGGCAATAAAGTCTAATCTTCTTCCCTCTTTATTCTCCCATGGTCGGGGCAGTCAAGCCATCTGCAGTCGGGGTGATTGCAGCTCCCACGTCAGGGTGATCGAAGCTCCCGCGATCGGGGCGGTCAAAGTTCCTGCAGCCTAGAGCTCCCGAAGTCGATCCCCGATAGCCACCGCCAGCTCCACGATATTAAGTCCGCAGGCTCCCGCGGTTGGAGCTCCTAAAGTCGGTTCTCAGTTAGAGGCTGCCAGCTCCACGATGTTAGGCCGCAGTGCAGACGTAGATACGATATGGGAAAAAAATCACATTTCCGTCGAGGTAAGAGATTTTTTTAAAGTTTCCCCCAACTCCACTTCCCCCACCCCCCACATAAAAAAAGGTAAAGAACACTAAAACATACATTTAACTACTAAAAAAAAACAACAAAGGAAAGGGACGAGACAGACTATTGGCGAGGCATCCCCTGTAGCGGTGGTATTGTCTAATGTGCAAATATAAATTTCACTTTTCTGGATCATACCTTGTGCGTAGGACAAACACCTGTTATTCTGAGTTCAAATCAGGGTTACAATAGAAGTAAATGCTCATGTAGATGCATTGAAAGAAGTGTTTGATCAGATCTAAACTTCCAAGCTGGTGCTTAGCGTGGAACTGGAGCGTGGAGACAAACACTTTGGCCCAATTTGCCTACACCGACCAACAAGTCCCGTCTACACTAGTGTCACCAACCTGCATTTGGCCCATATTCCCCTAAACCTATCTTATCCATGTACCTGTCTAAATGTTTCTTAAACATTGTGATAGTACCTGCCTCAACTACCTCCTCCAGCAGCTCATTCCATATACCCATCACCTTTTCTGTAAAGAAAGTTACCACTCAGATTCCTATTAAATCTCTCCCCCCCCCCCCCCCCCGGTCACCTTAGCCCATGTCCCCTGGTTCTCGATTGCCCAACTCTTGGCAAAAGACTGCGTTTACCCAATTTATTCCCCCTCAGTGGGCAAGGCATCTATGGAGACAAGAAATAGGCGATGTTTCGGGTTGAGACCCTTCTTCAGACTGATGTCGGGGGAGGAGGAGAAAAATAAAGGAAGAGGCGGAGACAGTAGGCTTGTGGGAGAACTGGGAAGAGGGAGAAAGGAAGGACAATCTGAAATTAGAGAAGTCAATGTTCATACCGCTGGGGTGTAAACTATCTAAGCAAATTATGAGGTGCTGCTCCTCCAATTTGCGCTGGGCCTCACTCTGGCAATGGAGGATGTCATGACGATGAGTCATGATGATGATATGCAAACATCATGACCTTGGTATCAGCTGACCTGGAGGTCAGATCGCATGTATGCTGCGTAAGCCTAGGCAGGAGGCCATGGCTGAGTGAGATAATAAACACGGAGACCAAGGAATGTGACCTATAAATATTGTAACCTGTAAAATATTTTTAAATGGCGGTCACTGGAGCTGATTTCTTAGCACTTTGTGGAGTTCCACACTTCGATCCGACGGGTGATGCTAGTACCGTTAGCGTGAAGTGGAATGCTTGGCTGGAGGAATTTGAAGCTTACGCCGACACAGCGAGGGCTCTTTCTTGAGGAGAGTACGCCAGGGCAGAGAGCGCAGCGGAGAGCATTGCTTCTTTTCACCGCGGGCCCAGCAGTTTGAGAAATGTTAAAAACACTCCCTGATACCAGAATGATGGACGACTATAAGAAAGCTGTTGATGCTTTGAACAGTCATTATGTGACAATAGAAAATAGGTGCAGGAGTAGGTCATTCGGCCCTTTGAGCCAGCACCGCCATTCAATGTGATCATGGCTGATCATCCCCAATCAGTACCCCGTTCCTGCCTTCTCCCCATATCTCCTGACTCCGCTACTTTTAAGAGCCCTATCTTGCTCTCTGTTGAAAGCATTCAGAGAACCCACCTCCACCGCCCTCTGAGGCAGAGAAGTCCATAGACTCACCACTCTCTGTGAGATAAAGTGTTTCCTCGTCTCCATTCTAAATGGCTTACTCCTGATTCTTAAACTGTGGCCCCTGGTTCTGGACTCCCCCAACATCAGGAACATGTTTCCTGCCTCTAGCATATTCAAACCCTTAACAATCTTATATGTTTCAATGAGATGTCCTCTCATCCTTCTAAACTCCAGAGTATACACTCCCAGCTGCTCCATTCTCTCAGCATATGACAGTCCTGCCATCCCGGGAATTAACCTTGTAAACCTACGCTGCACTCACTCAATAGCAAGAATGTCCTTCCTCAAATTAGGAGACCAAAACTGTACACAATACTCCAGGTGTGGTCTCACTAGGGCTCTGTACAACTGCAGAAAGACCTCTTTGCTCCTATATTCGATTCCTCTTGTTATAAAGACCAACATGCCATTCGCTTTCATCACTGCCTGCTGTACCTGCATGCTTACTTTTGTGGTAGTGCCGAATGCTACATTTCAACACCATTTAGTCTGTAAAACAATGCAGGAAGAGGGCGAGACTGTTGCTCAATTTGTGACGAGACTCAGACAGATGTGTGTAGGATGCAAATATGTGGCTGCTGATGTGGAAAACCAGATATTGGATCAGGTTGTCCAGCAGGTCAGACAAGCTCAGGAGAAGGCTGCTAGAAAAAGAGAGATTGCAGCAGCACTGGAAGCTGTTGAGGGAGAATTTCACAGCTTGCAATTGAAAGATTCCAAGACTGGTCAAGTTAACCATCTGTCCTACGGTAGACCAAGAAGTATGCCCGATCGTGCGATTAAGTGTTACAGGTGTGGCAACAAGGGAAAGATGCATGTTGTCCAGTAAAAGGTAGAACATGTAGGAAATGTGGAGATAAAGATAATTTTGCAAGGCTTTAAAGGTATTACACGGTTTGACACAGCTCATAAAGTTTCATTGTATGTGGATTACCTGCTTCTGTACATCTCAAATCCAGTCAGCTCTCTCCCTGTGATTACGAATATTTTAGAACGGTTCGGTGCGTACTCTGGTTATAAACTTAACTACCAAAAAAGTGAGCTATTACCGATTAACTCATTGGCTAAGCAGCTCCCTCGCTCTTTAACCTCATTTAAATGGGCGGAGGACAGGTTTTGCTACCTCGGCGTTTTTATCACAACACCTATATCTGATATGTTCTGCACAAACTTCCTGCCTCTGGTTGAGAAAGCTGAAAGAGACTTTGACCGCTGGTCAGTTTTACCATTATCCCTCGCATCCCGGATAAATCTGGTCAAGATGATCGTCCTGCCCAAATTCCTGTATCTTTTTCAGCATGTCCCTATACTTATCACTAAATCTTTTTTTGATAAATTAGAAAGGAGAATATCTAAATTTTTATGGGGTAGCAAACCGGCTAGAATTCAAAAGACGATACTAGTCTCCTAAGTGACGGCGGTTTGGCACTTCCTGACTTTAGGCGATACTATTGGGCAGCTAACTTTCAAAAAATCCTGTATTGGATGAATGATGATTGCGACCACCTACTGACCTGGGTACACAGGGAAAAGGCGAGTTCACGTCTCCCGTTGCGGTCTGTTCTATGCTCCAAACTCCCCATTTCTACAACATCTGTGGGTGCAGGTCCAATTGCTTCCCTCTCGCTCAAGATTTGGAGTCAACTCAAGAAAAACTTTGGTTTACAAGGCCCTTCCATCTTGACCCCACTGCTTAAAAATCACACCTTTAAACCTTCAAGTACAGACTCCGCATTCAAAACCTGGCATAGTAATGGTATTAGTAGTATCAAAAACCTATACAAGGATGGCATTTTTTCATCCTTTGTGGAGCTTTCGTCCAACTACAGCCTCCCAAACTCCCACCTTTTCCGTTTTTCCCAGATATTGGATTTTGTGAAGAAGACATTCCCTCACTTCCCAAATCGCCCCCCTGAAACCCTGACCGATTCCATCCTAGCTCTAGATCCCAACCGGAAGAAATGCATCTCTTTTTTGTATAGCTTGTTGGGGTCGGTAATATTGAATCCTCATACCTCATGAAAAGCTGCATGGGAGGGCGAGCTGAATATGAAACTAACAGACCAGCAACAGGACTGCCTTGGATTTGATCCATTCTTCCTCTATATGTGCCCGTCATGGCCTAATCCAATACAAAGTCCGTCACAAAGTCCACTACACAAATGCAAGATTATCTACAATATACCCCGCTGTCAAGGACACCTGCAACCGATGTAATCAATCCCCTGCCAACCATAGCCATATGTTTTGGTCTTGCCCTAAGCTAGCAGCCTTTTCGAGGAGTGCTTTCGACGTGATAAGCAGAGCCTATGGCCAGACTATTCCTCCAAACCCACTGTCAGCTATTTTTGGTACTCCTCCCAACACCAACCTCTCTGTTGCGTTGAAGTGGGTCCTGGCTTTTACAACCTTGTTAGCTCGGAGACTGATCTTGCTTAACTGGAGGCTTACCTGTCCCCCGACACACGCCCGCTGGATCAAGGAGGTGCTCTACAATTTAAAGCTTGAAAAACTTAGGTTTCTCTCAAAGGCTCTACCAAAACATTCATAGATACATGGAACCCTTTCCTGGAACTTGTTAACTCTCTCAACTTGTTACCGGACTCGGAAGAGGACTGAGTGCCTTCCATCACTGCTCTGTCTTATTGCAGCTGCTCTCCCCTTAAACCCCCCCCCAACACCCCTTTTTAAAAAAAATTACTATATTTTTTTGTACAATTTGTTTTATTTATCTTACCGTATTTGTGTGGATGTGTACGTATGTGAGTGTTGTTTGTCCTCGTTTGGTTCCAACCTGATTCGGGTGGATTGAGGTGGGGGGGGGTAAGGGTAAGGGCTTTGAGGGTCGCTTACATACTGTTGCACAATTATGTCCTGACTATCACTGTCTGTTATCATTGTATGTATGCAAATTGCTGTGAAATTCAAATAAAAAGATTTAAATAAAAGATAATTTTGCAAAGAAATGTAAAAGTAAGACCAGGGACAAGACAAGTGATTACAACATGAAAGGGAAGTCCAGTGAAAAGAAAGACAGACCTTGGCAGAAAAAGAAGGGTCATGTCCATCACATAGAAGGTGATTTTGGAAGTGATGAAGACAGTGATGAAGCTGGTGAGCATGCTGTTAAAAGGAATTATCAGTTTGCATTGAATGAGAGCCATCACGAGAAAGTTGCAGTGACCATCATAGGTGTTACAGTGCCAGTGATTGTAGATTCTGGTAGCGACAGCAATGTAATTGACAGATTAAGAATGCTTGAAACAGCAGAAAATCAAATGCACGTCAAAGATGTGTAGAAGGAAGTTATATCCATACACCGCATCTAAACCATTGCAGACCATTAGATGTTTCATGGCTAAAATAGAAGTAAAACATAGAGAAAATGAAGCAGAATTTGTGGTGATAGAGGAGAAGGGAGAACCTCTGCTGAGTAGAAATACAGCTCGAGAGCTGGGAGTGCTTCACATCGGAGTGCAAGTAAATTCAGTGCAGTTATATGATGACATGGGGCAGGCATTTCATTCAGTATCCCAAGGGATTGGAAAATTAAAAATGTCAAACCGATAGCTCAACCGGTGCGGAGAACGCCATATGGACTTCGTGGAAAAGTAGAAGCTAAAATCAAGGAGTTGGTTGATCAGGACATAATTGAACCAGTTGAACGTTCGACACCATGGGTCAGTCTAGTTGTGATTGTACCGAAACTCAATGATGACATTAGACTGTGCGTTGACATGAGGAGAGCCAATGAGGCAATAATCAGAGAAAGATACCTTCTCTGTTCACCACCTGCGTTGCAGCGTGCTGCCTCTGGAACTCTGGTCACCACCTCGGAAATGTCGTCTGGCCCCTCTGAATCAGTAGCTCTTGATGGAATATGGGCAACTTCGTTTTGTGTGTCCCTGGACATGTACTTTTTGAGGCTTGATACATTTCTCTTGTAGATAACACCTTCTGGAGACTTGACTGTCACCATGCTGCCGCTCCTCGATACAACATTGTATGGTTCACAATGGTAAGGAGTGTTTATATTAATTTAAAGTTTAATTCTGGTAAAGGAGGGATGTCATGACGATGAGTCATGATGATGATATGTAAATACCATGACCTTGGTATCAGCTGCCCTGGAGGTCAGATCACATGTGCGCTGTGTAAGCCTAGGCAGGAGGCCATGGCTGAGTGAGATAATAAACACAGAGACCAGGGAATGTAACCTATAAATATTGTGTCAGTATCATTATTATTCCACATCTGAGGCCAAGATGTGACAGAGGAGGCCCAGGTCAGATTCTGAATGGGAGGGGGAGTTGAAGTGCTGAGCCACAGAGAGATCAGGTTGGTTAGTGCGAACTGAGCGGAGGTGTTGGGCGAAGCGATTGTCGAGCCTGCGCTTGGTCCCGCCGATGTAGAGAAGTTGACAACTGGAACAGCGGATGCAGTAGATAAGGTTGGAGGAGGTGCAAGTGAATCTCTGCCCCACCTGGAAAGACTGCTTGGGTCCTTGGACGGAGTCGAGGGGGGAAGTAAAGCGACAAGTGTAGCATTTCCTGCGGTTGCAAGGGAAAGTACCCAGGGAGGAGGTGGTTTGGGTGGGAAGAGACGAATTGACCAACATCCCCCCCCCCCATGATGCTGTGCCAATAGTGACCTCAAGGGGGCTGAACTGGTAAATGGATTAAAAGAATTCACTTGCAAAGAGCAAATGATCAAAAAAATCGGTGGCCAGGATGAGTTAAAAACTGCGACAGGTGTGAACCGAATAAAAACTACTTTCATGCTCATTAGTGTAAGGTGCATTCAGCCCACAGAAGCTTTCACTTTACAGCCGACGGATGACGGCGCTATTATGTTGTTACTCAAGGGCTGACTCATAAACGCACGTTGACTGTGAGGGGGTGGCGACCAAAGCTACTAGAGGAAGTATCTATAAGTGCGACGGCTCCCATGCGGTGGGCTGCAGCCAGCACTTGCTACACGGACCCACTCTACCTCCCTCCCTCATTCATTGTCCTGGGACGTTCCGCCGCTCGTGACTCCCAGGCCGCGTTCCAGCCAATTCCAGGAGCCGCCGGCTCCGTGCATCTTAGCTGCTCCAGCATGCTGCAGTAAAAACTGAAATCAAAATCGTCCTCAGCCTGCTCCAGCGAGCACCCGGATAAGTTAGTATAACCACATTGTCTCTGCGTTGCGGTCTCAGAAAATATTTTGTCAGGGCGAATTTGTCCTTTGCGGATGGACCACGTAATAAGCGTCTGCAAGGGTTCAGTCACGCTTCTTAAAAGGGCAATGGCCTAGGAATTCCTTACGCGCTTAAGAAATAGGTGCTATGCCACGTCAGTGCACAGTTCTCGGCAGCAGTATTCAGCGATGCCTGAAAGCGTCCACGTTTTGGGCGGGGGAGAAAACGGGAACATCTGAGGGAGGAGCCTCAAGTGGTCGTAGGCACCAATCTCACAGTTCTAAAAACCAAAGGTCAATACTCCACCTGCATTTTTGAAAAGGGCCTGCTACAAACGGCTTTTCTTCCCTGGTTCTGTTAAAAGGATTAAGATGGGAGAATGTTTAACATGCGATTAGTATCATAATAATATCAGCTGCAAAGGGAAGGGAAGAGGTGGCGAGGAGTAAACACTAAACAGGATGCACATAATACGGGCCATGAGGCTCCCCACGAATAATGATAGCTATTAACCAACACTGAAGGAAACCTTGACTCTCAACTTTAAATCCACGTCAATGCAAATGGACAGTATTGTTCTCAGGCTTTAGATAAGCTATTTTTTTTTGGTAAAAAAATACATCAGTTTGATGTGTTGAATATGGCTGGTGGACTGCAAGTTGAAGACCAGAAAAACTATCCTTGTTCTGTCCAAGGAGGGGAGAAAGGGGGAATGAGAACAGATCTAACAGACACAAAGGACAAATGGATGAGGGACCAGACTATGAAGAGGGAGGGGCAACACGTTTACTAAAGAAATGTTTTTTGTACTTCTGACTTTGTCATTGCATATGCCTAATGGCCTCTGAGCATACGTGCTGGGGTGACCACAGTTTTGGAGGGTCACGACTGATAATTTAGTTTAAATGTTGGTTGGGAAAGATTTTGGTGTCTATTGTCTTTAAGAATCTATTAACATGTCTCATCACTCCTTCTCTGCTCAATGCCTCTATATGGCATTACTCAACTGTTGTCATATTATTTACTTGCTATATTTTTCCATTCATAAATTCCAGCATGCCCTGTTCTTACAAACAGCATTATGCCAACACGACCCCCCCCCCCCTCCTGTTTTTTTCTATACTTTGCAGGAACCATTGAGTTCATTGTCAATGCAATCTCTCAGAGCAATCTTCATCAATCTCACTTGTCCACATATTACTCTAACCTATTCTCTCACTCATGCCATTAACCAATGCACCTACCACCAATCTCCAATCAGTGGTAATTTGCAACACCAATTAAACTGCCAGCAAGTTCTTGGGGTGAGGGAGAACATGGGAGGGCCTGAGGGAAACTCATGTAGTCGCAGATGAATATGCACATATTGCGAGAGAGGTCGGCCTTGAATCTTGGTCACTTGAGTTATGGGCCTTGTCCCACTTAGGCGACTGCAGGAGACTATGCAGTCAGCATATGGTCGTCACATGTAGGTGGGTCACTAGGAGGTCCTAGTGGGTTGCCAGGAAGTCAATGGTTCTCGTAGGTTGTAGCCGGCGCTGACCGGTGAATTTCATTGGCTCATTGGGAAAAAAAACGTAAGCAGTAGTTAACAGAACCAAGGAAAACCGACCGGTAATGTTAATGTCTGCCGAGTTTCCCAGCCGTGTATCTCTGGCTTCTTAAAAGTCAGAAGGAGTCTCCACTCCTTCTCCCCCCTCTCCCCCCTCTTTTAAAGGACTTACCGTACACTGTGCTTTAGCCGTCTTAATTACAGCGCCAACCTTCCTGTTCATTGCAATGTGTGTCTGTATCACCTTGGCTTTGCACCATGGGAATTTCACTCAGACAGCGCTCCCCCGCTTGCCCTGTCCCCCGCCTGCATAACGGGCCGGTGAAGGAAGCGATGTCTGTGTGTGTGTTCCACTCTGAAAGTCGCCATTCCAGTTGCCGGTTTTTCAGGCGACTGCCAGCAACTTGACAGCCAGCTGTCGCCTGAAAAATCGCCTAAGTGGGACAGGCCCATTAGGGTGCAGCTTATTTGCTGCACCACCAAGTCTCTCTCTGTCGATGATCTTGACTTTGTGGAATTACATTACTCTCCCAAAAATGTTAAAAGGTCTTGCCCTAAATATCACTATCTCTCTGCAGGCTCTACCACATTCCAACTCTTAAATCCCCAAGTTTGGTCCCTTTTGCAAAATTCACTCCCTTTACTATTGCTGGGTGAATTTTCAGTTACATGATAATTGGAACACTAAATCCTTCTTCCTGCTTAACATATTTCTCATCAATTAAATCATCATAATAAATCATCATAAATAGTTTGTTTATTTGACAGTGTCAATTAACGCTTTTTCTGAATAGGAAGGGAAAGCAGAAATAAATCAATTTGTTGGTGTATTTGCCTGATGGAATTGTTATTTAGAATGCCATATCTCTGATTTATAAACGTAACCTGTTTTAATGCAACTCAAAATGATAAATGAGCATGAGTTTGTACACTGAAAAGATTTAAATACATTTCACCTTTTTATCTGGTAGCAAATCTAAATTGAAAGCTTTTGCAAATATTACATTTTACTCCAAGCATTTATGCAATTTTAATTAATATTTGGGAAATAATAAAATGATGACCATTCAGTAACTTAATGAGGGTTACACAAAAAGCTGGAGAAACTCAGCGGGTGCAGCAGCATCTAAGGAGCGAAGGAGATAGGCGACGTTTTTGGTCGAGACCCTTCTTCATACCTTCTTCAGTAACTTAATGACTTTTGTTTCAAAGTGCTTCACAGCCAAATAATTAAGTTTGAACTGCAGTAACTCTTAAACTCTTCCACAAGCAGAAATTGAGATAAAGGACCAGTTCACCTAGTTTGCTGTTGGCTAACTTGGATTACAATACTAAAAGCGTGTTCATTTGGATTTTTGAATATTTGTTCAAAGTAAAAAAAATGTAATATATGTGAATAGTGGCATTGACTGGCATTGTAACGTAATTAACTCTTTCATGACTCCAGGTTCAAGGAAGTTGATCTTTTGGTGTTGATTAGATTAAGTGTCTGGTTTAGTAATCAAATTATACTCAATATTTTTTCGTTAACAACCATTGACTACTAAAACTGATGTTAAGTTACATTTGTATAAAGAAACTGATGGTTTACAGTATGTCTAAAATATTTGCGCAGTTCTTAATGAATCGTATTTTTTGTTGTTGCAGATATTGAATTCATCACAAGAAAGAGATTAGTTTACCCTTGATGACATCTGTTTGAAATGGCGCCCTTCAAAATGAAACTATTTGGCTTACTGTACTTTGTACAGGGAATGCCCTATGGACTACAATCCAATTTATTACCAATTTATCTGAGGACATTTGGACTTTCATTTACCAAAATCAGCTTGACCAAATTGTTATTTTTTCCCTGGTCACTTAAGATACTCTGGGCTCCATTTGTGGATCAATATGGAACAAAATGGAAATGGCTGCTGTGTAGCATGTTTGGATTATTTTTATGTTGTCTAGCAATGTCCAGATTGATTCCGGATACGGATTTCCCGGCAATGGCCTTCATTTTGTTGCTGATGAATTTCTTTGCTTCAATTCAAGACATTGCTGTGGATGGCATTGCAGTTCGTTTGCTTAGCAGTGAGGACATTGGTTATGGCAATACCATCCAGGTTGTAGCCTATAAGATGGGCTCTCTTATTGCAGGAGCCGGGCTATTAACCGTGATCGACTATATTGGCTGGAATATGCTTTTCATATTATTCTGTGTTGTCTATGCTGCTGCTATGTTTTTTTCTTATTTCACACCTGAAGAGGAAGATACCTCTGAAACAAAAAACAGTTGTTCTGTGCTAAATCCCTGCAAAATATTAGGAGAGATCCTTAAAGTGCCTGGAACAGTTTGGAATTTGATTTACGTCATGATCTACAAATTGGGTAAGTGCATCCAGCATAATACTATAATATACGATAATGACGTTATAATTTGGATAGATACATGGACAGGAAAGGTTCAGAGGGATATGGGCCAAACACGGATAGATGGGACTAGTGTAGAGTAGGCTCTACACTACAAAATGCTGGAGGAACTCAGAGGGACAGGCAGCATCTCAGGATAGAAGGAATGGGTAATGTTTTGGATCGAGACCCTTCTTCAGATTGAGAGTCAGGGGAGAGGGAGACACGAAGATATGGAAATGTAGATTGTCGGCGTGGGTAGGTTGGGCCGAAGGGCTTATTTGTTTCCATGCTGAATGACTCCAAGACTATAATTATCAATAAATAATAATTTTCCAATTCTTCTAAATTTCCTTGCGTAGAAATACATCTTTACAGTTGTTCAGTCATGTCAGCACACTGCTTTCAAAATTCACTGCATTGACTTCAAATAATTTTGAAATCAGGGAACAATGCACCGATGTAGCATTATGGTTAAATTAAAACACAAAATGCTGGGAGCACCCACCAGTTTGGCAGCATCTGTGGAATATAGTTAGAGTGCCACCAGGTATAGTTTATACCACCAGGGGCGCTGCACGATTGGCAGCCCCGCCAACAATATCTGTTTTTTTGTCTTTTTTAAATTTTTAGTGTGTGTTAAGTTTGTGTAAATGTTGTCCGGTTTATTTTATGTGGGGGAGGGGGAGGGGGTCGGGGGAAACTTTTTTTCAGTTTCTTATCTTCCGGGAGATGTGATTAATTTTCGGATCGCATTCTCGGGCCTCTCTGTGGCCTACCATCGATGGAGCTGGAGGCCTCCTCGGATTGACTTGAGCCCTGCAGCACCGGACATTAGGACTGAACCTTGATCTGCTCGATGATCAGCTGTCCTCGTTCTTCTAAATTCAAGTATAGGCCCATTTCCATGATTATTATTTCTGTAATCTGAATCTGTTTAATCTTTCCTTCTAGGACAACCATCCCATCTCTGGAATTAATTTGGCAAATCTTTCTGGCACTTCCTCTCCTTCAAGCATATCTTTCCTTAGGTGGAGGGATCAGATCAGACCATAATATTTTTGTTTCTATCTTTGAAGATGCAATATGGCAATTTAGTCTTGCACACATTTGCCTTCCGAATTACTTGTTGTACATGCAAAAGTTCTCATTGTTTAAAACAAAATTCTATCAGAATAGAAAACATGACTTCACCTTTTTCCACATTATCTTCTATCTACCATGTTCTCGCTATTCGTTAACCTTTTCCATCATTCGTCCATCAATTTTCAATGCCGCAATTCAGTCATACCCTTTACCTAACTGCCTCTCTTTTATTAACAAAGAAACACTCCAATTGTTTATTAACGTTTTCCCGATTGTTGTTTCTAAAAGCTTCCTCACCAACAACTGACTGATCTATAGTTATTGGACATGTCCTTGTTCTTCTTCTTGAAGAGGGATGTTACTTTTACCAACCTTCCGTTATATTGAGAAAATTGGAACATTAAGTCTTCCGCAGTTGTTGCCTCTACCTCACTAACAATCTAGGATGCATCCTAGATGGAGTTTTTATTTTAAATATATCAGATTTTTCTCATAGCTAATTTCAATCAATTTTTAGTGTAGATATATTTGAAATAAAAACAGGTAAATATTATGATTTTAAAATGGTAAATTAATTAGACAAAATGCTGTTATTATCTCTGCTGTTAAGGACAGTTCACCACTTATTATTCTTTTTACATTTTACTTATTACTTTTTTATGTGCATCTAGTAAATTAAAAATCTTAAACTGGCATACTTAATGTTTAACACGGCTCTACCTAAACATATTCTAGACGAAGTGCAGAGAGATTAATCGATCAATATTTCTGCATTCTAAAAAAATAAGATTCTAGCAAATTGTCGTTTCTCTCGAGAAGGTTTATCAAATTTCTACTCTATCAGTTAGCTATACACAGTCCTTACGTTTTCTTACAATTTTGTGATTTCAATCTTTGTTGCTCACTCACCACATAGCATAACAAGAAACATTCTGTGCTCCAAATATTCTCCCCTTACTGATGACTACAAACAACCAGCCCTGTATCTGATAAAGCAAGTGCAGAAATTCCTTACCTTATTCCATTAATCCAAATATAAAACTAATCAAAAAGTACATATAAATAATTATGAATAATCGCCGTGGTATTTAATTGGCCCATTGCTTTTATCTTGTATACCCTGACACATCTGTCTAGGCTCCTGAATATTCCCACTCTCAGGTACACCCTCTGTCACAGTTCATTGCTTACTAATTCATGAATTGAGCAATACATGTCAGCATGTGCACACAGATCTCATTGTGGCCTCTTTTGCTTTGTTGCCCTTGGCAGTTTATATTTCCTGCTATATCTTGCATAATATTTCCTGCTATATTCTGAAGGGATGCAATTTAAAATGTGACAAAGAACCAAACAGTGAATTCAGGCAGAACTGCAAAGGTCATGGGTGTTATTCTATGTGTAACACTTATGCAAAATGTGTAACTCTGTACAGAAGGAACTTGAAAGAAGATGTCATTATTGAATTTGAAATCTTCATTGAAAAAATACTTTTGCAAGCCAGATATTAATTTTATTTGCGATTCAACGTTAATATAATTGTGATTAACAATGGTAAGATATTTTTCAGATCAAGTGATAACTATATTTTAAGCATTTCAAAAAATATATATATCTGGGATTCCAATAACATTTTAAGCAGTAAAGCACATGAAGATGGCAATGGGACTTGTATCAACCATATTATAAACATAGAAAATAGGTGCTGGAGTAGGCCATTCGGCCTTTTGATCCAGTACCACTATTCAATATGATCATGGCTGATCATCGAAAATCAGTCCCCCGTTTCTGGTTTCTCCCCATATTTCTTGATTCCATTAGCCCTAAGAGCTACGTATGACTAACTCTGAATACATATTTTATATGGATATGTTAGCAAAGAAATGCAGATCAAAGGATTAGTCAAAGGGAGATGTTTTAAAAGACATCTTATCAAGGAAAGTGAGGAGACCTGATGACGAGCAATGAGGCGCTTGGCACTTGAAGGCATTGGCGCTAAAGTGATGAAAATTAGGGGGAGTGAAGGGCAGGTGTTAGTGGTGACCAGAAATAAAATACCAGAGGAGTGCAAAGATCTAACAGGATTTCCAGGGCTTGAATAATTAGCAAAAATAAGGTTTGCAGGATAGAGAGATTTAACAACAATGTTAGAAGTTTGAAAAACAAAGTGGACTGGGAGCCAACATTGCAGAGTGAACAGTGACTTGGCGGTTGAATGGAACTGGTCTGAGTTATAATTTTCACAGCAATCTGCCAAATAAACTGCAAACTAAGTTTGTTAAAGGATAAATGGTGTGTTTTGACTTTATGGATACAGCACGGAAACAGGCTCTACCGGATCCACCAAGCCCATGCCGACCACCCGCACACCAGTTCCATGTCCTACACACTGGGGACTATTTACAAATTAACCTGCAAATGTACATGTCTTTAAAATGTGGGAGTAAACTGGAGCAACTGGAGAAAACCCATGTGGTCATAGGGAGAATGTACAAACTGGACACAGGCGGCACTTGTAATCAGGATGGAACCCGAGTCTCCGGCACGGTGAGGCAGCAACTGTTACTGTTCCGCCCCATTGCATTGTGGTGCATGCAAGGCTTGCCATCTCCAATGGGAGAGCAGATTTATAGTTTTGTTTCCTGCGGCTGTGTGTCTGCTCCTCCAATCAAGAGCTTTAAAATCTAAAAGGTTTAAGTGCAACAATTTTCTTTCCAAACTTCATTTTGCCATGAAATAGAGACAAAATGCAGGAGTACCTCAATGGGACAGGCAGCATCTCTGGATAGAAGGAATTGGTGACGTTTCGGGACAAGACCCTTCTTCAGACTGAGAGTCAGGGGAGAGAGACACAGAGATAAGGAAGTGTAAGGTGTTTCATTTCATTTTATTTTGCCAGTAACTGGTTGTGATGCACCCTCTGGTGGATTACATGAGAAGCACATGTAGAAAGGTGAAATGTGGCATTAATAATAATGGTCACAGATGCTAATTCCATATTATTTCAGGTTTACAGTTCCTGTTTCAGTCATCATGGATGGATTTAAATCAAAAAGTCATCTGGTGTCTTGTGACTTATTAAGACTTACCATTGCCAACACATGCTTGAGTCCAGGCTCTGTAGCAACATCTTTATTATTCTGAGGATGTTAAATGATGTGTCTTAAACTGTCATGAATGAGCTATTCTCAAACCTGTCACGTTGATGCACTCTAAAGAGGCGAGCAGCTGTTACAGTACACACTGAACTGGTCACCGATCTGAGAAAGTATGCAATTTCTTTCATTACTATAAAAATTTCCATACTGGCAGAGTTTGCCCTATGGCCCCTGTGAAAAAAAGCATTTGTGATAGGCATTGTGCAGAAATCCAATTAATGTTTTATTTCAAGGGCATGCAATTGGAAAACGTTAAAGACCTTGAGTTCTAAACCATCTGTAAAACAAGCCTTGCATGCTAAATACACTAGGGAAAATGGAACCTGGTTGCAGATCATGGCCACATGGATCAGGCTGTTACAGTGGCATTGTTTGCAGTTGTCTGAGGGTTTAGATCTTGGGATCATAGTCATGTTGTGAGCAGATGTTGTTTTGGGTTGGGTGGGGACAGGGAGATGGTTAGGGTGCTCAAGAGAGAATCACTTTGCAGGCCTCACTGAAATGGATTTACCTGAAGCAATTCCCTGCACTCAAACACAACTTGCTGAGGCCTAACCAGGTAGGTCCACAATAAATTATTGAAAATGGGCCAGTTGTGTGTTGAGAAGGCTTATTTCTCGGAGTCTCCTATGTTCAGCTCTGTGGTCATAGAGTATACAGCACAGAACTAGGTTCTTCAGGCCATTTCATCCATGCTGACCAAGATGCCCCATCTAAACTAGTCCTATTTGCTCACACTTTGCTCTTATCCCACTAAACCTTATTCAAATACCTGACCAAATGTCTTTTACATTTTGTTATTGTGCCTACCTCAATTACTTCCTCTGTCAGATCATTCCATGTATCCACAACCTTTTCCGTGAAAAAAGTTGCCTATTAAATCTTTTCCCTCTCACCTTTTAAACTTATGCCCTCGAGTTCTTGATTCCCCTATCCTGGGAAAGGGAAATGAGAGATATAGACAGCAATATAGAGTGATACAGAATAAATGAATTAAAGGTATGCAAAAAACCTTTCTTTGAACCATGTTCAAAGAAAGTCCATTGTTAGCTGTGGACTAGGTGAAAATTAGATATACAGATAATGAAACTCCCCAGGACAACAGTGAAACTAGTACAATTATCTGGGTGGGGAAGGGATGTAGAGAGATGGGATGCAAGTTAGAGAAATCAATATTCATACTGCTGGGTTGTAAGCTGCCCAAGTGAAATATGAGGTGCTGTTCCTCCAATTTACATTTGACCTCACTCTGACAATGGAAGAGGCCCAGGACAGAAAGGTCATTATGGGAATGGGAAGGGGAGTTAACGTGTTTGGCAACTGGGTGATCATGTAGGACCAGGCAGATTGAGCTAAGGCGTTCAGCGTAACGATCGCCCAGTCTATGTTTGGTCTTGCCAATGTATAAGAGTCCACCTCTCAAGACAAGTCAAGTCGAGAGAGTTTATTGTCATGTGTTCCAGATTGGATAATGAAATTCTTGCTTGCTGCAGCACAACAGAGTATTGTAAGCATAAATACAGAGCAGATCAGTATGTCTATATAGCCTAGACCATATATACACACACACATAAATAAGCAGATAAAGTGCAATAGGCTGTTATAGTTCAGAGTTTGTTTGATGGTGAGTTTAATAGCCTGATGGCTGTGGGGAAGAAGCTGTTCCTGAACCTGGATGTACCAGATTTCAGGCTCCTGTACCTTCTACCTGATGGCAGTGGAGAGATGAGTGTGTGGCCAAGGTGGTGTGGGTCCTTGATGATGTTGGCTGCCTTTTTCAGGCAGCGACTGTGATAGATCCCTTCGATGGTGGGGGGATGAGAGCCGTTAATGGACTGGGCAGTGGTCACATCTTTCTGCATTCTTTTCTGCTCCTGGACGCTCAAGTTGCCGAACCAAGCCACAAAGCCAAGCAACACGTCAGTATGTTCTCCATTGTGCACCTGTAAAAGTTCGAAAGAGTCCTCTTTGACACACAGACTCTCCGTAATCTACTCAGGAAGTAGAGGCGCTGATGTGCTTTCTTGATAATTGCATCAGTGTGCTGGGACCAGGAAAGATCTTCAGATATATGCACGCCCAGGAATTTGAAGTTCTTGACACTTTCCACCATCGTCCCGTAGATATAAACGGGATTGTGGATTCCCACCCTACCCCTTCCAAAGTCCACAATCAGTTCCTTGGTTTTGCTGGTGTTGAGTGCCAGGTTATTGAGCTGGCACCATTTGGTCAATCGGTCGAT
Organism: Raja brachyura; assembly: GCA_963514005.1. The sequence goes on from OY740783.1 coordinate 53,786,626, forward strand.
CTCACTTCTATACTCTGACTCATCCCACAACAGTGGTGTCGTAGGCGAACTTGATGATGGAGTCCGCACTATTTCCGCCTACTCAGTCATGAGTATAGAGTGAGTACAGCAGGGGGCTGAGCACACAGCCTTGAGTTGCTCCCGTGCTGATTGCTATCGAGGATGACACATTTTCACCAATACAGACAGACTGTCGTCTGTGGATGAGGAAGTCGAGGATCCAATTGCAGAGGGCTGTGCAGAGACCCAGATCTTAGAGCTTGGTAACCAGCTTGGAGGGGATGATGATGTTAAACAACGAGCTGTAGTCAATAAATAACTGCCTGACATATGATTTTCCGTTGTCTAAGTGGTCAACATTATTCAGCACCTCCTCGACTGCAATATAGACTGTCCTCACAATATCTCCATTAACATTCTCTGGAACAACGGATACAGTAGATGAGATTGAAGGAGGTGCAAGTGAACCTCTACCTGACCTGAAAGGACTGTCGGTCCCTGGACAGAGTTGAAGGAGGAGGAAACTTATACATCAACAAGACCAACTGTAGACTGGGCGATCGTTTTGCTGAACGTATGTTTATGACCCTGCCCTCATCAAGCTTCTTAGTTTCTTCTCCATAGTCCACAGATTTTTCTTTGCAGCGTTTCTTAAATAGAGGCACAACATTAGCCATCTTCTAGTTTTTTTGGTGCCTGCACTTGTCTAACGATGAATCATGAATCTCAGTTGGGGCTCCTTAATTCTTGTCCTTGGATATGGTCTGGAAAAGTTATCCCCCCTCATATGTCATTGGATATTCAGCATCTCCTCGACTGCAATATAGACTGTCCTCACGATATCTCCATTAACATTCTCAGGTTCCCTCGTCTTCATGTCTTTATCTGCAGTGATTATAGGAGCAATATTCTGTTCATGCATGTATGACTACTTTGGTTTCTGAGGGGCTGTATTTGCTCTCTTGTTACCGGCCACATCCAATCATAAGCTCTGGTGAACAATTAAATAGCTCATGGGAGTAGCAGATCCTGGACAATTCCTACCCAGGCCAACTAGTGAACACTATTGACAAGACCGAAGCATTCACAATTGCATTCATAATCATGTACAGCAAGAATGATAACCATATAACAATTACAGCACGGAAAAAGGCCTTCTCGGCCCTTCCAGTCCGTGCCGACCATTTATTTTCCCTTAGTCCCATCTACCTGCACTCAGACCATACCCCTCCATTCCCTTCCCGTCCATATACCTATCCACTTTACTTTTAAATGTTAAAATCGATCCTGCCTCCACCACTTCTGCAGGAAGATCATTCCACACAGCCACCATTCTCTGAGTAAAGAAGTTCCCCCTCATGTTACCCCTAAACTTCTGTCCCTTACTGATGTTAACTTAATTTAGGAAGCATCTGGATGAGAATTTGAATTGTGAAGGCACGGAAGGCTGTGCACCAGATGCTGGTAAATGGATTACATAGATACTTGATGGCTAACATAACTCTGATGGGTTGAAGGGCTTGCACTATAACTCTCTGACTCCAAAAGTACGAGGAATATGTTGTATACAAACTTATTTCTGAAATGTGCACCATTATAAAAAAAGCAGTTTTATTCGATCCAGGTTTTCCCAAGAAGAGACAGAAAGAACTACATCAAGTCAACTTTATTTGTCACATACACATACAAGATGTACAGGGAAATTAAAGTGGCAATGCTTGCGGGATTGTGCAAAACAACAGAACAGCAAAGAACCAGTATTTACATTTAAAAAAAAGTCGCAGTAGTACTTACACCCTGGTGAGATCAGAGTTTACAGTTCTGATGGCCTGTGGGAAGAAACTCCATCTCAGTTTCTCAGTTTTTGCAGCGTGACAGCAGAGGCACTTGCCTGACCGCAGCAGCTGGAACTGTCCGTTGCTGGGGTGGTGGGGGTCCTTCATGATCCTGCAGGCTCTGGATCTGCACCTCTTGGTGTATAGGTCCTGCAAAAAGGGGGGGGGGGGGGGGGGGGAGTGTAGTTCCCATGGTGCGTTCGGCCATATGCACTATTCTCGGCAGAGACTTCCTGTGTTGTGCAGAGCTGTTGCCAAACCAGATAGAGATGTCTCCAGTCAGGATGCTTTCTACAGCACCAAAGCAGAAGGATTGAAGGATCCTCAGAGAGACTCTGAATTTCTGCAGCTGCCTGAGGTGGTAAAGGCGTTGCCTTGCCTTTCTCACCAGAGTGGCAGTGTGTGTTGTCCATGTCAGATCCTCTGTGATGTGGACTCCCAGGTATTTAAAGCTGCTCACCCTATCCACAATATTCGCATTAATCTCCAGTGCCTTGGTTGCATACAACAAAGGCTAAGTGACCAGACAATATCCTGGCTGTAATACTGAAAATCAATGCTACAGAAGAAGCTGTGCCTCTAACCAGGTGGTTCTAGTACAATTACAGTACTGACATCTGCCCAGCAATTTAGAACATTGTTCAGATATGCCCTGTCTGTAAAACCTAGCAGACACAGGTTTAAGATAAGTGGCAGGAGTTCAGAGAGAAGAAGATTAGAGGGTAGTTAGAATTTGGATCACACTGTCTGAAAGTATGATGGAGGCAAATATTTTCACAACATTTAAGAACATTTTGGCATCTCTGGAGAGAAGGAATGGGTGACGTTTCAGATTGAGACCCGAAACGTCACCATTCATTCTCTCAAAAGATGCTGCCTGTCCCGCTGAGATACTCCGGCATTTTGTGTCTATCTTCGAGATATAACCAGCATCTGCCATTCCTTCCATCTCATTTAAGAACATTTGCCATTCTCCGAGTTGCATGAATTGCCAAGACATGGAAGGTGATAGACCAAGTGCTGGTAAATAGGATTGGCATTGATGGGTGCTTAATATATTAAATCAAAGGGCCTGTTTTTGTGCTGTATGACTATCTCTATAATGTTCCTTTATTGTTTCCCTTTGCCCTCTTGATTTGGATTTGCTTAAAAGTTGGTGCATTTCTAACATATCTGATGCAAGGTCATTAGGCTGAAACATTAAGTTTGTCCCTCTATAGGCATTGTCTGACCTGTGGTGTGTTTTTATTGCTTGCATTTCATTTTCTACAATGCTGAAATTTTGGAGCTAAAAATGATATATAGGAATAATATTGCACTTGGGTTCAGCAGTGTATCATTACAAAACCTATAGATTTCTAACACACCATTAATTTGCAGATCATTATTGCGACTTTTGTAATTTGATGTGTCTTATTTTGGTTAAAAACAAGCCATGTTTCTGAAGCTGTTCATCTTCTGTGGGTTGTTTATTGCTTTATTCTATGTTGGATTCAAGTATATAATTCCTCACCATTCCACTGAGGAGAATAACTCCATTTACATAGGCCACATTAATTTTTAAGATGGGAAGTTATTGTAAAGCCTTGTATACATTTGAATGAAAAGAACCGTGACTATATTTCAAGAGACAAGAGTGTTCAAAAGTCATATGTACAGACAACTTCTTGTGGGATCCTGCTGAGTATCTTAGAAGCATTTTTACCCATCTAATTAAGTGATTATACTAGAAAACGAATTGCTGTGAATTATTTCAAGAATAGGCAAGTGGGCTGCAGAATGGTTAATGGCATTTAAGCAGATAAGTGTGAAGTGTTGCATTTTGAAAAGTGAAACTTTCACATTGAATGGCAGGGCCCTGGGGATTGTTGTAGCTCAGGGGATCTGATAGTGAAGGTACATAATTCCCTTTAACTGGTGTCACAGGTAGACAGGGTGGTCAAAAAGGCTTTTGCTACATTGGGCTTCATTGAGTATAGAAGTTGGGATGTTATGTTACAGTGTACAAGATGTTGGTGAGCCCGCATTTGGAGTTTTGTGTTCAGTTTTGAACATCCTGCTTTTAGAAGTTGGAAAGAGTGCAGAGAGGATTTACGTGGATGTTGCAAGGATACAAGGGTCTGAACTATTGGGGAAGGTTGGGCAGGCTCGGACTTTATTCCTTGCAGTGCAGGTGACTGAGGGGGTGATCTTATAGACGTGTATAAAATCATGTGGAGAATAGAAAAGGTGAATGCACAGAGTCTTTTACCCAAAGTCAGGTAATCAAGAACCAGAGGAGATAGATTTAAGGTGAGAGGGGAAGGACTTAATAGGAAAGTGAGGGGCAACATTTTCATACAGAGGGCAGACGTCTCCCAGGAGGCCGCGGAGAAGCCGGGCGGCGAAGCCTGACTGGGCCAGTGGAGCCATGGCGGCCGACGGAGCTTCGTAATGGCGGTCGAGGCCCGGCAGCAGTGGTAGAGCCTTGGAGGTCGGTGCAATCTTGTGACGACAGTGGAGCCTCACGGCAGTGGTGGAACCCCATGGGTGAACCTGTGGTTGGCGGTGCGGCGGTCGATGAGGGCACGGGGAATCGCTGTGAGGGAGGGGTAAGAATAAAGGAGGACCCAGCGTAGGGGGACCGCCATGGGAACGGGGGGGGGGAGGGAGAGGGGGAGTGAGAGGGGGTGATCGCCATGAGCCGGCTGGGGTACTTTGGAACTTTGTCAGTGCCGTTTTTGTGTTGACTATTTGTATACCTTAGAAACATAGAAAATAGGTGCAGGAGTAGGCCATTTGGCCCTTCGAGCCTGCACCGCCATTGAATATGATCATGGCTGATCATCCAACTCAGTATCCTGTACCTGCCTTCTCTCCATACCCCCTGATCCCTTTAGCCACAAGGGCCGCATCTAACTCCCTCTTAAATATAGCCAATGAACTGGCCTCAACTACCTTCTGTGACACAGAATTCCACAGATTCACCACTCTCTGTGTGAAAAATGATTTTCTCATCTTGGTCCCAAAAGACTTCCCCCTTATCCTCAAACTGTGACCCCTTGTTCTGGACTTCCCCAACATCGGGAACAATCTTCCTGCATCTAGCCTGTCCAACCCCTTAAGAATTTTGTAAGTCTCTATAAGATCCCCCCTCAATCTTCTAAATTCTAGCGAATACCTTGGGTATGGAAGCAAAGAATTTCACTGTGCGTTGTCACATGTGACAATAAAGTATTCAATTTCATTCGTATACCCGTTGAGCTGGGAGAGGAAGTAGTTGAATCAAGTACTGTAACAAAATTCAAAAGACATTTGGACAGATACATGGATAGGCAAGATTTAGAGCAATACTTTTGTTTCTTTAGTCCCAGTACCCCCTCCCTTTGCCACGATGACGTCTGCTTGCCGTAAACCTGACATTCTGATTTTTGATTCTTACATCGCTCACCGCTGGAGCGTATTCAGACGTGACTTTGAACATTACGTTACGATCGCGCACCCTGCAGCATCCCCTGTGGTCAAAGCCTCTCTCCTGCTCAACTTGGCCGGTCCCGAAGCCCTGGAACATTCGGAGTCGTTCGTCTACGGTAACAACGAAGATGCTCAGGACCCGGTATGTCTACTTGCCAAGTTTACTGCGTTGTGTGATATCCCTACCAACTGCATATTGGAGCGGTACAAACTATTCGGTCGCTGCCAGAACCCGGGTGAGTCGGTCGACAATTTTGTCACCGTGCTGCGGCACCTGGCTCGTCGTTGCAGCCTTAATGCACTGACTCCCGAAACTTTAACCTGGGACATTCTAGTTTATGGCCTCCGGGATGAGAAGCTGAGGGCTGAGCTTCTCCGCAAGCCCGATCTGACTTTTAACGAGGCGCTGCATGCCTCCCGCCTGGCAGAGGCTGTCTCCTCGGCGATGTCGCCTTCCGATCATGACGTTCGTGCGGCTAGCTTTACCAGCCGCCAGTACTCAACGCAGCAGCGACAACGGGGAAACCCCCCACCCGGGACTAGACCACCACAACGTTGCCCGAACTGTAACTTTGCTTCCCATCGTTTTAATGTGTGCCCTGCTCTGGGCCAGACTTGCAATTCCTGCCACAAGCAGAACCACTTCTCAGCGGCGTGTCGTTCCCGTGGGAAGCCTATACTTCCACAGCAGAGATTCTCTAACTACCTGACATGTGCTGATACCGCGTCTGGTTCCCATCACCAGCATGAAGAACTCTCTCTGTCTGACTCCAGCTCTTCCCAAAGCAAGCTCAGCATGTTTTCACTGAAGGATGCACCTGCACTGATAACGGATCCAACCGTTCAAGTCACACTCAATCGCACGACCTTCTCTGCTAAAGTCGACACAGGGGCTGCTGCTAACGTTATCTCAACAACCTTGTTCAAGAAGATTAGAAATAATTAGGTCGTTACCACTGATCGATGGGGTAGGCATGCTTGTTCCAGTGGGGAAGGCCACTCTCCACTGCAAGGTACTGAAGGCCTCTTGGCCCCTCTCTTTCTTTCTACTAGATAGCAAATGTGCGCCCCTGCTGGGCATCCGGGCCTGCCAGGACCTTGGCTTGGTCAACTTCCACCATGACATTCGCCTGGTGCAATCGTCCCTGGACCCGCTGGCCGAGCACCCAGACCGTTTCAACGAAGAGCTTGGCAGGCTCCCTTGCAGCTACAAGATTGTCCTCGATTCGGACATCAAACCCGTTATCCGCCCGCCACACCGGGTTTCCTTCGCGATGAAGGACAAAGTCGAGTCTACCCTCCGCGAGATGGTGACCATGGGCATCCTGAAGGAGGTGAGCGAGCCCACCCGGTGGGCCTCGACTATGGTTGTTGCAGCAAAGAAGGATAAGAGCGAAATATGAATCTGCAATAACCCAAAGGACCTGAACTTGGCCATCAAGCGCCCGCATTACCCCATGCGAACCGTTGAAGACGTTGCTGCACAAGTCAGTCCGGCCACTATGTTTTTGGTTCTCGATGCCAAGAGCTCGTTCTGGCAGATACCACTCGACGAGCAGTCTTCATACCCGACAACTTTCAGCACACCCTTTGGCAGGTTCCGCTTTCTCCGCATGCCATTCGGGATCAACTCTGCCAGCGAGGTATTCCAAAGGACAATGGAACAACTGTTTGCCGGTCTCCCGTGTGCCATCATAGTTGACGACATCCTGGATGTCGCTGAGCACGATTTCAACCTCCGCCGAGTTCTGGAACGGGCAAGAGAAATCAACCTGAAGCTGAACCCAAAAAAAAGTGCTGTTTCCATGTCCCAGAGGTCACCTATGTGGGGCACGTCTTCACAACATCGGGGCTGAAGCCCGACCCGCAGAAAACGTCCGCTATCTCCGAGATGTCAGTGCCGACTGATGTACCTGGCCTACAACGTTTCCTGGGCATGGTCAATTACCTGGGGAAGTTCATCCCAGACCTAAACGAGCTGAGCGCACCCTTAAGAGACCTGGTCAAAAAAGACACTGCCAGGGCCTGGTTCCCGCAACACCAAAAAGCTTTTGACAATCTGAAATCCAGGTTAGTCAGCACCCCGACGTTGAAGTATTTCGACCTTAAGCGCCCCATTGTTCTCACTTGCGATGCTTCCAAGTTCGGCCTAGGGGCCGCCTGTCTGCAGCTACACAATGGCCTACTAATGCCCGTGTCTTACGCGTCCCGAACGATGACTCCCGCCGAACAGCGTTATGCCCAGATCGAAAAGGAGCTGCTGGCGGTCATCTTTGCCTGCTCGAAGTTCAAGGACTATATTTTGGGCACCTGCTTTTCCATTGAGCTGGTGCCTCTGGTTACCATCCTCAACAAGCCCATACATGTTGCCTCTTCCAGGCTACAGCGCATGATGCTCCAGCTCCAACGATTCACATTCACCGTGGTTTATCGCAAAGTCATGTTTGTTGCCGACAAGCTGTCACGGACGCCACTCGCATCGACTAAACGTCACCCCAACGAGGCGTCCGACCTGATGGTTCTCAATGTTAATTTCGTGCCTTCTAAACAGATGAAGTCCCTAGTCCAGCACACTGCTGAGGATGCTTCCCTACAACAGCTTGCCGCGGTGATCAGGCGGGGCTGGCCAGACAGCCGTTCTTCCCTGCCGGCCGCGGCGGTGCCTTACTTCCTGGTTCGTGACAAACTCGTGCTACATGATGGTGTAATTGTGAAGGGGCACAAGGTGGTGGTGCCCGCTGCGCTATACGACCAATACTTCCTAACCGTATATCATGGCCTTCCCGGGGCCGAGGCCACTCTGTCCAACGCTCAAAGCCAGTTCTACTGGCATGACATGGCTCAATACATCCGGAAGAGGGTTTCCTCCTGTCCGACCTGTAACAGCCTCGCTCCGTAACAGCAGCGGCAGCCACTCATGCTGCACCCTGCCCCTGAGCTCCCCTGGTCTGCAGTAGCAACTGACATTTTCGAGTGGCGTGGAAAACACTTCCTGGAGCTTGTCGACTCCTACTCCAGCTGGTTAGAGGTTGACCAGCTGCACTCGCTCTCGTCGTCTGGTGTAATCGAGAAGCTGCGCCGCCACTTCGCGACCTTCGGAACCCCGGCCAGCCTGCAGTCGGACAATGGAGATTTCGCTGATAGCTGGAATTTCTGTCACTACACAAGCAGCCCAGAATACCCACAAAGCAACGGCTTGGCTGAGCGCGCGGTCCGCAGTGCAAAGGGGTTGCTGGAACATTGTCGTTTATCTCGCTCCGACATTTACCTCGCCCTCCTGAACCTCCGCAACATCTCCCGTGACCATGCCATGGGTTCCCCGGCGCAGCGCCTTATGTCTCGCGTCACGAGGCCTCCGATCCCGGTGACCCAGCAGTCGCTCGAACCCTCCATCCTTAAACCTGCTACGGTCCGGAAGCGCATTGCCCATAAACATGGTATCCAGAACATGGCTCCCATGACAGGTCCTGCCGTGCCCTCTCACCTCTCTTCCCTGGCCAGGTTGTCCGCATGCGATCCACCTCCGGCCACTCCAGGCTCGTTACTGTCGTAGGCTCTGCTGGTTCTCCAAGTTCGTACCTGGTTGACCATGATGGAACAATCTATCGGAGGTCCCAACAACACCTCCGGCTTGTGAACGAGCCTCGTCCCCCTCCCGCTGCCCCGTATTCAACTCCCCCCCCGTGAGGACCATGCTGCCTCAATCCGTGCCTGCTCGTCCCTCCCAGCCTTGTTCACCAAAGGCTCATCCACCTTCCCGTGTGCGTCTGCCCGCTGCGACCCCTGTTTCTCTGCCTTCTCCATGCTCTCCGTCCCCCCGTGGTTCCCCTGTCGGGGATGTTCCTCCTGCCCCGGTTCCGGCCCCTTTCGTTCCCGTCGAGGCGGGAAGTGGTGAGGTATGGACTAGGTCGGGCCACCTTGTCAAGCCGCCCGACCGTTATGGTGATTTTGTGTGATTAATGCTTCCTGTATAACTGCTGTTTATTTTCCCTTGGCGTATGAGACGTGGTCGCCCTGTCACAACCTTATTGTTTTTTTTCTGTAGAGGAAGGATGTAGATGATATGTGTGTACACCATTAAATATAGTGACATAACCACTTCTAACCACTCCCCTTATTATTGAGTATAATTGTGACCTTCCCACCCTTGGCTCTCTCTCTAGCATCCGTGACAGACCATGTACAGCTAGGGCAGTGATGTATTTGTATAGTGAATAAAGTAGTAGTAAAGACTCTATGTTTAAGAGGCAATTCTTTACACATGGTTAACTGGGACTAGCGTAGATGGGAAATCTTGTTCGGCACGGGCAAGATGGGCCAAAGAGCCTCTGTGCTCGATGACTGTATAAATCTAATATGAAAGGCACCAAAGCTCTTACATCTAATGGTAACATTTTTATTCTAAAGTTAGGTTGAATAGTTTTTCATTCTTTCGCACCAGCATCGCTTGATGAGCTCTTAACATTCATAGATTCAAAAAAACAAACGTGGTTTCAGAGCTGTGTAAGGATGGTCTTCTCTTAGGTGTTATTGATAACTCTGCTATAGTTGCAGATTGCTGCAAATTTTGGTTTTGGACGATCCTTTACAATCAAGAAGCTCACTGGAGAGTTGCACATCATACCCTGTATGCCTAACCATTTGGTATTCTCTTACGGATTACACTGTAATGGTGTCTGATAGCCCGTTGCTTGTAGTCATTTCTTCCCAGAAACAGTGTAGGAAGGAACTGCAGATTCTGGTTTAAATCAAACAGCTTTTCAGACAAGACCTTTTAACAAGTCTGAAGAAGGGTCTCGATCCGAAAGGTCAACCATTCCTTCACTCCAGCGATGCTGCCTGTCCCGCTGAGTTACTCCAGCATTTTGTGTCTATTTTCCCAAGATCCTGTATGCATGGAGGCGAGTTTTACATTGTTTAATTTAAATCCTCTCTACATAATTTATTTCTAATGTTTACCTATTTAATTGCATAGTATCTTCATTGCTTCTTCCATGCAATGTGCAGCTTTATATTTCTTAAAATTTGCAAATATAGGATGAATTTTTGGTGCATAAAGTTGTTAAGAACATAGAACATAGAAAAGTACAGCACAGGAACATGTTCTTCAGTCCACAATGTCTGTTCCAAACATAGCCAAGATAAACTAATCTCATCTACCTGCACATGATCCATGTATCTCCATATTCTGCATATCCCTGTGCCTATCTAAAAACTTATTTAATGTCACTATCATATCTGCCTCCACCATCACCCTTGTCAGCAACGAGGCTGCAACAGATTTACTATATTGAGTACAGCCACCCGCTGTTATGATATGAAGGAATAGAAAATAAATATAACTGGAAAAACACAACAAAAACGTCATGAATCACACCAGTCGGGAACCTTGATTTCAGCTGAAGATACAGGAAATGTAGATTGATTGAGACAAAAAGATAAGCTGCTGTAAGAACTCTCTGCTTCTGATCCAGACTGAATCAATAGCTAGCTTCTAAAATCTATTGATGTGGCACAGTTAAAATAAAAGACCATGACAACTTAAATTAAAGGACATACAATCCAATTTTACTGTCTGGTGATTAAATTTATTCACCACGGCTGATTTATTTCAGGTAGCAAATGGTGCAAAGTCAGATATTTTCAGAAATGGCCTGGAAAAATATTAACATTAACAGTATAAGAAAAAAATGTGCATAACTGTATTAAACTTCTGTGTGTTCAATTATTGAAACTTTTTTTCAGTTTCTTATGTTGCCGGAGATGCGATTAATTTTCGGGTTGCATCTCGGGGATCTCTGCGGCGAACCTTCGATAGAGTTGGAGGCCTCTATAGTGGCAGATTATTATTTTGTTCAAGGAATTGCTCCCTCTAGCCGCTAGGGGAAAACATAAGGTGAGGAGAGTTTTACACATGGGAGCTCCCCACGAGACATTCAAAGCCTCTCGAAAAATAAATCTTCTTAACACAGTTTCTTGATTAATAGTTTCTTTATTGTCGAAGAAAAACAGTACGATATTCATCCAACCTTCTTCTTGATAAGTCCATTTTAACCTTAGTTAAACTCCAGCATTTCGCTTTGAAACGTTAGAAAACTCTGTATGTCTCCGCATGACTCCGCATGGTTGAAAGCTGTTCCTCCTCACCATGCTTCCTCTGAACTAAACTAAAAAACTAACAGCTTCTGCGCAAGAATCCCAGCAGCAAGCACGCCTCCGACTACGTAATAGATCCCACCCACATAATTACAGGCAGACAAAATTTAAAGGCAAATGCCATAATTTATGACACACATAATTAAGCCAAATGGCCTCTACATACCGCCCCCTAATTGTTCTGAGTATATAACAAGGCAATTACTAATAAACATCAAAAAAAGTAGCTACGAAGGCTTAAAATATATGAGAAACGAAAAATAGCATGCATTATAAATCCACATTCAGACTTCTTCAGCGAATCTTCCATCTTCACCTTCGCCTTCTAGAAGAAGCAAGCATAACTCGTGCACACCAAACCTTTAACATCAGGCATGATACCCAGTATATAGTCCAAAACACAAATGCCCAAAGTTTTGATACCATGAAACTTTCTCCCTCCCTGTCTGTAGATTAACCCTTATTAATCCATGCCATTTATAATCTCCACTACACATATATGCATGCCACCCATTACATGGTATTATGGTACTACACAGCTTTACACTAACACGTTCAGCCGGCTCGCATAAGCCACGCCGAGCTGGATATGAGTGGCTGTCAGTTTAAATGTTCCAGATTACTTATGGAATAAAGATTGATCTTTCACTATGTCTGTTCATAGAATCATAGAAAATAGGTGCAGGAGTAGGCCATTCAGTCCTTCGAGCCTGCCCGCCATTCAATATGATCATGGCTGATCATCGAACTCAGTATCCTATACCTGCCTTCTCTCCATACCCCCTGATCCCTTTAGCCACAAGGGCTACATCTAGCTCCCTCTTAAATATAGCCAATGAACTGGCCTCAACTACCTTCTGTGGCAGAGAATTCTACAGACTCACCACTCTCTGTGTGAAAAAATATCTTCTCATCTCGGTCCTAAAAGACTTCCCCTTTATCAGCGCAGAAGGTTAAGGGGGGACGATTGAGGTCTTTAAAATGATGAAAGGGATAGACAGAGTTGACATGGATAAGTTTTTCCCATTGAGGGTAGGGAAGATTCAAACAAGAGGGCATGACATGAGAATTAAGGGACAGAAGTTTAGGGGTAACATGAGGTGGAACTTCTTTACTCAGAGAGTGGTGGCTGTGTGGAATGAGCTTCCAGCAGAAGTGGTGGAGGCAGGATCGATTTTAACATTTAAAGTGGATAAGTAGATGGATGGGAAGGGAATGGAGGGGTATGGTCTGAGTGCAGGTAGATGGGACTAGGGGGAAATAAATGGTCGGCACGGACTGGAAGGGCCAAGAGGGCCTGTTTTCGTGCTGTAATTGTCATATGGTTATCCTTGAACTGTGACCCCTTGTTCCCAACATCGGGAACAATCTTCCTGCATCTAGCCTGTCCAACCCCTTAAGAATTTTGTAAGCCTCTATAAGATCCCCCCTTAATCTCCTAAATTCCAGCGGGTACAAGCCGAGTCTATCCAATCTTTCTTCATATGGAAGTCCTGCCATCCCAGGAATCAGTCTGGTGAACCTTCTCTGTACTCCCTCTATGGCAAGAATGTCTTTCCTCAGATTAGGATTAGGTGTTTTTGTGGATCATTCACAATTGTGGTGTCAGAATCTTGAGCCACGTCTCCAACTCTTTTGCTTGAATTTATTTTAGTTTATTTTTTTTAACAACGAACCATCGCTCTGTTCTCATGGCAGGATAGTTTCTCAAACCCGATCCTTTGGTATTCAACAGTGAACTTGCCGAATGTTGCCACATCTTCGAGGTGGAATTCAGAATTTTCATAGATGCTGCCCATCCGGGAGCTGCTCCCCACACCGTTGCATCAATTCTCCTCAACATAGCAGGCACAGTGGCTGCCCTGTGGGCACAAGATTTATACTATGCCCCAGAACACACCGATGTTGTAACACAGGTTGTGACCCTGGCAGAGCCCATCAGAGACCGCACCTGCCTCCTCCGAAAGTTCAGAGACCTGTGCCAACCGCACTAACGTTATCATGGAGCACCCCAAGTTCTTTTCCCATAGCCAACAAGAGGGCGAGAATCCTACATTGGCGCCCTGAAGAGCATTGCTGCAAGATACCACTTCCATGAGCACGACGTACTCATCCGCAGCAGATTCGTATATGGCATCCTGAATGACAAGGTGATAAATGAACTACTCCAGGGTGAGGAGCTTACACTAGATATGGTTGAACATGCCTGCCGGGTAGCAGAGTACACTGACACCCATACGAAAGCCCTGGGACCGGGACCCCACTCTGCCAACGATGTCCATCCCTTCTGTAGGTCCATGCGACAAACATTAACAACTGCTCGACAACCACCTACAGCTCCAGGGAGGGTAACCGACCCTCTGGTCCATAACTCTGGTACTTGCAGCGGATCACACCCGTTATTTCGTGAGCAATGCCTCGTTTATGGCAAAACTTGCCACTATTGAAAAAAGAAAAAAACACTGTCTGGTGCTGCCGCGCTCTTGGCAACAGGGCCCAGCCACAATAATTTTCCTATGCACTCAAGCCCACACTTTCCCACGAGGCACTGACTGAAACAGCAGCTCCAGCAGAACCACGACAGCAGCACCTGCAAAAAGACAGCCAAAACATACATTCCTGTATACCCGGCACACCATCTAAAAACAGTGATCCCATAACAACACTCAGTATCAACAATACCAAAGTCACTGCAAAGAGAGATACTGGGACACGATGCAATGTCCTGTCCTTATCAGGCTTCCAAAGAATTCCCAACAACGAAACTGTCATGAAAACAAACTCCAAGTTAAATCCATTTGGTGGGGGGGGGAGTTGGAACCGGTTGGTAAGGTCACATTACAATGCCATCTAGCGTCTCAAGTTTACAATCTGGATGTTTTCATCATTAGAGGGGAAGTGCCCTTTCTTCTGGGCATCGATGCATGACGTGATATGAACCTAGTCTCCATCGGCAAAACTGTGAACCAGCTGACTACCTCTCAAAGTCCCACCCAACAACTACTCGCACAATACAAAGACCTTTTTGATAACCAGCTGGGCAAGCTTCCCACAGAATGCAGCATTGTAACCGACAAGGAAGTCATGCCCGTCCTTCGTTCTCCTCACCGAATTCTGCACGCAATGAAGGACCATGTCAAAACTGAACTTGACAGAATGGAAACACTGGGTGTGGAAGCCCCTGTCAACGACCCCTCCTCCTGGGTCTCCACCATGGGCGCAGCAGTCAACAAGAACAAAGACGAAATAAGGATTTGCATCAACCCTAAAGATTTAAACACTGCAATCAAATGTGCACACCACCCAATGCGGACGGTGAAAGAGTTTGCAGCCAGTCTGGGTAAAGCCACAGTCTTCTCTGTCCTAAATGCAATTAACTCATTTTGGCAAATACCACTAGACCAATCATTCACGACACCCTTCGGACACTACTGATTGTTACGAATGCCATTTGGCATCAATTCTGCCAGTGAAGTATTCCAACTCTTTACTGGCTACCCATGCGGCATAATCATGAACGACATCTTGATCACCGGGCGCAACGCACAAGAACATGACTCAAACCTGAAGCGGGTGCCAGAGAGGTAAACCTCAAACTCAACCCTCTCAAGTGCAGGTTTCGAGTCGACAAAGTGATTTACGTGGGCCACATGTTCACCAACAACGGACTAGGACCAGACCTGTCTAAAACTATTTCCATCAACGAAATGCCAGCACCTACAGATGTGACAGCTCGACAACGATTTCTGGGCATGGTAAACCACCTGGGAAAATACATTCCAAACTTCAGCGAGCTGTCAGCCCCGCTGCACCAACTGACCCACAAGGATACACACTGGTCCTGGCAGCAGCAGTAGCAGTGGGCATTTGAAACCCTCAAACAACTAATGTCTTGCGCTCCAATCCTCACATACTTCGATGTTGAGTTACCCGTCACCCTCACCTGTGATGCCTCCCAGTATGGACTGGGTGCCGCTTGGCTACAAGACGACGGGAAGTGTCCAAGACCAGTTGCCTATGCCTCCCACACCGTGACCGACACTGAACAGCGCTACGCTCAAATCGAAAAGGAGCTACTCGCGGTAACTTTTGCCTGCAAGAAATTCAAGGACTTTATCTTTGGCAACCCGATCACGGTTGAAACCAACCACCAGACCCTGGTCAGTATCCTCAGTAAACCGATCCACACGGCATCAGCGCGTTTACAACGCATGATGATGGAACTACAGAGGTATGACATCAGACTAACCTACAAACGCGGTAAGGACATGCACTTAGCTGACACCCTCTCATGGGCACCACGCCTAACCTGCGAAAAACACCTGTCTGATGGTGAGTGCGAGGGGTACACGGTTATGATTGTCTCTTGCCTTCCATCCGCAGGCCTAGACAATAGACAATAGGTGCAGGGGTAGGCCATTTGGCCCTTCGAGCCAGCACCGCCATTCAATGTGATCATGGCTGATCATCCCCAATCAGTACCCTGTTCCTGCCTTCCACCCATATCTCCTGACTCTGCTATTTTTAAGAGCCCTATTTAGCTCTCTCTTGAAAGCATCCCGAGAACCTGCCTCCACCGCCCTCTGAGGCAGAGAATTCCACAGACTCACCACTCTATGTGAGAAAAAGTGTTTCCTCGTGTCCATTCTAAATGGCTTACTCCTTATTCTTAAACAGTGGCCCCTGGTTCTGGACTCCCCCAATATCGGGAACATATTTCCTGCCTTTAGCATGTCCAAACCCTTAACAATCTTATATGACTTCCCCTTTCATCCTTCTAAACTGCAGAGTGTACAAGCCCAGCTGCTCCATTCTCTCAGCATATGACAGTCCCCGCCAACCCGGGAATCAACCTTGTAAACCTACGCTGCACTCCCGCAATAGCAAGAATGTCTTTCCTCAAATTAGGGGACCAAAACTGCACACAATATTCCAGGTGTGGTCTCACTAGGGCCCTGTACAACTGCAGAAGGACCTCTTTGGTCCTATAGTCGATTCCTCTTGTTATAAAGGCCAACATGCCATTTGCTTTCTTCACTGCCTGCTGTACCTGCATGCTTACTTTCATAGACTGATGTACAAGGACCCCCAGATCCTGTTGTACTTCCCCTTTTTAAAACTTGACGCCATTTAGATAGTAATCTGCCTTCCTGTTTTTGCTACCTCACATTTGTGGATAACCTCACATTTATCCGCATTAAACCTCATCTGTCATGCATCTGCCCACTCCCCCAACCTGTCCAAGTCACCCTGCATTCTCATAGCATCCTCCTCACTGTTCACACTGCCACCCAGCTTGGTGTCATCTGCAAATTTGCTAATGTTACTTTGAATCCCTTCATCCAAATCATTGATGTATATTGTAAATAGCTGCGGTCCCAGCACCGAGCCTTGCGGTACCCCACTAGTCACAGCCTGGCATTCTGAAAGGGGCCCGTTAATCCCTACTCTTTGTTTCCTGCTCTTTAAATTCACCTTTTTCAGTCTTCAAGGGTCCAACTTTGGTCTTAACTAATTTTTTTCCTCTGCAGATACCTAAAGAAGCTTTTACTATCCTGCTTTATATTCTTGGCTAGCTTACCTTCGCACCTCATCTTTTCTCCCCGTATTGTCTTTTTGGTTATCTTCTGTTGTTCTTTAAACATTACCCAATCCTCTTGCTTTCTGCTCATCTGTGCTAAGTTGCACTTCTTCGCTTTAATTTTTATACTGTCCTTGACGTCCTTTGTCAGCCACGGTCGTCCCTTTCTCCCCTTGGAAACCTTCTTCCTCCTTGATATCCTAGAGGCACAAACAGCTGCAGACGAAACGTTACAATTGCTTGCCACTGCCATCCGCCGCGGCTGGCCAGACAAACAGCACCACCTGTTGCTGGCTATACGCCAATTCTACCCTGTCTGTGACAAACTGGTCATTCAAGACTGCATTATAATGAAAGAACATAAGGCAGTCATCCCGATGTCTCTTCACAGCAAGCACTTTGATATTGTCCATGGGGACAATCCTGCTGCATAAATAGCCCTCCAACATGCAAAAGGTATGCTTTTCAGGCCTGACATGGCTGACTACATTTTCGAGAAAGTTGCTGCCTGTCCGATTTGCAACAGCGTGTCCCCGCACCAACAGAAACAACCACTTCTCCCGCACTCCACACCAGACTTACCCTGGTCCACAGTAGCAGCCAACATCTTTGAGTGGCACGGCAAACAATACCTGGTTCTAGTCGATTCCTACTCAGGATGGTTCGAAATCGACCTGTTCAGTAGCCCGACTTCAGCCATGGTCATTCAAAAACTCACTCGGCACTTTTCTGTCCACAGAGCACCCCTCACGCTATTCTCAGACAATGGAAGTCAATTCTCCAGTCAGCTTTTCAAGGATTTCGCGAAACGCTGGGACTTTCACCATACCACCAGCAGCCCTGAGTACCCGCAGTCCAACGGCATGGCCCAACCGGTAAGAACGCAAAACAATTAATGGAATTCTCACACAGGGCCGGCTCCAATGTCTATCTAGACCTACTCAACCTATGAAACATTGTCCGCGACCCTTTGCTGGGATCTTCAGCCAAACAACTTGTGTCACGGCGAACCTGTTTCACCCTGCCTATGGCCAAGCAACTAATAGAACCACAAGTTCATGCACCGTCGGTGATCCAATCCCAGCTCCAACTTGTTAAAGAAGGAACTGCAGATGCTGGAGAATTGAGGGTACACAAAAGGCTGGAGAAACTCAGCGGGTGCAGCAGCATCTAAGGAGCGAAGGAGATAGGTGACGTTTCGGGTCGAGACCCTTCTTCAGACTCAGTCTACCCCCAGCTCCAACTTGTTTGTTGCTGATCAACTTGGAAAACGTGAACCTCCCTTATTGCAGAGGGAAGTCAGATGTTTTACCATCTGAATTGCTTCCTGCTCAATAAACATGGATTTTAAGCAATCATCCACATAAAAATTATTCTTCAAAGTGGTTATTACTTCCTCTGGAAAGTGAACTTTATTGTCCTCTGCGGTCTTGTTTAAAGCAAAGTTCGCACAACTTGGTGATGACACTGCTCCAAAGAGATGTACCTTCATTCGGTATTCAACAAGATCGTGTTGGACATCCCCTTCAGGCCACCATAAGAATCGCAGGTAGTCAATGTTTTTTTTTCTGATAATTTGACGATGAAACATCGCTCTGATATCAGCCATCAAAGCAATTGGTTCTTGTCTGAATTTAATGAGAACTCCAATTAGTGAGTTGATAAGGTCTGGACCTTGCAGTAGTTGACAGTTGAGTGATGTTCCTTTGAAGACTGCAGCACAGTCAAAGACCACCCTCAAAATCCTTTTCTTCAAGTGATACACCTCATGGTGCGGAATGTACTAAAGCTCTCCATCAATTCCATTCATTTGGTTTGTTGGTACCATTTCGGCATTATTATCAATCATGTCCTTTAGGAAAGATGTATATTCCTCATGAAATTTTGAATTTTTGCCCAACTTGCATTTCAAATTCTGGGCGCGTTGCTCTGCCATACAACGATTATTCGTCAAACTAACACTTTCTTGTTTGAAAGGTAAGGCCAGACAATAGTGTCCGTGTATCATCTTTACTGAGTAGTTCATAATATCTAAGAACTTTAACTCTTCCCTGGACATTTCTTCAGATTCCTTACAGGTACTTTCATTGAAGTCATTATTGTGTTGCTTGATCAACAGCTTTTCCAATTTACCAGTAGATATTTGATTAACAGCAGCGGCAGGGTAGTTCTTATGGTTCCCGCTTTTGTTATTTCTTCTCAATGAGCCATAGATAACCCATCCTAGTATGGTTTTCACAACAAATGGTCCATCACCTTGGATCCTCACAGTCTGTATAGGTTCCAATGCCTTAAAGCATTCTTTCCGATAAGTAGGTCAATACCAGAATTTATTTTGGATATTTTGACATCCTTCAAGTAAGGCCATTGTCTCAAGTCCTCATGTCTGGGTATATTTTGATGACCAACAGGCATGGTCTCATGTGTAAACACTTCAGATATTGGTAGTCTTAATCTCTTCTCCTGTGATGTCCAGCCTTCTCATCAGGCTTTCTGTGCAAAAGGTAGCCGAACTTCCATTATTCAAAAATTAATATGTTTCCATTCATTTCTTTGGCTTCGACTTCTTTGCTTCGGCCTTTCGTCCATCGGCGCCACGTCCGCACATGCTCCACACATCCTTTGAGTTGTAAAAGCCGCCTTGATGGGTCAACAGTGGCTACAGTCTTTAATTTATTAGTGAGCAAAGGGCAACACAATCATCTCAACATTCAATCACTTTTTAGAGTGAACTTTATAGTTATATTAAATGAAGTGGTGGGACTATCAGCATTATAAAGATCTTAGCTTTTGTTAGTTTTGTGGTAGTGTAAACCAACTGCATGAAAAACAAATACAAAGTTCACTCATTTACTGTGGCAGTTGCATGAAATATTTGTTGAACAAAGTACACTATCCAAGCAAGAACAGTGTTACCAGGCCAGGTTGGACTAAGTGGCTCGTCATTCTGAATCAGTGCATTTTGCACAATTTCTCCTTCTTAACTGCCTTGAATCTCCTCACTCAAGCCTGAATTTGAAATGGTCCTTCATTGTTCAAGTCAGTTTTGGCTAAATAATGTATTTGCTTTGATGCTACAGTTCTGCATGTCACGATATCTGCAGCCACCTTTTAATTTATCTATAATCAGCGAGTTTGGTATTCCGACAGCACGTGTCTTTCGCAATAAACATTCTCGGAGTTCAGCTGCTGTGTGTATACAGACCCGCGTTTCATCTGTAGTCATGATTGAACCTGGGTCTCCAGCGCTACAAGCGCTGTTGAAATAACATTCCACCGGGTTAACCAACAGCGGGGCTGATGGGACACCGGCCCAGAGCACTGGCGGCCCCAGGCTTACAGCCAGCACGGACCGACAGTCTGGTTAACCCGGGGGACAGGCAAAGTTGAGCTGGAGTTAGCGCTTCTTCTCTGCGCTGGCTGTAAGCTTGGGGCCGCCACTGCCCCGGGCCGGTGTCCTGTCAGTCCAGGATCACCCCAGACATCTCCGGCCACCCCTGGACAGGGATGGGACACTCAGGAGGGGACGGGGATGGTCCAGTAGCAATACAACTGCGCTTGCAGTGCCGGAGACCTGGGTTTGATCCTGACTACGGATGAAACGCACACGTTTGTGCACATGCAGCAGCGCAGCTGCCGAGAATGTCTCTCCGCCGGTCCAGTCTCTCCTCCTGTCTCCCACTTGCATCTGCCCCCCCCTCTCTTACTGTTACACCCCGCTCTCCCGCTACCTGGAACTCCTGTTCCACAGATTAAATATATTTTTACACATACATTATGAATAAAGATAAGAATTTATACACAGTGCATACAGCCAGCGCTTAGTTTGCTTTCTCTTTATCGCGAATGATCTTTCACAAATCCCGATTCCTTGCGTTTTTCGGAATACCGAACTCGCTTATATTGAGCTTTGAAATTCCTGCATGTTTGAATAATAATCTGTTCCTAATTTGTTTTGTATTTACTGACTATCTTTGCATTCCAGCTCATAATGTGAAAATCCACAATATTATTCACACAAAATAATTATCTTCATGACTGACTACAAAAACTTTTGTGCTGTGCTTACTTTCTGGGTTCATGAAAAAGTACCCTTTTCTTAAGTAACTATTGCAGTTTGACCAACTTTCTGTAGCTCACAAATTCTCCACTGATTTGTTTCCTCTGACTATTTTCCATCTACCATGAATGCATGATTATTTTGTGACCAAGACATCTGCTTCTTTCCAAGACTAAAATGGTGTGGCCCAATGGGGCAGCGATAGAGTTGCGAGTGTATGGGATGATCGCTGATCGGCGAGGACCCTGTGGGCCAAAGTGCCTGTTTCCACGGTGTATCTCTAAACTACAAGCTAAATTAAAATTTGATTTAAAGATTTCTTATCCTTTATAGTGACAGATTATTATATCGTTCAACAAATTTCTTTTTCTAGCCACTATGAGAAGACACGGGGGTAAGGAGATAGCCTCGTTTACGTCTGAGAGCTCTCCACGAGACATTCAAAGCCGTCGAAAGATAAATCTTTAAAACACAGTCTCTTGATTAATAGTTTTTTTATTGTCGTAGTAAAACAGTAAGTTATTCATTCAAACTTCTTCTTGTTAAGTACATTTTAATCTTACTCGTAGTCAAACTCCAGCATGTGGCTCCGAAACATTAGAAAGCTCTGCTGTGTTAGAAAACCCATTCTCGCCATAGAGGGGGTACAGAGAAGGTTCACCAGACTGATTCCTGGGATGTCAGGACTTTCATATGAGGAAAGACTGGATAGACTTGGCTTGTACTCGCTAGAATTTAGAAAACTGAGGGGGGATCTTATAGAAACTTACAAAATTCTTAAGGGGTTGGATAGGCTAGATGCAGGAAGATTGTTCCCGATGTTGGGGAGGTCCAGAACAAGGGGTCACAGTCTAAGGATAAGGGGGAATTCCTTTAGGACCGAGATGAGGAAAAACATTTTTCACACAGAGAGTGGTGAGTCTCTGGAATTCTTTGCCACAGAAGGTAGTTGAGGCCAGTTCATTGGCTATATTTAAGAGGGAGTTAGATGGGCCCTTGTGGCTAAAGGGATCAGAGGGTATGGAGAGAAGGCAGGTACAGGATACTGAGTTGGATGATCAGCCATGATCATATTGAATGGCGGTGCAGGCTGGAAGGGCCGAATAGCCTATTCCTGCACCTATTTTCTATGTTTCTAAAACACTGAATGGCCGAAAGCTATGCCATCCCACCATGCTTCTTCCGAACTAAAACTAAAAAACTACGAGCTTCTGCGCACGAATCCCAGCAGCAAACACGCTTCCCACTACGTAATAAATCCCACCCACATAATTACAGGCAAAATTTAAAGACAAATGCCATAATATATAACATACTAAGTTAAGCCAAATGGCCACTACATCCTTTTAAAAATTAAAAAAACCTGAAACTTAAATATTTAAATTCAAATTCCTACAAATGGAAAGTATATTTTTGTAAAATCTCGGCATGGCTGGCATGTGTTTAATACTTACATAATATATGTATTTCCTCATTTCAAACATCTCCTAAATGGTTACATATTAATCCTACATAGTCTTCAATTTAAAATGAATTCCAAATTACCTACATTATACCTAATACACTATCATCAACAAAACAATCATGAAATGTTACATTTAAAAAAATATCCAGAAATGGTATGATTACATGACAAGAGGTGGTATGATCATCACAATGTTCTCAGTACATTATGTGTTTAAAATATATATATACTTGGAAATTCTATCATTGGGCAATCGATTCTGTAATGGTATAAAGAAATTGGGGACTCCTTTCGGAGGCAGAATAATGGCTGCAGCTATTAGGAGCAATGAAGGATTAACTCAAAAATGACCTACGAGAAACTGAGGCTCTTGCAATGAGCATTTAATTGATTTTTCTTTTGCAGGATTTGACATGAAGTAGTAAATCCTATAACATGCAGCACTCAATTGCAAAACCTCTCACAGACGCCCATGTCACTGGTGCAATTTGTGTAAACTTCAAAAGTTGCTAAGAAACTGGAAGAAATCGGGGTGTGGTATCTATCGGATGAACCAGTCATGGAGGGAAATACTGCATGGAATACCTCGAGGATCAATCCAGGGAAACATTTTAGGGTGAATGGATACGACAGTTACAATGAAGAAACTACCCGAGTCCAATGGCTCAAATTTAAACGTGATACAGAGCGGTTAAGTTTCCAAATGAAGACATGGATAGGCAGTGTTTCGGGTCAGAACCCTTTTTCAGAGTGATGATCATTTTGAAGAAGGGTTCTGACCCGAAATATTGCCCATCCATGTTCTCCTAAGTTGCTGCCTGACCTGCTGAGGTATTCCAGCACTCTGTATGTTCTTTTATGAACCTGCATCTGCGGTTCCGTGTGTCTATAGAATAGTACGGGCGTCAGAGATTATGGGGAGAAGGCAGGAGAATGGGGTTAAGAGGAAGAGATAGATCAGCCATGATTGAATGGTGGAGTAGACTTGATGGTCTGAATGGCCTAATTCTGCTCCTATCACTTATGACATGACCTTATGGCCTAAAACTGTTTCTGGTGAGGCAAACAGTCATGGATTAACAAAAGGATATAGATAGATTGTGCGAATGGGGAGAACATTGCCAGTTAAAATATAATACAAAGGTATAATTGTTAAGGTAAGGATGAATGTGCATTGCCTGCTGTTCTACAATCACCTAGAGGGCAAGAAGATACCTTGATGTTAGACTTTTATTGCTATCTTTCTAAATCCTCAACTAGCAACCTACAGGTTAGTGTGAGGAGTTCATGTTATTTTCAAAAATATTTGTTCAGTTATTTCTACTGCTTCTACCCCAAATACATGCCATCTTTCTCAATGTTGTTTGTCCTCCAACCAAGATCATTTACCGGTAGCTCTTTTATAGCCTCTCAATTTACTCCATGTCATCTCCAAGCTGTTCTGCTCCAGTAAGAGAGCTTCATACTCTTCCAACTTCATTCAGACTAAACTCCCAATCGTCCAGCTTGAAGGCAAAGGGTGCTGGCAAATCCATGACTAATGTGGCATCTCTCAAAATGCCCCTCTGAAAATTCTAGGTTGATGTGATAACAGTTTTAATTTAGTTTTAGTTTAGAGATACAGTGCGGAAACAGGCCCTTCAGCCTGCAGACCAGCGATCACCCTGTACACCAGCACTATCCTACACACTAAGGACAATTTACAATTTTTACCAAGCCAATTAGCCTATATATCTTATGTCTTTGGAGTGTGGGAGGAAACCGGAGCACCCAGAGAAAACCCACGCTGGTCACGGGGATAACATAAAAACTCTGCACAGACAGCACCCATAGTCAGGGTCGAACCCTGGTCACTGGCACTGTAAGGCAGTAACTCTACCGCTGAGCCCTTGTTCAAATGTGGTTTGAATTCTCACTCCAGCTAGTGATTTTACAAAACATCGCAAAATGTGCACAAGCTGTGACTGAAGGGCCATCTCTCCTCCAATCCTCAAAGCCCTTACATTTATTTGTAAGCCTTGATGCTGTGAGCACCAAATTAAAGCTAAGCCTGGATATTCAGTGTTTGCAGCCAGCCAGACAAATTTATATTTGCCTACTGGCACATCATCCACCTGGGGAGACTGATTCGCATTGATAGCGTGGTGGAAATAGTGACAGTGATTTGCTTCGTAATGTTAAGATGCTGTGGATCCTGGGGCTCTGTGTTAACTCAAGGATGTTAATACTAGGACTGAACACGGTGCAAAATATACCGACAATTAACTGACTTCTCACACTTAGCAGTGGGGTTGTGCTTTAGAAACACATTTCCTTCTAATGCAACAGACACTTTTTTTTTAAGGGTGGCAAATACATTATTAAAAGGTTAAGTCCAGTAATGCCAGGAAGGATTAAATAAAGAACAACAGGACGTTGTCAAATTCACAATCCTGAAATTCACTGAAGATCCACTAGATGAAGCTATGATGACACTGAAAAATAATCTGCCTTGGAATTAATAAAATAAAATCGAGAAATAATTTTAAAAAGTGTGACAAGTTAATCTGCGTCTGAGAATATTGTGCAACAGTAAAATACACAGAAACAGAATAGTAAATCTTAGTCGAATTAAGTAATTTTTGATCATTGGACCATTATAAGAGTAAAGTAACAGAAGGAGATTACTGTGTCTAGGGATTACTTTCTCTTTGTGTCCGTCGCACAGTTTATACACTGTATCATAGTTCAATGTTTTGAATTCCAACCACAGCTTCAGTGCACCAACCGAGTCAGAATTTAGCAGTAATCCAAAAATCCACAATTACAACTACACCAGATGGATCGCCAAAAATAGTCCGTCCGTCCCCCCCCCCCCCCCCCCGCCGTGGGTAATCTGGCTGGATTTAACATTTACAAAATTGCCTACATTTAAGAAGTGGGTTTTTATTTTATCTTCAATATAGAGTGTGATCTATCTATCAAATAATCCTGGGCAATATGTTTACATTCACAATTGTTGTTTGTGCCTTATAGATATGGTTGTGAAATTATAGTTCAAAAAATATGTCAGTGACCAGCAGCTGATTCAGTTGAATGTTTCAGAACACACTGCAATGATTTTAGTGTGGCTGCCATTTAACAGTTTTACGCACTTGACATTTCAGTTTGGACCTTGCGGTGGTTTTGTAACTAATGAAGCTACAGAGTGTATAAAATCAGCCTGAAGAAGGGTTTCGTCCAGAAACGTTGCCTATTGCCTTCGCTCCGTAGATGCTGCTGCATCTGCTGAGTTTCTCCAGCACTTTTGTCTACCCAGTGAAGCTACAGATCCTGAAAGAAACTGAGAATTCTCAATGAAGTAGAGTCTTCTTCTTTTGTGTGGCGTGCACAGCCTAAAGTTGTAGGACAACTTGTTCTATTTGATCTTCTGTTTGTGCACGTCAAGTTGATTGCACTAGTCGAAACAGGGCGGACGACGTGAAGGTTGCAATCTTACACCCCATGAAGTAGAGTGGTAGCGTCATACAGCATGGCAACAGGCCCTTTGGCCCAACTCACCCATGGTGAACAAGATACCCATCTAAGATAATTCCATTTAGCTGCATTTGGCCCATATCACTCTACACCTTGCTTATTCATGTACCAGCACAAGTGTCTTTTAAATGTTCTTATAACACCTGCCACAGCTACTCCCTCTGGCAGCTCACTCCATGTACCCACCAGCCTCTGTGTGAAATAGTTGCCCCTCTGGTTGCTATGAAACCTTTTCCCTTTTACCATAATTTATATTTGAGTTCTTGATTCCCAATACCCCGAGAAAAAGACTCTAAGCACTCACCCTATCTATTCCCCTTATGATTGAACAGTTGAACAGAGGGATCTGGGAATAACCGTGCATAGTTCCTTGAAGGTGGAATCTCATATAGATAGGGTGGTAAAGAAAGCTTTTGGTATGCTAGCCTTTATAAATCAGAGCATTGAGTATAGAAGCTGGGATGTAATGTTAAAATTGTACAAGGCATTGGTGAGGCCAAATCTGGAGTATGGTGTACAATTTTGGTCGCCCAATTATAGGAAGGATGTCAACAAAATAGAGAGGGTACAGAGGAGATTTACTAGAATGTTGCCTGGGTTTCAACAGCTAAGTTACAGAGATAGGTTGAATAAGTTAGGTCTTTATTCTCTGGAGCGCAGAAGGTTAAGGGGGGACTTGATAGAGGTCTTTAAAATGATGAGAGGGATAGACAGAGTTGATGTGGATAAGCTTTTCCCTTTGAGAATAGGGAAGATTCAAACAAGAGGACATGACTTTAGAATTAAGGGACAGAGGTTTAGGGGTAACATGAGGGGGAACTTCTTTACTCAGAGAGTGGTAGCGGTGTGGAATGAGTTTCCAGTGGAAGTGGTGGCGGCAGGTTCGTTGGTATCATTTAAAAATAAATTGGATAGGCATATGGATGAGAAGGGTATGGAGGGTTATGGTATGAGTGCAGGCAGGTGGGACTAAGGGATAAAAGTTATTCGGCACGGATTTGAAGGGCCGAGATGGCCTGTTTCCGTGCTGTAATGGTTATATGGTTATATGATTCTGTGCAGCTTTATAAGGTCGAAATGAAACATTTCCTATCCATGTCTCAAGCGATGCTGCTTGACCCACTGAGTTTTTCCAGCACTTTGTGTTCTACATAAGATGTTAGCATCTGCAGTTCCTTCTGTCTATATCTCTGCACCCATTCCAGTTTAGTGGCATATTTTATATAGCAGGGTGACCAAAACTGAACACTCCAAGTGTGGCCTCAATAATGTTTGGTACAATTGTGGTACACAATTTTCTGATGAATGCCTGTGCCAAAAGTCTTCTTCACCACCCTATCTACTGCAATGCCACTTTCGGTGATCTGTGTTCCTGTTCTCATTGATCCCTCTCCTCGACTACACTGCCTGGGGCCCGATCATTCACATGAAGTTGTTGCCCTGGTTTGGCTTACCAAAATGCAACATTCCACACTTGCCTGAATTAAACCCTATTAGCCATTCCTTGGCCTACATGCCCAGCTGATCAAGATCCCACTGTAATTCTTGGTATCCCCACTAAATTCTATTTGCGAAGCAATTCATTCAAACAATCTTTAATCAATCAATTCTAATTCATTCAATCAATCTTTAACTCATTGTAGAGTCCCCTGCCCTCCTTCCTGGAGTGTAATATAGTCAATAAACCAACTAAATTGTTCTTGTTGATTTGATAGATATTTGTATTCTCTATTTAGCAATAGGTGAATTGTCAATGATGGTGGTTATGATTATAATTTCAATTGTGGAAATATATATTATTAAACATAATTGTTTCATTTTTTACTCCTTTACTGAGTCAACCTGGTATATGTTCTATTGTCATCTCATTCTGTAAAATAAAATCACATTGAAATGGAAATTGTTACATTCAGGTAGGGCTCTTTATTTAAAGCTGTGATGAATTATAAAGAACCTTATTTGGGGTACCTAATGCAGACACTGGGTTCCCAAAACATGACTGTGTTTCATTTCTCTGTAATGTGATCTGTCATCTTTACATGCATAATATTCACAACAAAATATCACAGAAAATAAACTAGGCACCCGTTCTGCAGGTAGATACAAAATGCATGAGTAACTCAGCAGGACAGGCAGCATCTCTGGAGAGAAGGAATGGGCAATGTTTCGTGTCGAGACCCTTGTTCAGACTGAGGACCCATTCTGCAGGGACAACATTTACATTGCTCTGTTGTCTTTAAACATCAGTTTTTCTTTTCTGCGTGCAGCCAATTATTTTAAGTCTGTGAGACAAATTTGCAGTGTTTTTGAATGAAATCCAGTCTGCACTTACAGTTGATGAGATAAAGAGTGAGCCAGTCATCAATGAAAAGTACATGCTGTTACTTTACAGTTTAGAGTATGAAAACAGGTTCATATTGCATTGAATTGAAATGAATTGAAACGAAACAAAGCAAAACAGGTCCTTTGGCCCACCTAGTCCATGCCGGCAATCGATCACCTCTCCATACTTGTTCATTGTTATTTCATTTTCACATTCTCACTTTACACACAAGGGTCAATTAGCAGAGGGGAGATTAAAAACCCCACACATATTTGATATGTGGGAGGAAACTGGAACACCCAAAGGAACATAGTCATAAGGAGAACATACAAACTCTGCACAGACAGCACCCGGGGTCAGGATCGAACCTGGGTCTCTGGCACGATAAGGCAGCAGGTCTACCAGCTGCGCCACTTTTGTTATCAACCCAACAGAGATAATGGTGACACAAACATTTAATTTGGACATGTGTTCACAATCTAAAAACTATAATGAAATTTAAGTTTCTGGATATATTCATTGTTTCTGGACATAGAATCTCAGCCACAACAGATTTACATTTATTGTTGCCAAAGTAATCTTTTATTATATTGACTTATGCATCAATTTTGTCTTGATTGCAGGAGAACAGGGTGCCGTGAGCATGTTTCCAATGTTTTTGCTGGAGCATGGTTTCTCCCCGGTGGAGCTGGGCTTCTGGAATGGCCTAGTTGCAATAGGATTTTCTATTTTTGGATCATGTTTTGGCGGCATTCTAATGCCTAAATATAAGTGAGTTCAAAGATTAAATTATCTTAATCATGAATAGACGTAAGAAATAATAGACAAATATTTACACATTATTAAAGGGTTATTATGTTTCTTTGTATAATTTGCAAATTTTTAGAAGTGTAATAAAATTGGTGTAAGATTGTTATAACCATAGATTCATAGAAAGATACAGCACAGGCACACTGAGTATGTTTGGACCATTAAGCACCCATCTTCACACTAATCTTTTACTCTAATCCATGTTATGCTTCCTCCATTCTCATCAACTCCCTCACCCCCAACTCTCACACCCTTCCAAATTCTTCCATTCATCTACACTGAAAGGTTGAACAAGTTAGGTCTTTATTCTTTGGAGCGCAAAAGGTTAAGGGGGGACTTGATTGAGGTCTTTAAAATGGTGAAAGGGATAGACAGAGTTGACGTGGGTAAGCTTTTCCCAATGAGGGTAGAGAAGATTCAAACAAGAGGGCATGACATGAGAATTAAGGGACAGAAGTTTAGGGGTAACATGAGGGGGAAATTCTTTACTCAGAGAGTGGTGGCTGTGTGGAATGATCTTCCAGCAGAAGTGGTGGAGGCAGGATCGATTTTAACATTTAAAAGTAAAGTGGATAGGTATATGGACGGGAAGGGAATGGAGGGGTATGGTCTGAGTGCAGGTAGATGGGACTAGGGGAAAATGAATGGTCGGCACGGACTGGATGGGCCGAGAAGGCCTGTTTCCGTGCTGTAATTGTTATATGGTTATATGGTTACACACTAAGGGAAACTAGCTGTGGCCAATTAACCCAGCAGCCCACATGTTTTTGGGACGTGGGAGGAAACCCAAGAGCCACGGGGGAGAGTGAGAGACCAAATAATGAAAGGATGAGATAGAGTGAAGGTGGTGAGAATGTTTCCACTAGCGGGAGAATCTAGGACCAGAGGCCATACCCTCAGAAAAAAAAGGACGTACCTTTAGAAAAGAGATGAAGAATTTATTTAATCAGATGGTAGTGAATCTATGGAATTCATTGCAACAGACAGCTGTGGAGGCCAAGTCAGTGGATATTTTTAAGGCGGAGATTGAATGAATCTTGATTAGTAAGGTTGGTAGGGGTTGTGGGGAGAAGGCAAGAAAATGGGGTTTAGAGGGAAAGATAGATCAGCCATGAATGAATGGCGGAGTAGATTTGATGGGCTGAATGGCCTAATTCTGCTCCTAGAGCTTATGAAACTACATTCAGACAGCACAAATGGGTAGGATTGAACTTGATTCACGGCAACTGTGAGTCAGCATCTCTGCTAACTGTGCCTCAACACCACCACCTTGAGTAATTATTTTATAGAGCATGCTATATCCTAAATATAAAAAAAAACAATATAGATATCTCTTGAGAGTCTTCACCTCAGGGAGATGAATTGCTGATCAATTTAAGGGCATGGTGGCCAGTTCTAGTAGTTTGCGCAGTGTGGCTCTGTGACTAGACTTGGGATCAGTCCAACTTGTTCTTTGTAATGTCTATAAGTAGTTTAAAATGATTTGTTTTTCTTGTAAGTACATGTGATAATGCAGATATGATGGGGCAGGGTCAAAAAGACAGAAGAGATTGCATATGTTTGAATTGGGTTTGATGCATGATCAGTCACAATGGGGCGTAGTATTGCATTTTGTATTGTTGACATTTGTATGTTAGCCTGAATGTCAATGTACCATAAAATGTAATGCATTTAAAACGTATTTATCCAATATATTACCAATGACAGCGAAGATACATTGTAGGAACATTTTCGGAAGATAATAAAATATATGAGTTTATAGGTTGATCCAAACTGAGTCAAATGGAAAATAGTGTTTAAAAAAGCAGCAAGGAATATTGTTTTTATTGTCTGTTTTCCATCAGTGTTAATAATTTTACTTTGTATTCACTAATGGAAATGGTATTGATGCACAGGTATTGATAGTGAAACAAATCCACTCCAGACATTAGTGACAATTCCATGATTTTTCCAACTTGAGTTATAAATCTTCTAATACTTCAGTAATCATAAAGTCTTTAAATCTGTGGACATCCCATAAATGAACAACAAAGATTAAATGTCCTATGTTAATATGATGGCTTTTATGCTGTTTTTACATCTTTCTTTCCTTCCGACAACAATATTAAATCCCTTATGAGAATAAGAAATATGATATGGGAAGTTATAGGTTAGCAGAATAACCTTTCTTGCCTTTATCTGATTCAAAATCATTGCATTCCAGTGAGAAGAATGTTCGATGCCAGTCCGCACTGCATTGAGCCAATTTGTTGGATCGTCCTTTTCTGACCCACAAGCAGCTACAGTAGCTCTTTCACAATTTATACCATTGCATCAAGAAAAATGTAAAAATTACTGAGAGACATAAACTGAACTTGGGGGCAAAATATGTTATTTCAGCTTGGCATTGAAGTTGGAAGGAAGGACAGTCTTGGCAAGCGGCACTTCCCTCTAAACCCATGGGACTTGTCAAGTAACATTGAGTGTCAAACCTATGATGGGAGTGCTGTAAAAGTGGGTCACAGATTGCAGAAAATGTGTCCTTTTTAGATCAATATATTGTATGGCACTTCTCCTGTGCCTTCTTTTATATTAGCTATCATCTAATTTAAAGACCTGAAAAATGCTGTATCTTTCCTATATAATTCATGTTATTGTTTATACACTTTTCTAGCTGCAGAATATATTTGATAAAATCTAAATATAGTATTTTCCAGCACATTAGATTCAGGGCTTTACTGGTCACATTGAAATTAAAGGCTTTGGTTGCATTATAATATCAGATAAAAATTCCTTCCCCATATTCAGTTGTTACCAGAAAAATATAAATCAGAAATATTTTTTTAATTGGAATATGGTTGTATAATATTTTGTTCCCATTGTTTTTTTTAAGGTGAGAGGGAAAAATATAATAGGATTTTAAGGGCCAACTTTTTCATACAGATGGTGGTGGGTATATGGATAATATTATTGCTATATGTAAACATAAGTTGTTTAATAGATGCAATGAATTTAACATTGACATTGAAAAATCCAGGTTTCTGTTTGTAACTACCAATTTCTCACCCTCTCATTGAGTCTTTGAAAATGCTAATCATGAACAAGGTATTAATGATGGAAATTTGAGATGAGCACATCTTTTATGCCACCTACCAATTAGTAAATATCTCTTACGAGAACATTTGATAACCAAGAAAAAGTTGTTGCTTTGTCCTGCAAGGGGTTATCAAGTAGGTTCCAAGGCTTTAGAAAATTCTCATTTACTGAAGTACATTTAGCCTGTTCAGAAGTTCTCAAAAAAATAAAGCTAAGAATTCGTTTTACTAATGGGTTCAGGATCACGGTGCCATGCAGCACAGAAACGGGGCCCTTTGGCCCAACTAGCCAATGCTGAACAAAACGCCTATCTAAACTAGTTCTGTTTGTCTGTGTTTGACCCATATCACTTTAAACCTTTCCTACCCTTTTACCTGTCTAAATGCTTTAAACATACAAAATAAAATAAAATAATGCCTTTTAAATGTTGTTATTTTATACCTGCCTCAACTACTTTTTCTGGCAGCTCGTTTCATATATATATATATATACCATCCCCTGTGTGAAAATGTTCCCACTTAGGTTCCGCTTAAATTTATCTACTCTCACTTGAAACCACTGGCCTCCAGATCTAGATTCCCTAGCACTGGGGAAAAAAAACTAATCTGCATTAATTCATCCCGTCTTTGGTACTCATGCTTTTTTACATCTAAGATTACCCCTCCAAGGAATAAAGTCCAAGCCTCTCCAACCTCTCCCTATAACTTAGTCCCTTGAGTCTTGATAACATCCTTGTAAATCTTTTCCAGTTTAAAGGTATATTTCCTACATCAAGGTGATCGAAACTGAACACAGTACTCTTAAGTGTGTCTTCACCAAAGCCTCATACAATAACATTACATCCTAACTTCTATCCTTAATGTCCTTACTGATGAAGAATAGCACGACAAAAGCCCTCTTCACTGCCTTGTCTACCTGTGATGCTACTTTCAGGGAACTATGTACCTGTACGCCTAGGCCCTTCTGTTCTACAACACTCCTCGAGGCTCTTCCATTATGGAGGTCCTGCCCTGGTTTGACTACCCAAAATGCACCAATTCACACTTATATGCAACATGTCGCACTTATGCAGTTTGCTATGGATTTTTTTTCCAGTTTATGTCTGCAGCTATTTTTTTTAGTTGATAACTTTTGAATTAAAAAAAAAGAGAAACCGTTCTCCAACTGTTCATCTGCTTAAGACGATGAGTAGTTGAACTGAACAGACCAAAGGGAGTTCATGTTCTCAGCGAATCCATTTGCTGCAGTAGATGTTACACTTGGCCTTGGAACGTGGAAGAAGAAAATCATTACAGGGGCTAGTTTAGTGCTGATGGAAGTATGTGGGCATGAGACATTGATAGGATGGAAATCAGCATTACATTCACAATGGCTCCAAACAGTAGAACCAGCACTAGCATAGGGAGAAAATCTTAATTGAGCAGAGGAGAGGCTAACAAGAGGGAAAAATAAGTGGTCAGCAATCTCTAAATATCAATAACATAGTGCCATACATCAAGATTTTAGTACATGGAATTTTTTGGACACCTAAACTTCTTTGGATTTTAATATCATTCAAAAAATCTCTAAAATTCAGAAACTCTGGTCCGGTCATAGAGATCCAGTGTTAAGATACTACAAAGCAAAAGATAAGGGTAGGTATTTCTGTATAGAAACATAGAAAATAGGTGCAGAAGGAGGCCATTTAGGCCTTTGAGCCAGCACCACCATTCATTGTGATCATGGCTGATCGTCCCCTATCAATAGCCCGTGCCTGCCTTCTCCCCATATCCCTGATTCCCCTAGCCCCTAGAGGTCTATCTAACTCTCTATAGTTCTAGCAAGAGGAGAGTCGTACACTTTATGAAACCTCAGTTCAAGAAGGGAAGGAGTTTCTGCTGGAGAGACTCATTTCAGGGATTTACGAAATGTTGAAGAAAAGGTCCCACAAGTGTTGTTCCAAAAAGTGCTTGCTGAGCGTGAGGAGAGAAATATTGCAGGCAATATGTCTGCAGTGCAAACTGTAGCTTAGAATTCTGTCCACGTTGGGAAGGTCATTCTTTATTTTGTGTTCCAAGTTGCTGTAACCTTTTAGGACCTCAAATGTTGCAAAGAGCCCCTTCCACTCTGTCTGGGCTTCAGTGCTTTGTGAACTTTGAGAGTTGGAGCTTCAGCCTCGCGCGCACCATCGGTGAAGGCTATTTTATAGGACTGAGATGAGGAAAAACGTTTTCACCCAGAGAGTTGCGAATCTGTGGAATTCTCTGCCACAGATGGCAGTGGAGGCCAATTCACTGGATGTTTTCAAGAGAGAGTTCGATTTTGCTCTTAGGGCTAACGGAATCAAGGGATATGGGGAGAAAGCAGGAACGGGGTACTGATTTTGGATGATCAGCCATGATCATATTGAATGGCCCAAAGGGCCGAATGACCTATTCCTGCACCTACTTTCTATATTTTTCATTCAATGTATAAACCTCTGTATTATGATGTTGAAGAGGACCTCAGACCTTTCCATCGTACACAACTCCATTGTTGCTTCGTTTGTTGCACAATCCTTAGCTACGGTCATTATGTCCTCACTTTATTAATGATTGACTGCACTATAGACTCATAGGCCTGGTACCTGGTGACATGTAGCAGTCCACTGAAGTGGGCAAGAACAGATTAGAAAAATCATGATTCCTGTCTATGCTATTATGCCTGGACTCTCATTTCCCTAGAGATTAAGATTGTGTTAACGCTCAACTTCCATGCTACACAACCTTTCCATCACTGCATCAGAGAGATCTGACAAGAACTATAATCGCAAAGAAACTGAAACTGCCAAGATCTGTGGCTCCCATTCAATTTAGGCAGCATTTTTAAAAATTAACTGGATATTTTTAAAGAACATGAGAAGATCCTTCTGCATGCTCTTGCCCCAGTGTGCAGGTGATTGTGGATCACAAGAAGGATATCCTCAAATTGAATGTAACATTTAGAAAGTGCATATGACTTTTTCACTCTGGAAGACTCTGAACTACCAGGACATTCAGTGGCTGATGGGGCCGAAGGGATGGTCCTGGTGGCAGGACTGCATTCTATTTGTGCTTGCCTGCTTACACCATTGTGCTTTCAAATCACCAGCTGAACTCAGATAGCCAGCCAAACACCAAGACATTAGTGGAAAATGTTGTTGCCTCCTGAAGGTGAGATTTTGATAGTTGCATCAGCCCAGGGGTATCTTGCAGTGCATAGTTGCAGACGCAGAGACTTCATCATCATGTTTCAAATTGTCCAATCTAGTAATCTTTAGACAGCAGCCATCGCCAGAGAGAGATCATGTGGAGGACCCTGAGCAGAGGTACATGAGAGGAAAGAGCAAGAGCAAAAGCAAGGCTGTTAGGGCATGGCCTGACTAATAGTGCAAAACCTCCCCTCCCAGCTGACCCAAGAAAGTAGGTGTAAAGGAGTATACACGTACACAGTGTTCCTTTACCGAGTCTTTATTAATCACATATATATCGATGCCCTAGTTGTACATGGTCTGCACGTTTTACTAGAGGGGGTACCAGGGATGGAGAGACAGTAATATACTTGGTGAAAGGGGAGTGGCTACACAACCTACAATTAAAGGGACATGCACTAAACATCTACATCCTTCCTCTTACAAAAGAAAGGAACGTGACAGCCGACCATGTCTCATACACTAGAGCAACTGGAAAAGGATAGACAGCAAAATAGCAGCAATCAAATATAATCGCCATAACGGTCAGGCGCCCTTACAATCCGCCCCGAGCGGGTACGAACCCCGCTCACACCCTCTCCCCCCAAAGGAACGGGCACCGGGGGAGACCCCACGACAGGAGGACTACGATGTGGGGACTTGCGTGGTGACAAAGGGATTGGAGGCGAGCGACCTGGCGATGGGGAAGAGACGGCTGGAGGCACGGGAACAGGCACAGGGAGAAGAACCGGGACAGGGCGAGCAGGCACAGGTTTAGTGACCGCTACAGGCGGGAGAGCGGACAGAGGGGGAGCATGGGGGTCAGCAGGAGGAGGAGGAGGAGGAGGCTCGTTCACCAGGCGGAGGTGCCGCCTGGACCGACGGTAAACAGTACCATCGAGGTTCACCAGATAGGAGCGAGGTGAACCAGCCGTCCCAACAACAACCGCAAGGCCAGGGTGACCGGAGGTGGAACGCATGCGGACAACCTGACCAGGAGACAGAGGAGGCAGGGCACGGTAAGACCTGTCGTGGGATCGCTTCTGAATGGACTGCTTGGTAGCAATACGCTCACGGACCACGGCAGGTTTTACAACAGCTGGGGTAAGACTCTGCTGCACCACCCCCTGATCATGAGGTTCGGGCAGCTACCGTCGCAACCCGCCGTCCTGCTCAGCAAACTCGCCGTGGGGCCAGCTATGGTTCAAGTTCCAAGCTGGAGAAGCGCTGCCCGAACTGTAACTTTGTGACTCATCGTTTCAACGTGTGCCCTGCGGTGGGAAAGATTTGTAACTTCTGCAACAAGCCTAACCACTTCTCGTCAGCATGCAGAGCTAGAAAAAATTCTGCCCAGCAACAGCGCAGGCACTCTAATTACCTGGTACGGGATGGTACTGCGTCTGGTTCTTATCACCCTCCTGACAACCTCCCACTGTCTGATTCGGACTCTTCTCAGAGTGGGCTCAGCGTGTTTTCAGTTAGGAAGACACCTGCTCGAATAACAGACCCTACTGTGCAAGTTACTGTCAATGGTGCTACGTTCTCTGCCAAGGTCGATACTGGGGCCGCAACGAACGTTATGTCTACTAGCCTTTTCAAGAAGATAAGGAATAATGAGCGAGTTGAGTGCCCCTTTAAGAGACTTGGTGAAGAAAGACACTGCATGGTCCTGGTTCCCGCAACACCAGGCTGCTTTCGATGTGCTGCGTTCAAAGCTTGTCTGCACTCCGACGCTGCAATATTTCGATTTGAACCGTCCTATTGTCCTCACGTGCGATGCTTCAAAGTTCGGGCTGGGTGCTGCTTGTTTGCAAGTTCATGATGGGGTCCAGTTGCCCGTGTCCTTCGCGTCCCGCACAATGACTCCAGCTGAGCAGCGCTATGCCCAGATCGAAAAGGAACTGCTGGCTGTTGTGTTTGCATGTTCAAAGTTTAAGGACTATATCCTGGGCACCGAATTCTCTATTGAGACCGACCACCAGCCTCTGGTCACCATCCTCGGCAAGCCGATTCACGCTGCCTCCTCCAGGCTGCAGCGGATGATGCTGCAGCTGCAGCGTTTTACCTTCTCCGTAGTGTACCGTAGAGGCAAGGACATGTTTATTGCTGACACGCTATCTCGGGCTCCTCTGGCTTCGACCACCCGTCACCCTTACGAGGCTTCAGGTATGATTGTCCTGAATGTCAACTTTGTTCCTTCAAAACAACTACAGTCCTTAGTTAAACACACTGCTGCTGACGCCTCGCTCCAACAGCTGGCTGCGGTCATTCAAAGGGGTTGGCCCGAGCGACGTTCTTCCCTGCCCGCCGCGGCAGTGCCCTACTTCCTGGTCCGTGACGAGCTGGTGCTACGAGATGGAGTTATCGTTAAGGGTCACAAGGTTGTGGTACCTGAGGCTCTTCGCCAACAGTATTTCGACACCGCTCATCGGGGTCATCCTGGCGCCGAGGCCACTCTCTCTATCGCCCAAAGCCAGTTTTATTGGCCTGATATGGCTGTGTATTTTCGGGACCGGGTGTCATCTTGCCCTACCTGCAACAGTCTCGCCCCGCAGCAGCAGCATTTGCCCCTTCTGCAGCAGCCCGCACCGGACCTGCCATGGTCGGCGCTGGCAACGGACATTTTTGAGTGGCACGGCAAGCACTTCTTGGTGCTTGTCGACTCTTACTCCAACTGGTATGAGGTCGACCAGCTGTTCTCTCTCTCCTCTTCTGCTGTTATCGCGAAGCTGCGCCGCCACTTCGCGACCTTTGGATCACCAGCGAGCCTGCAGTCAGACAACGGCAGCCAATTTACCAGTGCGGAGTTCAAGGACTTTGCTGACCGCTGGAACTTTCGGCATTACACTAGTAGTCCTGAGTACCCTCAGAGCAATGGCCTGGCCGAGCGTGCTGTTCGCAGCGCAAAGGACTTGTTGAATCGCTGCCGCGCATCGAAGTCTGACATTTACCTCGCCCTCCTCAACCTGCGAAACATTTCCCGTGACAGTGTTCTGGGATCCCCGGCGCAGCGCCTCATGTCCCGGGTTACTCGACCTCCCATTCCGGTGGCCCAGCAGACTCTTACCCCAGCTGTTGTAAAACCTGCCGTGGTCCGTGAGCGTATTGCTACCAAGCAGTCCATTCAGAAGCGATCCCACGACAGGTCTTGCCGTGCCCTGCCTCCTCTGTCTCCTGGTCAGGTTGTCCGCATGCGTTCCACCTCCGGTCACCCTGGCAGTGCGGTTGTTGTTGGGACGGCTGGCACGACAGGTCTTGCCGTGCCCTGCCTCCTCTGTCTCCTGGTCAGGTTGTCCGCATGCGTTCCACCTCCGGTCACCCTGGCCTTGCGGTTGTGTAAGGAGTATACACGTACACAGTGTTCCTTTACCGAGTCTTTATTAATCACATATATATCGATGCCCTAGTTGTACATGGTCTGCACGTTTTACTAGAGGGGGTACCAGGGATGGAGAGACAGTAATATACTTGGTGAAAGGGGAGTGGCTACACAACCTACAATTAAAGGGACATGCACTAAACATCTACATCCTTCCTCTTACAAACGAAAGGAACGTGACAGCCGACCATGTCTCATACACTAGAGCAACTGGAAAAGGATATACAGCAAAATAGCAGCAATCAAATATAATCGCCATAACGGTCAGGCGCCCTTACAATCCGCCCCGAGCGGGTACGAACCCCGCTCACAGTAGGCATTGGCCATATGGTGCATAAGGGACTACTTAATAGACAATTTTCAAAATGAGCTTGCATTATAAAATTTCCCAATGCAAAAAAGAAAGATCCTCTCCATACTGCAATACTTAATACCAGTGTAATAGACCAGTAATTAGTTTGGAGAGTCCAGTTGACACTCAGAATTGTTTCTCACCCTACTATGCTGGTCTGGCTAACCTGAATACGTCATCAACAAATGAATGCCAGCCTTTCCAATCTTTCCTCATATGACAGTCCCGCCGTCCCGGGGATTATCCTCATGAACCTACGCTGCACTGCCTCAATAGGAAAGATGTCTTTTCTCAAATTAGGAGGCCAAAACAGCACACAATACTCCAGATACAGTCTCACCAGAACCCCGTACAACTGCAAAAGGACCTCTTTACTCCTATACTGAAATTATCTTGTTATGAAGGCCAACATGCCATTAGCTTTCTTCACTGCCTGCTGTACCTGCATGTTTCCTCTTAGTGACTGGTGTACAAGGACACCAAGGTCTCGTTGCACTTCCGTTTTTCCTAATCTGACACCATTGAGATAATAATCTGCCTCCTTGTTCTTGCCGCCAAAGTGGATAACCTCACATGTATCTACATTATAGCTTTGTGTCATCTACAAATTTACTAGTGCTACTTTTAATTCTATCATCTAAATCATTAATATATATTGTAAATAGTTGTGGCCCCAGCACCGAGCCTTGCGGCACTCCACTCGCCACTGTCTGACATTCTGACAGGGACCCGTTTATTCCTACTCTTTGTTTCCTGTCTGCCAACCAATTCTCTATCCATGTCAATACCCTACCCCCAATACAATGTGCTCTAATTTTGCCCACTAATGTTCTGTGTGGGGCCTTATCAAAGGCTTTCTGAAAGTCCAGATACACTACATTCACTAGCTCTCCTTCATCCATTTTACTTGTCACATCCTCAAAAAATACCAGAAGATTCGTCTAGCAGGATTTCCCCTTCATACATCCATGCTGACCTAGACCAATCCTTTTACTGCTATCCAAATGCGCCATTATTATTTCTTTAATAATTGACTCCAGCATCTTCCCCTCCACCGATGTCTGTCTAACTGGTCTATGATTTCCCCATTGTTGGGGGAGTCCAGAACCTGAGGCCACAGTTTAAGAATAAGGGGTAAGCCATTTAGAACTAAGATGAGGAAACACTTTTTCACACAGAGAGTTGTGGAATTCTCTGCCACAGAGGGCGTTGGAGGCTGGTTCTCTGGATACTTTCAAGAGAGAGCTTAATAGGGCTCTTAAAGATAGCAGAGTCAGGGGATATGGGGAGAAGGCAGGAACGGGATACTATTTGTGGATGATCAGCCATGATCACATTGAATGGCGGTGCTGGCTAGAAGGGCCAAATGGCCTACACCTGCACCTATTGTCTATTGTCTATTGTCACATTTGTTTTTACTAATCTTTTTCTCTTAACATACCTAAAGAAGCTTTTACTATCCTTCTTTATATTCTTGGCCAGCTTACCCTCATAGTTCATATTCCATCCCTAACTTCCCTTGTCAGCCACGGTTGCCTCTTACTCCCCTTAGAATATTTCTTCCTCTTTGGAATGAAATGATCCTGCATCCTCTGGATTATACCCAGAAATTCCAGCCATTGCTGTTCCGCCGTTATTCCTGCTAGGATCCTTTTCCAGTCGACCTTGGCCACTTCCTCTCTAATGCCTTCATAGTCCCCTTTGTTCAGCTGCAACACTGCCACTTCTGATTTAACCTTCTCCCTCTCAAATTACAGATTAAAACATGTCATATTATGATCACTACCTCTTAGCGGTTCCTTCACCTTGAATTCCCTTTATTAAATCTGGCTCATTAAACAAAGCTAAATCCCGAATTGCCTTCTCTCTGGTAGGCTCCAGTACAAGCTGCTCCAAGAATCCATCTCGGAGGCACTCTACAAACTCCTTTTCTTGGGGTCCAGAACCAAATTGCTTTTCCCAGTCTACCTGCATATTGAAATCTCCCATAACCACAGTGGCATTACCTTTGTTACATGCCCACTTTAACTCCTGCTGCAACTTGCACCCCCTTTTCCCCGCTACTGTTTGGGAGCCTGTAGATAACTCCCATTAGTGTCTTCTTACCTTTCCAATTCCTCAATTCTATCCACAACGACTCGACATCGTCAGTCCCTATGACTTCCCTCGCAAGGGACTGAATTTCATCCCTCACCAACAAGCTATCCCACCTTCTCTGCCCACCTGCCTGTCCTTTCTTTAGGACGTACAACCCTGAATATTCAGTTCCCACTCCCAATCCTCCTGCAGCCACGTCTCCGTAATCCCCACTATGTCATATCTACTAACCTCTAACTGAGCCTCAAGCTCATCCACTTTACTTCTTATACTTTGTGCATTCATATATAACACTTTTAATCCATTACTCACCTCACCTTTCACATCGATTCCTATTTCACTTGGCCATACTCTCCTATCCCTTCGTGAGCTGTCTGCCCTGTTAATTCTAGGTGTCTGTCTTAACTTTTCCTGTACTCTCTTTCCATCCTTGTATTTCTAATTGATCTCCTCCCCCCCACTATTTAGTTTAAACCCACCCGTGTAGCAGTGCAAACCAGCCTGCCAGAATGCTGGTCCCCCGCCTGTTAATCCGTCCCTTTTGAACAATTCACCCTTACCCAAAAACAGATCCCAGTGGTCTAAGAATCTAAATCCTTGCCCCCTTCACCTGCTTCTAGTCTTTCAATGCTTTCGTAATTTCATCATGCATTCTTCAGAAAAATGTTGGGTTATGGTTTCCTAGGCTACTTAGTTGAAGTCTAGTTAGCTCACCTTGGATCAATTGTTTGAATAGATAAAGTTTCTTTTTTTTTCAAAAATTTCATTAAGTTTCTTGCTTCTAAAAGCAAATTTGGACAAGGATCCAGCACAATTTGATTTGGTTCAACAATTGACTACTGATCTCCCATTTTTGCAGAATTCCTCTTGTGTAACCAAATAGTTTACTTCATTACTTTGTACCTTCGAAGCATGGGCTGATCTTTGCATTCTGCTAAAGGCTTGTATATTTCCCACGGTGCTTTTCTTGTTTAGAGCTAGCAGACAATATCTAGTGCAATGCTTCTGAAGAGCAAGTATAATTTTTAAAAATTATTAACACAACTGCTGGCTATTAACTGCTAGTCACACATGCTCTTAATCTTGTTGAAAGACAGATTACCAAGAAATACATTTCTGAGGGTGTATGATGATTTAAACTCTTGCTTATGTTTC
Organism: Raja brachyura; assembly: GCA_963514005.1. The sequence goes on from OY740783.1 coordinate 53,829,070, forward strand.
ACCTTGATTTGTGGTTATTTTCCAAAGTTGAATACTAATACATTTTCTCTCTGTAAAATACTCAAACTTATCAATAGGAAGTTATGGTGGCAAAATCATTTTAACAAAATGCTTTTAATTTTTACTGAAGGACTCATACTGAAGGACACAACATGGAATTACTCTTGCTTATTGGGTTGTTAGTGCGAATCTTGATTGTTGTGGTCCTGTGCATAGGAAGCCAGTATAATCAACATTGGTCTACTTTTGTATTTTTTGGACTATCCCAATTTCAAAATAATTGTAGACAAATTAAGGTTTCCAGCTAGCTACAATAAATTCCAAGATGAATTCCAATTATTCCTCAATATCACTTGCACATTTTCAACTTTAGCAGCACAGTGGGCAGCTGGTGGGATTGCTGCCTCACAATGCCAGAGACCTAGTTTCGATCCTGGCCTCAGGCGCTGTATGTGTGGAGTTTGCACATTCTCGCTGTGATTGCACGGGTTCTCTGGGTGCTTAGGTTTCCTCCCACATCTCAAAGACATATGGGTTGGTAGGTTAATTGGCCTCTGTAAATTGTCTCTAGTGGTGGATGGGAAAAATGGGATGACATAGAAGTAGTGTGAAAGGGTGTTTCATGACCGGCATGGACCTAGTGGACCGAAGGGCCTATTTCCATGCTGTATCTCCAAAGTATACTAAACTAAACTAAACTAATGTGAATAAAAGAACACAACAATGATAAAACAGATATATATGAATAACATCATATTTGGTAATGATAGGTTCTATTTGTCGTTCCATTTCTAAGTAGCAATGTTACAAAATTGTGAGATTTAAAGAATCAAGTCTGCAATTTATCCCATCAGATAAAGCATAAAAATAAGTTTAATTTGACACCTAATTCACTCTCATATCTTCAGTATTAAAAAAGTTATGGCCATTTTCATACTCGGAAATTAGCATCTTGTTCCCTATTGCTTTTCCATTGACTTAACACAAAAGCTGTGATCAAGGACAGTCAAAAGCCCATAACTTTCTTAAAAATTAAGAGAACTGAATGAAATTTTCAGTTATTATAGATTGAAGCATTCTGAAACAAATATGAAAGAATCTTACTTGGATGATCTGAAATTAAAGCATATGATTAGTTCGTTACCTAATTGTAGTTAATTACAAAATTCAATTACTAGATCTAAATATCTATCCATTTATTAAGAAAAAGTTAACATTTTTTAAAAAGCCTAAGTGTCCAAATAACATTCACACAAGAATTCACAATATAACATGATTTTAAAATCTCATTGTCATGAATTTATAGGCCAAATGGAAGGAAGTTAGTGTTTAATTCCCGTAAATTAATGGCCATTTAAATCAACTTGCGAATGGGTTTTTGTGGAACGCGATGGATTGGAACGTTGCAGTTTGCGGCAAATTTAACCCCCAGTCGGCAGGAAAAATACTGCCAGTTCGCATATTTTTTAAATCACCTTTTTGCAACATGAAATTTTGATTAAAGGCTTTCCAAGATGCACGTTTTAATGTAAAAATAAACTGTGTACCTTCTTTTGTCCCCTACGTAAAATCCGTCCTGTTGTCGGCGTTGACGGCATTAGAAGACGATTTTTAATTTACTCCTGCTTTTAATTTTTCCAGCGCTAATTTTAATAAGCTTAATAAAACGGCAATCAAAGCGATTTTTCTTCAGTAACTAAAAAGCCTGTTCAAAATTGATTTGAATAGTCTGAAGAAAAATCACATTTTAAACCCGCCCCCCTCACAAAGGCGCCAAAGTCGTGCACACTGGCAGTGGCAGAACTGCAGCGCCGCTAAAGGTAAGTTTTGGAACATACCTATTCTAAGCATGTACAGACCTTATTCTATATCAACTTCAGAACGTTTCAGCAAGACCCATACCAATATGTCCTATGAAATTAATTTTCTATCCTTCAAAAAGTTAAAAGAAAATATGTTTATTGGAACAAACTTTCTTTTTGGTTACAGTGTGTTTTCACTTATAATTATCCTGTTTTTGCTGCGCCTTGGAAATTTGAGTTTACAGACATTACTACTGCTTCTATTTCACTATGAATCCTTCGTCCTGAAAGGTATGTTGACTAAACTTTAATATTAAATGGATGTATTCAATTTAACATGTTCATAGTAATAGCTCAAATGCTCATATATTTAATTTTATTGGATAATGTAAATTCTGTAACTGATTCTTTAAATCAACCTTTTTCCACAATAAAATATGGGGTCAGGTATCATGAATAGTTCAAATAGATTTATAATTAGTTTAACATTAGTGAAGTATTTCGCAGTAATTTTATTTCTGTAGGGCTTTGTCAGAACAGATTTTAAAGCACCTGACAAACACAAATAATTACGTAGCCATTTGGATCAAATAACATTATAAATAATTTCCTCCCATTCCGAATCCGACCTCTCTGTCCTGGGCCTCCTCCAGGGCCAGAGTGAGCACCACCGGAAATTTGAGGAACAGCACCTCATATTCCGCTTGGGCAGTCTGCACGCTAGTGGCATAAACATTGAATTCTCCCAATTCCGTTAGCCCTTGCTGTCTCCTTCCCTTCTCGGCTCTCTCTCCGCCCTCGGGGTCCTCTTCTTCCGCCTCCTTTTTCCTTTCTTCTCCCTGCCGGCCCCCCCCCCCACCCTCCATCAGTCTGAATAAGGGTTTGGGCCCAAAATGTTGCCTATTTCCTTTGTTCCATAGATGCTGCTGCACGCGCTGAGTTTCTCCAGCACTTTTGTCTACCTAGCATTATAAATAATTTTATTTCTGTCGATTTTGCACGGTACCTTTTAAGTGATAAAATAAAATAATTACAGAGATCAGTTTTAATCTCCGAAAGAACATCATGGCATGCATTTCATGTACTGTTAGTATTTAACAAGTTTCTGCTCCTGATGTAAAGCTGAGAATACCATTCAGTTGTTTTCCTGTGAGGGCCCTATAATGTTCTCTCTTCATTAATGTGTTTGGAGAGTAAATCTGACAAGGTATGTCACTTTTTGGCCCATCTATGTTATTACCACACTCTCGGACAGTAATTCCACATTTAAATTAAAGTACATTAGTAAAGATAAAATGCATGATTTTGTTGCTGCCGTCCAAATGGACGATCTGCCAATCAACCAATCAGTTGTATCCACCTATCACTCCCCAGGCATTGTCCTGCCCCCACCTCTCTTCCAGTTTTCACCACCACTCCACCCCAACAACACAAAGAACCTGAAGATGGGTCCCGAACCGAATCGTAAACTACATATTCTCCAGAGATGCTGCCTGACCTGGTGAGCTAAAGAGTCATACAGTGTGGAAACAGGCCCTTCTGCCCAACATGCCCACACCGACCACCATGTCCCATCCTCACTAGCCCCACCTGTCTGTGTTTGGTCTATATCCTTCTTAATCTATCCTATCTGCAAAAAAGTTGCCCTTCAGGTTCCTATTAAATCTTCATCCCACACCTTAAACCTATGTCCTCTGATTCTTGATTCCCTTACTCGGGGTAAAAGACTGTGCATTTACCCTATCTATTCCTCTCATAATCTTATTCACATTTTTAAGATCACCCCTCATCCTCCTGCACTCCAAGGAATAGAGTCCTAACCGGAATCATACTCTCGCTATAGCTCAGACCCTCAAGTCCTGGCAACATGCCTCATCAATCTTCCCTGCATCTTTTTCAACGCAATAATATCTTTTTTATAACAGTGTGGCCAAAATTGAACACAATACACTAAATGTGGCCTCACCATTGTCTTGTGCAACAGTTACATAGCCTCACAAATTCTATACTTCATTCACATTCGTGGAAAACATTAGCGACGCAGCGGTGCTGGTTTCCAACAGGAACGGTGACGGATGCACCACACATCTCTGTCCTCCAGTTCCTGCGGACTTCCACCACTGGAAGTATAGGATTCTGGTGTTTGTGTTTTATCATCGTTCCTTACAATGCTATGTACGACAGTGATCACAACTTCCACTGAAGTGTGGATGGCCGTTGGCTCGCTAGAAGCTCATCCGCCCTTTGACAGGTCTTGTTTTTGGTTCTGCTGGGGGTCACAGCCCCCTCCTACCTGGCAAACCAGGTGAGGGAGACGGTTTAGTCGCCGACTATCCGACCATGGGGCAGGTAGCACGGGATTATATGGTACCCGTAGCGGGGGGAACTGACCTGACTAACAGTAAGAAAGCAACAAAACACACAATTAAACACAATGTAACACAAACATCCATCACAGTGAATCTCCTCCAGGCACCTCATCATTGTGATGGAAGACAAAGTCTTATCTCTTCCTTGCTTCTTCTCCCGCGGTCAGGTATCCAAACTGCTGCGTCGAGGTGATTGAGGTTCACGATGTTGAAGCCCCCCGCTAGGCGATGGAAGATCCCGTGGCCGATTTTAAGCTGTGCCGGGCAATGAAAGGCCCTGCAAACGGGCCAATTCAAGCCCCACGAGTCGGGGCAGACGAAGCTACTGTTGCTGGAGCTCCCGAAAATCGGTCACAAACCAGGGAGCTGGTGCTCTAATACTTAATGCTCTATATACTTAATACCATTGAAGGCCAATTTGCCTGAGTTTTTACGGCCATTTTCAACCTCTCATTTCTGAGGTCTGAGGTTCCCACCTGCTTTAAAAGGGCATAAATTATACCAGTGCCCAAGAAGAGCAAGGTGACGTGCCTCAATGACTATCGACCAGTGGCACTAACGTCTGTGGTGATGAAGTGCTTTGAGAGGTTGATCATGGCGCAAATCAACTCCTACCTCGACAAAAACCTGGATCCACTGCAGTTTGCCTACTGCCACAACAGATCAACGGTGGATGCGATCTCACTGGCTCTCCACTCCGCTCTGGACCCCTTGGACAACAAAGACTTATGTCAGGCTGTTATTCATTGATTACAGCTCAGCATATAATACAATCATCCCCTCCATGCTGGTTACCAAGCTCTCAGATCTGGGTCTCTGCGCATCCCTCTGCAATTGGATCCTCGACTTCCTCATGCACAGACCACAGACTGTTCATATTTGTGGAAATGTGTCAGCCTCAATAACAATCAGCACGGGAGCACCTCAGGGCTGCGTGCTCAGCCCCCTGCTGTACTCACTCTATACTCATGACTGTGTAGCTGATCATAATGCGAACTCCATCATCAAGTTCGCTGACGACACCACTGTTGTGGGACGTATCACTGATGGGGATGAGTCAGAGTATAGAAGAGAGATAGACCGACTGACCACAAATGGTGCCAGCACAATAACCTGGCCCTCAACACCAACAAAACCAAGGAACTGATTGTGTACTTCGGAAGGGGTAGGATGGGGACCCACAGTCCCGTTTATATCAATGGGTCGATTGTGGAGAGGGTCAAGAGCTTCAAATTCCTTGGCGTGAATATTTCTGAAGATCTCTCCTGGTCCCTGAACACTGATGCAATTATAAAGAAAGCACATCAGCGCCTCTACTGCCTGAGAAGATTACGGAGAGTCAGTATGTCAAGGAGGACTCTCTCTAACCTCTACAGGTACACAGTAAAGAGCATGCTGACCGGTTGCATCGTGGCTTGATTCGGCAACTTGAGCGCACAGGAGCGGAAAAGACTACAAAAAGTAGTAAACACTACCTAGTCCATCATCGGCTCTGATCTCCCTACCATAGAAGGGATCTATCGCAGTTGCTGCCTCAAAAACCCATCAAGGACCCACACCATCCTGGCTACACGCTCATCTCCCCGCTACCTTCAGGGAGAAGGTACACGAGCCTGAAGACTGCAACGTCCAGGTTCAGGAATAGCTGCTTCCCCACAGCCATCAGGCTATTAAACTCAACTGAAACAAAACTTTGAACATTAATAGACCATTATCTGTTTATTTGCACTTTATCTGCTTATCTACTCATGTGTGTATATATTTATATAATGGTATATTGACACCCTGATCTGTTCTGTATGCATGCCTACTATATTCTGTTGTGCTGAAGCAAAGTAAGAATTTCATTGTCCTATCTGGGACACATGACAAGAAACTCTCTTGAATCTTGAATCTTGAAAGCATTCTTGATCACCCTATGTACCTGTGATGCCACTTTCAAAGAACTATGTACCTGCACTCCTAGATCCCTCTTCTCTACAACAGCCGAGAGAGTCCTATCATTCACTATGTAAGTGCTGCCCGGGTTTGACATTTAAAAATACAACACCTCGCACTTCTCTGTGTTAAACTCCATTAACCATTTCTCAGCCCACCTGCCCAACTGATCAAGATTCTGCTGCAATTTTCGATAGTCATCTTCATTATCTAAAATACCACCCACTTTAGTATCTTCTGAAAACTTACTGATAATGCCTTGTACATTCACATTCAAATCATTGATATAGCTGATAAATGGGAATGGGACCAGCACCCTCTGCTTCATTCTGTTAAACCAATTTTCTACCCAGTCTACGAGCTTCCCTTGGATTCCATGCAATCTAATCTTCCAGAGCAGCCTTCCATGCGGAACCTTATCAAATGCCTTGCTGAAATTCATATGTACATCGTCTACATCTCTGCTCTCATCAATCTTTTTGGTCACATCTTCAAAAAACTCAAATCAGATTTGTGAGACATGATCTGTGTGTTGACTATCCCTAATCAGACCTGGTCCATGTAAATGCATGTATATTTTATCCTTCAGAATACACACGAGAAACTTTCTGACCACAGATGTTAGGCTTACTGGCCTATAGTTGCCACCCTTTTCCTTGCAGTCCTTCTTAAATGGAGGCACGACATTCAGCATCCTTCAGTCTTCCAATACCTTGCCCATAAGTAATGATGACTCATAAATCTCATCCAGGACACCTGTAATTTCCTCTCCAGCTTCCCACAGTGTCCTCGGATATTTCTGATCAGGACCGGGAGATTTGTTCACCTTCAAAGGACCTTTAGCACCTCCTCGACTGTAATATTGACTGCCCTGAATTCCATTGCTGCCCCAAGGTCCCTGGTCCTCATATCTTTCTCCCAGGTAAAAACAGAGGAGAAATACTCATTGAGGATCCTGCCCATCTCCTGTGGCTCCACACAGAATTGATTCTTGAGGGGTTATATTCTCTCTCTGGTTACCTCTTTTTCCCTTCATGTACTTATCTTTAATATTATCTGCCAGAGCTATCTCCTGACCCCTTGTTAGAAACATAGAAAATAGGTGCAGGAGGAGGCCAATCGGCCCTTCGAGCCAGCACCGCCATTCATTGTGATCATGGCTGATCGTTCCCAATCAATAACCCGTGCCTACCTTCTCCCCATATCCCTTTGCCTTCTGTATTTACATTTTTAACATGCTCCTCAGTTCCCAAAACTTATTCAGGGATGTACTTGATCCCAGCTGCCTATACTTGCCTCATGCTTCCTTCTTATTCTTGACCAGAACATCATTTTTTTCTCACCATGTAAGCTTCCCTATGCTCACCTGCCTTGCCCTTCACTCTAACGGGAAGATGCATGTCCTGGAGTCTTGTCAGCACACTTTTAAAAATATCCCACTTTCTGGACTTTTCTTTTCCAGCAAATCACCTGCTCCAATCAACTTGAAGATAGACACAAAAAGCTGGAGTAACTCAGCAGAACAGGCAGCATCTCTGGAGATAAGGAATGGATGACGTTTCGGGTCGAGACCTTTCATCAGACTCATTCTTGACCCGAAATGTCACCCAATCCTTCTCTCCAGAGATGTTGCCTGTCCCGTAGAGTTACTCCAGCTTTTTGTGTCTATCTTCGGTTTAAATCAGCATCTGCAGTTCCTTCTTACATCAATCGACTTGTAGTTGGCCTTGCCTCAGTTTAGGATTTTAAATCGTGGTTCTGTCCTGTCTCTATCCATAACGATCTTACACCAAATAGAACAGTCATTGCTGGTCCCAAAATGCTCATTCGCGAACACTTCATCCACTTGCCCATCACAATTTCCTAAGACTAAATCAAGCATTGCCCTCTCCCATTTCGGGACCTGTACATATTGACAGAGAATATTTTCCTGAACACACTTGACAAATTCTGCTCCATCTAAATCTTTTGCACTATGACAGTCCCAGTCAATATTGGGAAAGTTAAAATTCCTTTCTATGAGAATCTTACTAATCCTGCAGCTGCCTACAATCTCCTGGCATATTTATTCTTCTAATTCCCTTTGATTATTCGGGGGCCTGTAGTACACTCCCAACAGATGTTCATCTTTTTCTTATTTCTCCGCTCCACCCATAAAGCCTTACTGGATGAACCATCAGTAATGGTATCTCTGACCACTGCCTATGACATTATGACTGTGAAGAAATAAAAATGTAACCGTGCTGGAAATGCTCAGCAGATGAGGCAGAGAAAGAGGGAGAGAAAGGGAGGGGGAGGGGAGGTTGCAGGCTAGCTGGATGGCAGAAGACAAAGAGTGGCAATAAAGGAGGCTTTTTCCGGTTGGCTGTCAGTGACTGGCGAGTTTAGTTTACTTTCGAGATACAGCGTGGAAACAGGCCCTTCGGCACCGACCAGCGATCCTCGCACATTACACTATCTACACGTACTAGGGACAATTTACACATACACCAAGCCAATTAACCTGCAAAGCTGTACGTCTTTGGAGTGTGGGAGGAAACCAAAGATCTCGGAGAAAACCCATGTGATTACGGGGAGAACGTACAAACTCCGTACACTCAGCACCCATAGGCGGAATCGAACCCAGGTCTCCATTGCTGCAAGTGTTGTCAGGCAGCAACTACCGCTCTGCCACCGTGCCACAGTGGTCGGTGATAGGGCCGTTACTCTTCACGTTGTATATTAATGATTTGGACGAGGGGATTGAAGGCTCTGTGGCCAAGTTTGCAGATGATATGAAGATAGAAACATAGAATATAGGTGCAGGAGTAGTTCATTCGGCCCTTCGAGCCTGCACCGCCATTCAATATGACCATGGCTGATCATCCAACTCAGTATCCTGTACCTGCCTTCTCTCCATACCCCCTGATCCCATTAGCCACAAGGGCCACATCTAACTCCCTCTTAAATATAGCCAACAAACTGGCCTCAACTACCTTCCATGGCAGAGAATTCCACAGATATAGGTGGGAGGGCAGGTAGTGCAGAGAAAGCAGGGACTCTGCAGAAGGACGGACAGGTTGGGATAGTGGGCAGAGAAGTGGCAGATGGAATATAGTGTAGCAAAGTGTGAAGTCATGCATTTTCGTTGTAGGAATAGAGGCGTGGACTATTTTCTAAATGGGGAGAGAATCCAGAAATCAGAGGTGCAAAGGGACTTGGGAGTGCTGGTGCAGGATTCCCAAAAAGGTTAATCTGCAAGTCGAATCGGTAGTAAAGTAAGCAAACTCAATGCCAGTATTTATTTCAAGAGGGCTTATATGCAAAAACAGTGATGTAATGCTGAGGTTCTAAGGCTGCATTTGAAATATTATGAGCAATTTTGGGCACCATATGTGAGGAAGGATGTGCTGGCTCTGGAGGGTCCAGAGGAGGTTTACAAGAATGATCCCAGGAATGAGTAGGTTAACCTATGAGCGTTTGCCGGCACTGGGCCTGTATTCGCTGGAGTTTGGAAGAATTAGGGGGGACCTCATTGAAACATACAGAGATGTGTTTAAAGCAGAGATAAATACATTTCTGATTAGTACAGGTTTGAGGTTATGGGAAGAAGGCAGGAGAATGGGGTTAGGTGAGGATAGATCAGTCATGATTGAATGGGGGAGTAGAGTTGATGGGCCGAATGGGGCAGAAATAGGGGGGGAGAGGAGAGATGGGGGGGGGGGAGAGAGAGAGAGAGAGACAGAGAGAGACAGAGAGAGAGACAGAGAGAGAGAGAAATCTGAAAATACTTTCTCCTTATTATGTTTTTGCCTCATGTTAAATCAAGTTTGATTCCATCTTAATAAACCTCAGGTAAGCTTGTGATAACATGGATATAAGCAGAAATAAAGTTACGTTGCAAAAATTTTCATCGACAAAAGTCCATTGGAATTGTTATTCTTTCATAGCTGCACAGTATGAACCAGGGTACAAAATGTCTTTACAGAAAATTATGACATGTTCTTGTATTGAACTGATGTTGATGGGATTATTGATAAAAAGATAACATGCTTTTCTGCAATGACCTCTTTTATTGCAGTTCTTCCTCCCGAGATATTTTTATGTTGCTTCTGTCAGTTTGCTGTGGAAAAAGGCATTTGAAAGGTTTCTTTAATCTATTTGTTTTTTTTTTCTGCAAATGATATGGCTAAAGAAGGACTTTGAAACATGAATGTCAAAAAAGTGGTTAAAGTGTGTCTTGGGAGAAGAATATAATGTAAGAAAATCAAGGAGCTGCTTTTATTTGCAGACTGCCCCAACAGGTCATACAGCACATCAAAGTTGATGCCAAGGATGATAAACAGGATCAGAAAACTGTTTGATCTTGCATGTCATTGACTGCCTGTAAATGTGCTATTTATTGCAGAAGCTTTGTTAAAAGAAATCCAGCACCCTCTAAGCAACTGTCAAAGTTTTGACGATCTTTTATTCAAATTCTTTGTACTATGTGGAAAGTTAGCAGGTGTTTTAGATTATTGAAATGCTCAAGGAAATGTGACTGTGGCTAATCTTTATATTTTTACGTTCAATTCTTGACTGGCCTCTTGTGAAGATTCAAAAATGCAAGCATTGCAATATTATTTTTCTAAACACTAGATACTTCTCCGTATACTTGTATGTTATGATGTATCAACAAGGAATTGCAAAGCAAAATTCTGCCTCAGAGCCATCGATTCCCTTGCCCAGAGTTTCTTGCCCAGAGTAGGTGAATTAAGGGTCAGAGGACGTAGGTCATAAGCTCATTAGGTTATAAGTAACTAGACCAAGTGCAGACCTGTTGGGTCTGCTTCCCCAACACAAGTTCCACCATTCACCCGTTCCCCCAAAGTAAGCTGTTCCCCCAAAGCAATATTGCACCACTCACGCATAGCCCCCAACTGCTTAGGCAAGGCTCATTTCTCCTCATCCCCCAGCACTCCCTCCTCCTCCTCTTCACCCAAGAAGACATTCTTTCCCCTCATATCCTCCCCTCCCCAATCCCCCAAAGTGGTGGTAGAGAGGGAAGGGGAGTAGAGAGGGAGGGAGAGGGAGAGGAGGGTCGTAGAGGGAGAGGGTAGAGGGGGAGGGGGTTAGAGAGGGAGAGGGGCAGAGAGGAAGGGGGTAGAGAGAGGGAGGGAGGAGGAGGGGTTTAGAGTGGGGGTGAGGGAGAGTAGAGAGGGTGAGGGAGAGGGAGGGGGGTATAGAGGGTGGGAGTGACGGTAGATAGGGAGGGGGCATTTCCCTCCACCCCTCCCCATCTCCGTCCACACCCCACCCCTCTCCCTCCACACCCCCCCCCCAGCCCCCATCTCCCTCTACCACCATACTCCCAACCCCATCTCCCTCCTCCTCATTTCCCTCATCCTCCTCCCCTCACTCCCATTCCCTGGCCCTGCACCTACCCAGGTCATAGAGCAGCGCCAGGGCCTGGAACTCGGCCTGGTTCTTGTATTCAGCCCGGCCCTGGCTGTAGACTCCAGCCATTAGCTCGGCCGCCATCTGGGCTGTAGTGCAGGCCCCGACTTCATCTCCAGGCTCGTCCCTGACCCCAGACCCAGGCTTGTCCTTGGTTCCAGTGGCGACTTCTATCCCGACCCCGGTCATGACTCCATTCCAAGCCCTGGGGTCGGACTTCACTCCAGCACCAGGCTCAGCTCCAGCCCAGGCCTATTCCCCAGGCTTGGTCCACGGCATCACCATTCCCACCAGGTACCGGGCGACCGTAGGCAACCGGATGTCGGGTGTTGTGCGCCGGCAGCCGCCGCCACTCTTTGTTCATTGCAAGCGCTGGTGTGCCCCTCCCGCCCGGAGTGTCCCGTCCTGCCTTGCGAGTGCATTGTGACATCACTCGGGGTTTAAACCTGAAATGGGTTAGTTTTTGGGGCTGTTTTTAAAATTGGAAGGCTTAATAACTTCGGAAATATAGGTGGAAATGCAACTGGAAGGTGTTTATTGCCACAATGGGAAAAATGTGAGTAGGAGATGTGAAAATGGGAACGCTGTGGCCTAGCGTTTGGAAGAAGATAGGAAAAGCAGATTGACACATCGTGGGCACATCGTCGGCACAAACAATACAAAGACCTTTAGTTATATAGAGATAGGAACAGCATTAGGCCATTCGGCCCATCAAGTCTGCTTCACCATTCAATTCACCACCCTCTGACTAGCAGGTGAAGGAGAAAAGATTTAATAGGAATCTGAGGGGTAACATTTGCACACAAAGGTTGGTGGGTGTATGGAACAAGCTGCCAGAGGAGATAGTTGAGGCAGGGATTATCTCAACATTTAAGAAACAGTTAAGCAGGTACATGGATAGGACAGATTTAGAGGAATACTAGACCAAGTGGAACCCGTTGGGTCCCAGCTTCACATGTGAGGGCCCCCAATGCAATATTCCACCTCTCCACCAATTCCAATATTGCTGGCCAGTGGGGGGGGGCTTTGGAGCGCTAGCATAGTGTTATGGGCCGAAGGGACTGGTTTCCAGAGGGCTAATATGGACATTGTGGGCCAAATGGAATCTTGGGCTGGCAGTTCAGTCACACTCACTCACTCACTCACACACACACACACGCACGCACGCACGCATGCACGCACACACACACACACGCGCGCACACACACAATGCACACACGTGCGCACACACACAATGCACACACACACATCCACACACACACACACACTCACAAATACATACACAAACACATACATACATACACATACACTCACAAACACATATACACACACGCACATGTACACAGACACTCAGACACACATACTCACACACACTCACACACGCACACACACATACGCACACACTCACTGACTCACACACCAAATATATGGCAGTAAACTTTCTTGAATACTCACGCAGCTGAGCGCGGCTTCTCCACTTTGGGGCTTCCACAGTCAGCGGCACTTCCACTTCTCTGCACTTATGGGAAATTACACAATCAACGCGACCTCTGTACTCACCGGAAATTATGCAATCAGCGCGTCTTCCCCACTAACCAGAAGTCACGAAATGAGCAGGACTTTTGAACCGAACACAGTCAGACCTAATAAAGCATTTATTCCTTCCAATCATAGTAGGACCTAATAAAGCATTGCAGTTTCAACCACAGGCAGGGCAGCAGGCCAAACAACTCATGGCATTGTTATTAAGGGCTAAGAAATAATTTATTGCAAGTGCATTGCAGACTCACAGTTCAGTTGATTCACAGCTTAGAATGAGAGTCGTTGCCTCTCCCTCGCAATCTTGCAGAGTGACTGAGTCACATCCAGGCATATGGGGTTCTATAGTCCTGCCCCCTCGCCCCCGGAAGGCGCGTTACTTTAATTGCGGTGATTGACAGGCGAGAGGATCTCAGGGTTTTTTAAGCACTCATAATTTTTTTTTTCATCGATGGGAAAAATCCTCAGGGGATGCTCAGCGGAGGAGGACTGTGAGTAAGATGGCCAAAAATCATAGCGATGTATGGTAGTGTTTTTTCTAAAATCAATATACAGCGCAGACAAGAAGTGGTCAAGATGAGACTATTAATTATATAGATGGTCCAAACACAGGCATGTGGAACTAGTATAGCTGGGACATGCTGGCCTTTGTGGGCCAGTTGCGCATGTTTCCACACTGTTTCACTCTATGACTATGACTCCAATAAAACCCTCATTTCCCAGCATCTTCAATGTTCTGCATCTGATATTGAAATACTTTTGAATATTTAACTTGACCATTTGATGCCAAGGAGCTGAGATCACTGTCTGAACAAGAGTCTCGAACCAAAACGTCACCCATTCCTTCTCTCCAGAGATGCTGGAGAGTGGGCAGTGAAGTGGCAGATGGAATACAGTGTAGCTAAGTGTGGAGTCATGCATTTTGGTAGTAGGAATAAAGGCATAGACTATTTTCTAAACGGGGAGATTAATCAGAAATCAGAGGTGCAAAGGAACTTGGGAGTGCTAGTATGAATCCAAAAAGGTTAATTTGCAAGTTGAATCGCAGTAAGGAAGGCAATTGCAGTGCTAGCATTTATTTCAAGAGGACTCAAATACAAAAACAGGGGTGTAATGCTGAGGCTCTATAAGGCGCTGGTCAGGCTGCATTTGGAGTATTGTGAGTAGTTTTGGGACCCATATCTAGGGAAGGATGTGCTGGCTCTGGAAGGGGTCCAGAGAATGTTTATGAGAATTATCCCAGGAACATATGATGAGCGTTTGACAGCACTGGGCCTCTACTCGCTGGAGTTTAGAAGGATGAAGGGAGACCTCATTGAAACTTACCGAATAGTGAAAGGTCTGGGTTGAATGGATGTGGAGTGGATGTTTCAACTAGTGGGAGAGTCTAGGACCAGAGGTCATAGCCTCAGAGTTAAAGGACATTATTTTAGGAAGGAGATGAGGAAGAATTTATTTAGTCAAAGTGGTAAATCTGTGGAATTAATTGCTACAGAAGGTTGTGGAGGCCAATGGATATTTTTAAGGCAGAGATAGATAAATTCTTGATTAGAACTGATGTCTAGGGTTATGGGGAGAAGTCAGGAGAATGGGGTTAGGTGGGAGAGATAGATCAGTCATGATTGAATGGTGGAGTAGACTTGATGGGCTGAATAGCCTAGTTCTGCTCCTATCACTTATGAACTTGTGAAACTAAACCCAATCCTCAGGACCGATTTACACATAAACCTCTTTGGATCTATTACTATCCCTAATTTATTTTGTTAGCCTTGTTCCTGTTTTAGACACAGGAGTGGTTATTCATCAATGCATTCCTTGGCATGTTCGCGATCGCTAATGCACCCATCAACCTCCACAGGTAAAATTCCCTAATCTCTTTTAGCTCTTTGATCATACACTCTTCCTTTATTTAGATTCAGGACCCCCGTCTCAGAATTACCACTTCAATGAATTATATTATATTATCGATTGCATCTCCTCAAGTGGCCTTAACAATAAGAATGCTAATTAATCCTTAAGGGCCTGTCCTACAAGCATGCAACTCTATGCGATGAACGCGATCAAACTAGAAGCGGGGGCCGCGTGGAGGTCGGGTGATCCCCTGTACAGGGCCGTTCCCACCAGCATGCGCCTGCATGCGACAAGCGTGACCAAACCGGCAGCAGGGGCCGCACGGAGGTCGGGTGAGTGGCGCAAGGCGGCGCAAAGTGAGGCGAACTTGGAGCGAAGTCTAAGGTAATTTCGCCAGGACAGAGAGGGGCACACAGAGAGGGGCACAGAGGCACACACACACAGAGGGCCACGGAGCCACACACATAGAGGGTCACGGAGGCACCTACAGATAGGTTCACGGAGGCACGATGTCGGGGCGGTGTGTAATGCGTCGAGGCGACTGCGAGCCGACAAGCCGTTGCCGCGTGGAATTTTTGAACATAGTCAGTTTTTCGGAGCCCCGCGCGATGTTGGGACGAACTCTGTACAATTCCGCACGACTCCGGCGATCGAAGTGGGACCGGCCCCGCGACGCCGGACGGCTCAAGCGACCTCGTTAGGTCGCGCTAATCGCATAGAGTTGCATGCTTGTAGGACAGGCCCTTTACGCAATCCCAGTTTAAGACAGCCGTGTCTTTAATTGGTTAGTTGATGCCTTGGTTCAAAAATGATTATTGATGCATTTTCAAGAGAAAAGGCCGAATGTGCAATGTTTCAGACCCTACCATTAGGCTCCATTTGTTTGTGCACGTCGGGTTGATTGCAATAGTCGAAACAGGGTGGACCACGTGAAGGCCTTGAAAACTGATGTTGCTCTCATTGACCTGTGGTCAGCTTATGACTCCGTGTGGAGCCAAGGTCTGTTGCTGAAAGCGTCCAGAATCTTGAAGTGCCAAACCACCATGCGTGCCCTCTCATCCATCCTCAGCAACCGTAGATTCAGGGTCTCGCTTGGGAACCAGACCAGCTCTGTCAGGACCCTGAATGATGGCCTCCCCCAGGGCTCTGTCCTAGCTCCCCTACTCTTCAACATTTATGTGAGTGACATGCCAACTACCTCGTCCAGGAAGTTTGCATATGCAGATGATCTTGCCTTGGCTACCAGGGAGCTGCCAGCAGAGTGCTAACCCAAGACTTGAAGGGGATGGAGGAGTACTTCACCTTCTGGCGACTTCACCCAAACCTATCTAAGACAACTGTCACTGCCTTTTGCCTCGCCAAAGCAAAGCTCCGAGTGTCCTTTTGTGGTAAGCTGGTGAAGAATGAAGAATTCCCAAGTACCTCGGAGTCACCCCAGATTGCACCCTCACCTATCGTGAACACCTGAAGAGGGTGGCAGATAAACTGAAAGCAAGGGTCAATATCATCAGGAAACTTGCAGGCAACAGCTGGGGATCCAATGTACACACCTTACTTTAGGTGCACACCTTAGGGCAAGCTTAGCCCTAGTCTACTCAACAGCCAAGTTTTACTCAACAGCTTGGGCTAATAGCTGCCACACCAAACAAGTTGACACTGCCTTAACTCTGCAATAGGGGTCATCACAGGGACGCTTAAAGGGCCTGTCCCACTTGGCGATTTTTTTCGGCGACTGCCGGCATCATTGACTGACGTATCAGGTCACCAAAAAATTTGCAGCGTGATGCGGCGGTGACGTGGCGTGACGCTGCTTGATGACGATTTGACGTGTGCTGTTTTTTCAAGTGTTGCAATATTTTGTTTGGCGCCGCTGGATTTTGAAATGTTCAAAATCTTTTGACGATCCTGATATGACGCCGGCAGTCGCCGAAAAAATCGCCAAGTGGGACAAGCCCTTACGTCAACAGCTCTGCAGTGGCTCCCTGTCCTCTCTCATATCGCCGCTCCCAGCATACGCAGAATGGAGAGGATGATGAAAGATTGGCACTCCATCGAGGCTAACCCTGATCTTCCCATCCATGCTGACTTGACAAAGTCCAACATGCGCCTGAAGTCCCACAAACCCTTCTGGTCTTCAGTTTAATCCCTGGGAGACTTTGACTCCAAGACTGAGTGGTGCAGAGCCTGGAAAGATGCCAAAACCAACAACAGAGAGGTGATCACAGACCCCCCAGTGAAACCACCGGGATTTGACCTCCATCGCAAGCAATGGCTAACCCTGAATGGAACCCTGAACCCTGACCTCCATGCAAGAACAGCCCATCACCTGCATAAGTAGGGCATGACAGACAGCCCTGCTTGTGACGGCGGACATCTAGACCAGACCATCCCACACATCATGAATGACTACTCACTAAGGCTTTTCCCTGGTGGCATCAAAGCCATCCACCCAGTAACTGATGCTGTCCTGGCCCGGACCTACAATAAGCTGAGCATGCCATACGCAAGAAGAAGATTTGGCACCATTTCAAAAACTATATGGTTCAGAAACAAAACTCCTTGAATACACAAGAGGAGCCATCAGGGACTACTCAAAAGTGATAAAAAGATCTGGTATTTTGTTGATTTATTTTGGAATTTCATGCCTTAAAGTGTCCATATTTTCAATCATTTGATTTTGAATGTGTTGATTTTACTTCTCAAATTTTGAAATTAGCAATTTTAATTGCCTAATCTTTCCAAATTGTCCATTTTAAGGTTATGGAAAAATGCGTTGATCACCGTTCATTTTGCTGGATTTCAAAGACAGTGAAATGTCATCAGCCTCAACTAACTTTATTCTCTGGAGTCTAATGGTGGGGTCTGAAACATTGCCCATCTGGCCGTTTCTCTTGAAAATGCATCAACAGGGAGTGACACAACAAGAGGCATTGCCAGCCGACTTCCTTTTACTCACATTGTCCACAAAAGCTAGCAGGTGCTACTGGCATGAAATCTCTGGCCACTTTCCTCTCTCATAACCTTCCTGAACAAAGACCAAATGTAACATTCCTCCATTTATACCAACTATTGTTAAGTGGTGCTCCTGGACTATACACGATTGTCACATATCACCTTTATAATAGGAATACTTAATCTCCAAACCATTTGAAGAAATAGTACAGGTTTGAGACTGGTTAAAAGAGGCTAGCACTTATAAAGAATGGTTCACACCCTGACTATGTATGGTGGATTAAAATATCAGTTACAGTTGGAAATGGAATACAAATCTCAGTAAATCCTGGTGTACGATGAGTCTTCCAGTCTTTGTGTGTGATAATAGATATATTGTAATGCCACTTTTGTTGTCTGTTTATCCAGAAAATTAGGTCAACGCATTATGTTTAGATGTACATACATGTCTTCACATCCTGTCTCTAAATGTACAAGCACCAAGTCTGTGCCAATTGATATAGACTCATAATTTAAACAGGCTTTAGCCTAGAAATTAGATTTTTTTAAATTTTGAAAATATATTTAATTTTTCATCAAAAATATACATAAGAAACACAATACGGTTTGATTGACCAGCGTGCAGCAATCCAAACTTTTTACATAGCAGGTAGAAGATGGACATCCCAAGACCAACATGAAGAGTCCACCAGTAGAAACAAGGAACTGCAGTTGATGTTTTATAAAAAAACACACAAACTGCTGGAGTAACTCAGCAAATCAGGCAGCAACCCTGGAGAACATGTATAGATGACATTTTGAGTTGGGTCCCTTCTTCGTAGCATTGTGTCCACCATTTTGAAAAAGACGAAATAATCAGCAAACAATGATCAAGACAGAGAATAAACTGAGTAAGCAAACGGGGACCTAAGGCCCATTTTAGGGCAGCTTGTGCTATATTTGTATGGTCTGAGGCAGCTTATGTTTTCTCAGGAAAACCAACATTACTAGCATCCTAAAAATGAGCCTGTAGGGATTCACCAAAATACTCTTGCGCCCTGTGCACTGTATGCCTCCAGTCTGTGGCCCAAGGGCGGCACAGTGGCATAGCTGGTAGACCTGCAGCCTTACAGCGCCAGACACCTGGGTTCAATCCTGACCATGGGTGCAGACTGCATGAAGTTTACACATTCTCAATGTGACTGCAAGGGTTTCCTTATGTGTGCTCCGGTTTCCACACACATCCCAAAGATATGCGGGTTTGTAGGTTAATTGCGTTCTGTAAATTGCCCCAAGTGTGTAGGGATTGGATGCAAAATCGTGATACATAAAACTAGTATGATGGTCGCTGTTGACATGATGGGCCAGATGGCATGTTTTCATGCGGTATTTTTCGATCAGTCAGTCTGCCTCTACCAACAAGTTTACTAGCAAGAACTCTATACCTTAGTGCTAATGAGTCCAACATCAGGTGTGACAGCCCTTTCTGACCCAGAGATTATTCTCTGTGAATCCTCTCACCTCAGCAGCCATATGTTTTCATGGTTTCAAGGACAGTTTATTGTCACAGGTACCAATTAAGGTACAGTGAAATTCAAATTACCAAACAGCCATACTAAAAATCAAAGCACCAGGACACACAACTACAAGTTGACATAAACATCCACCACAGTGGATTCCCCATGTTTCTCACTGTGATGGAAGGCAATAAAGTCCAATCTTCTTCCTCTTTTATTCTCCCGCGGTCGGGGTAGTCGGTCGAAGCCCCCGTGTCGGGGCAATCAAAGCTCCCGTGTCAGGGCGATCGAAGCTCCCGCGTTGGGGCGGTTGAAGCTCCTGCAGCTTGGAGTTCCCGAAGTCGCTCTCTAACCCGAGACTGCGAGCTTTGAGATGTTAAAGTTTGCAGGCACCCGCGGTTGGAGCCCCAACGTCGATCCCCGATAGGGATCACAAACTCCGAGATGTGAAGTCCGCAGGCTCCTGTAGTGGAGCTCTCGAAGTTGGACCCCAGCAAAGGCCGCCAACTCCTAGATGTTAGGCCAAAGTGCGGACGGAGATACGAAATGGAAATAAATCGCATCTCCGTCAAGTTAAGAGATTAGAAAAAGTTTCCCCCAACTCCCCCCCCCCCCACCACCACTGGAGAACATGTATCGATGACACTAAAAACATACAGTGGCTTGCAAAAGTTTTCATACCCCTTGAACTTTTCCACATTTTGTCACGTTACAACCACAAACGTAAATATATTTTATTGGGATTTTATGTGATAGACCAACACAAAGTGGTGCATAATTGTGAAGTGGAAGGAAAAGGATACATGGTTTTCTAATTTTTTTACAAATAAAAAAACTGAAAAGCGTGGCGTGCAAAAGTATTCAGCCCCCTTTACTCTGATACCCCTAAATAAAATCCAGTGCAACCAATTGCCTTCAGAAGCCACCTAATTAGTAAATAGAGTCCACTTGTGTGTAATCTAATCTCAGTATAATTACAGCTGTTCTGTGAAGGCCTCAGAAGTTTGTTAGAGAACATTAGTGAACAAACAGCATCATGAAGCCCAAGGAACACACCAGACAGGTCAGGCATAAAGTTGTGGAGAAGTTTAAAGCAGGGTTAGGTTATAAAAAAATATCCCAAGCTTTGAACATCTCATGGAGCACTGTTCAATCCATCATCCGAAAATGGAAAGAGTATGGCACAACTGCAAACCTACCAAGACATGGCCGTCCACCTAAACTGACAGGCCGGGCAAGGAGAGCATTGATCAGAGAAGCAGTCAAGAGGCCCATGGTATCTCTGGAGGAGCTGCAGAGATTCACAGCTCAGGTGGGAGAATCTGTCCACAGGACAACTATTAGTCGTGCACTCCACAAATCAGGCCTTTATGGAAGAGTGGCAAGAAGAAAGCCATTGTTGAAACAAAGCCATAAGAAGTCCCGTTTGAAGTTTGCCATAAGCTATGTGGGGGACACAGCAAACATGTGGAGGAAGGTGCTCTGGTTTGATGAGACCAAAATTGAAGTTTTTGGCCTAAATGCAAAACGCTATGTGTGGCGAAAAACGAACACAGCACATCACCCTGAACACACCATTCCCACTGTGAAACATGGTGGTGGCAATAAAATGCTGTGGGGATGCTTTTCTTCAGCAGGGACAGGGAAGCTGGTCAGAGTTGATGGGAAGATGGATGGAGCCAAATACAGTGCAATCTTGGAAGAAAACCTGTTGGAGTCTGCAAAAGACTTGAGACTGGGGCGGAGGTTCACCTTCTAGCAGCACAATGACCCTAAACATACAGCCAGAGCAACAATGGAATGGTTTAGATCAAAGCATATTAATGTGTTAGAATGGCCCAGTCAAAGTCCAAACCTAAATCCAAATGAGAATCTCTGGCAAGACTTGAAAATTGCTGTTCACAGATGCTCTCCATCCAATCTGACTGAGCTTGAGCTATTTTGCAAAGAAGATTGGGCAAATATTTCAGTCTCTAGATGTGCAAAGCTGATAGAGACATACCCCAAAAGACTTGCAGCTGTAATTGCAGCGAAAAGTGGTTCTAAAAAGTATTGACTCAGGGGGGGCAGAATACTTTTGCACGCCACACTTTTCAGTTTTTTATTTGTAATAAAGTTTGGAAACCATGTATCATTTTCCTTCCACTTCACAATTATGCACCACTTTGTGTTGGTCTATCACATAAAATCCCAATAAAATACATCTACGTTTGTGGTTGTAACGTGATAAAATGTGGAAACGTTCAAGGGGTATGAAAACTTTTGCAAGCCACTGTATGTTTAACTCATACAAACAAACAACAAAGAAGGAAGGGACAGACAGATTGTTGGCCAGGCAGCCATTGCTGGCACCTGCCGGTGATGTCTATGATGAACTTCAAGATCACAGCGTTTTGAACCTCAATATTAAATTTACTTGAGCTACTTCAAGTGGACCTGCTTCCATGAAATCATTTCCCAACAGGAAGCATCTCAGTCTGGGCAGCAGGAAACAAAAGAGCTGTTAAAGTGGGCTTCAGACTGGTAACGTATTGGTTTATTTCACGGTTCAATGGTTTCTTCATTTTCACCTATACCAAGGTACAGTGAAGTACTTAATTTGCATACTGCAAGACTACCACCATACAGAAGCACAATCCCCCGGTTAGTACAGATGAGATATTTCCTCTTGCTTCCACAACCATCAGTTCAATGATTTCTTAAATGCAAAATGATTCTCCAATAAAATTATTTTAAATTGATGCTTTTAGTGTCAAATCTGTTCATACCAACAGGTTGATTAAAATCTCATACATCTTGATGTATTGAATAAAAAAATAATAACTGTTCCCATGTTTACCTTTCTGTACTGGGCCTCCTCCATTGCCAGAATGAGGCCATGCACAAACTAGAGGAACAGCACCTCATATTCCGCTTGGGTAGCTACAACCTAACAGTAGGGACATTGAATTCTCCAATGCTGCTCTCCCAGCATTCATTTTCCAGGCTTTATCCCACCTCCACCTCTTTTCCAGTTTTCTCTCCCCCACTGTATTCAATATGAAAATCTTCCACACAAGATTCCAGCATCTGCAGTTCTTTGTGTGCACACTTAACTGTTTAGTAATGTCAAAAGCTTAATCAATACAGAAAAAAAAGTAATATATTATCTTGCTGGTAATAAAATAATTTCAGTATGTCACATTTTATCGGGTTTGCAGGTTTGTGTTGCCATTATGAGTGACACTGTAGTCAACCATGACTAAACTATTCCCTCTAAAATAGATTATATCTCAGTTTACCAATTGGTAATTTCGTTTTTTTTATAGTAGGCTAACGATTAACACATTATGTTGTTGCTCAGAAGATTAAGTCAGTTATGCAACCACAATCGATATATTTGTGGCATTTTCTCTCAAAAGTTTTAAATTATGTGAGGGAGATACAGCTGCTGGACATTCAAGTTTTCATGAAAGATAATCTCTTCTCAAAACAGAATTATATTTTTCAGACCTTTATTACAGTTGGAATTTAATTGGAAACATTCCTGAATTGCTTCCCAGTTTTGAAATGAAATGGGTGCTTTCTTTTTCTCTTGCTTTTCAGCATCAACAACAAAATTCCAGATTCACATATTTTTTAACTACTGCTCAAAACCGAACCAGGTGTTTGCTTTGAGGCAATATCCTTGACTATGTTTTTTAATAAGACACAGTAAAATAGATTTCTTATCATGCTTATTCCCTCTGCTGTGTTGCAACACATTAATAGAGTGTCAGAAAGTTTCAATTTCAATTTATTTTGTATTTATCCTAGGTGCAGCTGTGCTAAGTATTATTTTGCAGCATTTTCTCGGAGGATTGATAACAACATTGACATTTAGTATCATGATGCTGTGCACTCAGAAAGCTGACAAAAGAATACAGGTAAAATATGTGCATTTTTGTGTCAATCTCTTTCACAAGCTCGAATAATAATTCCATGTCGAATTTGGTTTTGCAACATCTGAGTTTCCCTTTATCATGCCACCTACCCCGTGAAACATACTATGTAGATTAATTTTTTTTGGTAACATTTTTTTTCTGCCATAAATGTACAAAGCAATTTGTCCAGGTCTAAGATCAGGTTATTAAATGTACTCAAACTGACCAACGTAGCAAAGACTTAAATCCTTGATTGTGAATTTCAAGTAATTTAAAAATTAACTAACTAACAATTTTGGATAGAGAAATGCTTCAAAAGCTCTTTAATACTGGAGTTTGAATTTTAACCAATGTTAGATTGTAGAAGTACCCATCCTGTATTTCAGTGTTAAATGCAATCACTTCCTTACAACCAGCTCACCTCCATTATTTTTAAAAATCTTTTCTTTGTTTATTGCCATTTTTACTTTTTGGATTTCACCATATTTTGAAATTTTAGGGATATGTTTCTGTGCCATGTGTGCTTTCTGTGTTTACACATACAGTTAATGATATTACAGAACATTAAGATATAAATGTTTTCTAAGGCATTTGTGAATCTATTAGCGTTATATAAGCAAATCAGTTTTTTAATGGGGAGAAAGTGATCCTTGATAAAGGCCGGGTGAATCAATTGCTTTAATATATTGATTGATAATGGGACTCAATGATTGTCTATGATAATGCAGTTTTACATTATTTCCTGTGACTATGAGAACTAATCTCTTTCAATAATATTTACTGGTAATAGAGCTCAATGACTGACTGTGAAGATGTAGTTTTAGCATTTTTCTAGTGACTGGGTGAACTATTCTTCCATTTAAATGTCAAGGCTCAAGGTACAAATCAGTGCTATGATGAGCGAGTATGATTCGTTTGTTTGCTAACCTACATGACTTAGAGTTTACGCTTGTTAAAAATAGAGAGCTGCTGGAAGAATACAGCAGGTCAGGCAGTGTCTGTGGAGAGAAATGATCAGTCGACGTTTCGGACCGAGACTCTTTATCTAGACTGGATAGAAGGTCTTGACCCAAAATGTTAAATGTTCTTCTCCCTCCAAGGTGGCTGCCTGATCTGCTGAGTTTCCCCAGCAGTTCTCCTTCTTTTTGCTACAGATACCAGCAAAGCAGCTTCTTGTGTCGCCACATTTAAAGTTTGCATCCTTATTTTTAAATCCCTCAATGCTTACTCTCTTTCATGTCTTTGCAACTAAACACAGTTCTCCACTTCTCCAGGACCTCTGAAATAAAAAAACCCAGAAATGCTGGATTATCCAGCAGGTCAAGTGTCTATGGAAAGAGAAACAGGTTAACATTTCCGGTTCTAGAGCCTTCAATAGACCTCTAGGACCACCACTTAGCTTCATTTTCAGCCTCCTAAACATTCTCCAATCTCTTAATCTGTGGAAGGGTTCCAAGCCAAAACATCACCTTTTCCTTTTCTTCAGAGATGCTTCCTGACCCAGCCTTTTGTGCCTGTCTTCGGTACTAAGCAGCATCTGTAGTGGCTTCCTACACAGTTTGTTTGCTCCACTGCAAAAGCTCCTCAGGGTATGCCTAGAAGTTCTCCTCTTCTCTCCGTCGGGAGTTTTGAAACACTGCTCCCCCTCTGTGATTTCTACTGCTCTCTGGCTCTATTTTAACCCGGACACGCTACGACAGCCACGTGTTGAGCAGTCTGAGGAAGCGTTTGGAGCACCCATTCCTTTTCTCCAGAGATGCTGCCTAACCCGCTGAATTACTCCAGAATTTTGTGTCTAACTCCAATCCCTTTGCCCTATTGTTAGCACCATTTCATTTGTTTTCCAGAGATTAACTTTTGGGAATTGTCTCTCCAGACCTCTACTAATCTTGTTCATTCTTTCTAAGAAGTTGCCTCAAATTAGGCTGCTCTTCGATGCTGTAATGATTTTATTACTCACGATCTCATACTCAAACCCAATGTTAATTTCACATAGTTAAAGAGTCATACAACATGGAAACAGGCTCTTTGACCCAACGTCCCCTTACTGACCATGATGCCCAATCTACACGTCCCATCTGTCCGCATTTGGCGTATATCTCTCTAAACCTTTCTTATCCATCTACCTGCCCAAATGTGTTTTAAATGTTGTTATAGTACCTGGTTGAACTACCTCTTCTGGCAACTTGTTCCATTCACCAAACACCCTACGTGTGAAAATGTTAGTCCTTCGGTTCATTTTGTTTTTTGCCTTTCAAATCTGATTACATCCACATCTATGTCATACAATGTTGCTTTATTTAGAAAGAATAAAAGTGAGAACCAGGAAACCAACCAGGAAGTCAATCACTTGACTTCACTTTTGTTGCTATAAGGAATCTTAAGGGAGACATTATAAGCAAAGGATTCCAAATCTGTCTTCTGGAACAAAAAGGTCTAATCTCAACAGTTTAGTTTACTTTTGTTGGAAAATTAGTTAACAAAAAACTATGTTAAGTAAACCTAGTCAAGAATAACTAGGTAAGTGAAAGCTGATGAATAGATTTTGAATTACAGCCATAACCTGTGGTAATTGAGTAAACTACTGTTGAATAGTTTATGTGGGAGACATCTATAGGCAGAGCCATCCAGGATTAGATGTTTGTATCAATTATTTGGAATTGAATTCTGAGGATTATAGATAGGAAAGCAACATCATTACCTGAAAGGTTGGGTTAATTTTCTTCTGGATCTGATAATCACAGATGGGTATTTTTGTAAATTAGGGTGCAAACGTGTGACATGGGTGGCCAAATTTGAAAGTTATCAAATTATAATGAAATACCACAGCATTAAAAATGGGCCTACCCATGATCCTTTTGAGCTAATTTGTGATCAATATTGACCAAAATTTGACCAAAATTTAGTACTTTCAAAATCTGAAAAAAAACGAGGAAAGAAATTCCGGTCAGGGACATTACAATCACGTTGTTTGAATCTTTTTAAAAATCGCGACGAGTGCAAAAAATACCCCTTATGGTATTGACGAGGTCAGAAAATAGGAGGAACAACAGAATTAGAGATCAATAAAATAGGTGAGGAAACTAGATTTTTATTTCATGATTTTAAGTTCGTCATTATTAAGCATTTCAATGGAAAGCTTAAATGCAAAATCTAAACAATGAAAAAGAAACAATAAGTATAAAAACGGTTACACTGCTTTTAAATCACACATTTCACACGTGACTAAATGGACACTGCTACTCATGTTTTGCGGCATCAGAAAACTATCAAATCAGGTGATAAATTATGAAAATCATAAACATAGAATTTGGCTTATATAGAGTTATTTAATTGCAAAATTGATGTGATCTTTCTGGTATACATTAGCCTAAGGATTTTGGTGAAATCCTGCTTGATAGATGTCACAAAAAAAAGCAATTAAACACAGGGACATGCTTCATCTCATTATTTTGGCTATACACCATGATCTATGCTACTTAAAATACAAGATATGAAACAATGGGATTATTACATAAAAAAAGGAAAATAACCTAGATGTTTGGAGACCTTCAGTTTCACTACTGACTGCTGTATTTACGGAAATACCCAGATACAATAGTGACATAAACGAGGTGGATGGGTACGTGCATATGAAGGAAATGGAGTGATATGGATCATGTGCAGACAGATGAGGTTAATTTATCTAGGCATCATGTTCAGCATGGATGTTGTGGGCCAAAGGACCTGTTCCCGTGCTGTACTTTTCTATGTTCTATGTTCGTAGGAACATTTCAGCATTGGTGAGAAGATAAAGACTTTCATCAGAAAGACAGAGGGCATTTCAAGTGGCATGCAACTTTGCTACAAGTCAAACGCACTGAAATTACAGACCAGACTGCTGAATCAATCTGCATTAAAATGTAGCCCATTGAACTGACGTATTTCATCTTCAGGAAATAATAAAGTTAGCTTCGATTTTGTTCCAATTCAAATGTTTTCCGTGCACATAATGAAATGCTTGCAATAAAAAGGTGCCTCTTAATCACTGAAAGTTCTAATATCGCCTGTCCGGTGATGTTGAGGGGGGAAGTGAAATGGTGTGAGGTACACATGGCAAAATATTAGAGTGGATGGCTGCATGCCTCTTGTAATATGTGGGTATGGATGGAATGTTATTTCCTTATCAATATAACAACAGAAAATGCTGTAAACTCAGCAGGTAGGGTACCATCTTTGTAGAAAGAAATATCTTTGTAGTTCACACTTCAGCTCAATGATATTTTTATCAGAAACATGAACAGGCAGAAGTCATATGTTGTTGACTTGATTCGTTTCATGGCAGCAGTTCATCCACTCTCTTTACTTGTGTGGTTGAATCACTCAGCAAAAATCTCTTTGTGGAAGATATCATGATCTTCATCGCTGGTGCCCAGTACAAAGCCTTCCACATAGAAATCCCTTCACATAATGGGAACCAGAACAATACTGAAGGACTGACAGCTTGCTCAGCCAAGCTATATCTTTGAAAAGTGCAAAAATCATAAAATTAGTTATTTCAATCAAAATAAAGCGGTAAACATTTACTAAATATATTTTTAATTGTTTTGCTTATTCAAAAGCCATAGAGTGGTGAATATGTGGAATCCATTGTCACAGATGGCTATGGAGGCCAAGACATTGGATATTTTAAAGCGGGGTTTGATGAGATTCTTGATTAGGAAGGGTGTTAAAATGTTAAGGGGAGAGGGCAGGAAAATGGGGTTGAGTGGGAAAAATAGATCAGCCATGATCGAATGGCAGAGGAAATTCGATAGACCTAGGTGTTATTATTTAAAAGAATTAAAAGTCCCCAATATTATAAACCCTGTCTTCTCATAGACGTTCATCTCATTGAAATAAAAGATGTTGATCTTACACCTTATCAAATCTGGAAACATAGTTCTTGAACTAGTAGTTAGCACTCCACTGCTGCATTCCAGAAGGATTTAAATGCCAGGGGATAGTTGGAAAATCATCAACAGATACCTATCAGAATTTTTTTAACATTCATGTTTGCGTAGCAGCCCCAATTTTGTACTTATTTATTTGGTAGAAATGCTGGGGGGTTTTAAGTATCCTGGGAGCCCAGTAGAAGTGTTGTCGACATAATAGATCAATGAAAAATAATGTTTACAATTTTTGGGGGGCTAGAAACGGCGTATTAATTTATCATAATGTAGCAATATTACAAAATTTTGAGATTTAAAAAATCAAGTCTGCAATCAAGTCCCCATTGCCTTTCAATTGACTTAACTCAAAAGCTGTGATCTAGAACCATTACAAAGCCCATAACTTTCTTAAAAATTAAGAGCTCAATGAAATTTTCAGTTATTATAGATTGAAGCATTCTGAAACAAATATGAAACAATCTTACTTGGATGACCTGAAATTAAAGCATATAATTAGTTAGTTATCTAATTGTAGCTAATTACAAAATTCAATGAGTAGATCTAAACATCTATCCATTTCTAAAGAAAAGATAAA
This sequence comes from Raja brachyura, assembly GCA_963514005.1. The sequence goes on from OY740783.1 coordinate 53,857,839, forward strand.
CTTTTTTTAAAATTGCCTAAGTGTCCAAATAACATTCATACAATAATCCACAATATAACATAATTTTTAAATCTCATTTTCATGAATTTCTAGACCAAATGGAAGTAATTTAGTGTTTAATGCCTGTAAATTAATGGCCATTTAAATCAACTAGCGAGTGGGTTTTTGTGGAATGCGGTGGATTGGAACGTTGCGGTTAGCGGTGAAGTCGGGAGGAAAAATACTGTTGGTTCATACATTTTTTTGGACCCCATTTCGCAACATGAAAATATGATTAAAGCCTCCATAAAAACCAACGTTTAATATAAAAATAAACTGTGTACCTTTTTTTCTCCCCTACGCAAAATCCTTCCCGTTGTCGCCGCTCACGGCTTTGGAAGGTGATTTTTAAATTACTCTAGTTAATAAATAATCTAGCGTAATTTAAAAATACCTTCATGAATGAAATGTCGGAGCGATTTTTCTTCTGCAACGAAATCGCCCGACATGGATCGATTTTCCTAGTCTGCAGAAAAACGGCACTTTAAGCCCGCCCCCCTCTGAAAGGCGCCAAAGTCACGCACACGGGGAGCGGCAGAACTGCAGCGCTGCTCAAGATAAGTTTTGTAACATACCTACATAATGCACACAGATTATGTTCCGGAGCGAGACTCAAACAATTTTCCACCACATTTCAAGCGAGTCATGTCTTTCTGATTGCCCTCAGTTAGCAGGATGTGTCCACCTAACGTCTCAGGCTTTATGAGAATATTCGGCCTTTAGGCTTTTAAAGGACAAAAAATGAATGGTGGTGGAGGCTTCCTTATACTCCTTTGGCACCTTAAAAAAAAAAACAAGGGCAAAACAATTGAACTGAGGGATTGTTCATTTTCTATGTGGCAGTAAAGCAAAAAATGTTTGCACTTTTTTTCCTTCTGCAAGATTGGCTATTGGAAATCAAGTTATTTGTACCACAGTGTGAGGTATTGTCTCAAGCCATGAGCAAGGCTAGACAAACAAAGACTGTCACCACACACAGCAACTGGTAGAACCAGTCTGAAGAAGGGTTTCGGCCCGAAACATTGCCTATTTCCTTCGCTCCATAGATGCTGCTGCACCCGCTGAGTTTCTCCAGCACTTTTGTCTACCTTCAATTTTCCAGCATCTGCAGTTCCTTCTTAAACACTGGTAGAACTAATTGGTGGGGAACTGGCTTGCAAGAAAGGTTTCTTTGCTGCTATCTCCTGAGTAATAGCATTCGGCATTGGACTATTATTACAATGAACAAAAAAAGATCATTGCTGGTTTCAAGTTTTAATTAATATTACACACTTTCTTCCCAATACTCCTCTTTGCCTTTTCTCCCTGGTCCCATTTTATTTCTCTTTTTCAACCTGTTAAAATCAGAGAACAAAAAACAACGGCTGCAAACCTCAGTCAATAATTATTCTTTTTCTTGAGCCATACAGAACTGTTATATAGTTGGTCTTTAGAAATATGACCTCTAAGCATGTGAGCAAATATTGCTGGAAGCTAATCAAAAAGTATTCCTCATCATACCTGATTGTGTGGTGCCGTGTGTCCAGGGAAATAAGTTTAACAACACATGTTCACACTGTATAATTCAAATTCAGTTCACAGTATCACAGCTCTGGGTAAAAATACAAAATCTAAACTCCAGCTTTTGTAGATTGCTGAAGCCTTCAAGTCAAATCATTAATGATTGTATTAGTAAGGAGATTTGAATGAGAAGAGTGCCATTCACTGGAGAGGCAATAAGAATGCTATACCGATTACTGTGTGATGACCAGGAGCTATCTGGATGCACTGGTAACTCTCTTGCTATGAGAGACGGTCAACTTAAACAGGATACGGTCATCTCAAATAAGCAACGATCAAATTCTAATGCTACCAAAGTTCAATTATGCGAATATATTTCTTGGAGTGCCAAGAAATTTGTCAGATTTGCCACTGTAGGCTGTAGGTAATATGGTCACCATTTGTAAATTTGACCAAGATGCACACACTGCCAGAAATAGCACCACATTGCATGGTGAGTTCTTATAGAAAAGCCCCTCAACTTCTATAGCAGTGGAAAATCTTCCACCAATTGAAGGCAGATTATTTTTGACAATCTGCAAATGTTTTCTGTAGGACAATGCTGAATACACTGGACACTGTCAACATACATTTATTATTTAAGATTAAAATTTCCTCGAAATTGCAAAGGGAAGAAACTAATTTTAACTCATATAGCTGAATTTTGTTTCTTCCATGTTTCTTTTGTCTTTCTTTAAGTATTTCCTTAAAATGGATAGCTGACCGAGATTTGGTTATGTTATGTAGTTTTATGTCAAATTTTATTGACTGTGCTCCTTCCTCTAAGGACTAATCTTGATTCCCACAATAAAGATTCCAGGAAAAGTCTTAGATAGGGGATGGCCATTCTAGAACTCGTGAAAGGGGAAATAACTCGAGTCTCATGAAAGGAAATGCCCAAATTTCTCCTTTGCCTCAAACCTCCTCATCTCATACACCATCTCTTCTTTAAGATGTTCCCTAAATTGAAAATCTTTATCCAGGCTTCAGGTCATATCTCTCTATTTGATTGAGTCCCAAACATTGTTAAATAGCTGCAATTGGCTGAATATGTAGTAGACCATGAGTTAAAGAATTTGTTTATTTCAAATTATAGCTCGCTTGAAAGATAGAACTCATTGAAAAAGTTTTACGTAAGTCACTTTGTAATTTTGCCAAATCAAAATATCTGCTTGGGAAATAAAAAAATTATCTTAAGAACATTGGTTTTAAAAATGTCTGAGTATAATAGATTTCTCAAGAGACCACAGAGCTGAGAAGAGGAGCGTGAACGATTAAAAAAAACAGCCATTAAGGTAAGGGCTTGTTAGTTTCAAAATAAAAGGAAGTCAGGCTTAGCAGAGTGGCCATTTTGAATCGGCCCTAGTAAGAGTAGTGGTATGTGAGTTTCAATTGCACAGTTTGATGAATAAGTTTGAGTCTTTGGCATGAGAGGCTTCGGCGAGGAAGCTGTTGAGAGGTATAGGTAAGAACAGATAAGGCCTTTGACTTTTCGGTGTAATCAGGATGGCATGGTATCAGGTTGGGGCTATGGTATTCTCCTCTTGCAGGATGTGGGAGAGCAGAGAAACGTCCCTCTGGCTTCACCTGTGGGAAGTGTGCCTCGCTGCAGTTCTTCACTGACCATATCAAAGAACTGGAGCTGGAGTTGAGCACACGCAGAATCATCTGGGATGCTGAGAGCATCATAGATAGAACCTTTAGTGAGGTGGTCACATCTATGAGAGAAACACCTGGAGAGACACCTACGTCAGACTCCTATACATAGACACAGCTCTGCCTTTAACACCGTTATACCATCCAAGCTTATCAGTGTATACCATCCAAGCTTATCACCAAACTAGCGAGACGGTGTCAGCACTCATCTTTGCAACTGGATCCTCGACTTCCTGACCAACAGACCCCAATCAGTGAGGATAGGGGACAACTCAAATTTCACTGTACTTTAATTGGTACATGTGACAATTAAATTAAATCTTGAATCTTGAATATCATCCTCTATGATAATCCTCAACACTGGTGTTCCGCAAGAATGTGTTCTCAGCCCCCTTGTTTACTCACACCAGCAGTTCCATTTAAACCCCTATAGTAGGCCATACTTGGAGTATTGTGTATCATTTTAGTTAGCCTGCTATAGGAACACTGTTGTTAAGCTGGAAGAGTGCACAGAAGAATTATGGGCCTGTCCCACTTGGGCGATTTTTCAGCGGACTGCCGGCGACTGTTAGGTTTCCGGCAGTCGCCTGAAAAACCGGGAACTGGAACGGCGTCTGTCAGAGTGGAACACACACACACACAAACACACAAACACATCGCAAAGATGGGGGCCAGGACAAGCGGAGGAGTGCTGTCTGAAATTCACACGGTACAAAGCCAAGGTGATACAGACACACACCGCGATGAACAGGAAGGTTGGCGCTGTAATTAAGACGGCTAGCACAGTGTACGGTAAGTCATTTAAAAGAGATGAGAAGGGGGGAGAAGGGGGAAGAAGGAGTGGAGACAACTTTTAAGAAGCCAGACAACTTTTAACAAGCCACAGCTGTGAAGTTCGGCGGACATTTAACATTACCGGTCGGTTATCCTTGGTTCTGAAAACTCCTGCTTACGTTTTTTTCCCCCAATGTAGCAACATTACAAAATTTTGAGATTTAAAAAATCAAGTCTGCAATTTATCCCATCAGATAAAGCATAAAATGAAGTTTAATTTGACACCTAATTCACTTTCATATCTTCAGTATTAAAAATGTTATGGCCATTTTCATACTCAGAAATTAGCATCTTGTTCCCTATTGCCTTTCCATTGACTTAACACAAAAGCTGTGATCGAGGACAGTCAAAGGCCCATAACTTTCTTAGAAATCAAGAGAACTGAATGAAATTTTCAGTTATTATAGATTGAAGCATTCTGAAACAAATAGAAAACATCTTACTTGGATGACGTGAAATTAAAGTATATAATTAGTTAATTACCTGATTGTAGTTAATTACCTATTATGGTGTGGTGTGTGCCGGCGCCTAACAGCAGCGGCTTGACTACAGTCTGTCTCTCTTTTTAAAAAAATGTTTGTCTTGTTAAATGTATGTCTTGACCCTAGATTTTATTATTATTTTTTTTTTAGCTGTGTATATGTGGGGGGTGGGGGAAACCGTTAATCTCTTCCCCCATTCAGGGACCCGACTTTTTCCCTGTCGGGTCTCCGGTGTCGTTGGGCCTAACATCGTGGAGCCGGCGGCGGCCTCTGGCCGGGACCAACCTGAGGGCTCCAGTCCGGAGCTGGCGGACCTGCCATCGCGGAGCTGGCCAACTTCGGAATGTGGAGAGCTTCGGTGGCGCGCAGCTGCAACCTGATTTCGGAGCTTCGGAGGCTCCGGCTGCAGGCCCGGTGGACAGTAACATCGGGATCTCGCAGGTCCCTGGTGGGAGACCCCTTCTCGGAACTTCCGCAACGGCAACTTCTCTCGCTGGAATCGCGGGGTTTAAATGACACTGAACCGGGCCTAACATCGCCCGGCGTGGCTTAAGCGGCCACGGGACTTACCATCACCCGACGGGGGCTTTAACATCGGGAGCCCCAGTTCGCCTTGACGTTGCAGTTGGACTGCTGGACAGCGGGAGAAGAACAAAGGGAAGAGATAAGACTTTGCCTTCCATCACAGTGAGGGGGTGTTGGAGATTCACTGTGATGGATGTTTATGTAAACTGTGTTAAGTGTGGGTCTTCGGTTTTTTTGTAATATAAGACTGTAGAAAATGCAATTCCGTTCAAACCAAGCTGTTTGAATGACAATAAAAGGCATTCTATTCTATTCTAGTTAATTACAAAATTGACCGTTGTGACAGAAATAGTAATAAACACCCAGACTGCTTTGAAAAATCAAAAATGTGATATTCTCAAGATCATAACTTTAATATTATTGTTTTATATGCTGTAAGTCCGTAACAGGTAGGTAAATAAATTACAATTTCTAGCAATAGACCAAGTCTTTATGGAGAAGATCCGTTGCTACCTGGTACATTGGTATATCATAATCAGTATCATCATCATACTCCTCAGATTGTAAACAATAAGCAATTCTGTACACCTTGTTTTTCCTCAACTTTTAAATTTTGGCATTGTAAACTACAAGTTTTTGCTCTTCAAACCATGCATGTTTGAATGGGCCTTTCTGCCCACTACTTTCCCATTAAGAATGTCCTGTAGATTCCATTTCTTAAGAAAAGGATGTTTTTTTTAAAATAGCCTAAGTATCCAAATAACAATCTAATCCTATTCACACAAAAATTCACAATGTAACATGATTTTTAAATCTTACTGTCATTAATTTATTTGCCAGATGGAAGGAAATTAATGTTTAATTCTCATAAATTAATCTAGAAACATCCACTCAATATAATTAAAAATTTTTTTTTTGCACAATACAATACATAAAACTGATATTTAGTATAAAAATATTGACTATGGATAGACAATAACACAAAATATAGACGATTTGGATGCTCTTATGACATGATTGTCCAAAAAAAAGAGCATTTAAATCATCTTGCGAGTGGGTTTTTCTGGAACACGATTGATTGGAACGTTGTGGTTGCGGTGAATTTGAACCCCATATCGGCAGGAAAAACACTGCCGGTTCGTATGGGGCCCAAATCACATTTTCGCATTGTAAAATTTGATTAAAGCCATCCTAAGAAACAAGATTATATGTAAAATAAACAACTTACATTTTGTTTTGTCCCATTCATGCGATCCGTCACGTTGTAGGTGTTGAGGGAGTTAGAAGTCGCTTTTTATTTCAGAAAATGGCATTTCAATCCAGCCCCCCCACCCCCAAAGGCGCCAAAGTCGCGCACACGACCAGTGGCAGAACTGCTGTGCCGGCTGAAGGTACGTTTTGTAACATCGCTACCCAATGAGCCAATGAAAATGACCGGTCAGCAAAGGCGATTAACTAAAACTACCTATGACTACCTCGACTACCCATAACTACATGGCAACCCCACTACAACTGCAGCTACAACTACAGGATTATCGATTTTTTCCATGGCGACCATGTTGACAAATTTGCGCGACCATACTAAGGCCGTGACTAGTTCCCAGAATGCGGGAACTCCTCTTGGCGCAGAGTCTCCATGTGGCGGCGCAGTCTCCTGTACTCGCCTAAATAGTCGCCAAAGTGGGACAGGCCCAATACAAGAATTTTGCCAGGAATCAAGGACCTGAGTTATAGGTAGAGGTTGGGCAGACTAGGACTTTATTCCATGGAATATAGGAGATTGAGGTGTGTGGCCTTAAAGAGGTATATAAGGTGAGGAACACAATCCGTTTCCCAGAGGGTATAGGTTTAACGTAAGAGGGGAAAATGTTTAAAGTGATCTGAGGGGCAATTTCTGTACACTGTGGGTAGTGCATGTATGGAAAGTTGCCAGAGGAATTGGTTGACGAAGGTACATTAACACCATTAAAAAGTGATTTGGACAGGTACATGGATAGGAAAGTTTAGAGGGATATTGGCCTAGTGTGGGCTGAGGGGACTAACTTAAATAGGGACTAACTTTGATAGTAGAAACATAGAAAATAGGCGCAGAAGGAAGCCATTCAGCCCTTTGAGCCAGCACCGCCATTCATAGAAACATAGAAATTAGGTGCAGGAGTAGGCCATTCGGCCCTTCGAGCCTGCACCGCCATTCAATATGATCATGGCTGATCATCCAACTCAGTATCCCGTACCTGCCTTCTCTCCATACCCTCTGATCCCCTTAGCCACAAGGGCCACATCTAACTCCCTCTTAAATATAGCCAATGAACTGGCCTCAACTACCCTCTGTGGCAGAAAGTTCCAGAGACCCACCACTCTCTGTGTGAAAAAATTCCTTCTCATCTCGGTCCTAAAGGATTTCCCCCTTATCCTTAAGCTGTGACCCCTTGTCCTGGACCTCCCCAACATCGGGAACAATCTTCCTGCATCTAGCCTGTCCAACCCCTTAAGAATCTTGTAAGTTTCTATAAGATCCCCTCTCAATCTCCTAAATTCTAGAGAGTATAAACCGAGTCTATGCAGTCTTTGTTCATAAGACAGTCCTGACATCCCAGGAATCAGTCTGGTGAACCTTCGCTGCACTCCCTCTATGTCAATAATGTCCTTCCTCAGATTTGGAGACCAGAACTGTACGCAATACTCCAGGTGTGGCCTCACCAAGACCCTATACAACTGGAGTAGAACCTCCCTGCTCCTATACTCAAATCCTTCTGCTATGAAAGCTAACATACCATTGGCTTTCTTCACTGCCTGCTGTACCTGCATGCCTACTTTCAATGACTGGTGTACCATGACACCCAGGTCGCGCTGCATCTCCCCTTTTCCTAATCGGCCACCATTTAGATAGTAGTCGGTTTTCCTATTTTTGCCACCAAAGTGGGTAACCTCACATTTATCCACATTATACTGCATCTGCCAAACATTTGCCCACTCACCCAGCCTATCCAAGTCACCTTGCATTCTCATAGCATCCTCCTCACAGCTAACACTTCCCCCCAGCTTAGTGTCATCCGCAAACTTGGAGATATTGCCTTCAATTCCCTCATCCAGATCATTTATGTATATTGTAAATAGCTGGGGTCCCAGCACTGAGCCTTGCGGTACCCCACTAGTCACTGCCTGCCATTGTGAAAACGACCCGTTTACTCCTACTCTTTGCTTCCTGTTTGCCTGCCAGTTCTCAATCCACATCAATACTGAACCCCCAATGCCATATGCTTTAAGTTTATATACTAATCGCTTATGTGGGACCTTGTCGAAAGCCTTCTGGAAGCCTTCCACGCTACTAGTTACATCCTCGAAAAATTCCACAAGATTCGTCAGACATGATTTACCTTTCGTAAATCCATGCTGACTTTGTCCAATGATTTCACCACTTTCCAAATGTGCTGCTATCCCATCTTTAATAACTGACTCTAGCAGTTTCCCCACTACCGATGTTAGACTAACTGGTCTGTAATTCCCCGTTTTCTCTCTCCCCCCCTTCTTAAAAAGAGGGGTTACGTTTGCTACCCGCCAATCCTCAGGAACTACTCCAGAATCTAAAGAGTTTTGAAAGATTATCACTAATGCATCCACTATTTCCGCAGCTACTTCCTTAAGAACTCTGGGATGCAGCCTATCTGGCCCTGGGGATTTATCGGCCTTTAATCCATTCAATTTATCCAACACCACTTCCCGACTAACCTGGATTTCACTCAAGTACTCCTTTGACCTGCGGTCCCCTGCTATTTCCGGCAGATTATTTATGTCTTCCTTAGTTAAGACGGAACCAATGTAGTTATTCAATTGGTCCGCCATATCCTTGTTCCCCATGATCAACTCACCTGTTTCTGACTGCAAGGGACCTACATTTGTTTTAACTAATCTATTTCTCTTCACATATCTATAAAAACTTTTGCAGTCAGTTTTTATATTCTCTGCCAGTTTTCTTTCATAATCTATTTTTCCTTTCCTAATCAAGCCCTTTGTCCTTCTCTGCTGGTCTCTGAATTTCTCCCAGTCCTCTGGTATGCTGCTTTTTCTGGCTACTCTGTACGCATCATCCTTTGCTTTGATACTATCCCTGATTTCCCTTGTTATCCACGGATGCACTACCTTCCCTGATCTATTCTTTTGCCAAATTGGGATGAACAATTTTTGTAGTTCATCCATGCAGTCTTTAAATGTCTTCCATTGCGTATCCACCGTCAACCCTTTTAGAATTGATTGCCAGTCAATCTTGGCCAATTCACGTCTCATACCCTCAAAGTTACCTTTCCTTAAGTTCAGAACCATTGTTTCTGAATTAACAATGTCACTCTCCATCCTAATGAAGAACTCGACCATATTATGGTCACTCTTGCCCAAGGGGGCACGCACAATAAGTGATCATTGTGATCATGGCTGATCATCCCCAATCAATAACTCGTGCCTGCCTTCTCCCCATATCCCTTGATTCCACTAGACCCTAGAGCTCTATCTAACTCTCTCTTAAATCCATCCAGTGATTTAGCCTCCACTACCCTCTGTGGCAGGGAATTCCACAAATTCACAACTCTCTGGGTGAAAAAGTTTTTTCTCACCTCAGTCTTAAATGGCCTCCCCTTTATTCTAAGACTGTGGCTCCTGGTTCTGGACTCGCCCAACATTGGGAACATGTTTCCTGCATCTAGCTTGTCCAGTCCTTTTATAATTTTATATGTTCTATAAGATTCCCCCTCATCCTTCTAAACTCCAGTGAATACAAACCTAGACTTTTCAATATTTTCTCATATGACAGTCCCCCCCATCCCTGGGATCAATCTCGTGAACCTACGCTGCACTGCCTCAATCACAAGGATGTCCTTCCTCAAATTAGGAGACCAAAACTGCACACAATACTGCAGACGTGGTCTTACCAGCGCTATACGACTGTAGAAGAACCTCTTTACTCCTCTACTGAAATCAAGTCATGGATTAATTGGGCCCAAAGGTTTATTTCCGTGCTCTATGACTAATAATTCTGTGTTATCGTTTTCATGCCGTTGCATTCTACTGCCCACTTTTTTAGAAGGAACCAAGCATATTGTATTAGAAAGAAGGCCAACCTTATGATATTGAGAATTTTCCTTTTTTTTCGATGAATTAAATGTATTGTTCTCACATAATCCATAAAGCTGTGGTACCAGTTTATTTTCCTGGAAGTGTGAGCAGATGGGTTGCAATTTTTGGGTGGAAATAGTGTCAAAAGCTGGAGGTGAAAAGGAGATAAAAGGGTGTTCTCTCCATTGTTGAGACCAGGCATAGACTATGCGGCCATTTCATCAAAAAATATGAACTCTGCTTGCGCTCCTTGTTGCTAATTATTTTAACTTACCTTCCAATTCCCATACTGGCATTTCTGTCAATAGACAATAGGCGCAGGAGGTTGCCATTTGGCTCTTCGAGCCAGCACCGCCATTCAATGTGATCATGGCTGATCATCCCCAATCAGAAACCCCGTTCCTGTCCATGCACCTCAACTGCCAGAGTGGCCACAAGATGCGGAAGAACAACACCTCATATTCCCTTTACAACCCAATGGTATGAATACTGAATTCAATTTCAATTAATATCCCCCCCCTCCTCCTTTCAGCCCCTCTCTTCCCCACCCACCCCAGAGTGCACACATTTCTCCAACCATCTCCCATCTGCGCTGCCACCCTGCTCCTTGCCCTTCCTCCATATGCTGATCGACCACCTCTCTCATCCCCAGTCCCCATTTTTCCTCTCAGTCCCCTCTTTCCCATTCTCTCTGACCCCTTCCACCAATATTCTTCCCTCCAGCTTTACTTTTCACTCCTCATCTTCTTTCCTTATCTCACAACCGTTTGTCTCCTGTTCACCTCTCGCTTTTGTCACTAGCACCATCCACTTGTCAATCCCCTCCTCCCCCCTCGTCTGTATCCACCTATCTCTTGCATGGCTTTGCCCCATCATTCTTATCCGGATATTTCCACATGACTCAATCAGCCTGACGAAGGGTCCCAACCAGAAACGTCATCTGATCTTCATCCCCCCTCCCCATCCCAACAGATAATGCCTGAATTTCTTCAACACTTTGTTTTTTGCTCAAGATTTCAGCATCTGCAGCCTGTTCTAATGCCAGACTTTTTCCCTCATCATGTATGTAAAAGACATGGGCATTGATCTGACAAAGCTATGCCTTCTAGTTTCTGACATTTCAACCCTGGAAGAAAGGTTCTAACTGTCTACCATATTTATGCCTCTCATAATTTTATATGCACCAGGACTCCCCTCAACCACTCAGATTCCAGAAAAAAAATCCAAGTTTATCCATCCTCTTAGACCTAATATGGAGAGTTATTGCTATGATTTTGATGTCTATAAATGCTGGTCATGACATGACAATGTTTTTGTGTTTGAGTATAGAATCATTATTTCTCATTACCACATGTTACTGTGGAAAGGACAAGAGCTGCAGAATAGCAATACAGTTACTGGGGGTAATCTGGTCAATAGATCAATATGATATCATTATGTTATAAATAATCTGATCTGACAGATTAGTTTACAGTTAAGACGAGTCTTGCACATTTTGATTCTTTAAAATGTGGCTTTAATTTTACCTAGTTTAGTTGTAACCTGTACAGCAACACACTTCATTTTACCATGAAAAATAATGTTCGTGGCAAAATTATTGCATGTTAATGGAAATCATTTTTAGCTCACAACTTCTGTTGGGGCTAATAGGATTTAATAATGAACGTTTCATGAAGATATTGCTCTGTAGATGCTGCAGGTAAAAAGTATTTCTGTATTACTGTAAACTAAATATATGAATGATATCCATTGACCACACACTAATTTGAGGAATCCTATAATTGCAACAAAACTAACATTGCATATGAAAAAAGGTAGTAACACGCTTCAAACCATTCAATGCCAAATCTAGCAAATGTTACTTCTTTGGATTATTGAGTGGTCGCTTAAGATTTGTTGTATTACAACTTGCCAGTCTGCAAGGTCAATTTTAAAATGCAAAGGGGTTCAGAATGGTAACGGGCTGTGGAACTAGATTTCTCAGATTTTAGCACAAATTCATCTGCTTTAACATTTATGGTTCCAGTCGCAGGCTCTGAAAATTTTTGGACACACTTTAATATTAAAAGGCAACACTGATATATTCACCTTCTCAAACACATGTCAAAAATGAATTAATTTCATAGATGAATTTGTTATCAACTATAGTGCTGGAGAATAGGAATATTATTCCCCTGACAATGCTCTGGCACTTCAAAAAGCCATTGTTTGATCTATCAGACATGTTATTATGGAAGACCAAATGCTCTGTTTTTTTTTACTGATTTCATTGAAGTACCATTACATGGTGCATGTTTGAGGAAAATGTCATGTTTTTTTTTCTAAGCTCTGAATAACTTGAAAGAATCTGGTAGATTCTATTCTTGGTATTTAATGTGTAGAGATAAAAATTGGATCAAGAAATTAAACCTAATCTCTCAGTTCGTGTTATTAAGCTATTGATATAGAAACCAAAGGGTTTTTATGAGAGATTTTTTGCTATATCAGAAGCAGATAACAACTTGTTGCCATTAAAACCACAGTTAATTCATTGAGGAAATTACTTTCCTTTTAAAGGTGTTAAGGGAATTATACAATTCCTTGTGATTAGTAGCAGAAACAAGTGTGTGAGAGGGAGATGGGATCTCATGCAGTAAAAGTTCTCAAATAAAAAGAACTGTTTGATAGGCTACTAAAACACTGAGGTTATGAATCTGATTCTAAATATTGGCAACTACTACTGGTGAATCTGAATAAACAGCATAATAGTTGTTAAAAACAATCTGTATGTGAGTATTATTTTTTTAACAAATTTGGGAATTCCAAACTTAAACTTGAAAGCTATACTAATAAAGGGTTTTCTACTGTTCCTTTGTAATTCTTATTTGTTTCTTTGTAAATGTAAGTCAATAATTGCTGGTAAATGAGATGAAAGTTATTACTGACTTTAATTTTTTTTCTTTTAATATAGTAAAACAATCTAGTTAATTCTGGTGGTTATTTAGCAAAGGCTAAATCCATAATTTGTATTGAGAATAAAAACACATTTTCTGGAGAAGATTCATGGCTCTAAGAATGGAAAGCACAGCTGGCATGGCTAGTCACTTGCTTTACTGAAATAAAATCCCGTAACTTCATCTTGTAGCTTCTGGCAAGTTGTCAACAGAGTTTCTTGCCAGCTATGAAATTTGTATAGAACCCGCAGGTAAAAGATGTCAGGTTTTAATAAAAAAATCTGCAGTTGTATATCACCTTTCATGTTCTCAGTTTGACCAAAGCAGTTTGCAGCCAATTAATAATTTTTAATGTGCTGCTATGTAAAATTAGTTGCCAATCTGTATGTGGCAAGACACTAGAGCGTGGTAATGTTAGAGAACTGGAATCAACTGGAAGTGCTGACAAATTTAACAGATCATCTGATGCCACTTACACTGTAGTACTCAATAGTGCACTGAAGTGTCATCTTAACTTACGTTCCTGAACTGGGGCCTGAAATCAATGTCAATTATACAAAACTGCAAATGCTGCAACTATGGCAAGTTATACTGTGAGGCTGGTGGTACACAGAATACTTCACAAGAATAAAGATGTCAATGGTTCTCCTCAAACAGATTGCCAAATGAGTCAAAGCCGTTGTAGAAAAGTGTATGTCTTGTTGCACCATGAGGATGTTTAGGTAGAAATGCACTAATGATACAGGGCAATTAGAATTGCTTATTTCATGAGAGTATACATAGAAAATTTAGATATTGTGGAGGCACTCGTGGTGATCTTTCAAGAATCACTAGAATCAGGAGTGGTCCCAGAGAACTGGAAAATTGCAAATGCTACTCCACTGTTCAAGAAGGGAGCAAAGCAAAAGAGGAGAAACTATAGGCCAGTTAGCCTGACCAGTGGTTGATAAGATTTTAGAGGATGAGGTTTCCAAGTACTTAGAAGCACATGATAAAATAGGCAGGTCAGCTGCATGGTTTTGTGATGAAGAGATCTTGCCTGACAAATGTTGGAATTCTTTGAGCAAATAAATAGCAGGCTCGACAAAAGAGAGTTTGGTGTTCATACTATCAGAATGCATGAATCCACAATTTGCTATGCTGTATTCCATCAGCCACTTCTTTTCCCACTCTCCCAATCTGCAGAGCCCCTAGTTTCTCCATACTGTCCCCTCCACCTATCTTCGTATCATCTGCAAACTTGGCCACGAAGTCTTCAATTCCCTTATCCAGATCATTTATATGCGCCGTGAAGAGTAGTGGCCCCAGCAACGACCCCTGCGGAACACCGCTAGCCACTGGCAGTCAACCAAAAAAAGCCCCTTTTATTGCCTTCTTCTATCCAGCCAACCTGCTATCCATGTTAGTATCTTCCCTCTGATACCATGGGCTCGCATCTTCCTTAGAAGCCTCATGTGTGGCACCTTATCAAGGGACTTCTGAAAATCCAGGTAAACCACATCCACTGACTCTCCTTTGTGTATCCTGCTATTTACTTCCTCAAAGAATTCCAACAGGCTCGTCAGGCAGGATCTCCCTTTCACAAAACCATGTTGACTTTGGCATATTTATTGTCTGCTCCTAAGTACTCCATTTGGAAGTGCAAAGAGCCTTGGGATTGCTGGTGCAGGATTCCCAAAAGGTTAATTTTCAAGTTGAATTGAGAGTAAGGAAGCAAGATGCAATGTTAGCATTTATATCGAGAGGACTCAAATATAAAAGTAGGGATGTAAAGCTGAAAAATAGCGATGTAATGCTGTGGCTTGAGAATGCACTGTTCAGACCGCATTGGGAGGATTGCCTAGCGGCTTTGAGCCCCATATCTGAGGCGGGATGTGTTGGCATTGGAGAGGGTCCAGAGGAGGTTAATACAAATGATCCTGCGGATGAATGGGTGTATGTGTGATGAGCGTTTGACTGTATTGGGCCTGTACTCGCTAGGGTTTAGGATAGAATGGGGACCTCATTGAAATGTACCGAATGGTGAAAGGCCTGGATAGAGTGGATGTGGAGAGGATGTTTCCCCTAATGGGAGAGTCTAGGAAAGAGGGCACAGGTTCAAAATAAAAAGATGTTCCTTTAGGAAGGAGATGAGGAGGAATTTCTTTAGTCAGAGGGTGGAAAATCTGTGGAATTCATTGCTAAAGATGGCTGTGGAAGCCAAGCAATTGGCTATTTTTAAAGCGAAGATTGATAGAATCTTGATTGGTAAAGGGGTCAAAGATTACGGGGAGAATGCAGGAGAATTGGGTTGAGACGGAAAGGTAGATCAGCCATGATTGAACGGTGGAGTAGATGCTTTGAGCCAAATGGCCTAATTCTGCTCCTATGACTATGAGCATGAATATGTTGATCCACAGGCTTTGACTGCAGTATCAAAAGAGTTTTGAGCTACTGTCAAAGGAAAATATCAACTTTTGATCGGGCTTCAAAGCAAAGAAATACACAAAATAATCTTAATGTGAAATCTTGTAAATCTTTTGATCATGGAATTTAAAAAAAAAACCTCTATGTTGAGATAACTCAAAATGAGTCCAGGATTGCAACTGAGATCTCTCTATTACATTAAAATGTACTGTATACTAGGCATTGCATCTAACAATGGAAGGATTAGAAAATAAATATCAAAATCCCTAATAGAAGAAAAATTACATGTTGCGACAGAAGCCTATTTAGTACTACCTTACTGCTCTTAACAGTGTACAGCTTATGTGATTATTGCAGTTTTGAAATGGTTTACATTGTATATTACTTTCTATCAGTCCAGTTACGGTTGTCATGCAGGAAAAACAAGTTTAGTTTAGTTTAGTTTAAAGATTCAGTTTGGAAACAGGCCCTTCAACTCACCGAGTCCATGCTCTCCAGCAATCGCCCCTACACTAGTTGTCTGTATCCCAGTTTCGCAGCCTGGGGAAATTTACAGAAACCAATTTACCTACAAACTTGCACATCTTTGGAATGTGGGAGGAAACTGGAGCACATGGAGAAATCCCACAAGGTCACAGGATGAATATATAAACTCTGTCCAGATAGCTCAGAGACATAGCAGTAGAGTTGCTGCCTTACAGCACCAGAGACCCAGGTTTGATCGTGACTATGGGTGCTAGTTGTACAGAGTTTGGATGTTTTCCTTGTGGTCACGTGGGATTTCTTTGGGTGCTCCAGTTTCCTCCAATATTCCAAAGACGTGAATGTTTGTAAGTTATTAGGCTTCTGTAAATTGTCCCTAGTGTGTAGGATAGAACTAGAGTATAGCTGATGTTGGTCGGCGCAGCCTCAGAGGGCCGAAGAGCCTCTTTTCATGCTGCATCTCTAAAATAAACTAAACTGATCACTTCTAGTCAGGATTGAACCCGGGTCTCTGGAGCTCTTAGGTAGAAACTCTACCAGTGCACCACAGTGCCGCCTCTGTGGATACGAGCCAGATGATTGCACATGTTGTTGATGTTCTAGCAAAAATATCTGTAGAAACATTTTTAGGACATCCAAGACTAACTTTGAGAGTTTGAGTTTTGTGGCAATTATATTATGAGACATGACCACTAGGGTGGTGATAACTATATACAGTCTGTATTTAATTCAAAGGTGAACAAATATTATTAACTGATCTGTTCAGAAAGCTTAGCTTCCTATTAATTAATTTGTTTCACATATTTCCACCACAGTATTATTAAAATATAAGTATATTACAAGAGATCTCATTTCAGTTCCAGAAACATAAACACAATTGTAAACCTATCATTTCTTAGTGGTATAGAAGTTTGAAAACCTCCAGATTCAGGGATAGTTTCTTCCTGGCAATTATCGGGTAACTGAACCATCCTATCGCCACGGCAGAGTGTTCCTGACCTACCACCTACCTCATTGGAGACCTTTGGGTTATCTTTAATCGGACTTTACTGGACTTTATCATGCACTTCCAGTTTTACCTATTCTCCTGGATCTGTACACTGTGGACGGCTTGATTGTAATCGTGTATAATCTTTTCACTGGCTGGATAGTGCACAACAAACAGGTTTTTCACCGTACCTTGGTACACATGACAATAATAAACTAAACTAAATAAACATTACTGGTAACTGAGTCAGATTTTAGATAGCGAACCACTGAAGGTGCTATTTACTTTAATGTTAGATTGCCCTTTAGGCTTTATGGAATCTTTTGATCACAATTGATTTTCTGACATGTTCCATGATTTTCATCATCTTTTTAATTGTTGTATTGTGAAAATATCCACCATTGATAGATATACAGGCTTACATGAAGCTATGTTAAGACAAAAAACCTAAGTCCTCTGGCACAAAATGGTGTGGGAGAGGAAGGGTAGACCCCAACTCCATCAGAATTCCGCCTACATCATTTCTCTTTGGGAGCAACCATCGATCCCAAGGAAAAATCATCAAAGGTGCCTTCTTAAAAACTTTGAAAAGACTACAAAGTTCCTCACAACTTCATTTGAAACTCAGCTGAGCCCAAGGGAACTTGGCAGCTAGGAATAAGTACTTTAAAGTTATTTTAATTAAAGACCTGTTGTGGGCAGATTGTAGGCACTATTAATTGTCCCACCATTGCCAGGTGGGATATTTACAACAGGGAGACTCCTTCACATTTGTGCTTTTTCAGCTATATTCAAATTGACTTCATGTATGTATTTATTTATTTATTTGTAGATAATGTTGAAGACCTCAGCAAGGCCACCATTTATAGCCCATCCCAAAATGCCTGTCAGATGTGAAGTGCTACAGTGAAAGTGAAAAGTCACATTGACTTGATTATTGATTTCAGTTTTAAAATCCTCCCTAACATCTTGGCACCACTTATATCAAGAACACTTTACAATCCTCGGTGTTCAGTGTTGCAAATGGTGGGGAATCCATTGGACGTCCTGGTTCTGATCATCACTGCCTTGCAACTATCCCACCAATATGCGGTGTGTGTCCACATTCCTTTCCACTTGCTTTCTCAGAAAGTGGTAGAACCACCTTAGGATCTGCCAAGTATATCCCTGTGGAAACAACGAACTGCAGATGCAGAAGGGTCACAACTCGAAATGTTACCTATCCATGTTCTCCACAGATGCTGCCAGACTCGCTGAGCTACTCCAGCACCCTGTCTTTACCATGTTCAAAAGATACTTGGATTGTTTCAAAACTTCAGGTTGCACTGAAGCCAATTGCAGCTCACTTGTGATAATAAAATTATGCAAAATGCCTATTAGGTCTGTTAAAAATGCAGATACTGAATGCCATTCCTCAGGACGGTGTCCAAGTATCAGTCATCTCCATCTACGTTATCAATGATCCTTCATCAATCATTCATCTGTTAATGCTTTATACTAATATCACCTGCGACTTGAAATTGGGTATAATTTGTGTCCTTAAGTGTATTTGTGTACTCCAGGCAAGATAAGTTGCCCCTGGCAACTTTCCCCATGGTATTTAAGGAACTGACGTAACATGGGCAGAATCTAGGGAGAAACCTCTCTTAGTTACTTGATCATCACACTTTTACTTTTGGTATTTTATCACTGCACATTTTTTGTCAGATATTTATCATTGAACTTTTGCTGACATGCCTTTGTTACTGCACATTCGCTATTATATATTCACCATTGGACTTTTGCTGTTGTACATTTATTGCTACACTTTACCTTTTGTATATTTATCATTGACCCTTTGCTGTTGTACATTTTTTCACCACACTTTTGCTGTCGTGCTTTTATGAGTGCACTGGAACTTATTTTCTGGGCTTGATGCCACAGGTCAAAAAATAGACTGGCCCTTGAGCATACCTGTTAAACAGTGATACTGATCACTGAGAATTAGTGACAGTGACAGTCTTGTGGCGATTTCTTACACTTTGGTTTCTGATTCAGCTTCAATCAGCAAAAGGTAGGAATGATAGCAAAAAATGTAATAACTGGGAAATAGGTGAGAAACCAAGTTGGAAATCGGAACAAAGAATTAAGATAGTTATTTCAGGGATTGTAAAATTATTGCTCATGCTTGTATCAGACAATGCAGATAATTGTTACAGCAGATGATGAATTGTTAATCTTTGTCTCTTATTCTCTTTTACAGGCAACCCATTACACATTTCTGGCAAGTGCTGAGGTGTTGGGGAAAGTCCTTTTTAGCACCGTAGCTGGTATCATTGTGGATAGGATTGGTTTTCCTTCTAGTTTTTGTGTTTTTCTGTTGCTTTCAGGTTTATCCTTGCTTCATGTTCTGAATCCACCTGAGATACTATCCAAGCAACATAAACAATAATGTGTGATTATTTTACAAAAGCACAGAAACTGGAGTGTTACATCAGTGGTCCAGAGCAAATTTAACTTGGTCTGTGGGAAACACATCAATTGTGAAATCAGTGGGGAAAATTCAAACCACCTGGCTACAGTGAGAACAAAGTGGGCGGCAGATAACATTACTGTGCAAAATTCCCACTAGCTTCCAATTTGTCCGTAATGTTAACCAGGTCATTTTTATTGAGGTGTCACCTGACTATCACATGGGCCTCATTCATGGATGCAAAGAAGACACTGTGGTGCACTCAGTGATATTTAAGACAAGGACATGCACTAAACCAAGTCAGAAACTTTTCTGAACAGATCTGGTTTACTGAGAGTCTGCTGGGGGCCAGCAGGAAAGCTTTAACTTCTATTTCCCAGTCACAGCTCCATCTCTGTCTCGATCATTCCGCACACTTAGTGCAAGTGGGGTTATAAGTTGTGTCCAATTGGTGACATTAGGAATATGTGTAAATCTGTCCCCTACCTCACGTCTACACACAGCTCATCCAATAAAACCTACCAGTAAACATCTCCGGCAGATGTTCAATTCCAGGAAGATTTTACAATCAGGTTTGTACTTGATCCACAGGAGGACTTTAACCCACAGTCCTAACCTCCTGATCGCTTAAAAAGAGCAAAGAAGCCTTCATTACATAAAGGAAAACATCCTCCACAATTGAGAAAAATTCTCAGTTTATAGATTCAAAAATAAAAATAGATAAGCTTAAAAAATTATCTATTAATCAATGTTAACTTTCAATTAATATAAACTTTAATTTGCACCAATTGTGATATCGCACTCATTAATCTTCACTTGGTTATGTTGTACAGAACATGTCAAAACATTTTTCTCCTGGTAAAAACGTACAGTTGATTGGTATTATCTGTAAGTAAAATATTCCAAGATTTCTTTTATGTAATGAGGCAAATGTGTTTTTTGTCCTTTTTAAGTGATCTTCAGGGAAACAGGTATGTCATCAGTACTCTGTGGGTTAACGTTCCTCTATAGGTCTGGTTAAACCAAAGTCAAAGTCAAAGTCAAAGTCAAAAGAGTTTATTGTCATGTGTCCCTGACAGGACAATGAAAATCTTTCTTTGCATGGCACAACAGAACATAGAAGGCATTGACTACAATTCTATACATAAATACACCCATGACTTAATAAATTAATAAAGTGCAAATAACAGATGGAGGGATATTAATGTTCAGAGTTCCGAGCCCGGTTTAATAGCCTGATGGCTGTGGGGAAGTAGCTATTCCTAAACCGGGTTGTTGCAGTCTTCAGGCTCCTGTACCTTCTACCCGAAGGTAGCAGGGAGATGAGTGTGTGGCTAGGGTGGTGTGGGTCCTTGATGATGCTGCCAGCCTTTTTGAGGCAGCGACTGTGATAAATCCCCTCGATGGAAGGAAGGTCAGAGCCGATGATGGACTGGGCAGTGTTTACTACTTTTTGGAGTCTTTTCCTCTCCAGGGCGCTCAAGTTGCCGAACCAAGCCATGATGCAACCAGTCAGCAAGCTCTCTACTGTACACCTGTAGAAGTTAGAGAGAGTCCGCCTTGACAGACCAACTCTCCGTAATCTTCTCAGGAAGTGGAGGCGCTGATGAGCTTTCTTAATAATTGCATCTGTGTTCTCGGACCAGGAAAGATCTTCAGAGATGTGCACGCCCAGGAATTTGAAGCTCTTGACCCTTTCAACCATCGACCCGTTGATATAAATAGGACTGTGGGTCCCCATCCTACTCTTTCCAAATTCCACAATCAGTTCCTTGGTTTTGCTGGTGTTGAGGGCCAGGTTGTTGTGCTGGCACCATATGGACAGTCGCTCGATCTCTCTTCTATACTCGGACTCATCCCCATCAGTGATACGTCTCACAACAGTGGTGTCGTCAGTGAACTTGACAACACCACTGTCGTCAAGAAACAAACCTAGTTGTAGAATCATCCTAGAATTGAACATATGCTCATTATCATTGCCTGAAGAATGGTCTCGACCTGAAACGTCACCCATTCCTTCTCTCCGGAGATGCTGCCTGTCCCGCTGAGTTAAGGGCCTGTCCAACTTGGGCGTCATTTGCGTGTCACGCAGGTGGCATGCGAGGATTTTGAGAATCCTCAAATCCTGGGGCGCCGCGCGTTCCCACGCGTCACTGCCTACGCCACCATGTCTCACCACGCGCCATGCGCATGTAATGCACGCCATGTGCGCGTCGTGCCTTTGTGATGCGTAAATGATGTCGCGTGAATGACGCGCAAATAACGCCCAAGTGGGACAGGCCCTTAACTCGAGCTTTGTGTCTATCATCATTAAGTATAAAGTGTCCAGTAGCTTGTGCTTACCACCAAGAACCTGCTGTCCAGGAATCAAGCCGATCGATAAAATATTAACACATGCAAGATGTTTAAAGATATATTAAAACAGTTTGGTGACTGAAAGTTGTTAGCTTCTTGACCTCTTTATGGTCAATCTAAACTTGAATTTAACTACTAATGAAGATAAGATTTCAGCACATAATTGTTTTTTAAATGGCAGTTTCTTTCAACTGTTCTTTCACTAAATG
Organism: Raja brachyura; assembly: GCA_963514005.1. Next base: position 53,879,846 of record OY740783.1, read on the forward strand.
GCTGAAACTCAAGTTTTTGGTAAATTATGTTTTAATTGATAAACTATGTTACATTATACCCTATATACCACAGTGGGTGGTGATACAGGGTGGAAGGTGAGGAGGATTGACATGGAGTAAATGGTGAAATGTGCTGGTGTACAAAGTAAGAAGATAAACAAAGTTGACTTTACTTGTATTCTGACTGAAATATGTCTTCATGTTAAACTTAGAGTTAATTAGCATTATATTAAGTTATTATTTCTGTACAGCTGAAACCAGCCAAATAATTGCTGCTGGGCACTGTTGTGATTTGTCTGTTGACTGATTTCATGTAATCTGAGGGTATACAGATTGTGATTTTAAAAAAAGTTGGGTAACTCTTAATTTCCCCAATGTCCTCTGTTTGGTCTCTGGATATCAATGTACTCTAATCTGTACTATCAAAACATTTCCTTGTAATCAACCTCAGATTATTTCTCAATAATTCTACAGGAATAATAAAACCAATTGTTAATTAGTTGATATTGTTACTTGTCAAGCATTTGGAATTCACTGACAGCTACTGCAGCTATCAGGAAGCCTGGATGGAAATGAAAGAACCATTCCAATATAAAGTCAAAACTCTATTGAAGACTTTGGATTGAATCAATGCCAGAAAGTGATTTCAGGCAGAAATATGATCGCTAAGGTTCAGATAACATTATCAACTGATGTATTGCATCAGATGGTGCACGCAACATAAACAATTAGAACATTGATTTATTACTCAGTTAATGACATGGTTAATTTTTGTATCGTAAGATTAATCAAATTATGGTTTCTCGTTTAAAGGAACACGATATCTTATTCAAGCTGATCTGTTTTAACACAAATTTAATTCTTCCATCACTGTCTACAATTCATTCACCTGAGTTTTAGATCCCTGTATATCTGCAAAGTCATCCAGTCTACCACTGAATGTACTATATAAATTGCTGCCTCTATAATTTTCACTGGATTCGCTTTAATTTAATTTAGCTTAGAGATGTAGTGTGGAAACAGGCCCTTCGGGCCACCAAGTCCGCGCCAGCCAATGATCATTCCTACACTAGTTCTATGTTATCCCAGTTTTGCATCCGCCACACTAGGGGCAATTTACAGAAGCCAATTACACTACAAACCTTAATGTCTTTGGAATGTGGGAGGAGACTGGAGCAACCGGAGAAAATGTGGGAGAAAACTGGAGCACCCGGAGAAAATCCATGAGGTCACTGGAAGAACATAAAAACTTGTTTTTACGAATGAACAGTTAGAACATAAGAAAAGTTGGGATGGACTTTACAGAGTCTCTATTGCTGCCTTAAAGGTTTAATTTAGTTTTTTAGTTTAGAGATACAGCACGGAAACAGGCCCTTCGACCCACCGGGTCCGCGCCAACCAGTGATCCCTGCATATTAACACTATCCTACACACACTAGGGACAATTACCAAGCCGATTAACCTACAAATCTGTACGTCTTTGTAGTGTGGGAGGAAACCGAAGATCTCGGAGAAAACCCACGCCGGTCATGGGGAGAGCACCCGTAGTCAGGACAAAATCCGGGTCTCCGGTGCTGCATTCATTGTAACTCTACTGCTGCGCCACCATGCCGCACCCTTTAAATGCCTCCTGATGTCTTTTGCCTGCCCACATATTTCTAAATCTCAAAATATTTTGCAATGTATATATTTGTTCTTTATTTATTAAAGTGTGGGAAACGGGATGGGGTGGGCACGCAAATTCAGCAGGAACAGTTTAACGGAAGCAGAAGCAGGATTTATATGTATTCGAACCCTCCAATAGCCAACATGTGCACGGTTCTACACCGTGTGCTTCTCTCCTCCTCTTTAGACTCTAATGCACACGAGCCACACCTTGAGCTGTTGCTTGATGGCACCTACTTGAGTTATAGTTCATTTTTCCAAAGCACAGAAATATTTCCACCTTTTCAGCGGGTGAAAAGAAAGAGGTGGGCGGTGATCTTGAAAAAATCAGAAAAGTGGCATTGCTGTGATACCCAGTTTTGCCATGCAGGATGTGTAAAAGAGAGGAAAGTAGAATATGTAAAGAAACTCCACAATATCACAAGCATTGCCAATCAATCAGAAAGGCCTCTCCCCTGCCCACGATGACCAGCATGTTTCACTCCAGGGAAGGGGGAGTTGATTGCTGTGTTTGGCCTCTATTGGCACAAGCTCACTTACAGCAATCCGCTCCTGCAGAGAACACTTGTTATGAGTGTCTTCTTAAATGTCCACATCATACAGCTGGAATGGCCAAAAAGCAAGTGTACATACAAGGTGTGTGTTGGAAGTCAGGGCTGCAATAGTCGTACTTGTAAAAGAGAAGAAATAGAAGTTGGAATGAGGAAAGGTGCAAATGTCTGAAGATGCGTGCAGGGAATTTGAGGAGGGGAGAATGATATATACACAGGAAGTAATATTCATAATTTGACACCTCTTTTCCGGCCATTAACTGTCTTGGGAAATGTAGCCTTAATCTGTAAATAGTATCAATGATCCCTTCTCTCTGGCTGATAGAAGTGTTGCCTGGGAGAACTCTCCAAGTGACTTCCTCTCTCTCCACTCGCCTTGCTTTTCCACACATCACATTCCACTCTAACTTTCCCACCTAAGTAAGTGCATTCTTCAAATACCACAAGAGACTCAAAGGACAGCGCAGTGGCGCAGCGGTGGAGCTGCTGTCTCACAGCACCAGAGACCTGGGTTCGATCTAGACCATGGGTGCTGTCTGTGTGGAGTTTGCATGTTCTCCCTACGTCTGTGTGGGTTTCCTCCCACTTGTAGCTGGCTGTAGGTTAATTGGCTTCTGTTAATTGCCCCTAGTGTGTAGGTTGTGAAAGTGGGATAACTTGGAACTGCTGTGCGAGTGATCAATTTAGTTTAGTTTAGTTTAGAGATACATTGTCGGTGTGGACGTAATGGTCCGAAGGGCCAGTGTAGGAGCAAAATGGAAAAGGCCATGCGGCGTGGTACCAGACGTGGCGCCGACGGACGAGAAGCCGAAACAAAAAAGTCGAAGCCAAAGAACCGAATGGAAACGAGGCCCAAACGGTAAAAAATCAAAAGAGTACGAAGACAAAAGGCAAACTAACCGAAAGGATGGGACGCCTAAATGCAAACTAACTGTAAGGGCGTGACGCCTAAAAGCCAACTAACCGAAAAGCTGTGTTGCCTAAAAGCAAACTCACCGAATGGCCACTCTGTCGAAACGCCATCTACCTGAAAGGCGGCGTCGCCTGCAAGCCAACGAACCGACTGCCGCTCAACAGAAAAGTCCAATAACGGGCATGACGTTGCTGGAGGGGGCGGGACTTGTCAGCGATTGGTCCAGACCTCCCGCGTCCATCACATCACTGTGGAAGGATGGACATTGTCCCACACCTCCACTCTACCCGACCCACAGCCCACGGAAGACTGTCCCGAGGGATGCGTACCTTTGGCTGCTTACAACTTGGTACTTGGATTCAGATTGTCCAGTCACCTATGGCTTGTGTGGAAAAAGGACCCCCACCCTCCCATCTCCCCCTTCTCTCTCCCCTCTTCTCTCTCTCTCCCTTCTCTCTCCCCCTTCTCTCCCTCTCTCCCCTTCCCTCTCTCCCCGTCCCCTCTCTCTCCCCCTCTCTCCTCTTTCTCTCGCCTTCTCTCTCTCTCCCCCTCCTCTCCCCCCCTCTCCCATCTCTCTCTCCCCTTCTCTCCCTCTCTCTCCCCTCTTCTTCCTCCCCCCTCTCGCTCCCTTCTCTCTCTACCTCTTCTCTCACTCCCCCTCCTCTCTCTCTCCCCCTCTCTCTCCCTTCTCTCTCTCCTCTTTTTCTCTCCCCTTTTCTCTTTCTCTCCCCTCCTCCCTCTCCTTTCTCTCTCAACCTCCTCTCTCTCTCCCCCTACTCTCCTCTCTCCCCCTTCTCTCTTTCTCTCCCCCCTCTCTCTCCCCCCTCTCTCTCCCTTCTCTCCCCTCCTCTCTCTCCCCTCCTCTCTCTCCCTTCTCTCCCTTTCTCACGTTTTCTCCCCTTTTCTCTCTCCCCCCTCTCTCTCCTCTCTCTCCTCTCTCTCTCGCCCCTTCTCTCTCTCCCCCACTTATGCAGAACGGCTATGGAAGTTGAGAAAACTGGCAGCGGTCCGTGTGAATATACAGCACGTACCAACAATGAAGGCACCATGAAACCAGCTGCCGCAAGCCCTTCCCACGGGACGGGGTTTTAACTCAGCATTGAAAATCAAAACAGAGCTACATTGATTTAAAAACAAAAATGTTACATGTATAATTGTTCTTGCATTCAGGAACCTGGTTAATTAACTGGTGGCATTATTTCCCTGTCCTAACTGCCTTTGGGTTAGCCGCTGGTCACATTCATTCCATCCCTCCCTCGCAAAGATGTGAGATTTCAATTTGTGCGCACTTGGTTGAATAGATGCAAGCGACATGTAAAGCGTCTCTTCTAGACACGCAGTACACGAAGCCGATGAAATGAGCCAACTGTCACACCAAAGATAGACACAAAATAGTAAGATTAAATGAGAACTTGCCAGTTTGAAGTTTGATCTTGATTTTATGAGGAGTTACTTTGGTGAATACGTGAAGAAGGCCCGCCAGGCCGCATGCGCACCAAACCTCAAAGCAGTGGTATGAAATCACAAATAAGCAACACCGAAGTACATAGTAAGATCAGTGACTCGAGAACTACCAGATGATCCTTTATGAGAGAGGGTTGGGCGTGGCGGGCAAGTAATCACCAACGTAACTCCTCATAAAATCAAGATCAAACTCCAAACTGGCAAGTTCTCATTTAATCTTACTATTTTACTTCAGAGTCACGTGAGTGATTCTGTGAAGAGTTCAAAGCTTTGTGATTTCATGCCGCAGATTACAAATCTCGGCATCCCACTGCATTGATTAACTCGAAAGAGAAATAAATGCATTAGTAGTAACATTGCATTCAATGTAGAAATAGGGTTTATTTAACAATGTAAACAAATGACAGTACCCCTCAAATTTAGGTACTTAAAATGGCATAGGCAAACAGTGCTAGATTGACAATCGGCCGATGATAACAATTCTAAAACATCAGCTCATTTGCCCATTCGGCGGCCGCCAAAATATGGTCGAAGGGCACGTCCCTTGCCTTGGCCGCCGACGTAGCTGCTGCCCTAGTGGAATGAGATGTAAACACACTATCTAAATGATACGCTGACGTTGATACTGACCTGGTGGAATGAGATATACAATTGTCAGTATTAATATCTGTATAACCCAGAACCTGCTGCAGCCACCATGAAAAAAGTCTGAACTGACCTTCCTTTGTGTAGTTGTTTGTTAACTAATAAACAATGCTGATTCCATACTTCTTAGGATTCTGGTGGCCTAGATAACATAGAAGTGAGACCGTGGGGTGTTCAAATGATCTTCAATCATGCTACCCCTAGTCTACTCTGGTTGTGTAGACTAGAATGTAAATGTAATGGCACCTGCAGCCAATTCCATGCTATCTAGCCACAACGTTTGTAATGTTTGCCGTCGTTGTGCTGATATAAGTGTCATAAATAAGGATGTAGCTGGAACCCCTTGGTGAAGTAATGTTCACACATTTTCAATAACCAACTGCATAATCTTGTAGTGGGAGAACATGTGTCAAGATCTTTTAACAACTCGATATCCGGGTTGGACCCGAGAGCGTAGTTCCTTTATGTTGCAGCTGTAGCATCTCTACAACTGAATTATTGTCAATACCATTTAAAATGAGCTGGAAATGTCAGTAATCTGTATCATATTAAATGTAACATTAACATTTAACAAAACACTTCTGATCCCCTCAATAGGAATGTACTGCTTTTTTGGGTGCTATCTCTGCACACTGCAGTGAGCACCTTCATGGCTTGATGTGACAACCTGAGGAAAAACTCAATCCATTGAAAATGTGTAGGTCAATAATTGTTTTACTGTGCAAAAGCTGGTCTCCTGAACCACAGCTTGAAACAGCAAGTTCTTGTTTTTTGGCATAACCGTATACTGATGTGCCATAATGCCTGATGAAGCAGGCAACATGGACGCTTGGCCAGTCTGACAGTATGAACCCAAGCGAGGTCTTGCTGACTGTTTTAAGACCCAGCTAATGAGGCAAAAAATGAGGAAGACAAAGACCATTCCTCCTATTGAAGCGAGAAAGTATTTCTCCACAGTTTTGTGCCACATATTTTTTGCAATGAGTGAAAAACATGCATTAACATGATGAATATTCGATGAAGTATTGAACCATGCTTTCATCACATACTTCAAGATCCAACACTTATTCTGTGTTATCATCAATCTGAACTGGATGATACAGCAATGGCAAGGAGATTAATTACAGGATATTTTTCCCTTGATTATCATGTGACTAACATATGTCACCATCGTAGAGTAGCAACTTAAATTTGAGCATGTAGAATATGTATATTCGCTTAAAACCCCTTACTCATGGGTGCATTTAGTGTATATATTTAGTTGATACCAACAACTGAAGAATTGGTAACTCATGCAATCTCCACTACCTTTGAGTAGGTGATGGTATTTGGAACTTCTCATCTTAGAGTTCTAAACATCAGTTCATAATAACTGAATTCAACCGACCATGTACTGTAGCGAGTTTCAAGTTCAAGTTCAATTAGTTATTGTCATGTTCAGCAATGCTGAATACTGTTACTTCATCATTGTGGCTGAAGTTGCCTCAGCTGACAATAGCACAAGGTTGTTAGCAACGATCCAATTGCTACTTACACAATATCAGTTCCTTGATTTGCTCAGCTGCAACACAGCTGCTATATTGCCACTCAGCTGCAACACAGCTGCTATATTGCCAATTACTCTTAATGAAAATAACCCAGTTTTGTAACAGATTGCTATAACCCCAATCTCTTGCCACAAGGTGGAGACAAGGCTAATAATAATTAAAGGTAAATCCCAATGACCAACAAACAGTTTATCCCATACTGCAAAGCTATACTGTTATAGTAGTTATATTGTCTTTGATAACCTTTGTAATGGGATTTGTATAACGGATTTGTATAATGTATTTGTATTTGTGAACATGTATCTCTTATCTTATGAATCTGTTGTAGTCAGGAATAAGTTTAAACATTCGGAAAGTTCATGTGCCCGATACTCTCCATTCTTCATAATAACATGCCAATCCTGCCTTATTGCATGGGTGGTTTGCATGAGAACTTTTGCCCAATATCCAAACCCTGGCCATAATCCAAACTTACTTGGAATGCTCCGGCTGTGCCTCAACCAAATATTTTTACCCTTTGTGTGTTGTACAAACAAATGTAAATATTACAACTTGTGAACGGTGCACTGCCCAAATTTTGGAAGTGCTAGACCCATTTAGTTTATTTTTAATGCCGAGTTAAAACCCCACTCCGTGGGAAGGGCTTGTGGCAGCTGGTTTCATACTGCCTTCATTGGTGGTAGGTACTGTATATTCACACGGACCGCTGCCAGTTTTCTCAACATCTATAGCTGCTCTGCATAAGTGGGGGAGAAAGAGAGGGGGAGAGAGAGAAGAGGGGAGAGAAAGAGAGAAGGGGAGAGAGAGGTGGGAGAGAGAGGAGGGAGAGAGGAGAGAAAGGAAAGAGGGGCGCGGTGTTCACGGGGACTCTGGAGGCCTTCCGTCAGCGCTGGTCGCCGCGTGGGGTTGAGGCGATTATAAATGAATGTACTGTTGTACTACAATGATCTGTTCATTATAGTGTGATTTAGATTGTGTTTTGATGTGTTGTATTTTATGATTTGTGTTGAATAAAGTTTTTGAAATGAAAAAAAAAAAAAAAAAGGAGAGAGGGGGAGAGAGAGAGGTGGGGGAGAAAGAGGAGGAGAGAGAAGGCAAAGGGGTAGAGAGGGGGGAGAGAGAAGAGGGGAAAGAGAAGGGGATAAAGAAGGGAGAGAGGGGAGAGAGGAGGGGAAGAGAGAGAGAAGGGGGAGAGAGAAGGGAGAGAGGGGGTCCCCAGTGGGGGTCCTTCTATAAGGGAGTTGTACCCCTTTATATTGGGGACCTGGGGTGGAGAGTGTTGCATGGAGCGGTGGTTTGTAATAAACTTTTGAGTCGGTTCACGGACTTGTCTGCCGCATGTATTTTCTGCGGAGAGGAGGAGACCGTGTTCCATGTGTATATGGAGTGTGAGAGGTTACTGCCCCTGTACCAATATCTGAAGGGGTTGTTCCTCAAGTTTTGGCTGCATTTTAGCCCCACAATCCTGGTGTTCGGACACAAGGCAGGGAGTGGGGAGAGCCGAGTGTGGGGGGGGGACTTACCTGCTCCTCGGCCTGGCTAAGATGGCCATTCGCGGGTCCAGGCAGCGGGCGGTCGACGGTCAGGCGAGAGTCGGCTGCCTGCCCCTCTTTCGGGCCTACGTCCGTGCACGTGTGTCCCTGGAGAGGGAACACGCGGTATCCATGGGGACTCTGGAGGCTTTCCGTCAACGCTGGTCACCGCGTGGGGTTGAGGCTATTATAAACAATGAATGTACTGTTGTACTACAATGATCTGTTCGTTATAGTGTGATTTTGATTATGTTTTGATGTGTTGTATTTTATGATTGTGTTGAATAAAGTTTTTGAAATGGAAAAAAAAAAAAAAAAAGGGAGAGAGGGGAGGAGGGGGAGAGAGAGAAGGGGGAGAGAGTGAGAAGGGAGAGAGAGAAGGGAGCAAGAGGGGGAGAGAGAGAAGAGGGGAGAGAGAAGGGGAGATGGGAGCGTGGGGTCACTTCGCTTTTAGGCGATGCAGCTTTTCGGTTGGTTGGCTTTTAGGCGTCCTGCCCTTTCGGTTAGTTGGCGTTTCGTCTTTGTACTCTCTGTTTTTTGGCGTTTTGGATTTGTTTCCATTTGTTTCTTTGGCTTCGACTTCTTTGCTTCGGCTTCTCGTCCGTCAGCGCCACGTCCGCACACAACGTGGAGATTGTGTTTGAAGTAACGGGCAATTTATTAAATTGGTGAGCACAATGTGGCCAGCTCAAGCTGACCTGTCAAGTGTAACTTTGGTACATTTTTTATATTCTCAGATGACTATGTTTTGCACAGACTTGATTAACAATAAGACGAGGTCTTAATTACAGAATGGACTCAGAAAGACTCACCTAGGTGACAAACGGAATGTGATGATTATCCACCATCTAAATTCATTAACAGTAGATCAAAATTTGTTACAATGATGGGTGTATGCATAATCAATGAAATTCCTGTTAGGCTTAGGCTTGCGGTTTCCTGTCGCCACATTAGCACAATGCACACCCCTATTTACTGTTTAATAGCCCTCACTATTATTTACCTTACAACAGCCTGCTTCCATGCTGTAGTTCTAAACCAAACTAAACTAAACTATTGCATTTCCTTCATTGGCCAAATAACAGGTTGCAACATCTTGGAAGAGAACTTGGGTGGCTAATGTGAGGTTCATTCCTGTTATCTCCTGTCTGGGAGGTGTCTATGCTGGCTACAACTGGGGTTCACCATGTTTCGAACAGAGCTCAGCTATATTTCAGTGGTGGTGCAGACTGATTTTGTGATCCACTATTGAAGCCAATGAACACAATGATCAGAGGGGGAGGCCTGAACACAATGATCAGGACAGCCTACAAGCCTTAATCATGTTGAGGCATTGCTTGAAATTGCATGTAAAGTTATGTACACAATTTCTGTGCACCTGCTTTTGGATGCATTAAAATTTTAGCCTAAAGGCTTTTTTTTGGGAGTGCTGAAGTAAAAAATGTACTCCCTTGTCTTTTGCCATCAAATAGAGTTAATAGGATGAACTCTGAGTTGCCAATGCTCAATTCATGATCTTGAATTATCATTTTCACATCAGAGTTTCAAGTAACAGCCAAGTAACATTGCTGGATTCATGTTACATTTATGCATAAAGTGCAGTGTAATTAGGGAATGAAACTCTGATCTGTCAGTATATTTAAATCTGGCAGGTATTGGATGAACACCTGTCTAAGATAGTCTTACACCACTTTGTTTGTTGGCAACCACGTAATTGCGAAACAAGCTTTAAACATTAGGAACATAGCCACACAAGTGAGACATAAGCTAGTTCAAGCTGATTAATATATTTTTTCCCTCCACCCACCTTGCTTCTACATCCTTTAATATATCTGCCAAATTAAAAAAAACTATCATTCTCAATTTCAAAATTTACATTTGATCCTGCATCTACAGTTTTTTTATGGTTCAGGGTGTTCCATTTCCACCACCAATCAAGTGAAGAAGTGTTTCCTGGCTTCAGTTTGAAAGGTTGGACTCCAATTAGCAGGTTATCATTTATTTCTAGACCAGGTCCCCCATTCCCTATTCCTCTTTCCTGCTCCCCCACCATCATCAGAAGAAATAGTCTCTTTCCATTCCAGCAGCAATTCTGTAAATCATATTTGACACCACAATTCAATCACTTCTTGTACTGCCGTGCTTAAGAGAATACAAGCCGGATGTCTAAATTAACACTGTTAGGACTGGTCATATTCCGAACAATCTGTACCATACCTTCTCCAAAACTAACATACCCATTCTTTAGTGGGGTGCCCAGAAATTAACACTGTTCTGTCTAATGAGAGTTGGATATAACTGTTACATTTTCAAGACTAAAGACGAATAAAAAGTGCTTTACAATATTTGGTATGGTTCATCGTCCCTAAACCTCTCCAGCCCTCCAAAGTTCCAACCTGCTCACCATGTAGAATATAATCTGCTCAAACTTTCATAGAACTAAATTGGATGATCTCAATCCAATTGGATTGGATGATCAAACCCGAATTGCTGTTGGTTTGGGCATTTAATGATTCAATGCCCTCTACCATATTTCCTCAAGTGCATCATTCAGTAAATAAACTAAATTAGTATCATCAAAAAACATGGGGTATACTGCTCTATTCCTTCATCTAACTCATAAATGAGCTGAAATGCTTTCCCGGGTCAATTCCCATTGGAGAGGGAACATCACTGGTCAGTGAAGTCTATCAGCATATTTAGTTTTTTTGGCATCTGAGAAGTTTAAACATGTCCATGAATATTCTCCTAGTATTCTACAGATGCACAGTGAAGAGTATTTTCATTGGATGTATCACAGCCTGGTGTGGTAATTGCTGTAGGAAGAAACTGCAGATGTTGGTTTAAACCAAAGATAGACACAAAAAGCTGGAGTAACTCAGCGGGACAAACAGCATCTCTGGAGAGAAGGAATGGGTGATGTTTTGGGTCGAGACCCTTCTTCAGACTGAAAGTCACGGGAAAGTGAAACGAGGAGATATGCAAGTTGATGTAGAGAGATAAAGAACAATGAATGAAAAATATGTTAAAATGTATTGATGATAAAGGAAACAGGCCATTGTTAGTTTGTTGGGTGAAAATTAGAAGCTGCTGTCACTTGGGAGGGGGAGGGATAGAGAGGGAATGCTGGGGTTACTTGAAGTTAGAGAAATCAATATTCATACCACTGGGCTTTAAGCTGTTCAAGCAAAATATGAGGCTGTTGCTCCAATTTGCCTCACTCTGACAATGGAGGAGAGCTAGGATTGAAAGGTCAGTGTGGGGATGGGAAGGAGAATTAAAGTGTTTAGCAACTGGGAGATTAGGTGTATTGCTGTGCACCACTCATGCAATCTCTCAGTAGTCAAACAAATTCTACTTTTTTTTACTTGAAAGACTGGACATCGTCACTGTGAAACTGCTACCCCAGGTGAAAATACAGGTAGTTGCAATGCAGCTGGGTAAGTAAGTAAGTTTATTGGCCAAGTATTCACATACAAGGAATTTGCCTTGGTGCTCCGCCCACAAGTAACAACATGACACACAGTGACAGTTACGAATGACTCCAAAAACACTAAACATTAGTAATAATAAAACATTAATGATAAAACACCATTGATCAAGCATGTGAACCAACAAAATACCAGATCAAAGGGAGGCTACAGATTTTTGGCTGTTGAGTATAGCAACTACTCGTGGATAAAAACTGTTTTTATGTCAGGCTGTGGCAGCTTTGACAGTCCGGAGACGCCTTCCAGAGGGAAGTGATTCAAAGAGTTTGTGGCCAGGGTGAGAGGGGTGACTGTGGTGTTGTTGATGGTGAGTGGGGTGAGGGGAGGGGGAGTTCTCCTAAAGTCTACAATCAATTCCACTGTCTTAAGAGCATTGAGCTCCCGGTTGTTGCAATGGCAGCAGGACGCCAGCTGTAACACTTTCTGTCTGTAGGCAGATTCCTCCCCATCCTGGATCAGTCCAATCAGGGTTGTGTTGTCCGCAAACTTGAGAAGCTTGACAGAGGTGTCTGTGGAGGTGCAGTCGTTGGTGTAGAGAGAGTAGAGGAGAGGAGAGAGTACGCAGCCTTGCGGCACTCCTATGCTGAGTGTTTGCGGGTCCATAATGTGCTTTCCCAGCCTCACATGCTGCTTCCTGTCTGTCAGAAAGCTGGTGAACAACAGACAGACAGGTTCAGACACAATCAACTCGGAAAGTTTGGAGTGTAGTAGCTCTGGCACAATGGTGTTGAATGCACAGCTAAAATCAACAAACACGATCCTCGCAAAGGTTCCCTGGCAGTCTAGGTGCTGTCGGATGAAGTGTAGGCCCAGGTTGACTGCATCATCCACAGATCTATTGGCCCGATATGGAAACTGCATAGGGTCCAGCAGGGGGATCGTGATATTTTTCAGCTTGGCCACCACAAGGCTTTCAAGTGTCTTCATGACAACAGACGTCAGTGCGACAGGCCTGTAGTCATTAAGACAAGTAATCCATGCCTTTTTGGGTAATGAAATGATAGCACATGCAAGCACTGGTTAGAAAATAAAAATTACCTATTCAGTCACACTGTAACATGACCTCCCAACTTCTATATTCAATACTTTGACTGATGAAGGCCAATGTGCCAAATGTCTTTTTGACCACCCTATGTATGTGCAACTCCACCTTCAAGGAACAATGCACCTGCACTCTTATATCCCTCTGCTCTCCAATGCTCCCCAGAGCCCTAACATTCACTGTGTCGGGCCCACCCATGTTAGACATCCCAAAATGCAACACCTTGCATTTCTTTGTATTAAATTCCATCAACAATTTCTGAGCCCACCTGGCCAATAGATCCAGATCCTGCTGCACTTTTTCACAACCACCTTCACTATCTGCAATACCTCTTGCATTAAACGTGAACCTAACATTTGCCTGCTTAATATTTGGTACTTTGTAATCTGTGGCAACAATTATTGCATTCTTTGAAAGTAGACAACCAATACAGCCATAATCTGCAAAGGCACTTCCTAAAACTCATGATATTGGATATTAATTCTAATGGCTTTCGGTCCTTACTTTTTTTCTAATGTTATTTTTATTATTCATGGTAACTGTGATGAATCTTTGTTTTTGTGGAGGATAAACATTGACATAAATTATGTCTCGCCGATGTGCAAGTCCACATCTTGAACAATGGATACAGTAGATGAGGTTGGAGGAGATGCATGTGAACCTCTGCCTAACCTGAAGGGACTGTCAGGGTCCCTGGACAGAGTTGAATGGGGGAATAAAAAACAAGTCCTAGAGACGAAACAAAGAGGTTAGCGCTGTGTAGTGTTTAACAGCCTAATGATTGCTCAGAGGCAGCTTTGGTGGTCATAGTCTTCGTTGTCCTGTATCCTCTTCCCAATGGTAGGAGCGAAATAAGAACTTGGCCGAAGTGGTGTGGATCTTTGATGCTGGTTGCCTTTTTCAATTAGAGTCTCCTATTGATCTTTTTTACGGTGGGGAGATCAGTATATGTGATGAGCCGAGCAGTGTATACCATTTTCTGTAATCTCCTTCGTTTAGAGTGGCACAGTGGCATAGCAGAAGAGTTTCTGCCTTATAATGTCAGGGCCACGGGTTTGATCCGGACCACGGGTGTTGTCTGTATGAAGTTGTGCTTTCTCCCTGTGACTGCGTGGGTTTTCTCCGACTTCTGGTTTCCTCCCGCACTCATAAGAAATACAAGTTTATAGGTTAATTGGTTTGGGAAAAATTGTAAATTGGCCTCCAGTGTGTAGGATAGTGCTAGTGTATGGGGTGATCATTGGTCAGCGCGGACTCAGTGGGACAAAAGGCCTATTTCTGCGCAGTATCTGTAAAGTCTGAAGTCTAACGTTCTTGAATGTTCAAGTACAGTGCCCTCCATAATGTTTGGGACAAAGACGCCAACATTTATTTATTTGCCTCTGTACTCCACAATTTGAGATTTGTAATAGGAAAAAAATCACATGCGATTAAAGTGCACATTGTCAGATTTTAATAAAGGCCATTTTTGTACATTTTGGTTTCACAATTTAGAAATTACAGCAGTGTTTATACATAGTCCCCCCATTTCAGGGCACAATAATTTTTGGGACACAGCAAAGTAAATGAAAGTAGCCATGTTTAGTATTTTATTGCATATCCTTTGCATGCAATGATTGCTTGAAGTCTGCGATTCATGGACATCACCAGTTGCTGGGTGTCTTCTCTGGTAATGTTCTGCCAGGCCTGTATTGCAGCCATCTTTAGCTTATGCTTGTTTTGGGGGCTAGTCACCTTCATTTTTCTCTTCAGAATATAAAAGGCATGCTGAATTGGGTTCAGATCGGGTAATTGACTTGGCCAATCCAGAATTTTCCATTTTTTAGCTTTGACAAACTTCTTTGTTGCTTTGGCAGTATATTTGGGATCATTGTCTTGCTGTAGAATGAACCGCTAGCCAATGAGTTTTGAGGCATTTGCTTCAGCTTGAGCAGATAGGATGTGTCTGTATACTTCAGAATCCATTATGCTACTACCATCAGCAGTTGTATCATCAATTACGATAAGTGAGCCAGTACTTTCAGCAGCCATACATGCCCAGGCCATAATACCCCCAACCACCAAGTTTCACAGATGAGATGGTATGCTTTAGATCTTGGGTAGTTCCTTCTCTCTTACCATCACTCTGATATAAGTTCATCTTTGTCTCATCTGTCCACAAGACCCTTTTCCAAAACTATGGTTGCTCTTTTAAGTACTTCTTGGCAAACTGTAACCTGGCCATTCTATTTTTGCAGCTAACTAGTGGTTTACATCTCACAGTGTAGCCTCTGTACTTCTGTTTATGAAGTCTTCTGCGGACAGTGGTCATTGACAAATCCACACCTGACTCCTGGAGAGTGTTTCTGATCTGTCGGACAGATGTTTGGGGATTTTTCTTTATTAGAGCGAGAATTCTTCTGTCATCAGCTGTGGAGGTCTTCCTTAGCCTGCCAGTCCCTTTGCAAGTAAGCTTAATTCTTCTTAATGATGTTCCCAACAGTTGATTTTGGTAAGCCTAATGTTTGGCTGATTTCTCTAACAGTTTTATTCTTGTTTCTCAGTCTCATAATGAGTTCTTTGACTTCCATTGGCACAACTTTGGTCCTCATGTTGATAAACAGCAATAAAAGTTTCCGAAGGTGAAGGAAAGACTGGAGGAAAGACTATGCTTCTTCTTCTTTCGTGTGGCGTGCACAGCCTAAAGTTGTTGGACAACTTGTTCTATTTGATCTTCCGCTTGTGCACGTCGAGTTGATTGCATTAGTTGAAACAGGGCGGACCACGTGAAGGTTGCAATCTTCCACCCCGACTATGTGCTGAGAGCTCTCTTATACATGCATTAAGAAGGCATTTAAACACACCTGAGCAATTACAAATATCTATGAAGCCATGTGGCCCAAACATTATGGTGCCCTGAAATGGGAGGACTATGTATAATGCTGTAATTTCTACATGGTGAAAATGAAATGTATAAAAATGGCCGTTGTTTAAATCTGACAATGTGCACTTCAACCACATGTGATTTTTTCAATTTCAAATCTCAAATTATGGATTACAGCGGCAAATTGATAAATGATGGGTCTTTGTCGCTGCACTGCAACTGCACCAGGCCATTATGTCAGTCCATTCTCTAACCTACAACCATATGTACACATCATGTACATACCAATGCTCTATGTCTTCAAGAGGATATGAGGCCCTCTGCTTTGTCAATGAACCGAGACTCAGCAAATTCCCCTCCACCAATACATTCATTCAAGTGGCAGAGTTCATTCCACTCAATTTATTCAGATTAATGGTGCAGCTATGAGTGCTCAAATGGGCCTCATCTGTGCCTTTTTGTTGGAAGCCTGGAAAGTCTTTGCTTTTCTGTCCTACTCAGGCATTCCCCCTTCCCTACATTTCCCTGGAATATATCAATTTGTGGCATATCATTGATTGTTTTGGTACGGTTTCCTACACTTGTTTAGAAATCAAAAATGTCCCCTCTACCAGTGTTGACAGAACCCTTCTCCATGTTTCAATTTCCTGCACTTCAGCTCTCATCCCTTACACTGACCCCTTACATCCCTTGCTCTGGACACAGCAAGGATAAAGTTTCTCACATCCTTACTTTCCAACCAATCAGTCCCTTCATTCAACAAGATTCCATCAACAGACATACCGTCCCCTCACCTTTCAGCATTCGAAAGCCATGCAATTCCTTATTCACCATGAGTCTCCATCAACCATTCTGCTTTTCATGGCAACAGCTGAACCTCTATCTCTCCCCACAAACCAAAGGACAAAACAGCTCTTCACAAAGGGCAGTAATTCACTAGCACTTTCACACTCTCTCTGCAAACAAACATGAAACAAACTTGTTTTCTTTCGTTCTCAGTTCTGACAAAGATTATTTGACCTTAAATATTATCTCTCTTTTTCTTTCCATGGATGCTGTCTGGCCAGCTGAATGTACTGAAAAAAGGGCTGAGGGAGAAAGACTGGGATAAGACTGAAAGAAAGACTTGTCCAGTGTTTTCTGTTTTTATTTCAGATTTCCAGTATCTGCACATTCATCTCTAACAAGGGTTAGGGGTCCTGAGGTAACTTTCTCTCAATGCACCCAGATTAAGGCATGCTATGACAAGACTCATCATTTCGTCATGGTTTGAAAAAGTGGCATTGAAAAGAAATGCATGCCTTTGCAATCTTTTTTATTTATTTATTTTTAAATATTTTATTTTCTTTGGAAGCAATTGTACAAAAAAGAATGACTTAACAGTTAGTTCCACAACTCTAGCACAGCTTCAGTTGGGTGAGGAGATATTCGTCGACCCACCCATGTGCCCGCTCACCCAGCCTTACAATCAGTTTTGAGTTTGTGTTCAACCATTCTATTGTTCAAGAAATTCAATAAAAGGAGACCGTAATCTTTATTAAAAATAAAAATCTACGAAGCTTCAGATATAGTTTTAACAAATTAGTATTATTCAAAACACATTAACATCCAATAAATCTTATTTTGATAACTGGTTAGACAGACAACCATATCTGCAGAACTCTATGCCAAATCCGATTGTCATGGACATTTAAAATGGCAAACTTTGTTCTTGATTTTGAATACCTGACTAAAATTGAGATCTGCAAGTGATTCATAGCTAACAGTCTCTGTAGCAGAAAAGAAAAATCTATTAGTCCTGAATATGTGAATCTAATTTATGAATCATTTAACATAACATATTGTATTAGACATTTCTTATATGATCTGCAGAGAATTGTGTAAGCTTAATTGAATTACATAATGTAAATCAGTTGTTAATATTTCAGTGAAAATCTTGTACGAGACTTGTAATAAGGGATGTTATTTAAATTCTTATTTGGTTTAAAACAATTTTGATACAAAACTTCCACAGCTAATAAATTTATCATACCGGTTGTAGCATTTGATTTGGTTTTCTGTGCAGGGAATACCAAACAGCAAATGCTACCAGAATGTGAAAGCAAAATCAGGCAGAGCTGGAAATCTGAAATGAAACATGGAAAAATGGACCCGGAACATCCTCCTTTACCTCTTCCTTCTATTCAGAGCCTAATTATTATTCCCATGCGCAGTATGTTTCACGTGCTACTTCAATTTAGGATATTGTATACATCACTCATAATTCCAAGGTCCTTTTTAGCACCATCACCTCCATCATTTGTCCTGCTTAACTGTGTCCTCTGCTAAGTGCGAGGAATTTACTACATTTTTCACCAGCAAAGCAAAGAACATAAGAGCGAATAATTCCTCTCCCACCCGTGACCTGGCTGTCTCATTGGTCTGTTCTTCAAAATTAGATTGTTTCCAACCCGTTACTCTACCCTCCCTTGTAAAACTGATCACCACCATGAAACCTACTACCTGCCCCCTTGACACTGTCCCCTCTGCCCTCCTAAAGGACGTCATTATGCCAGCATCCTTGCCATCTTCAACAGTTCTCTGGTCACTGGCACTGTGCCTAGCTGTTTCAAGCATGCGGTGGTCCAGCCACTCCTGAAAACACCTAACCTGGACCCCACCCTGCCAAGCAACTACAGACCCATTTCTAAACTGCCTTTCCTCTCAAAAGACCTTGAAAGGGTAATTTAAAGTCAATTTATGCCTTACCTTCACCAAGGCATAAATACTTACTTTCCTATCTTGGAAACTTTTCAATCGGGTTTCAGGGCCCACCACAGCACAGAGTCTGCCTTGTTGAAGGTACATAATGACCAACTGCTCACCGTTGATTCTGGCGACTGTGCAATCCTGCTCCTTCTCGACCTCAGCGCAGCATTTGATACAGTCGACCACACCATCCTAATTGACCGTCTCTGGTATGGGGCTGTTATTAATGGCACTGCCCTGAGCTGGTTCATCTCCTACCTCAATGGTAGGAGTTTCTCTACAAACATAGGGAACTCTTTCTCCTTCCCAGCTAGCCTATGCTGTGGGGTTCCACAAGGTTCCATCCTTGGCCCCATTCTCTTCTCCATGTATATGCTCCCCTTAGGCCAAGTCATTCAAAGGCACAGCATTTCCTTCCATTGCTACGCAGACGATACTCGATTCTATCTCCCCCTGAAGCCCAAAAACCAATCAAATCTGCTTAACCTTACCCGCTGCCTCGAGGATATGAAGCGTTGGATGGCCCAGATTTTCCTCCAACTATACGAGAGTAAGTTTGAGGTCATCCTTCTCGTCCCCTCGGACTCAATCAAAATGATAGCAGGCAGCCTTGGAAGCCTTACCCCACTACTCAAACCTCATGTCAAAAACCTTGGCGTGATATTTGACTCAGCACTGAAATTTGATAAACAAGTCAATGCCATGGTAAAAGCTAGCTTCTTTCAGCTTCGGATGATAGCTGAAATAAAACAATTCCTCCAGTTTGATGACCCCGAAAAGATCATCCACACATTTATCTCTTCCCGCCTAGATTACTGCAACTCCCTCTACACCAGCATCAGCCAATGTTCCCTGTCCCGCCTGTAACTGGTCCAAAACACCGCAGCGACACTCCTGACGGGCACCCGAAAAAGGGACCGCATCACCCCGATCCTGGCCTCTCTCCACTGGCCCCCTGTGCGGTTCTGAATAAATTTCTTGATCCTCCTTCATGTCTACAAACCCCTCAATGGGCCTTACCCCACCTACATTAAAAGTCTGGTCACCCACCACACCACCTCCAGGTCCCTCAGATCGGCCGACTTGGGGTTGCTGAGCATCCTGCGTCTAGGCATTAGCTCAGGGGCGACCGCGCCTTTGCGGTTGTAGCTCCTACACTGTGGAACAGCATCCCTCTTCGCACCAGAACTGCCACCTCCATCGAGTCCTTAAGTCGAGACTAAAAACTCATCTCTACTCCCAAGCCTTTCTTAACGTCCTCTGAGCGAGGGCTATATGTATGTAGTGATGTTTGTATTTAATCTATGAACCACTGTTGTTTGTTATACTATTCTTATACCAATGTAAAACACTTTGGCCAGCAAGAGTTGTTTTTTAAATGTGCTATATAAATAAAAGTGACTTGACTTGACTCTGCAATGGAAAACTGACTGCAGATTATGTGAGTACTTTGCAGAACATGGATAGGACAGGTTTAGAAGGATATGCACCAGGTAAGTGGGACTAGTATAGCTGGGACATGTTGGCTGGTGTGGGCAAGTTGGGCCAAAGGGCCTGTTACCACACTGTTTCACTCTATGGCTCTATGACCCAATATAACCTATCCATTCCATCCAATTAATATATATTGCAACTCTGCATTCAGGTACTTTATTACACACCCACTATGACTCGTATATTCTATACAATTTAAGATTAATTAAAGCTCGTAGAATAGCACCTCCCCTTCTGACTAGGCACATTACAGCCTTTGGAATTTGAAATTGCGTTTCATAATTTCAAATAATCAATATTCCTTTTTTAATTTCAGATTTCCAGGATTTCTTCCAAATCCTTCTGGTAATTGTATTTCCACCTCCACTCATCGAATGGTCCCAAACCAAAATGTTGCCTATTTATGTCCTCCAGAGATGCTGCCTAACATGCTTAGATACTCCAGCAATTTTTTCTACTCGTTTTGTTGTTACATTTCTCTACTACACCTCCTGTTATTTAATCTTTTGTACCTCCCACAATTATGAAGAATTGCCTTTACCCTCTCCTCTCCTTGTCACATTCTCCACCCTATTTCTCTGAAACGGTTTAATTACTTCCATTTCCCATAAAATATCATCCTGTGGTGCCACCCGGTGGTTAGGCCACCTATATTCTAACCCTTGGCAGTCGGGGGTAGGGTCACATGACTGGGTAATGGCAGGAAGCAGTTGTCATGAGGTTTAGGGCTGTGCCCTAGTATATGTATGTAGACCTGAGTCAGCCCTCCCCCATTTGCATGTCTGTTGATCTCTTTACCTGAGCAATAAAGTTCTCTTTGTTCTCACCACATGTGGCTCATTTATTCGCCCGCCATAATACAATAGATCTAGTGCATTAACTCTTGATCTAATGCATTTTTTTCTTTTTTACAGATGTTGCTTGATTAGCTGGGTTTTTTCAATATTTTAGAGTCATAGAACTGTGCAGCATGGAAACAGGCCCTTCAGCCCAACTTGTCCTTGCCGACTGAGTTGCATATTGGGCTAGTTCTATTTGTCAATTTTCCTTTTTTTGTTTTGTTAGAACGTTTGTTCTTAAGGTCATAAGGTCATGTAATAGGAGCAGCATTAGGCCATTTGGTCTATCAAGTCTACTCCGTCATTCAATCATGGCTGATCTATCTCTCTCTCCTAACCCCATTCTCCCTTGTTCTCCGCATAACTCTTGACACCCATACAAGTCAAGAATCTATCCATTTCTGCCTTAAAAATATCCATTGACTTGGCCTCCACAGCCTTCTGTGGCAAAGCATTCCACAGATTCCCCACCCTCTGACCAAAGAAATTCCTTATCATCTCCTTCCTAAAGGAACATCCTTTCAATCTGAGGCTATGAGTACAGATTTGTTGAAAGCATGAACACACAAGAAATGATCAGGTTAAAAATGTTGTTCATTTCCTATATTAATGTTATACATAACGTAAGCTATGGCATTCTATTAGATTGAACCATATGCAGCGTTATTTAGTGACAGCCTTACGTATTGAAAATGAAGAGGATAATAAAATCCAAGGATTTGCCAACAATAATTATCCAGTAGAAGTTGCAGCTATGAATGATAAATCAAATTTTCAGCTTGCAACACGTTAATTATTTGATGTATGCAACAACTTTTTTTGTCAATGTAAATATAGTCTTAAGGTGAATAGATGCAAGAAAAAAACAAATCAAGCTAACCCATTAATTCATATTTCACACAATAAAACAGAGGAGTAGATTAGTCCATTCTGCTGACAGAGTTAACTCCATCATTCGATCTTGGCTGATCTATTTTTTCCCTCTCAACCCCATTCTCGGGGTGGGAGATTGCAACCTTTATGTGGTCCGCCCTGTTTCGACTAATGCAATCAACCTGGCGTGTACAATCAAATAAGATCAAATAGAACAAGTTGTCCGACAACCTTAGGCTGTGCGCGCCATGGGCAAGAAGAAGAAGAACCCCATTCTCATTACTTCTTCCTGTAACCTTTTACATCCTTAATAATCAAGAACCTATCAATCTCTGCTCTGTCGCAACACATTCTGCAGATTGCCACCTTCTGGCTGAAGAAATTCCTCATCAGGTCCATTCCAAGGTTAGATCCTTTTATTCTGAGGCAGTGCCCTGTGGTTCTCAACTCGCCCATTACTGGAAACATCCTTTCAATGTCTACTCTATCTAGGCCTTTCATAATCCAGTAGGGTTCAATGGCATCCCCACTCTCCCCCCCGCCCCCTCCCCCCCCGCCCCTCATCCATTCAACCACTATATTTAATGGTTATACTATATACATTTAAATCCAGCACTTTTACGATTTCTCATTTCTAATATCCCAAACCAAATTAAAGAGTCGTAGAAAATTGAAGCACATAAATAGGCCCTTTGGCCCTTCAATTTCCTGCAAACTTAACCAGACAAAAACTAATCTCAATTTTATTCACCTCTCATTCTCATCAACTACTCACCATTTCACTACTCATCTACAGTGCATTCAGAAAGTATTCAGACCCCTCCACATTTTGTGTCTATGGTTTAAACCAGCATCTGCAGTTCCTACCTACACACAAGGTCAGTAGGTTAATCATCCACTGTAGTTTGTCCTGGTATGTACAGTGCATTCAGAAAGTATTCAGACTCCTTCACTTTTTCCACATTTTGTTACGTTACAGCCTTATTCTAAAATAGATGAAATTAGTTTTTTTAATCTTCAATCTACACACAATACCTCATAATAAAAAAAGCAAAAACATGTGTCAACATTCATTGACAGAATTGCTTTCTGTATTTCTTCTTCCGTGATGGGTTCATCTAACAACAGAGACTCATTATATGGTAAATTTGGTAAGTTCAGTTTCTTTAAAAACTCATGCATTTGATTGGAATCAGTAGGAAATTCTGATTAGTATAGGGAGGTATAAAATTTCTAAAAGGATTTATTAATTTTGTCATGGTCTACAGTTAGTGTACCATCCCGTTTACTCACTTTAGTAATCTGACGCTTGGCCGACACCGCTTTCAACTGATTAGCGAGTAATTTACCAGATTTTTCGCCATGTATATAAAATTGACTTTTGGTTTTAAGTAGCTGGTTCTCAATCGGTGATATTAATAACAAATCATGTCTCAATTGAAGTTCAACTCTATTCTTATAGAGCTCTAAACCAAGTAATTAACAATAAATAACTGAAATATTACATTTAGATAAGTATTCAGACCCTTTACTCAGTACTTTATTGAGGCACCTTTGATAGCGATTACAGCCTCAAGTCTTCTTGGGTATGACGCTACAAGCTTGGCCCACCTGTATTTGAATAATTTCTCCCATTCTTCTCTGCAGATCCTCTCAAGCTCTATCAGGTTGGATGGGGAGTGTCGAAGCACAGCTATTTTCAGGTCCCTCCAGAGATACTCGATCGGGTCAAGTCCGGGTTCTGGCTGGGCCACTCAAGGACATTCACAGACTTGTCAAGAAGCCACTCCTGCGTTGTCTTGGCTGTGTGCTTAGGGTCGTTGTCCTGTTGGAAGTTGAACCTCCACCCCAGTCTGAGGTCCTGAATGCTCTGGAGCAGGTTTTCATCAAGGATCTCTCTGTATTTTGTTTAAGAAGGAACTGCAGATGCTGTAAAATCGAAGATAGACAAAAGTGCTGGAGCAACTCAGCGGGTGCGGCAGCATCAATGGAGCATCTATGGAGGGAACTATAGGCAACGTTTCAGGCCAAAACCCTTCTTCAGACTGCTCCGTTCATCTTTCCCATGATCCTGACTAGTCTCTCAGTTCCTGCCGCTGAAAAACATCCCCACAGCATGGTGCTGCTACCACCATGCTTCAACATAGGTATGGTATTGGCCAGGTGGTGAGCGGTGCCTGGTTTGGCAAATTCCAAGCGGGCTGTCATGTGCCTTTGACTGAGGAGTGGCCTCCGTCTGGCCACTACCATAACGACCTGATTGGTGGAGTGCTGCAGATATAGTTGTCCTTCTGGAAGTTTCTCCCATCCACAGAGGAACTCTGGAGCTCTGTCAGAGTGACCATCGGGTTCTTGGTCATCTCCCTGACCAAGGCCCTTTCCCCCCGATTGCTCAGTTTGGCCGGGTGGCCAGCTCTATGAAGAGTCCTGGTGGTTTCAAAGTTCTTCCATTTAAGAATGACGGAGGCCACTGTGCTCTTCGGGACCTGCAATGCTGCAGACATTTTTTATACCCTTCCCCAAATCTGTGTCTTGACACAATCCTGTCTTGGAGGTCTATGGACATTCCCTTTGTCTTCAATGCCTGGTTTTGGCTCTGACATGCGTTGTTAACTGTGGGGCCTCATATAGACAGGTGTGTGTCTTTCCAAGTCATGTACAATCAATTTAATTTACCACTGGTCGACTACAATCAAGTTGTAGAAACATCTCAAGGATAATCAATGGAAACAGGATGCATCTCAGCTCAATTTTGAGTGTCATAGCAAAGGGTCTGAATACTTATATAAATTTGACAATTCAGTTATTTCTTTTTAATTACTTTGCAAAAGTTTCTAAACACCTGTTTTCGCTTTTTTTATTATGGGGTATTGTGTGTGGATTGATGATATAAAAAATGAATTTTATCCATTTTAGAATAAGGCTGTAACGTAACAAAATGTGGAAAAAGTGAAGGGGTCTGAATGCACTTTCTGAATGCACTGTACATACTAGGACAAACTACAGTGGATGATTAACCTACTGACCGTGTGTGTAGGAAGGAACTGCAGATGCTGGTTTAAACCGTAGACACAAAATGTGTCTTGGAGAACCTCAGCGGGACAGGCAGCATCTCTGGAGAGAAGGAATGGGTGAGGTTTCGGGTCATAGAAACAGAAAAATAGCAAAATAGGTGCAGGAGTAGGCTATTTGGCCCTTCGAGCCAGCACCACCATTCAATATGATCATAGCTGATCATCTAAAATCACGTGCCCATTCCTATTTTTTCCCCATATCCTTTGATTCATGTAGCTCTATGAGCTAAATCTAACTTTGAAATCATCCAGTGAAATGGCCTCCACTGCCTTCTGTGGTAGTGAATTCCACAGATTCACAACTCTCTGGGTGAAGACATTTTTCCTCATCTCAGTCCTAAATGGCCTCCCTCTTATTCTTAAACTGTGACCCCCCTGGTTCTGGACTCCCCCAACATCAGGAACATTTTTCCTGCATCTAGCTTGTCCAATCCTTTAAGAATTTTATATGTTTCTATAAGATGTCCACTCATCCTTCTAAATGAGAGTCGAGGCCCTTCTTCAGACTGAATGTTATGGGAAAGTGAAACGAGAGATGTAGATGATGATGTAGAGAGATAAAGAACAATGAATGAAATATATTCAAAAAAGTACCAATGATAAAGGAAACAGGCCATTGTTAGTTGTGGCTTGGTGAGAATGAAAGCTGGTGTGACTTGGGTGGGGAAGGGATGGAGAGCGAGGAAATGCAGGGGTTAACATAAAGTTAGAGAAATCAATATTCATACCCCTGGAATGTAAGCTGCCCAAGCAAAATGTGAGATGCTCTTCCTCCAATTTGTGTTTAGCCTCACTCTGACAATGGAGGATGTCTAGGACAGAAAGGGTCAGTGGGTATGGGAAGGGGAATTAAAGTGTTTAGCAATTGGGAGATCAGGTAGGTCCATGCAAACTGAGCGAAGGTGTTCAGTGAAACGATCGCCCAGTCTACGTTTGGTCTCACTGATGTATAACAGTCCACATCTTGAACAACGGATTCAGTAGATAAGGTTAGAAGAGGTGCAAGTGAATCTCTGCCTAACCTGAAAGGATTGTCGGGGTCCCTGGATAGAGTCAAGGGAGGAGATATAGCGACAGGGCAGGACAACATACCTGGGGAGGGGTTGGTTTGGGTGGGAAGGGATGAGTTAACCAGGGAGGTGCGGTGGGAACAATCTACGCGGAAGGTGGAAAAGGGTGGGAAAATGTGGCTGGTGGTGGGATCCCGTTGGGGGTGGCGAAAATGTCGGAGGATTATGTTTTGTATCCGATGGTTGATGGGGTGAAAGGTAAGGACTAAGGGGACTCTGTCCTTGTTGCGACTGGGGGGTGGCGGGGACCAAGGGCGGAGCTGTGGAGTACTGAGGGGACACAAGTGAGGGCATCATCTATGATGGAAGAAGGGAACCCCCATTCCCTAAAGAATGACATCTCGGATGTCCTGGTAAGGAACACCTCATCTTGGGCGCAGATGAGGGAATTTGGAGTAGGGTATATAGTCTTTGCAGGATGCAGGGTGGGAAGAAGTGTAGTGGAGCTGGTTGTGAGGGGGCCTGGGTTTGTAATAGATGTCAATCAATAGTCTATCTCATGTGATGGAAACGGTGAGATCAAGAAAGGGGAGGCAGATGTCAGAGATGGTCCAGGTGAATTTGAGTGCAGGATGGAAATTGGTGCAGTAGTTCATGAAGTCCATTAGTTCTGCATGAGTGCAGGAGGTAGCACCGATGCAGTCGCCAATGTAACGGAGGTAAAGTTTGGGGATAGGGCCAGTGTACGGCTGGAGCACGGATTGTTCAACGTACCCTCCAAAGAGGAGACATAGCTGGGGCCCATGCGAGTGCACATAGCTTGCCTTGGACTTGGAGGAAGTGGGAGGAGTTGAAGGAGAAATTATTAAGGGTGAGGACCAGCTCCTCTAGGTGGAGGAGAGTGTTAGTAGAGGGAAATATCTGGCACCCCATCCTCGATTGCTGCTGGGTTATCTCTTGACCACTCCGTGGATCTTGCTAGGAGCTTCTATGTGCACGTATGTTTTGTTGATCTGTTGCATTGAACCATCCTTCATTTTACTCTTCAAATTAAAGGCTATGTGACCATTAAAATACATTTTTTTTCACCCGGCCTCTGAATTGATATTATTTATACTTAGCTTACATAGAAAATGCCTTTCATCACTTAATTGGAATTACTTGCCTGTAAGTCAGAAGATTGTGGGTTCAAGATCCACTTGTGCATATGTTTTAGCTAGGCACTTCACCACTTTCTCCATAGCTTAGCTCAAAGTGACTTTCAATTTCCATGAAGATAGAATGAACAAGCCATAGCCTATTTTTTTCATGTGAGACTGGAGCTATTTTGAGCTTTGAGCCTTGCAAAATGTTATTGGGGAGCTGCCTACAGCAGCTAGCTAAATCAGAAAACAACTTGCCAGTGGAGCCAACCAGCTTGGGGAGGATTTCCTGGTGAGAGTCTTGGTCAAATACACATTGCTCCAGGTGTACTTTAATGATTTCCTGGCCCTGCCAGTGCAGGCTCGAAGGGCCAAATGGCCTCCTCCTGTACCTATTTTTTATGTTTATATGAGGGCCCCCCAGTTTCAGAATGCCTTCATTGCCTGGGTCAAATGATAGAACATTTGCAATTGGGCCCTATAATAACTCCTTCAGTGTGGGCAAAATTTGAAAATAAAACCCCATCATCTTTGCAATGATTAACTATCTTCCATTGATTTAAATAAATTATTTCTACATTATCACATATAATCTGGACACTGAAGGTATGAAAAGTGGCAGGTGTTTTTCTTCATGGAGTGGAGGTAACTTTCAGTAGGAATGATGTGAGCTCTATGTTGTTACTTGGCTTTTGAGAAACCAAGTTAGTTGATAATGTCTTTACGTGACTGTCATCTTGCTTTAATTGTGAAGGATGGTCTACATACTACAATGATTATACAATATGAATAATTTGATGATAGGTAAATAATAAAATCTTGTTTCTGGACTCCATATTTCAAACTGTCTGGCTTCCTAATGAACTGTGGACTTGAGAGCTTCCTGAGAAATCTGATTTCCAAAGGAAGGAAGTTCTGCATTTGTTCTACAACTTTATATTTTAGTATCTTGTGCTCATAATGAGATGCCAGTGGCCTCATTCTGTTATCATGGTCGGAGGCACAATCTGTACCTTGCAGGAATGAGTAAAGCTTTACTATCAAAGTAATTGATACTTTTGGCTTGCAAATGCTACAAGCAAAAATATTTTTGCATTTGGATATATGGGCTTTCATCGGCTGACCTGGTAATCGCAATTAAAACGATCTTTAGTCCTGCCCACAAGCACTCAAATACATCATTTCCTCATTGCTATCCAGCCACCTTCTCATCTCAACACCACCTGAGACACTTAATCATCGACACTGCACTGAATTATTCCAGCAGCTTGCTGGAATCTCACCCGCTAAGTCAAAACTCACAATTGAAAATAATGGTGGGAACAGCAGGTGAGAAGGTATTTGTCTGCAAGCTACGATTAGCTGGACAGAATTGTCACATCCCGGGGATAATGGAGACAAAAATGAGAGGGAGAAATCTGTGAGGCATTGGCAGTTGTGTCAAACGCACTGTCCACAAAAAAATAGATAATAGAGGAGTCCGGCTGAAGCTTTGTCGTTTAATGTCACAGGTCATTTTGAGGATATGTTCCATTAATATTTCATCTCCCTCTGTAAAATTTCAATTGTGGCAATCTACCAATTCCCTGTTGGCGAAACAAACAATGGCTAAAGGATACTGTTACAAAAAGCAGTTACAAAAAGCACAAAGTTCACTGGTCTCTTGCAAAGAGGTACCAGTGATTAATAGTGAGATTAAACGAGAACTTACCTGTTCGAAGTTTGATCTTTATTTTATGAGGAGTTACGATGAAGGATTACGTGAAGAAGCCCCGCCTGGTGCTGGATCGGCATACTTCAAAGCAGCGGCATGAAAAACACAGAACCAATAGCCGAAGTAAAATAGTAAGGCTCAAAATAGACTAGAACTACCAGATGATCATTTACATTATGAGGGTTGGGAGTGGAGGGCACGTAATCCCTCATCGTAACTCCTCATAAAATAAAGATCAAACTTCGAACAGGTAAGTTCTCATTTAATCTCACTATTTTACTTCGGAGTCACGTGAGTGACTACGTGAAGATTTTAAAGCTCTGTGTTTTTTATGTCGTAAATTCATTTCATACGACTCTCTGTTTAGTCAAAACAGTAGTGAGTATTTTAAGACATTGTTACAATTTATGTAATAAGTCCTTTAATCATAAAAAGAACAACTTTTTTAATAATAACCCCTCTATCGCAGGGGAAAATTACAAAATAAATTGATAAATGATGTCAATGGTAATATAAATCGATAATATAAATCGATAATATAGAACAAAGCAAGCATTTAAAGAGAACCCAGTACTGCGTGTCCAAATCCTGGCTCCATGACAACAGGTTTATTGTAGAACTTTGAAAAAGTTTCTTCTCTAGACCACCCTGCGGCCTCTAAAATTTGATTGAGTGGTACGTCCTGTACCTTCGCCACGGACGTAGCTGCCGCCCTAGTGGAGTGAGATTTAAACACATCAGTGTCTATTCCTGCTAGACCCAAAACCTGTTTTAACCATCTAGAAATGGTTTGAACTGAACCTTTTGTATGTGGCTTTTTGTGTGTTATCAATAACGCTTTCTCAGAACCTCTGAGATTTTTGGTTACCTCAATGTATTGAGTTAAATGCTTAACTACACACAATGCTTCATCAATAGGATATGCTTTAAACATTACCTTCATTCCAGTTCTTCCTGGTCTGCTTTGTTTGATCAAGTCATAAACATAAAACACAATGTTATCTGTAGTCACATGCATGCAATCCAACCGTAACAATTGCAAAGTTTGTACTCTTTGAGCTGATACCAACGCCATTAACATAACCACCTTGAATGTTAATTTCTGCAAAGACATTGAATTAATTGGTGTCCATTGTTTAAGCAAAGTGAGAACAATGCTAACATCCCAAATTTCTGTATATCTGGGCTTGGGAGGATTTTTATTGAAAATTCCTTTCATGAATCGGGATACTAATGGGTGAGACCCAACTGAATCCCGATCCGAAATTTGTCCTAAATAGGATGACAATGCACTACGAGCACAATTAATGGCACTATAACTCAAATGCTCATCAAAGTGTAACCCAGCAAGGAACTCCAATACATTTGAAATGTTTGCAGTATGATAAGATATCTTTGACTGTGTACAAAAAGCTTCCCATTTCCTTATATGCGACATATATTGTTTTTTAGTGCTATTCTTCCAATCTGCATCTATAACATCCATGGTCCTGTCCGACAGTTCAAACTCTTGCAATGGTCTGGTCAGAACCTGCAGATTAACAAATTCATATGATCATGCAATGCATGAATTCTTTTGTTACTGGTTGTGTCAACAGATTGTCGCAACTGGGATTTGTCATACATGGTTCAATAATCATTTTTAGCATCAATGGGAACCATGACTGTGTGGGCCAATTTGGCACCACCAAAATGCCTTTGGCAGCGTCTTGCGCTATTTTCTTGAGACATTGCCCAATAAGACAGAATGGGGGAAAAGCATAAAAGAACGTATTCCCCCAGTGTAGCGAGAAAGCATCCACCGCTACTGCCCCTGGATCGTGTTCCCAAGACACGTATTTGTGCAATTGGTGATTCAATCTAGATGCAAACAGATCAATGTCCGGTACTCCATACCGACTGACAATATTTTTGAAAATTTGTGGATTTAACATCCATTCTGTATTGTCTTTAAATATTCGTGATCTTTTGTCTGCCACAACATTGTCTCTCCCCGGGAGATAAATAGCTGAAAGCCAAATATTTTTTGCCATACACCATTGCCACATCTGGTTTACCAGATGATCACATGATATTGATCTGACACCACCCATGTGATTAATATATGCCACAGCTGTGGTATTATCTATTTGTACTTGGACATGCAAATCTTTTAATGAAGAGCAATAAGCTTTTAATCCATAAAATGCTCCCAGTAGCTCCAAATAATTAATACCATATGTTTGGAGCAATAAATCCTCTTGGACAGCCCATCTGCCTCCACAGCTGGTCTCATTATCCGTAGCCCCCCATCCAAGAGAACTTGTGTCAGTTTGCAAAAACACTACTGGCTGATGAACTAAAATGTTCTTAGCAGCTTGTGGAACATTCTCAATCCACCAATGTAATTCTGATAAAGCTTCCTTAGGCAATTGCATTGGCCTATCAAAATGGCCTGCTCGCTGAATAAGCGCTTGAGTTTTTGCCCTTTGAAGGTTTTGGTAATGTAGACGACCAAACTCTACTGCTGGAAATGCTGCTACCAATTTATCAATAACCTTGGCAACCTCTCGGATGGAGGGATAAGGTTGTTAATCAGGTTCTGACACACATTTGTCAAATCTAACTCCTTATCCATTGGTAAAGTTACCAACATGGTAACTGAGTTTATCACAAACCCGAGATATTCAATGGTTTGGGATGGCTGTAACTTAGATTTTGTTGGATGGATCAGGAAACCCAACTTCTCAAACAAGCTTGTAGTTGCTGAGACTGATTTTTCAGCTGATTCCTGATTAGCATTGACAATTAAAATGTCATCTAGATAAGCCATAACGATGTGTTTTTGTGCTCTTAGCAGTGCAAGTGCTGGCTTCAACAATTTAGTGAAAAATGTAGGTGCTGAACTTAATCCATTAGGCAAAGCTTTGTATTGACACAGCTGTCCCATCCATTTAAACTTTAAATACCTGCGAAAACTATGATGAATTGGGACCGAATAATATGCATCCTTCAAATCTATTGTAGCCATATAACAACCTGTCGATACCAACTGCATTGCAGTGTAGTATGTGTCCATTTTAAAATGTTTATACTGGACAAATGTATTCAAAAGTGTGAGATCTAAAATGATTCTACAACCCCCATTTTTCTTTGGTCTGGGGAAAATATTTGATACAAATTGTTGTGGATCCTCTCCTGTTTTCTCAATAACTCCTTTTTTACTCAAATTCTTAACCTCTTTGTCAATTTGAATTTTCTCAAGATCTGAGAACATCAAAGAATGACTAGGCTTATTCTGTCCCAATGGATCCATACCTTCTACAAAATCAATGGTAGATCCTAGCACAGTATCTAATACAACACGATCAGCTGTTATATTGTCCCATTCCTTATAAAACATTTGGAGTCTAACACCAATCTGTGGCTCATCCAAACATTCTTCTTTAATAGAATAATGTTTA
Source organism: Raja brachyura (assembly GCA_963514005.1). The sequence goes on from OY740783.1 coordinate 53,911,896, forward strand.
TGTACCTCTCCAACTGGATGAAATGATTTCCTTTTCCCAATGAATGGGCGTACATTCGGCTGTGTTGGCTGGAAGTTTTTCCTTATCATACTTCTGCCTTGGCTTGTACCAGCTCCAAAATCAAATCCCCTTTTCATATAGCCAGTCCATCTCTGGCCAAAGCTGAAGGGTTTCATACGACCAAAAGTTTTTGCCTCTTCATCCATTTCTTTAATTTGCTTAGACAAATCCTCTCCAAACAAATAACCAGGAGTTTGAACATTGCTTGGTTTACACAACCCTGCAAATCTTGGATGTAACAGAGGCCGAATGGCAATCTTCCTCATGCAATTTATCTCAAAAAATGAGTTGCAAAATAAAGCCAACATATGTTTCTGCACTTTGGTCATTCCACAACCTTCCACTTGTCTACCAAATGCAGTAATGCCAGCTGAAATCAGCTTGAGGACTCTTTGAAATCGAATCTCCTGCGCCCGCATTATTGATGACATTGGCGCCCAAACAGCCGGATTCACTGTAGGTACCTTCAATGAGGCACAATTGATAGGTGTTTTATACACTTCTGCTGTCTCAACCATAACAGCTTCTTGAAGCGGGTGAGAGACCATATAATTAATATTGGCCGCCAGGTTTTCTTCCATGCCTCACCGCCTCCTCCAGGTATAGCAAAACTTTGTGCCACATCAGGCACACCTGGATCAATATAATTGTATTGTGGTGTGTACTCCGGACCGCAATCACCACTTTCAGGGTCTGTCTCATACAGCCCTGGTACTCCTGAAACTTGTTCAAAGGAGACTTCCTCCAGTCCAATCCCAGGCACTGGAGTTTCAAATTCCCAATTCAAACTGGCACCATATTCATGATATGGAACCCCCTCAGGGGCTGCCTGGGAATATTCTGGGTTCTTAGACCCTTGGTTGATAATAGTTTGGAGCATTTTCTCCATTTGGTCCATTCTGAGCCATAAGGCTTTTCTATCTGGACCTTCTGAATCAGATTCATCAGAACTCACAGGCCTTTCAGATTTCTTTTACATTTTTTAGGCACTGGGTTTTCCTCCAAAGTTTCTGTTTGTGGAGCAATCAAAGCCTCACTAACGGGTATTTCAACGGCCACCGGTATCGGAACCGGCTCCGCAATAAACTCTTGTCCCGACTCCTCACCCCGGGACGCACGTTTTACCCGCTGTTTTTTGGCTTTCTCCATTTTGTTTGCTAACTCCTCCTGGTTTACCCACCAGGCACGGAGTTCTGGAACCCGCCCTAAAATTCCGAAAACTCTCTTACCTGCGGGCCGGTTCCTTACCGCTGTGTGGAGTTGCGCTCTGCAGCTCTTTCTCTGCCGATAGCGTCGACGTAATGCCGATCCAGCGCCAGGCGGGGCTTCTTCACGTAGTCACTCACGTGACTCCGAAGTAAAATTGCAATTATATTAGCAAAAGGGAATACAGAGATGGGAAGTCCACTCAACATTCCCACATTATACATGTTGTCCCTCCTCCGTTCGTAAGCAGTTTCACTTTCCCAATCCCAAGTAGTCTCTAGCATATTATCTCATTGCTGTCTTGAGCCAGCCCCTGTTTAAGTATAGCAGGAATATTTTTAGCAGGATTCTGCCAGGTTCCATCAGCGAAAGGTTATCATCTGCAAATGTCTCGGAAATCAGAGCAGTGATCACAACACCTTGTGGTCTATTTGTCTTGAAAGTCTGAAATTTTCTCACCATTTTTATGAGACACATTACAGAACATCGTATGAAAATTCCTACACACTATATTTACTGTATTTTTCCTTAACTTAGAAAATCGGAGCAGGAGTAGGCCAGTGGCTTTCAAGCCTGCCCCGCTATTCAAAAGATCCTGAGCGATCAGCTCCAGGCCTCATCTCCTCTTCTGTGACAGATCCCTGTAGCCCTCAATTCCCTGATCTTTCAAAAATATATCTACTGCCTCTTTAAATACCGCCAGTAAATTTGTGTCTACAATTCTTCATGTTAGAGGATTCCAGAGATGCACTTACACCTCAGTTTCAAACGGCCACCTCCTAATCTGGTAACTATGTCCCCACATTTAAAGTTTGCCCACAGTAAATACAGTTTAACATCTACCCTGTCACACTGCTTAGGATCTTACTTACATCCTTCAATTCTTGTTATTCTAAACTACAAATAATTTATTTAGCTGCACAATGTAAGACAACCCTCTCAAACCAAGAAAAAACACAAAATGCTGGAATAACTCAATGGATGAGGACTGAAGAAGGGTCTCGATTTGAAATCGTTTGTCATCTATCCATAGAAACATAGAAACATAGAAAAATAGGTGCAGGAGTAGGCCATTCGGCCCTTCGAACCTGCACCGCCATTCAATGTGATCATGGCTGATCATCCAACTCAGTATCCCGTACCTGCCTTCTCTCCATACCCCCTGATCCCTTTAGCCACAAGTGCCACATCTAACACCCTCTTAAATATAGCCAATGAACTGGCCTCAACTACCTTCTGTGGCAGAGAATAGAATAGAATGTCTTTTATTTCATTCAAACAGCTTGGTTTCAACGAAATTGCATTTTCTACAGTCTTACATTACAAAAAAATCCCAAGACCCACACTTAACACAGTTTACACAAACATCCATCACAGTGAATCTCCAACACCTCATCACTGTGATGGAAGGGGCATATCTCTTCCCTTTGTTCTTCTCCCGCTGTCCTGCAGTCCAACTGCACCGTCGAGGTGAACTGGGGCTCCCGATGTTAAAGCCCTCGGCGGTCGGTGGTAAGTCCCGTGGCTGTTTAAGCCATACATTTAACAAGACAAAAATAAATTTAAAAAGACAGACGGACTGTAGTCGAGCTGCTGCTGATAGGCGTCGCCACGCCACTAACATCTGCAATTTCTTGTGAGGACCAGGGGAACTATCGAAGAAAGGAACTGCAGATGCTGGTTTAAACAGAAGATAGACACAAATACTAGAGTAACCCTTACTCTACCCTTACAAGTTACTCCAGCATTCTGTGTCTACCAGGGGAACTCTATCCTTGTTCTGTCTAGAGAGGTGGGGGGTGGGGGGGGTGGGGGGGGTGGGGGGGGGGAGGTACAATGAGAACTTGGCTCGCAGCAGCTTCAAAAGTACAGAGATGAAAAAAACACACAAAAATATACATTTTATATAAATTATTATTAAATTACATATAATTTCTTAGTCTTATGGAGGGTCTCAACTCGAAACGTCACCTATTCCTTTTCCCCTACTAAAGCTGGGAAAGCAGCAGGAGTTGATGGGATCTACCCGGCATTTCTGAAGAACCTTGGCCCCCATGGACGCAACTGGCTGGCTGCTTTTTTCACCCATGGTCCATTGTGGTGGAATTATTCCTAAGGCCTGGAGAGGTCTAAAGTCATCGCCATCCTAAAGCCTGGGAAATCTGATGATGATCCAGATGGTTACCGACCCATCTCCCTCTTACATCCGACAAGCTGTTGGAGCGCCTCTTGCTTGCCAGTATTTCTCCATTGGTAGAACCTGTTCTGCCCAGAGAGCAAGCTGGCTTTAGACCTGGTAGAAGCTGCGCAGATCAAGTCCTTGCCCTCACTACCAATATAGAGGCTGGCTTCCAACATGTCCTGAAAATTGATGTTGCTCTCATTGACCTGTCGTCAGCTTATGACACTGTGTGGAGACAAGGTCTGTTGCTGAAAGCTTCCAGAATCTTGAAGTGCCAAACCACCATGCGTGCCAACTCATCCATCCTCAGCAACCGTAGATTTAGGGTCTCGCTTGTGAACCAGACCAGCTCTGTCAGGATCCTGAATGATGGCCTCCCCCAGGGCTCTGTCCTAGCTCCTCTACTCTTCAACATTTATGTGAGTGACATGCCAACTACCTCATCCAAGAAGTATGCATATGCAGATGACCTTGCCCTTGCCTACCAGGGAGCTGCCCTTGAGGATATCAGCAGAGTGCTAACCCAAGACTTGAAGGGGATGGAGGAGTACTTCACCTTCTGCCGACTTCACCCTAACCTATCTAAGACAATTGTCACTGCCTTTCACCTCACCACTGCAAAGCTTTGAGTGTCCTTTTGTGGTAAGTCGGTGAGGAATGAAGAATTCCCCAAATACCTTGGAGTCTCCCTGGATTGCACCCTCACCTATCATGAACACCTGAAGAGGGGGCAGATAAACTGAAAGCAAGGGTCAATATCATCAGGAAACTTGCAGGCAACAGCTGGGGATCCAATGTACACACCTTACGTACCGCAAGCTTAGCCCTAGTCTACTCAACAGCCAAGTTTTACTCAACAGCTTGGGCTAATAGCTGCCACACCAAACAAGTTGACACTGTCCTTAACTCTGCAATGCCGGTCATCACAGGAAAGCTTGTCAAAACCCCTGCAGTGGCTCCCTGTCCTCTCTCATATCACCCCTCCCGGCATATGCAGAAGGGAGAGGATGTTGAAAGATTGGGTCACCATCCAGGGTAACCCTGACCTTCCCATCCATGCTGACTTGAACAATCTGCCCAACATGCACTTGAAGTCCCGCAAACACTTCTGGTCTTCAGTTAAATCCCTGGGAGACTTTGACTCCAAGACTGAGTGGCGCAGAGCCTGGAAAGATGCCAACACCAGCAATGGAGAGGTCATCACAGACGCCACAGTGAAACCACTGGGTTTTAACCTCCATCGCAAGCAATGGCTAACCCTGAACAGAATCCGCATCCTCCATGCAAGAACAGCCCATCACCTGAATATGTGGGGACTGACAGACAGCCTGTCTGCTTGCGACTGCAGACACCCAGTCCAGACCATCCCACACACCGTGAATGGCTGCCCACTGAGGGTTTTCCCTGGGGGCATCAAAGCCATCCACCCAGTAACTGATGCTGTCCTGGCCTGGATGTCTACCCTTGACCTACTACTTTAGGTTGTGCACGCCATGCACAGGAAGAAGTTTCCCCAGGGATGCTGCCTGACCCGTTGAGTTACTCCAGCATTTCGTGTCTGGCCTCTCAAGATCTGTCAACATTGACAACAATGTTGACAAAAGCCAGCCCTGCCTTTGAAATAATGGGAACTAACGTGTGGGAATGAAGGGGAATCAGCCGAAAGGCAAAGCTGAAGGTATGTTGTGCTGTTGTCGTACCCACCTTACTTTATGCTTGTGAAACATGGAAGTGTACAGCAGACTTGCCAGACAACTTAAACCACTTCTACATGAGAGGCACAAAGTGCTGGAGTAACTCAGCAGGACAGGCAGCACATCTGGATAGAAGGAATGGGTGACTTGAGGAATGATGCGAGCAACACCAGTTTTCAGAGCACGCGTGTCGACCCGAAATATCACCCATTCCTTCTCTCCAGAGATGCTGTCTGTCCCACTGAATTACTCCTGCATTGTGTGTCTATCTTCAGTTTAAACTAGCTTCAGCAGTTCCTTCCTACCCACATCTACATGATCTGTCTGCACAGATTATTTCACATCAAGTTGCAAGCCAAGATTCCAGACACAGATTCCATCCCAGGCAAACCTCTCTAGCATTTTCACATTGCTGAAAGAATCATTGATCAAGTAGGGACTGTCAGATAATTTATGTTGATGTCGGGGGATTCAGTGATGGTGAAGAAAATGCCATTTATTATTGGGGTAGAAGGTTTGCTTGTTTATTATTGCCACATGTATAGAGATACAGTGAAAATACTTTGTGAAGTTTGAGACTAAAAGCCAAAGTCAAGGTTAGACTCTCTCTAACAGAGATGTCAGCCTGGCCTCTTAATGAAACAATTGAAGATGTCTGCACATTGATATCCCAGGGCAGGAATGATGGAACATCATGAGCTACGGACCACTTTCCTATCTGTAAATTAAGAAACCAACCAATAAGTTAAGGATTCACGTAAGAAGCAAGGTCTTTGGCTCACTGACTACACTATCAAACATCCATTTTGCCCTAATCCTACTCTGACCTACTCACTTTATTTCCCTCACATTCCCATTAACTCCCTCCCAGATTCTATCACTCATCTACATGAGGGGCAATTTAAGTTGGTTAGAAGCCAGAGCACCTAGAGGAAATCTTCATGGTCACAGGGAAAACCTAAGAACTCCACACATCACTAGTCTATTCTTAATCCTATGCAAAGCAATCAAGTCACCTTCTCTTTCTCTGCTCCTCGTTTTGACCAAGGCCATGATGAGGCCGGATGCTGAATGATCCTGAGAAAACACAACCTACGCAGGTGAAGGGAGACCATGGCAACTTGATTGCTTTGCATAGGATTAAGAATACACTGAATGGCTGAACATACTAAGGGGAAAGTGGTAGATGTACTGTTGCAACAGCACTGGACCAATACAGATAGAGTTCCAGCTGGTGCTGGAAAACATATCTTCAGGTCGCAGAGTCTTATAGCATGGTGAATCAGCCCTTCAGCCCAACTTGTGCACACTGACCAACATGCCCCATCTACACTACTCCTACCTGCCTGAGTTTGGCCCACATCCCTCCAAACTTTCATGCACGTTATAGGAACCATGTCCTGAACACCACATGATCTTAATTGAAGTGGCTAAAGACTAGCTTCTGTGGTAGAAGGTGCTTCAGGAAAATGCCAAGATAAATCATCCAATTTTCACTGCACGTGGTTGCAAATGCTTCATTCTTGACTTTCGCACATGCATTCTGGGCCTCACCACCATTAACATCGAGTTCTTGTTGGAGCCTCCATTTTCCATTAACTGTTTAGTTGTCCACCACCATTAGATGTCACAACTAGATTTGACTTAACTGCTGTTAGTTATCAAATTGTTTAGATCTGGGAATTGCATGCCAAGCTTTTTAGAGTGTGTATTTCCCTGGTTCTATAAGGGATGATTGCTAAATTGGTGTCCATGTGGAGGAGAGGGGAAGGCACATGGTCTCCTACTTCTGCTTAGGTCATTGCTTTTCGGTCATCCAGTTTTTGAAATCGTTTTCTAATCTAATAAATGACCAGGATACGATGGAAAGACTTGTTGGGCCATTTCAGGAATCAATTATTAGTCACCCAAATTGGTGGGTTTGGAAGCAGATATAGGCCAGGGAAAGACACAAAATGCTGGAGTAACTCAGTGGATCAGCCAGCATCCCTGGAGAACATGGAGAAGTGACGTTTTGGGTCAATAGACAATTGACAGTAGACAATAGACAATAGGTGCAGGAGTAGGCCATTTGGCCCTTCAAGCCAGCACCGCAAATATGATCATGGCTGATCATCCCCAATCAGCACCCTGTTCCTGCCTTCTCCCCATATCCCCTGACTCCGCTATTTTTAAGAGCCCTAACTAGCTCTCTCTTGAAGGCATCCAGAGAACCTGCCTCCACCGCCCTCTAAGGCAGATAATTCCACAGACTCACCACTCTCTGTGAGAAAAAGTGTTTCCTCGTCTCCGTTCTAAATGGTTTACTCCTTATTCTTAAACTGTGGCCGCTGGTTCTGCCCTCCCCCAACAATGGGATCATGTTTCCTGCCTCTAGTGTGTCCAAACCCTTAACAATCTTATATGTTTCAATGAGATATCCGCTCATCCTTCTAAACTCCAGAGTGTACAATCCCAGCTGCTCTATTCTCTCAGCATATGACAGTCCCGTTATCCCGGGAATTAACCTTGTAAACCTATGCTGCACTCCCTCAATAGCAAGAATGTCCTTCCTCAAAATAGGGGACCAAAACTGCACACAATACTCCAGGTGTAGTCGCACTAGTGCTCTGAACAACTGTTGGGACCCTTCTTCAGGCCAGATTGGACTAGGGCAGTTGGTTTCTCCCTTAAGGACATCAGACGCAATGGAGGCCTCCAAGTATTGTGTCCAGTGAAAGCAAAATACAGAAAATCTCAGCCCAATAACTCACACGTGGTTTCCAACAGATTTATCTAATGCTTAAGATAGACACAAAATGCTGGAGTAACTCACCAGGTCAGGCAGCATCTCTAGCGAAAAGGAATAGGTGACATTTCAAGTCGGAACCCTTTTCAGACAAGGGTTTGTTTATATTTTATATTGAATTGAACAATGTAAAATTTCTAGCATAATTTTTCAAATCATGTTACAAAATTCTGAAATTAAATTTAGAAACGGATTTAAACCATTGTTGAATTAAAGTCAATCAGCTGCCCTATACCCTACAAAAACAAGTATGTTTGCCATAGTATGCAAAATATGATTTGCATTAATAATATTTCCAATTGATAGATAAGAAACAAATGGAAAAATTGCCATCTGAACAGGTGCATGTTTATTCTTTATGAGAAAGGTAATTTTCAGACTCGAAGACTTAACGTGGGAGACAACTGTTCTCGGAATTTGATCCACCTAGATTAAGTAATACATTCTTGCAACAGCTGCATCTGTATAGGCCACAATGTTATTATTGTTATCAAACATTAATAGAAGTGCTCTGGAGGAGAAGTTGTACTTTTTGTGCCAATACAAACATAAAAGGTAGACGGTACTACAACAAATTCTTTGGATGACATGTTGGACACTTTCATTCTTTCAGTAACAAACTTCCTTCTTTCATTGAAAATAATCTCGTCACCAAGCCCTAACACTAGTTCTGTTGACATTGAATTTAATATTTAATTTGATCCTAGCTGTTAAATTTCTTTTACACTTGGAAGGCTGCTCAGGTTTCTGGGAATTAAGTTGAAGAATAATAAGTGTTTATAAACATATTTGATATGATCTGATGAAGGTAGTTCTCACTGTATTGATACTGTTCTATTCCCAGATGTTTAGAACACATTGAAGTTTGGTGAAATAAAACTTACTCTGACCTATAGAATAACAGTCGGAAGAAAGATCGAAACTTAGAACGACTGCAGATAAGATAATCTCATTAAGGTAACTTAATATTATTAACAAATTTCATTTGGTTCATGCAAAATTAAAATGCAAGTTATGAAACACATTGTATAAATAATCATATTTCTGAAAATATAATTACAGCAAAAATTGTCCAAATGGTATTTGTTTTTCTTAAAAGTTGATATATTTCAATATTTAATGCAAGCAATATTTCAACATTTAATGCAAGCAAAATCTTCAATCAAGTGCAACCTGGGTCAAATGTCTGGGAGCAATTACTGTTTGTGGTATTTACACATCCACATTTAGTTTAGTTAATTAATGTAAAACAACTGTTTTCATCAAAGTAATATAAACATTTTAATCAAATGAGCCAAAGTTACATCCACTGATATTGCTAGCAGCAATTCCTTGGTTCCTTGATTTTATTTTACTGGAAATATTTAATGCCTCTTTCTCAAGTACATTTTAGATGTTATTAAATAAGTGTAGTCAACCTTTTTCTTGTAGCTATATTATGCAACTTGTAAGAAAAGGATTTAAAAGTTAGAATCTCAAAAATACTAATTTCAAATTTGAGATGAGCACAGAACCTGTCTACAGAGGCAAAGCTGTAATTTATTGCTCATCTCTATTTTCCGTTAAGGTATTGATGGTGAGTGCATTTTTAAACCTCTGCAATTGTTGTTCTGAGAGATGCTCTGGAGAATTTTACTGGGATTCATTTCTATTGTAATCACGCAAGTGCTGCTGAGATGTTAAGGGCAGTCACTCTCAGTTCCACTGGAATTGAGTGATTTTCTCTGTGCTTGGACTATGGCTCTAATGGGGCTTGGAGTCCTGGTGGAACCCAAATCGAGCAACAGTGGGCAGTTGGGTAAGATCTACAATTGGTTGAACAAACAATGCCCCTCTCATTACATTTCTCATGATTTCTCCCAGTTACAAAAAAACACAAACATTCTGTTCTTCTAAACCATGGGATGTGGTCAACTAAACTGGATTAGTCTTTCTATCAATAGGCAGGGCATTTGCTTGCTTATTTGCTCAACCACAGGTGAAAGTCAATGCTGTGTCAGTCCTGGAATAGATTGACTGGAAACATGGCTCATTCATGCATATGTACCGACCTTGTATCATGGCCAAGATGCTGCTGAGGCTCCTGAAGTGAATGGAATTAGGCAACTGTTATCAGGCAGTTAACCACCTACTAGAAACCATCCTTCCAACAACTATAGGGCCGTCCTGAGCTACGATCTACCTCATTGGTGATCCTAGGACTAACTTTGATCGGACTTTAATGGACTTTATCCTTCACTAAACGTTATTCACATTGTTCCCTTTACACTGTGAATGGCTCAATTGTAATCATGTATTGTCTTTCTGCTGACTGGTAACTCATAATTCCTAAGTCATAACTCATAACTCCTGTCATAACACATAGTTGGTCCAAATATGTCTGTAATTTGGTATTTTCAGTTAGAAATGATTGCAAACACATATTTTGTCAACTTCCAGGAGGACTGGTGAATTACAGCAGAATCACGTTTGTGTGGAAGTCCCAATAAAGGTAATTTCCGTTGGGTTGCAGATGTTATAGGCAGATAGGCGCAAAAAGCTGTAGAGAAGGATTGGGTGATGTTTCGGGTCGAGACCCTTCTTCTTCTGAAAGGTAATTTCCTGCTAAATTAGGCCTATGATATTTTCTCTTCTCAATACTAATATTGTAACAGTATCGTTAATCAGTAAATCGTTAATCTTCCTCCTCTTCCAGCTTTTCAATCTTTATTTTAAATGCGTTATAACGGCAAATACTTTACTCATTCAATCATGACCAACCAGTGCTGTGCAAAACTAGCATCCATCATGGGCAAATTTTCAATGCTTCCATTCCTGGTTAAGAGAGGTAGAGTTAGACCAAATATCTGCTTTGCTTTCCCCTTTGCATCTGTGTACTACATGTGTTTCTTGCTGTTTATTTAGAAACTGTAATGAAAGAGACCTGCAAAAGAATGAAGATCACACATTCCCCAAATGGAGACATTGCGTTCAGTGAAGGGGCATAATAAAAGCATTTCCTCTCTTGCAATGGGATTGGGGTGTCCAGATAAAAGAAAATTACATAATTCATGTAACGGAGAAACTGCAAGCTTGCAACCAAGACTGGAATTCTTATTTCTTGCTGCTCAGTTCTCAGTTACCTCCAACTACACTCTCTTGGTGTTAATTTCAGGTTTATTTTTCCAGTGACAAACCTTCACGCCAGTAAATTTCAGGGAAGCCCAATTAGCTCTGGGAGCTGCCTTTGCTCAACATCTTCAAATTCCATTTCTGAACTGACCCATCAGGTATTGAAATTTGTATCATCATCGTCATCTTTGGTGTCACGCAAATTCGAGTATGATTCTCCTCCTAGTGGGCCATTTCTTTGGGTCTTGAGATGCTGAAAAGGTAATTTCCTGCCAAGTAAGGCCTATGATATCTTGTTACAGCAGATTGGTACAATTGACTGTCTTACTATTAGATTAAGAAGGAACTGCAGATGCTGGAAAATCAAAGGTAGACAATAATGCTGGAGAAACTCAGCGGGTGAGGCAGCATCTATGGAGCGAAGGAAATAGGCAATGTTTCGGGTCAAAACTAGATCACTTCAGGACAAATTTTAAGTTAAATCACACTGGGCTCAGACTAGTGCCAGACTAAGGTATCAATGAACCAGGTGACTTTTTAAACAACCACATGCATTTTATTTCATTCTGTTCAATGTAAAGAGCTGAATTTCTTCATGTACTGTAGCGTATTTGCACTCTGGGCTCTAAATCATTTGTCCAGACTTCAGAGATCTCAGATCCAGTCCCGTAACAGAACAATGTGCATGTAGCGTGCGGGTTAGCAGATTGGGCATAGAAGACAAAAACAAACAAATGCATCAATACATTTTTATAGTAAGAGAATGTTTGGAAGAGGCACAGAAATTTATGGCCTCTTATATGAGTGTTAGCTCTTTACCAGAGAAATGTAAATCTAATTCCGCAGTCCTTCGCACTTTCTACATCTCTGGCTCTCTTCTTCCCTCATATATTTATCAATTCCCTTCGAAAATGCAACAGCCTTGTTTGCAAAATGATTCCATTCTCCAATCCATGCTCCAAAAGCTTTCTGTAAGATATTCTATTCTCCCTCCCCACTGACTCAGTAGCAACTTTAAATTAATTACTTCTTGTCAGAAACTTGGCAGGAGAGGAAATAACCTTTCTTTAACCACCAGGTTAAAGAATTTCTCGAAACCCATGTTGAATTGTATCTTAATACTCTCTATGCTCATGGGAATATTCACTGTGTCCCAACTGCCTTGTCATCACCTTAGTCGCAGTTTCTCATGTGTACTGTCATGACCATAATTTTTCAAAGGTGCAATCCCAGTAACTCTTTAGATTTTGGACTTCAGATACAGCGCGGAAACAGACCGCTAGGCCCACCGAGTCCACACCGCCCAACGATCAGCACTATCCTACATACTCTGGAAATTTAACAATTTACAGAAGCCAATTAACTTATAAACCTGCACATCTTTGGAGTGTGGGAGGAAACCAGAGCACCCGGAGAAAACCCATGAGGTCAAAGGGAGAATGTACAAACTTCGTATGCACAGCACCTGTAGTCAGAATCAAACCTGGGTCTCTGGTGCGGTAAGGCAAAAGCTCCACTGCGGCATCACCATGGCGCCTTGTGTCGATTCTTGTGCTGTACTGTCCCTGTAGCCAGGATGCCCTGAATGTCCTGATCCAAGGTGCATGGATCTGCATACAGTTATTTAATCATAACCACCCTGCCTAACCAGTTTACCAATTGATATATTCTCCTAACTTTAAAATAAATCCAAATGCTATGGCTGCACTGCCATGGCTTTGGTGGACTGCCCAGTTAACCCTTCATGTACTGCACTCGTGGCAAAAGCATAGAAGTTACATGGGTGGATCTTCAAAAAACACAAAGCCTTTTATTTCCAACAGATCTTTCTACTTCAATGCAATTTATTTTCCTATCATACATGGTGACATAATCTTCCCTTTCAGTATTTCAGTACCCTTAGTAAATCTCTTTATATCCCTTTTTGGTGTTTGCTAATTTGTTTGTTTGTTTACTCCTTCAATGCTTTTTCAATGTTTCTGAATCTCACTGATATTCAGCAGCATTCAGAACTAATTAAAAATGATAAAAAACATCCATTCTTGATGAGACTTAAATCATTAACAACATGACAGCAAACACAAATAATTAACACAATTGTGGTTTACCTTATTCCTCTTATTCTTCCTCACAGCTGTAAAGTCTTCATTTAAGTGCACAGACTCTGAGTTTCTGGCAGAGGATCTGAAAATTGATTTGGCTGCCTCCAAGTTAAGGGAATACTAACAAACTCCTGCTGAGAAATAATTGATGGAGCTGGGCCTCTAAGTTTGAGACTTCTACTTAAATGTGACATTCCTGAGGATGTTGGCATGTATAAGGGTATGTGGAGTTGTCACATTTACTCTTATAAATGCCAAAAATCCAAGCCAGTGTGGCAGAAAATGCTTAATTAGTTCTCTGCCTTTATTCTCTCCTTATCTCACAGCCTTTGTCTTCTTCTCATTTATGGCCTTGTACACCCAGCTGCTAATTAAAACCCTGCTCACCTGTATCCACCTCTCACTTGCCTGGCTTTGTCCCACCCCAACCTCTGTTCCAGCTATCCCCCCCCCCCCCCCCCCCCCCACCCCACCCCCCCACACCGACGACGATAAGTCCGAAGAAGGTTCTGATCCGAAACCCCACCTATCTACCCATGTCCTCCTGATCTTCTGCCTGACTTGCTGAATTATTCCAGCACTTTGAGTCCTTTTTTTGTAACCTATCATCTGCAATTTCCTGGTTCTACATTTCTTTGCATTTTTGATCTGAGCCAACCTCCACTCCCCATTACTTGTCAATTGGAGTCCTCCATTAAAGGAACTATAAGACTATATATATATTTTTTGTCGCTCAATTGTGACTGCAGAACTATGACTCAAAATTGACCAAGCTCATTTGCCTCCAGCTCAAGTCATGTGTCCAAGCTCTACCTCAGAGATTTGATTTCCACAAAAATCTTGACTGCAGTCCAAAAATAATGTCAAACTGACATACAGTAAGTATAGCATGATATAAACTGAAGCCCTGTTTGTCCTCTCAGGAGTATGTAACATACTACATGACATGACTTTGAAAAATACAGCAGTTAATCACTGAACATAGGTCAACTCTTACCCATCAGTCAACAGGGTCTCCAGTCATTATCACCTTGCTATTAATGGGAGTTACCTGTCAACAACACCACTGCCATTTCCAACTTTGCAACACACACTAGACTTCAGAAGTAATTCAAGCTGTGAGTGATTTCAATGTAGGTGATGTCATTGGAGACCTTTAAACTATCTTTAAATGGGACTTTATTGGACCTCAGTGCACAATGCACTTGCACTAAATGCTGTACCTGTTATCCTTAATATGTACACTGTGAATGGCTTGATTCTATTCACGTATAGTCTTTTCTTTGACTGGATAGCACACAAACAAAAGTGTTTCACTGTACCTCGGTACTTGTGACAATAATAAACTAAACTAAAGTACTGGAAGGCACTGTATAAGTGCAAGATTTTATTTTTGTCTTCCCATGACTAATATGGCAACAATATCTTTAATCAGTAATGTTAATCCCCCTTCTCTTCCAGTTATTCAATCTCCATTCTAAATACATTATAACCTTTAGACTTTAGACTTTAAAGATGTAGCACAACAACAAGCCCTCCCGCCCACCGAGTCTGCACCAACCAGCGATCACACCATATTCTAGCTTTATCTCCACACTAGGGACAATTTACAATTTTACCAAAGCCAATTAACCTACAAACCAATATGACTTTGGAGAGTGGGAAGAAAGTGAGTACCCGGAGAAAACCCAATTGGTCACAGGGAGAAACACCGTAGGTATAAACTCCGTAGAGACAGCACCCGTAGCCAGAATCAAACCCTGGTCTCTGGTGCTGTAAGGCAGTAAATCTACCACTGTGCTATACTATACTGCACTATGAATGCTTAACTTACCTAATCATGACCATCCAGTACTGTACAAAACTAGCATCTATCACCTGCAAATTCTCAGTCCCTCCATTGCTGATCAACAAAATAGTAAGATTAAACGAGAACTTACCAGTTTGAAGTTTGATCTTTATTTTATGAGGAGTCGAGTTGAGGGACTACGTGAAGAACCCCGTACAGCCGTTCGTGCGTCAATCTTCAAAGCAACGGTGTGAAATCACAGCAAACCGAAGTATAATGTAAGATAAAGACTAGAACTACCAGATGAAATCTATGAGGGCTGGGAGCGGAGGGCACGTAGTCCCTCAACTCGACTCCTCATAAAATAAAGATCAAACTTCAAACTGGTAAGTTCTCGTTTAATCTTACTATTTTACTTCGGAGTCACGTGAGTGACTACGTGAAGACTTCAAAGCTCTGTGATTTCATGCCGTGTGAAACGAGGATACACAACCACAGCTGCTTCATTGACAAATGAAGGGAAAACATTCATAATGCATACAGTCATAACATAGATGTAAAACATGCCGATGCTGTTTAAATGAAACAATAATATTTCCATCTCTCACCCAGATGGAACATATAACCAGAACATAAATAGAGTTAACAATACTCCTGGTTCACCAATGGGTCATTACAGATGTGTGGAGATTCATTCGATGGACCATACTCCAGCCGCAACAATGCGACCCAGCGGAACATAAATACCCTTGCTGCTGATGTTGTAGCAGCCCTGGTGGAATGAGATCTGGAAACAGAATCCATTAGTGCATAACACAACTCCGTTTTCCTCATCTGGAATGCCATGAACAATACGTTCTCCCAAATTCTTTGTGACTAACAACATTGCTAGTTCAGAACTCCAAGGCTCCTGATGACCTTGACATATTGTTGTATACATGTGTGCTTACCTTATCAAAGGTCCCCTGGTATGCCTGTGACTATTTTGAGACCTGACCCCCTTCTGGTCTGCTCAAGTATTTATAACATATTATATATTATAATTTACAGACATTATCATCCTGTACCATCACAATTATTTTGCGACAACCTGCTGCACTAAACCAGTGCCAGAAGGATAACTACCTAATAAACTCCAGCCAAATTTAAGGATATAGTTGCTGCCTCCTGGTGAAATAGTGTTCACAGATATCAACATCGCATATGGCATTATACTGGTCCTGGGACCTATGTTGAAACTATCCTACCCCTTGATAACCGGTGTGGACCCGACAGCAAGTCTTGTTCGTTACAGCCAATTCAATGAGGAAGCTCATTGAGCCAATTAATGGCCGTATTACTCTATAATTAACAGACAATCATTTAGCATGAACTCGAAACATTAGCAATCAATACCATTTTTCATGGAACATTAGCATAACAAACTCTTTCATCTCCTGGAAAAGAAAATATAGCCGTTTGGTGCTATGCAAACTCTTTGAACACATAGAAGGATAGATGTAACAACCCAAACCTTAGGACAGTTTGTTAGACCTGCAGAACATAAATTTGAGTTTATCATGAAACATCTGATTTCCGAAGCCTCAGGCTGAACAAGCAAATTCAAGTTTAAAATAACCAATAAGGTTATATAATTATTTGCAACAAATCGGGAATCAATTTGCATAATCACACAATAAGAACTTAAAGCCTCTTAATGACTTTATTTGAAACCTCGAGTGATGAGACAAAATGGAGGTAGCCATAAAAGACCCACCTGCTCCTTTTTGGCGAGAATGTATCTTTTGCCACTGCTATGCCAACTATTTTGCAACCAGTGAAATAAACATGAAACCAACATACATATGTATACACATATATTCATATTAGGTGTTCCATTGAACCAGAATTTCATAATACAGTGCGATTCAACACCAACTCTGTGTTGCCATTACCCACACTTGATGATTCTCCTGTGGCAACAAAATTATGTAACCATTCCAGTGATTCTTTAACCGATTGCACCCTCGTGACTAACATATGCCATCATCACAATGCATCAACCTGAACATGAGCATGACAATATGCTTATTTGTCCAATCACTCTATAGCCCATACAATGCCCGTAGAGTCTATAAATAGTTGATACTAATAACAGAACTTTTTGGGCAAGTCATGCAAATCTGTTCCATCTCCAAACTCGAGATGATCTTTCAGCTACTTGGTAACTACCTTAAATAGCAACTGTGGCCCGATTTCCGAGCCAGTCTAACAAGACAATCTTGGTCCTTATACTGAACCTGTGCAATTCTAACCTGCTTGAAACCCAATATTGTACATTTTACATTTACCGTTCAAAGTAGCTGATAATGTCTCAATCATTTGTACTGTATAACTAAGTATACACCTTACCAAACTGCAAGTGGTCCCTTAATTGTAGAGTAGCACAAGTCCAGTGCGTGGAACCTCTGGCCAGCTTTCATGCTGCCAGCAACTTCAGTGAACCGCTACTGCCAAAAAGACATGGGATGCATTGCTGCCAGAACTATGAAACCTTGCTTGTTCCAATAGCTTGTGCTTCACCCTCCAGGTTACACCTATGGAAAAGTCTTACCTGAATAGAGGATTCGGCAGCCAAATGTAATGTCCCCCTGAGAGCGGTGTTCACTGCATATTGTGTTTGGGATGGTAACTTTCTTGTCAGGCATAGACCTCTGGCACATGCCCCGATCTCTTGGGCATGCTCTATGGCTATACCCTCAGACTCGGCGTTAAACTATACCAATCCCACATGCTCACCTCTTACATGAGGGAGCCATAAAGCAGGCCTGCTACACAGCTCTGCTGACACCATTTCCCATTTAGGCCATTAGCACCAATTTGCAATAGAATAAAAGGTTTACCTAACAACTACTAGAGCAGTAATGAACACTGTTTGTCCATCATCGTGACATTATTAATTTCAGCTGGTGTTAACAATGACCTAGATGGCACTTACTAATCAACCATTTAACAAAATAATTGTTGCACTACTTACACACCTGAATTGCATCTATGCACTTAACAATTAGTCCAACGACTAGAACTGTTTTATACCAACAACTGTTACCAAAGTCTTATTGACTGCAATCTGTTGCCCAGGCCGGCATCATGGCCAATTGAATACCTAAAAGCAAATCCCAACATCCTACAAATCTATTTGATAGGACTTAATCTAACTGGATAGAGGAGCCCAATTTCTCAAATATAGTTTGAGACTAGACAGCGGATTTTAGCACAAGCACGTTTAAACTGTGTATAGTTTTCTTTGAATACTTTTGTCATCATTCTGTTATATTGCCTTATCCTAACAATGCCTCCTCATCCCCCATGATCACTGTGAATGGGAATACCCTACTAAACTGCTATCCCCATAAAGCAGCCCTAACAAGGTACCCCTAGTGCCCATGAAACAGCCCTGAACAAAGTAGCTGCTGGCCCGGACTTTCCCATAGCCCAGTATTTGCCATAGATTTGGCATTCTCATCAAGCAGCCCTGAGCAAAGGTGCTGCTGGCATAACCTCTCCAATAGGCTAGCCTACCATAACTTGGCATTCCCTTAGAGCAGTCCTGAGCAAAGGTACTGCTGGCACCGCCTCTGCAATAGGCTAGCCTGCCATAGTTTGGTATCCCCATGAGCAGCCCTGAGCAAAGGTGCTGCTGGCACAGCCTCTCCAATAGGCTAGCCTGCCATAGCTTGGCATCCCCATGAGCAGTCCTGAGCAAAGGTACTGCTGGCACAGCCTCTCCATCAGGCGAGCCTACCATAGCTTGGCATCCCCATTAGCAGTCCTAAACAAAGGTACTGCTGACACAGCCTTTCCCATAGGCTGGCACTGCCATAACTTGACATTCCCATGAAGCAGCCCTACCCAAAAGTGCTGCTCTCTAAATTAATTCCTAGAGGTGAAATCTCCCAACTTTCCCAATTGTACTGACTATTTTGTCAGTTGTCCCCATATCCTGGGGATTACTGTAGCTTGAGAACCCCATAGGTGAATTTCCCCTCACCAGGAATCCATATAAATATAATATATATATATAAATAGATACTCACGGTACCCTCATGGCACGCAGGCTAATGATTTATGTGAATTAACCCCATTACCTAGGGACTACTGTGGTCTGGGAACCACACATATACCTGGGTTTCCCCTGCACCGGGAACCCAGCTTAACCGTTTAGGTTAGTTTTAACCCCATGTGCTGGGGACTACTGCGGTCTAGAACCGCATATGCTTGGGTTTCCCCTCCCCGGGAACCCAGGCAGACCGTTCAGGTCCGTTAAGCCCCATCCCCTAGGGACTACTGCGGTCTAAAACCGCACTATTCTCGGGTTTCCCCTACCCGGGAACCCAACCTGTGGAGTCACTGACCGCGTTATCAGTGACTCCGATCGCGAACCCGACTTTCCCAGCTCTCCGCTTCCGCGGTCGGACCAGGGTTTCCCCCCCCAAAGCCCTCGGCTGGTTCCCTTGTCGGCTATCGCGAACATCCACTGCAGAAACCCCGGAGGTTCCTGCAGAGACCTAGAACAGGTAAGAAAAATAGCACTTACCTGCAACTTTTTTAGACTTACCATGGAGGAGCTGCGCTGCTCCACAGCTGTCTGCACGAAAAACGTCTGACGCAATGACGCACGAACGGCTGTACGGGGTTCTTCACGTAGTCACTCACGTGACTCCGAAGTAAAATTATCTGCTTTGCTTTCCCCTTTGCATTTATGTAATGAAAGAGACCCACGAAAGAATGAAGATCGCACATTCTGCAAATGGAGACATATCATTCAGTGAAGGGGAGCAATAAAAACATGCCCTATGTTGCACTGGGATTGGAGTGTCTTGACAAATGAAAATCACATCATTCATAGAACAGGGAAACTCTCACCTTGCAACCAAAACTGGAATTTTTATTTGTTCGCTGTTCAGTTCTCATCAGCAAGCTTGGTGATTATTGCAGGTTTCTTTTCCCCACTGCCAAGGACTGTCAAGTGCCAGATCTTTACATCAGAAAATTTCTTTGCTCGACATCTACAAATTACACTTCAGAACTGACCCATCAAATATTGAAATTTGGATCATCATCATCTTCGGTGATCATTCAAAGTCAAGTATGATTGTCCTCCTGGCTGGCCCTTCCTGTGGGTCTTGAGATGGCTGAAGAGGCTGATCCTAGAGCTAAAGACCCTATAATGGCATGTCTCACTGTGTTTATTCCTGTGCATAGTCATACAGTGTGGTTACAGGCCCTTGGGCCCAACTTGCCCACACTGGCCAACATGTCCCAGCTACACTAGTCACACCTGCCACGTTAGATCCATATCCCTCCAAACCTGTCCTGTCCATGGTACCTGTCTAACTGTTTCTTAAATATTGGGATAGCCCTTGCCTCAACTACCTCCTCTGGCTGCTTGTTCCATAGACCATGGTGGCGCAGCTGTAAAGTTGCTGCCTTAGTGCTTGCAGTGCCGAAGACCTGGGTTCGATCCTGACTACGGGTGCTGGTGCTGTCTGTAGGGAGTTTGTACGTTCTCCCCGTGACCACGTGGGTTTTTTCCGAGATCTTCGGTTTCCTCCCACACTCCAAAGACTTTTTTCACACAGACAGTGGTGGGTCTCTGGAACTCTCTGCCACAGAGGGTAGTTGAGGCCAGTTCATTGGCTATATTTAAGAGGGAGTTAGATGTGCCCCTTGTGGCTAAGGGAATCAGAGGGTATGGAGAGAAGGCAGGTACGGGATACTGAGTTGGATGATCAGCCATGATCATATTGAATGGCGGTGTAGGCTCGAAGGGCCGAATGGCCTACTCCTGCACCTAATTTCTATGTTTCTATGTTTCTATGTACAGGTATGTAAGTTAATTGGCTCAGTGTATGTGTAAATTGTCCCTAGTGTGTGTAGGATAGTGTTAATGTGCGGGGATCGCTGATCGGCGTGGACCCGGTGGACCGAAGGGCCTGTTTCCGCGCTATATCTCTAAAGTCCCAGCCTACTTAACCTCTCCCTATAGCTCAGATCCTCAGACCCTCTAGTCCTGGCAACATCCTCGTAAATCTTCTCTGTACCCTTTCCAGCATGATGTATTTTAACGTGGGGAGACTGGTGCACAGTCCTTGGTAGAGAGCGACTAGCATTCAACGCATGGACTCTACAAAAGTTAGGAGTGTCTCCCTGCTGCAGCCATCTTCCGCTTTCCCAGCCATAGTGCTGCGCCACCTGCTGGTCAGCCACCATCCTCCACGTGTGAATTTTGTGGGGGCGGTACCTAAAACTTTAAGCCATTGTTTGTAACATAGCCAGATGTATTAAATATTACTGATCATATGCCACATTGTCACCTTCCTCTCAGCTAACAAAGGACCATTTTACATTTCTTCATCATCATCTGCTTTGATGTCGTTTTCACACTTTACCTGACCATGTCTCCAAACTCCCTCTCCCGCTGACGCTCAGTCCGAAGAAGGATCTCGACCCGAAACATCCCAAATTCCTTTTTTCCTGAGATGCTGCCTGCCCCACTGAGTTAATCCAGCATTTTGTTCTATTTCCAGATGTACAGTATTGTGGTTGAAATTTCCTTTTTTCCCCCAAGTGCTGGTAATTAGGTTAAGATCCTCGATCATCAAAAGACCACCTGACAATAAGGTATTTCTTCAGTTCAGTTCAGTTTATTGTCACGTGTACCAAGGTACAGCAAAAGCCTTTTTGGCATTCTAACCAGTCAGCGTAAAGACAATACACAATTACAATTGAGCCATTCACAGTGGAGAGATACATGATAAAGGAATAACGTTTAGGGCAAGATAAAGCCAGTAAAGTTTGATCAATGGGTCATTAATGAGGTGGAAAGTAGTTCAGGACTGCTCTCTAGTTGCAGTAGGATGGTTCAGTTGTGAAGAAACTGTCCTTGAATCAGGAGGTGTGTGTTTTCACACTTCTGTACCTTTGGTTGTGAGAGATGTGGGGCAGGGTTATTCCGCATTTCTCATGTGATATGGCAAGACTTCATCACAAACAAAAAACAAACTGCTAGAGGATCTCGGCAGATCGAGCAACATCTGTAGGTGAAAGGAGTTGCCGACATTCCACGTTCAGACCCTGTACCAGGGAAGATTGGTAGTATAACAAGAAAGAAGGGCCAGAACATGGCAGATGGAACCAGGTGCGAGAGAGGATGGGTGGAATAGCGACACAATGGCAGGTGAATGATAGGTTGAAGTAGACAAGGAAAACCAGGGACCTCAACAGTCCTTTCAGGTGAGACAGAGATTCACATGCACCTCCACAAACCTCATCTACTGCATCCGGTGTACCCGATATGGGCTTTTGTACATCGGTGAGATCAATCGCAAACACGGCGACCGTTTTGCTGAATACTACAGGATGCTATGGGATCTCCCGGTTGTCAACCATTTCAACTCCCTTTCCCATTCACATACTGACCTTGCTGTCCTGGGCCTCCTCCATTGCCAGAGTGAGGCCACGCAAATTCAAGGAACAGCATTTCATATTTTGCTTGAGTAGCTTACAACCCAGTGGTATGAACATTGAATGTTCTAATTTTATGTAACTTCTTCTATCATACCCTCCCCTCTCCCCTTGTCCCCTTCCTCCACCCTGGCCATTTAACCAGTTCCTTTGTTCACCATATTGTGTCCCTCTTGAGATCTCACCTTTCCTAGCCAACAATGGGCCGACCAGAGGACTTCCCTGTCTAAGGCCATTTCTTGCCTCCTCGGATTAGGCCTGGCCTTTTTTCATCTCTTTCTCTTCATGCCCCCTTCCCACCCCATTGTTCTGGAGTACCTCAGTGGGTCAGGCAGCATCATTGGAGAACGTGGATAGGTGACGATTTAGATCGGGACCTTTTTTGAAGGGGACCTATCATTTTCCTCCAGAAATGCTGCCTGACCCACTAAGGTACTCCAGCACTTTGTGACGATCTAATGAAAACTAAAGCTCCATTTGCTTGTCGTCATTCACCCCTCCTCAATCCACCTATCACCTACAGATCCTGTTTCACCCCTCTCCTCTTCATGCTATCTTCCCTCTCCACTCTCACTCCTGATATAACGTCTTGACCATAATCCTCAGAAATACCTTTCATCCCACAGATACTACTGAGTCCCTCCAGCAGTTTGTTCTTTGCTGCAGGTTCTGGTATCTGCAGTACCTGGCAAGACATAATGTGGAGACTCAATGTAAGCACTGCTGATGTACAGACTGTTTCATGTTCTTCCTTCTCGCCCCAAATGTCATCCAATGAATCCTATAAATGGTCTACATTTTTATATGTCAAATGACAATTAGAATTAGGTTAACAACAATTTAGATCCAGAGACCACAGAAGCATTTTAGGAAATTAAGATCATGGCTTGATTTCATTTTTACGAAGCAGGAGTAAAGCTGACTCGTATGCTACTAATAGACAATAAAATGGATTGAATATACATTTATCTTTTGTTGTGATAAATTGCATCTCTTAGTGTGACTCCCAACAAAGAATTGAATCAATTGACAGCAATAGTATTGCTTTGGCATACATTACTGCCAATTTTAGTTATTCTAGCAGAGTAAAATAGTCCCCATTTTTTAATTATTGAAGATAGTCTAATGTTACAAATTGGAAGAGCTCAGCAGGTCAGGCTACACTTGTGGAGGAAAATTGCAGATTGTGTTGGGTCGAAATCTTTCTTCAGACTGATGGAGTAGAGAGGACTTAGCTAGTAGAATCATAGTGCCACAGAGCCATGCAGCAAGGAAACAGGCCCTTCAGCCCTCTTGTCCATGCCAACCAAGTTGTAGTTCCATTTGACTGTATTTGGTCCATAGACCACTAAACCCTTCAGATGTTTTTTTTTTTTTTTAATGTGCAATTGTACCACTTCTATAGCTTTCTCTGGCAGCTCATTCCAGATACAGGCTGCCCTCTGAGTGCAAAGGTTGTTCCTGAGGTCCATCTGTAACCTTTCCCGTCTCACCTTAAGCCAATGCCCTCGGGTTTTAAATCCTCTACCCTGTGAAAAAGACAGTGAGTGTTCACTTTATCCATGCACCTCATGATCTTGTTACACCATAATAAAGTTACCCCTAAGCCCTCTACACTCCAAAGAAAATTAAATCTCAGCCTATCCAACTACTCACTGTATCTCAAGCCTGCAAGGCCAGGTAACCCTAATGTGTGCCAAACACCTGTTCAACTAACACCATAGTTCACTTGACTCACTACTTTCATGAAGAAAAAAGTGAGGGGAACGAGTTGGGCAAGAGTGCCAAATGATACGTTTAGTCTTTTTCCACGATTTTTTCCCCTCTCGCCTTAAATCTGTGCCGTCCAGTTTTTGATTCTCTTAACCTGGGAAAAAGACCCTGTGCATTAGGACTTTGTCTGCACAATGGCACAGCATTAGAGCTGCTGCCTCACAGACCAGAGGCCTGGGTTGAATCCTGACTAGACAATAGACAATAGGTGACCATTCGGCCCTTTGAGCCAGCATCGCCATTCACTGTGATCATGGCTGATCCTCTATATTCAGACTACAGGTGCTGTCTGTGTGTTTTCCTGTACATTATCTCTGTAACTGTGTGGGGTTTTTTTTGTGTGCTCTGGTTTCCTCCCACGTTCCAAAGAAGCACCGGTTTGTAGGTTAATTGGCCTGTGTAAATTGCCCCCGAGTGTGTAGAGCGAAAGTGGGATAACATAAAACTAGTGTATGGGTGATCGATGGTCGGTATGGACTCGGTGGGCCGAAGGATGTGTTTCCATGCTCCATCTCTGTATTCTGCTCATGATTTTATATACCTCTATAGGATCACCCCTCAGCCTCCTGCACTCCATGGAATAAAGTCCTAGCCTGCTCAATCCTGTGGAGCAACATGTTCACAGAGAGGTTGGTGGGTATATGGAATGTGCTGCTGCAGAAAGTAGTTGAGAGAGGTACAAAAATAACATTTAAAACACATTTGAACAGGTAGATAGGTAGAAACGATTTATAGGGATATGGACCAAACAAGGGCAAATGGGACTAGCTCAGATGAGGCATCTTGGTCTGAGGGTGTTCTTCCATTCCGACGTCAGTTCCATCATCCTGGCGAGAGGGCCTGAACATCGGGCCACCGTTGCGGCGACTGTGGGGGGCTAGAGAGGCCCCGACCACAGGTGAACATCAAAGAACATCAAAGAGGAGGATGACTTTGGCCCCTTCCCTCACAGTGGGAAACTTTGATTCTGCTGTGTGGGGATGTTTATGTTAAAGACTATCATATTCTGTGTTCTTTTTTTATTCGTATGGCTGTATGGTGACCTCAAATTTCACTGTACCAATTGGTGCATGTGACAATAAATGTCTCCTCCTCCTCCTCCTCCTGCTGATCGGCATGGACAAGTTGAGCCAAAGGGCCTGTGTCTGTGCTTTCTTACTCTCATGACTCTAATAGAAGTCTGCATCTCAATTAACTATCATGCAAATGCAGACTTGTGATAAAATGATACAAAGGGCAGTTCTTCCAATATATGTATATATACTGACCTCAGGTGCAGTTTGTGTGGAGTTTGCACATTCTCCGTGATCACTGGCATTTCCTCTGGCTGCTCCATTTACCTCACAGCACCAGAGGCCTGGGTTGAATCCTGACTAGACAATAGACAATAGGTGACCATTCGGCCCTTCGAGCCAGCATCGCCATTCACTGTGATCATGGCTGATCCTCTATATTCAGACTACAGGTGCTGTCTGTGTGTTTTCTTGTACATTATCTCTGTAACTGTGTGGGTTTTTTTGTGTGCTCTGGTTTCCTCCCACGTTCCAAAGAAGCACCGTTTTGTAGGTTAATTGGCCTGTGTAAATTGCCACCAGTGTGTTGTGAGTTAATGAGAAAGTGGGATAGCATGGAATTAATATGAACAGGTGATTGAGGGTCAGCATGGACTTGATGGGCTGAAGGGCCTGTTTCCATGCTGTATCATTTTAAACTGAACCTCAAGAACATCCATAAGGAACACTCAGGGGCCCTACATAAATGCAGAAATAGCACATTACCTCAAAAATACTGGTATATATTTACACCGCCAAAGTAGAGATGGTTGAAAGCTTCAAATGCATAGGTGTAGATATCACAAGTAACTTGGCCTGGATTGGGCATATTGAAGCAATGGCCAAGGGCGGAGAGGCCTATCCATGTGTTCCAGAGATGCTGCCTGACCCGCTGAGTTACTGCAGCACTTTGGGTTCTTCTAAACTCATCCAGGTATTCATAAGGAATTGCCACAACTAGCTTCCTTAGAATATGTCAAGATTCGCACATCTTCCTTTTTCAATGACCTTGTCTTTAATACAGGGCTTATTTTTTTTATGAAGTTGGAGTTTTAAGCATAACACAATTTAAATGACAAACCATAGGATTCACAACTCCTTTGCTGCTCATTATTTTGCAGCAGTCCACACTCCCCAGGCTGTTGATGTCATTTTTGAAGAGGCATAGAAGCAGAGTTCTCTGACATTACTTCAGGATATTGTGTACTTGGGGAATCTGATTAATAAGAAACGTGGTCTATTCATATTAATTTCCATCTCAATGGGAAGTTTCCAGATAAGCTCAGTTCCTGTCAGTTCTGAAGACATTGTTTTAACTTTCTGTTCAACATTTCCTAATTGTGATTGATAGCTGTTAAAAAGAGTTGAACAAAGTTTTCAAGTCCGGAAAATCTTTTC
The DNA here is from genome assembly GCA_963514005.1 of Raja brachyura. The sequence goes on from OY740783.1 coordinate 53,938,557, forward strand.
TGCTTTGTTATGGACAATAATAAATGCCACATTGCATCAGGATTTGAAGGAGCTTCTCTGTATCCAAACATAGCATTTCAAAAATAGTTTTACAGAACAGCATTTGGCTACAACTTGCTGGTAAAGAATAAAATTAGCACTTTGAAACTTTTGCCTCAAAATACACTTGCTAATACACTGCTTTCTTATCCACAAAAGATCCCATTCCCCCATAAGGGCCCAATCAATTTTAAACTAGCATGGATAATTGTCCCAAATTTTCATTTTAAATCTACTTCAGATAACTCACTGTATTTAGTGAAACAGGTGGCCACTATACATTGGCATTATTTTCTGTATAGTGAGGCAATCCTTTCATTGTTATTATTAATTCAAGAATTAATTCAGAATGTCTTTATAACATTGATTTGCATTGGACAGATAAATTGCCCAGGAAGAAATCCTCTAATTACTTTTGCCATGAAATACTGTAAAGGAGAGACCTACAAAGGGATACATTGGAGATAGGGTCAGGTATTATGTCTGCAAATAAATATATGCAGCATGAATTGAAGGCCAAGATGAACTTAATTAAAAAGTAAACATACAGAAGTAAGTCCGTTACTGAGGCATTTGTAGCCAAAAGAACAACATTATGTGAATCAGACATTTCGCTATAGTGTTGCATTTGATTGTGTCTCAGTTTTGTCAGGCAGCATCTGGTGACATTTGCCAGATTTATCAAGTACCTTGTCAACGTTGCTTCAAGAAAATCACTTTGGTTGTAATCAGGATTCATATCCTTTTCAGCATGCGAACAAAGAGAGATTAATCCAAATGTGAAGAGTTCAGGGAGAAGCAGGGCACAATTGAAGGAAGGTGTCATCTCTGCATCACAAGGCAATCTTTTGAATTTTAAGCATTTTTATTCTGCAAAGAAAAAAATAATTAAAGTCTGTTGATATTTTCAACATACGATTATCAACGATACTAGCATCTTGACGCAAAGCCTCATAAGCAGTGTTTTAGATGAGCTGAAGTTTGTAGAAGTTGAAAATTGAAAATATATTAGGAATGGAGACAGCAAAGTTGCAATGATGCCTGTGCCAATAAAAGTCATAAGATGGAACTAAATCAGGCAATTATAAATAGCCATTTAAGCTTCTGATTTATGTTATACTGTTCAGATAAAACACCTGATGTGTTAATTTTGTTTCACTCTCCACAGATATGCAATATATCCCGCACCATGTTTTGAAATCATTGTAGTTTGATACGTTCTCCCTAATATCACTTTGATCAGGATTTCTTCTAGAGCAGTGGAAGGACCAAAAACAGAGGCCAATGGAAACACTTCCGATTTAGCAGCATGTGTGGAAAAACAGAGGTAACATTTAAGGCTAAAGACCCCTTATCAGACCCGTCTGTGTGAAAGTATTGTACATTTCTATATAATATTTCCGAATTGAGATTGATAACTATTAAAAATAATTGAATGGATGATAGCACAGTTATTAATCCCTGAGTCTTTTTCTCGTTGTTATAGGTCGTAACAAATGCTGCATCAAGTTAGGATTTATGGCAGCTGGGCTGAATCCTAGCATTAAGGGGGCTTTCTGTGGTTCGCTGCCAGTGACTAGCGGAGTTCCGCAGGGGTGGGTGTTAGAGCCGCTACTCTTCAAGTTTTATATTAATGATTTGGATGAGGGGATTGAAGGCTTTGTAGCTAAGTTTGCAGATTATATAAAAATAGGTGGAGGGGCAGGTAGTGTAGAGAAAGCAGGGTCTCTGCAGAAGGACTTGGACAGGTTGGGAAAGTGGGCAGAGAAGTGGCAGATGGAATATAGTGTAGCAAAGTGTAGAGTCATGCATTTTAGTAGTAGGAATAAAGGCATAGACTATTTTCTAAATGAGGAGAGAATCCAGAAATTGGAGGTGCAAAGGGACTTGGCAGTGCTCGTGCATGATTCCCAAAAAGTTAACTTGCTAGTCGAATCAGTAGTAAGGAAGGCAAACCCAATGCTAGCATTTATTTCAAGAGGGCTACAAAACAAACCTAAGGATGTAATGCTGAGGTTCTATAAAGCTCTGGTCAGACTGCATTTGGACTGCAGGAACGGGGTACTGATCGGGGAAGATCAGCCATGATCACATTGAATGGTGGTGCTGGCTCGAATGGCCGAATGGCCTACTCCTGCAACTATTGTCTATTGTCTATTGTCTATTGACTATTGTGAGCAATTTTGGGCACCATATCTGAGGAAGGATGTGCAGGTTCTGGAAAGGATCCAGAAGAGGTTTACAAGAATGATCCCAGGAATGAGTGGGTTAACATATGATGAACATTTGACAGCACTGTGCCTGTACTCACTGGAGTTTAGAGGGATGAGGGGTCCCTCATTGAAATTTACTGAATAGTGAAACGCTTGGATAGAGTGGATGTGGACAGGATATTTCCACTAGTGGCAGAGTCTAGGACGAGTTGTCATAGCCTCAGAATTAAACGATATTCCTTTAGGAAGGAGATGAGGAGGAATATCTTTACTCAGAGGGTGGTAAATCTGTGGAATTCTTTGCCAAGGAAGGTTGTGGAGGCCAAGTAAATGGATATTTTTAAGGCAGAGATAGATATATTCTTGATTGGTACAGGTGACAATGGTTATGGAGGGAATGCAGGAGAATGGGGTTGGGAGGGAGATATAGATCAGCCATGATTGAATGGTGGAGCAGACTTGATGGGTTGAATGGCCTATTCTGTTCTTATCACATATGACCTTATGACCTTTCAATTTGTATTGGAGATGCAGAAAAAGACCATGGGGCTTTGATGTAAAATATTAACCTCGTTACTCTTTCCACAGATGAAACTTAACTAGCTGAGTGCATCCAGCATTTTCAGTTTTTGTTTCAGAATTACAGTATCTGCATTTTTGTTTGATTTTCAATCATAATTGAGGACCATCTTTGCACACAACGGGGCACTGGTGTAGAAGAGGGCAAGAACGTAGGAGTGTTTACCCATCAGCCAGAGAAATGGTGGTCCTCTTCATTTATTTGATTATGATATGGATAAAATTAAGTCTTTGTACTTTATTGCTGGCTGTTTGCTTCTAAGCACTCACTGTCAAAGCATGTAGAATTTTTTAAAATTAATTATAAATCTAGAAATTTATCTCCAGGCATCAGTGGTATCTACATACTTTGATCCATGCCCAAATAATGATTTCTTTAACTTTTGGAAGCAGGGAAGAACACACAACTATTGCCAATAGCACAGATCGTACTACAGTATTTGATGAATTTCTGGGCACCACTCCACCTGCTATCTCTGGTCATTATTAACATCATTAATGTGAAAGCTTTGGAGAAATGAATGTTCTCATCTTTATGCTGGCGAATATGTTCACCAAAATATGCTGAACATTTCAAACACTAACAGCAACAATATCTTAAAATATGCTTTGTCTTTGTGCTAGCTTGCCCACTTGCTGATGTTTCAAATCTCTTAAGCGTTATGAGGTGCTTTTTAAACAGCAGGCAACAAAGAAATTGACTCTGGAGCCTTAGGATTTTTGAAATCATTGTGATCTCGAGGAAGCTATAGTCCCAGAAGGACCAGTTTGCAAAAGCTATTTTTCAAAGTACGTGGGTTGTGCAGAACATTTCTGTTCAGTCTGCAAGAGCAGTCCTGAAATTCCAGTCTTTTTGCAATTACATTTTCTGTCCCATTCATACTTTGACCTCTTTGTCTTTGACCTTCAACATTGCCATGCGCAGTGTAGCCTTAAGCAAGAGCATCTTATCTTTTGATGAGCTACATTACAAACTGGCAGTTTTTAAAATAATTGTCATCTGGACAACTTTGGTCAGATATCTCCAAGTTCCCAAGTGTAAATACTACCAACAACCTGTCCTGGAGGTTACGGCCAATATAGCACCAATGCCTTTACTTCCTGAGAAGTCTAAATAAATTCTACATCTCTCCAATGCTCCTCCAACTTCTACAGGTGCACCATAGAAAGCATTTTGCTGGGATGCAACAAAATTTGGTTTAGCAGCAGCTCTGTTTGCAATACAGTGAAACAGGTTCATTTAATAATTATATCAAGCTGTGTGTTACATCACACTACAGAATTAATAATGACCACCTCAAGCTAAAGAGATTGACCACTTCATGGTCTTGAGTTTTATCTTAATGCAAATTACCTGGACAGGGCTACAGAATAATGTGGTTTATTAACAAAGAATGAGCTGACAGTTACTATAAATGTCAGAATACAATTATGTAAAATAGATGTGTAGGATTGAACTGCAGATAAGGTCGTAAGGTCATATAAGATAGAAGTAGAATTAGACCATTCGACCCATCAAGTCTACTCCGCCATTGAATCATGGCTGATCTATCTCTTCCTCCTAACCTCATTCTCTTGCCTTCTCCCCAGAACCTCTGACACCTGTACTAATCAAGAATCTATCTATCCCTGCCTTAAAAATATCCACTGATGGCCTACACAGCCTTCTGATGCTGGTTTACACAGAAGATAAACACAAAATGTTGAAGTAATTTAGCGAGTCAGACAGCATCTCTGGAGAAAATAAATTGGTGATGTTTCGGGATGAGACCCCTCTTCAGGCTGAGATTCAGGGAAGAGGGAGAGATGTGATATGGACAAGTAGTTCTTAATGAATGGACCAAGAACCTGTTATAATAAACTGGGGGACATGAACTCGTAGCTCCACATAATTTTCCTTTCCTTGGTCTTTTCCATAGGCTGGGCAACAAACACTCTTCCTCTTCACCTCCCAAATGTTGCTCTCTGCAGTCCACGTCTGTTAATTTTAATTGTAGGGAAGATGCCCCAAATTAATAACACAACTCACCCAACAAAACAGCAAGAAAACAATTAACAACATAAACATCTCACAGCTCGGATGTCCACTCTATGGCATCTTTTTGGATATCCAACAAATTTTTCGATGGCCTTAGTTACACAAAAGCTGCAGGTGATAGAATCTACAAGCTTTTAATAAGCCTATGCCAAGTCACATTTAGTCATAGATTGCTTCAGTACAGGCCAATGAACCAGCCCTACCAGCAGTTGTCATTAAACATGAACACTAATGGAGAATAGGAGCTCAATGTTAATGTGGAGGGTAGAGAAGATTGCTGAGGAACAAAAATAGGGAAATTTGGTTTCAACTGCTCAACTTTAGTGTCCATATTTGCAGTTCCATGTTATATATAAAAGGCAACTGGCGTTAGATATACAAGTAAATATGTCTTGCAATCTTATGTTGAGAAAAAGTGTCATAGATGCGTTTAAATACTAGTCTCTCAACAGCAATAAAGAAAGTAACAGTTAAACCCAATAAAGAACATCTCTTGAAATTCATTTGCAAAACAGTGATTCATTTCTTTTCTTCGGTATTTCTTTTCTTCGGTATTCACATTTCTTTTCTTCGGTATTCACCAAGGAGAAGGATATTGAATTATGTGAGGTAAGGGAAACTAGTAGAGTAGCTATGGATACTATGAGTTTCAAAGTAAAAGAAGTACTGGCACTTTTGAAAAATATAAAAGTGGATAAGTCTCCAGGTCCTGACAGGATATTCCCTAGGACATTGAGGGAAGTTAGTGTAGAAATAGCCGGGGCTATGACAGAAATATTTCAAATGTCATTAGAAACGGGAATAGTCCCCGAGGATTGGCGTACTGCGCATGTTGTTCCATTGTTTAAAAAGGGTTCTAAAAGTAAACCTAGCAATTATAGACCGGTTAGTTTGACTTCAGTGGTGGGCAAATTAATGGAAAAGATACTTAGAGATAATATATATAAGTATCTGGATAAAGAGGGTCTAATTAGGAACAGTCAACATGGATTTATGCCTGGAAGGTCATGTTTGACTAATCTTCTTGAATTTTTTGAAGAGGTTACTAGGGAAATTGACGAGGGTAAAGCAGTGGATGTTGTCTATATGGACTTCAGTAAGGCCTTTGACAAGGTTCCTCATGGAAGGTTGGTTAAGAAGGTTCAACTGTTGGGTATAAATGCAGGAATAGCAAGATGGATTCAACAGTGGCTGAATGGGAGAAGCCAGAGAGTAATGGTGGATGGCTGTTTGTCGGGTTGGAGGCAGGTGACTAGTGGGGTGCCTCAGGGATCTGTGTTGGGTCCTTTGTTGTTTGTCATGTACATCAATGATCTGGATGAAGGGGTGGTAAATTGGATTGGTAAGTAAGCAGATGATACCAAGATAGGGGGTGTTGTGGATAATGAAGAGGATTTCCAAAGTCTACAGAGTGATTTAGGCCAGTTGGAAAAATGGGCTGAAAGATGGCAGATGGAGTTTAATGCTGATAAATGTGAGGAGCTACACCTTGGCAGGACAAATCAAAATAGGACGTACATGGTAAACGGTAGGGAATTGAAAAATACAGTTGAACAGAGGGATCGGGGAATAACCGTGCATAGTTCCTTGAAGGTGGAATCTCATATAGATAGGGTTGTAAAGAAAGCTTTTGGTATGCTCGCCTTTATAAATCAGAGCATTGAGTATAGAAGCTGGGATGTAATGATAAAATTGTACAAGGCGTTGGTGTGACCAAATCTGGAGTGTGGTGTACAATTTTGGTCGCCCAATTATAGGAAGGATGTCAACAAAATAGAGAGGGTACAGAGGAGATTTACTAGAATGTTGCCTGGGTTTCAACAGCTAAGTTACAGAGATAGGTTAAATAAGTTAGGTCTTTATTCTCTGGAGCGCAGAAGGTTAAGGGGGGACTTGATAGAGGTCTTTAAAATGATGAGAGGGATAGACAGAGTTAATGTGGACAAGCTTTTCCCTTTGAGAATAGGGAAGATTCAAACACGAGGACATGACTTTAGAATTAAGGGACAGAGGTTTAGGGGTAACATGAGGGGGAACTTCTTTACTCAGAGAGTGGTAGCGGTGTGGAATGAGCTTCCAGTGGAAGTGGTGGCGGCAGGTTCGTTGGTATCATTTAAAAATAAATTGGATAGGCATATGGATGAGAAGGGTATGGAGGGTTATGGTATGAGTGCAGGCAGGTGGGACTAAGGGAAAAAAGTTGTTCGGCACGGACTTGAAGGGCCGAGATGGCCTGTTTCCGTGCTGTAATTGTTATATGGTTGTTATATGGTTATTTAACGTTTAACATCATACAATTAAAAGTGATATTTCTGCAGTGTAAATATGAAGAGAATAATTTCCAAATTATCCTAATAATCATTTGTAGATATAATCGTAATGTTTACAGATATGTGAAGAGAAAGAGATTAGTTAAAACAAATGTCGGTCCCCTGCAGTCAGAAACAGGTGAGTTGATCATGGGGAAGAAGGATATGGCAGACCAATTGAATAACTACTTTGGTTCCTTCTTCACTAAGGAAGACATAAATAATCTGCGGGGTCAAAGGAGGAATTGAGTGAAATCCAGGTTAGTCGGGAAGTGGTGTTTGGTAAATTGAATGGATTAAAGGCCAATAAATCCCCAGGGCCAGATAGGCTGCATACCAGAGTACTTAAGGAAGTAGCTCCGGAAATAGTGGATGCATTAGTGATAATCTTTCAAAACTGTTTAGATTCTGGAGTAGTTCCTGAGGATTGGCGGGTAGCAAACATAACCCCTCTTTTTAAGAAGGGAGGGAGAGAGAAAATGGGGAATTACAGACCAGTTAGTCTAACATCGGTAGTGGGGTAACTGCTAGTCAGTTATTAAGGATGGGATAGCAGCACATTTGGAAAGTGGTGAAATCATTGGATAAAGTCAGCATGGATTTACGAAAGGTAAATCATGTCTGACGAATCTTGTGGAATTTTTCGAGGATGTAACTAGTAGCGTGGATAGGGGAGAACCAGTGGATGTGGTGTATCTGGACGTCCAGAAGGCTTTCGACAAGGTCCCACATAAGAGGTTAGTATACAACTTAAAGCACACGGTATTGGGGGTTCAGTATTGATGTGGATAGAGAACTGACTGGCAAACAGGAAGCAAAGAGTAGGAGTAAACGGGTCGTTTTCACAATGGCAGGCAGTGACTAGTGGGGTTCCGTAAGGCTCAGTGCTGGGACCCCAGCTATTTACAATATACATTAATGATCTGGATGAGGGAATTGAAGGCAATATCTCCAAGTTTGCGGATGACACTAAGCTGGGGGGCAGTGTTAGCTGTGAGGAGGATGCTAGGAGACTGCAAGGTGACTTGGATAGGCTGGGTGAGTGGGCAAATGTTTGGCAGATGCAGTATAATGTGGATAAATGTGAGGTTATCCACTTTGGTGTCAAAAACAGGAAAGCAGACTATTATCTAAATGGTGGCCGATTAAGAAAAGGGGAGATGCAGCGCGACCTGGGTGTCATGGTACACCAGTCATTGAAAGTAGGCATGCAAGTGCAGCAGGCAGTGAAGAAAGCGAATGGTATGTTAGCTTTCATAGCAAAAGGATTTGAGTATAGGAGCAGGGAGGTTCTACTTCAGTTGTATAGGGTCTTGGTGAGACCACACCTGGAGTATTGCATACAGTTCTGGTCTCCAAATCTGAGGAAGGACATTATTGCCCTAGAGGGAATGCAGAGAAGGTTCACCAGATTGATTCCTGGGATGTCAGGACTGTCTTATGAAGGAGGACTGGATAGACTCGGTTTATACTCTCTAGTATTTAGGAGATTGAGAGGGGATCTTATAGAATCTTACAAAATTCTTAAGGGGTTGGACAGGTTAGATGCAGGAAGATTGTTCCCGATGTTGGGGAAGTCACAGCTTTAGGATGGGGCAAATCCTTTAGGACTGAGATGAGAAGGACTTTTTTCACACAGAGAGTGGCGGGTCTCTGGAACTCTCTGCCACAGAGGGTAGTTGAGGCCAGTTAATTGGCTATATTTAAGAGGGAGTTAGATGTGGCCCTTGTGGCTGAGGGGATCAGAGGGTATGGAGAGAAGGCAGGTACGGGATACTGATTGGATGATCAGCCATGATCATATTGAATGGCATTGCAGGCTTGAAGGGCCGAATGGCCTACTCGTGCACCTAATTTCTATGTTTCTATAACAATGTTTAAGAAACATTTTAACAGGTACATGTTTAGGGTAGGTTTGGAGGGATACGGACCGAAGGCAGGCAGGTAGGACCAGTTTAGATATGACATGTTGGTCGACGTGGGCAGGTTTCAACGCTGTATGAGTCTATGCCTCTGTGATTACACCAGAAATATGACTGAGCACTTCCAGGCACCAACCACTCTTACAACCCTGAGAAAAGTTATTCTTTGTGGAACACTGTCATGTTATCACCAAGCAGTCTTGTAGGTGTAATGCAGGGCAAATACAACTAGGTTGTCTTGGGAGAAATCATAATTTGTCCTTCTTGGCAACAACCATTCTTGTAGCCCAGAACTAATTTGTTCTTTGTGGCACATCATCATTTTATCCTCATACAGAACTCCTTTAGGAGCAATGGACCAGGTTGACAATCATTAATTGTCCTTCCTGAGGCAATTAAGCTTTCCCAAAACCACACTGGATTGCACTGCATGTCACATAAGTCCTTTACATAACTTTCAGCCTTCTTACTCCCAGCCCTACAATACATTGACCTTCAATCCTAATAGTTTAGTTTAGTTTAGTTTATTGCAATGTATACTGAAAGTGAAAAGCTTTTTTTGTTGTTGCACGCTAACCAGGCAGTGGAAATATGATACATGATTACACGTGATTAAGTGTCCACAGTGTACAGATACAGGATATTGGCAATAACGTTTAGTGCAAGATAAAGTTCAGTAAAGTTGGATTGAAGATGGTATAAGGAATACCCACAGACGTTCCCTCCTCACACTTCTCCCACCACGGCATACTTGGAAGTTCAGAACACCAATCAACCCACCATCTTCTGCTGCTTTTTTCTTTGTTTTTTTTTACAAATGTAACACCAATTATCCTTACTCCATTGACCTCCTACCTCTCACTTCTGACAACAGCACCAATCATTTTCTCTACCATGGCAAGATATTGGATCAGATCATTCTTCCAGTATCATCCACATCTCTATCTCAAAGCACTGCCATAATTATTTCACCCCCTCATACTCTGTTCTCAATCAAAGACATTGAATGGATCTATCTCTTGCAACAGTTCAAGCCACAAACAAGCCAAAATACCTCAGTTATTCTTCCATGATTCCTATGGACAATGGGACAAACCTCCTATAACTCCTATGAACATACTGTACCTCCATGACTCCCCCAAACTCAGTCCCTGCTTAGAACGGACATTGTCAATGGCAAACATATCTGGAACGCATCTGAATCAAGGAAGTGGGGTAGTTGTGGTGGGTTATCAATCTCTGAATGAACGGGTGAGACTATTGTAAACGGGAAAATTATCAACATGGGCATTTAGCTCATCCATTTGCAGTGACTTGAATTTCAACAGTGGAAAATAGAGTAGTAGCTTCAATATTATTTGACTGACATGGGTATTGCAACCATTTTTCACATTTGATAAATAATAGGCAGCCATTTAATTGGATGTTGCAGTTTTATTGACTATTGAATGCACAGAGTCTGTAGGAGAATCAAGAACTAGAGGACGTACGTTTAAGATGTGAGGGGAAAAATGTAATAGGGATCTGAGGGGCAACTTTTGCACACAGAGGGTGATGGTATATGGAACAAACTGCCAGAGGAGGTGGTTGAGGCAGGTACTATAACGACATTTAAAATACATTTGGACAGGTACATGGGTTAGGAAAGGTTCAGAGAGATACGGGCCGAACATGTGCATGTGCGACTAATGTAAATGAGGCACCTTGGTTGGCATGGGCAAGTTGGCCCGAAGGGCCTGTTTCCTTGCTGCATGACTATGACTCTATGAATCTATTTGGAGAAATTACAGACAAATATCCACCTATATATTCAGTTTACATTTTATCACATAATGTAATCCTTTGCTGCATTGTTATAAAGAAAGGATCAACGCTTCAGCAATGGTAAACTAAAATATGTAAGGCAAAGTATGTAGCAAATTCAGTGAATGACAATTTATTTCCATCATTTTATTCATTTATCAGGTTCATATAATATGTTTCTTATGAAATGCCTCCAATTTTATTTGAATGTTGGCATTCTACAGTGGCTTGCAAAAGTTTTCATACCCCTTAAACTTTATCACATTTTGTCACGTTACAACCACAAATGTAAATGTATTTTATTGGGATTTTTGTGATAGGCCAACACAAAGTGGCTCATAATTGTGAAGTGGAAGGAAAATGATACATGGTTTTCAATTTTTTTTACAAATAAAAAACTGAAAAGAGTGGCGTGCAAAAGTATTCAGCTCCCTTTACTCTGATACCCCTAAATAAAATCCTGTGCAACCAATTGCCTTCAGAAGTCACCTAATTAGTAAATAGAGTCCACTGTGTGTAATCTAATCTCAGTATAAATGCAGCTGTTCTGTGAAGGCCTCAGAGCTTTGTTAGAGAACATTAGTGAACAAACAGCATCACAAAGCCAAAGGAACACACCAGACAGGTCAGGGATAAAGTTGTGGAGAAGTTTAAAGCAGGGTTAGGTTATAAAAAAAATCCCAATCTTTGAACATTTCACAGAGCACTGTTCAATCCATCATCTGAAAACAGAAAGAGTATGGCACAACTGCAAACCTACCAAGACATAGCCGTCCACCTAAACTGACAGGCCGGGCAAGGAGAGCATTGATCACAGAAGCGGCCAAGAGGCCCATGGTAACTCTGGAGGAGCTGCAGAGATCCACAGCTCAGGTGGGAGAATCTGTCCACAGGACAACTATTAATCGTGCACTCCACAAATCGGGCCTTAATGGAAGAGTGGCAAGAAGAAAGCCATTGTTGAAACAAAGCCATAAGAAGTCCCATTTGCAGTTTGCCACAAGCCATGTGGGGAACACCGCAAACATGTGGAGGAAGGTGCTCAGGTCTGATGAGACCAAAATTGAAGTTTTTGGCCTAAATGCAAAATGCTATGTGTGGTGGAAAACTAACACTGCACATCACCCTGAACACACCGTCCCCACTGTGAAACATGGTGGTGGTAGCATCATGCTGTGGGGATGCTTTTCTTCAGCAGGGACAGGGAAGCTGGTCAGAGTTGATGGGAAGATGGATGGAGCCAAATACAGGGCAATTTGGAAGAAAACCTGTTAGAGTCTGCAAAAGACTTGAGACTGGGGCAGAGGTTCACCTTCCAGCAGGACAACGACCCTAAGCATACAGCCAGAGCTACAATGGAATCAAAGCATGGTTTAGATCAAAGCCTATTCATGTGTTAGAATGGCCCAGTCAAAGTCCAGACCGAAATCCAATTGAGAATCCCTGGCAAGACTTGAAAATTGCTGTTCACGGACGCTCTCCATCCAATCTGACTGAGCTTGAGCTATTTTGCAAAGAAGAATGGACAAAAATTTCAGTCTCTAGATGTGCAAAGCTGGTAGAGACGTACCCCAAAATTTGGTCGCCCAATTATAGGAAGGATGTCAACAAAATAGAGAGGGTACAGAGGAGATTTACTAGAATGTTGCCTGGGTTTCAACAGCTAAGTTACAGAGATAGGTTGAATAAGTTAGGTCTTTATTCTCTGGAGCGCAGAAGGTTAAGGGGGGACTTGATAGAGGTCTTTAAAATGATGAGAGGGATAGACAGAGTTAATGTGGACAAGCTTTTCCCTTTGAGAATAGGGAAGATTCAAACAAGAGGACATGACTTTAGAATTAAGGGACAGAGGTTTAGGGGTAACATGAGGGGGAACTTCTTTACTCAGAGAGTGGTAGCGGTGTGGAATGAGCTTCCAGTGGAAGTGGTGGCGGCAGGTTCGTTGGTATCATTTAAAAATAAATTGGATAGGCATATGGATGAGAAGGGTATGGAGGGTTATGGTATGAGTGCAGGCAGGTGGGACTAAGGGAAAAAAGTTGTTCGGCACGGACTTGAAGGGCCGAGATGGCCTGTTTCCGTGCTGTAATTGTTATATGGTTATATGGTTATATGGTTTGTTATATGGTTAAAAGACCTGCAGCTGTAATTGCAGCAAAAGGTGGTTCTACAATGTATTGACTCAGGGGGGCAGAATACCTTTGCACGCCACACTTTTCAGTTTTTTATTTGTAATAAAATTTGGAAACCATGTATCATTTTCCTTCCACTTCACAATTATGCACCACTTTGTTTTGTTCTATCACATAAAGTCCCAATAAAATACATTTACGTTTGTGGTTGTAACGTAACAAAATGTGGAAAGGTTCAAGGGGTATGAAAACTTTTGCAAGCCACTGTAAATATCAATATCATATTTGGTAAAGCTGTGGGAAGAAATATTGTTACCAAATAACAACTGTTTATATAAATAAGCATTTAACAGGCATATATTTTAAAGGCAATATCTTTACAGAGAAGATTGTTTAGAACTATTTTAATATAAGGCTGTTCTGCCACAAATCTTATATTTATTTCAATCAATACCAATATATTTACCAATTTTTTTTTTTTAACTTGACTCTGATATCACAGAATTCAAAGCAGACACCCTGTGTAAACCCAAGGAGTTCGGCGGACTGCGACTATCCAACTTTCTGTACTATCACTGGGCAACGAATATTAAAAATATAATTTACTTGTTGGACAATTCTGCCCAACAGGTAGATTGGATAGCAATGGAGAGAGAGGACTGCTCTCCTTTTAATATAGGAGCCAACCTTCTCTCACTGATAAAACTGAATAATACAATATAGAAGAAAAATCCAATTATTCATAGTACAACACAAACGTGGAAAGAAATAAAATTAACTTTCAAATTAAGAAACCTATCGCGTCTCTCTCCTATTGTTAATAATCTGTCGTTTAAACCATCTATTATCAATAAAACGTTTACACACTGGGAAAGAATAGGAATTCAAACCTTTGGAGAAATGTATGAAATGGGAAATCTTTTATCAATCCAACAACTACAACTTAAATATAACCTGAAAAGTAATCAGTACTTTAAATACCTTCAAATCCGTGACTACTTGAAAATACATACAAAAGAACATATAACTTTGACTTCAGATATACTAGGTGAAGCTATGAACAGAAAGGCAGATTCTACTAATTTAATATCATATTTGTATAATATAATTTTAAACATAGAGATACCACCAACTGATGCAATCAGAAGAGACTGGGAACAAGAATTATCTATAAATATTTCGAAAGACAAATGGGATAAATATTTGCTATATGTACCTAAATGCTCGATAAATGTAAGACATACCTTAATTCAATTTAAAATTTTACATAGACTATATTACTCAAAAACTAAATTGAATAAAATATTTCCAAATGTCTCACCCATCTGTGATAAATGCTTATCTCAAGATGCAACTATATCACACTCTTTTGTCTTTTGCATAAAACTTCAGAAGTTTTGGAATGAAATGTTCGAAATTTTTACAAAAGTATTTACAACAGAAATGAACCCCAACACAGAATTGATTATCTTTGGAACAATGGAGACTGACTCTCCATTTAATATAATATATACATATATATATATATATATATACATATATATATATATATATATATATATATATATATATATATATATATATATATATATATATATATATATAAGGCTGTTCATTAAAATGTTGGACTTATACTCAGATATAATTTCAGTCAATAATCCCCACAAGCTGAAACAACAGGGGAATAAATGTTTAAAGTGCAGACTCTTAAGGGCCTGTCCCACCAGCACGCAACTATATGCGATGAACGCGATCAAACCGGCAGCGGGGGCCGCGCGGAGGTCGGGTGATCCCCTGTACAGGGCCGGTACCACCAGCATGCGCCTGCATGCGGCAAGCGCAACTAAACCGGCAGTAGGGGCCGCGCGGAGGTTGGGTGAGTGGCGCAATGCGGCGCAAAGCGAGGCGAAGTTGAAGCAAGTCCAAGGTAAGTTCGCCAGGACTTAGAGGGGCACACAGAGAGGGGCACCGAGACACACACACATACAGGGCCACGGAGCCACACACATAGAGGGTCACGGAGGCACTTACAAATAGTTTCACGGAGGCACGATGTCCGGGCGGTGTGTAAATGTCGCGGCGACTGCGAGCCGACAAACCGTTGCCGCGCGGGATTTTTGGACATTGTCGGTTTTTCGGAGCCCCGCGCGGCGTCGGGACGAACTCGGGACGAACTCCGCACAATTCCGCACGGCTCCGGCGATCGAAGTGGGACCGGCCCCGCGACGCCGGACGGCTCAAGCGACCACGTTAGGTCGCGCTAATCGCATCGAGTTGCATGCTGGTGGGACAGGCCCTTTAAGGATTTTTTTCTTCACCATAGATGTTGACTGATGCATTTTTATTTTAGAATATTTATCTCATTTTTTTTTTCATTTTAACATTAACCACTCTGAGGAGGAATTCTATTTAAAAATGTAAATATCTTTGGTTATTGGGAAATAAAGCTAGTTTAAATAGCATGAATTCACCTGCAGAATTCATATTACTAAAAATCAGCAGTTTCAGAATAAAAGTGTTTGATGGATTTGAGTCTTCTTCCTACAGGAACACAATGTTTCATTTGGCCCATTGGGTAACACCTGATACTTGAGGGAATTCAAAATTGAAAAGAAATGATAGTTACATTTCAAATAGAAACTTTGTACTATGTTTATTGGTCATCAAGAACAGAGTTCAAAATTACATTTAAACATTTAATGGTTAAATAAGAAAACTAGCAATTAAGAGCCTGAACTGTGGCAGACCCGTTCTGATTGACATTAATATTGAAATCTTTGTGCTTAAAAGATCAATCTAAGAGCTCCAAGAACTAGTTGCATATCTCAGCCAGTTTATGACCTAGCAATAATTATAATTAACCATGAAATTAAATTTAATTTAACCAAACCCGACTGAACTCGAGATACTAGCTTTGCCAGAGATAGTAGAATGATGCATGATTAATGTTCCTTTGAGTGCTAAATACTAGAATTTATAGAGATCATTAAAAAGATTTGTGGGTTCCAAGCTGTGTGGCCCTTCTGAAGTATGTCAGGTAAGTGTATAGAAATTAAACAAATCCCAACCTACATTATTTTCCATGGAGCCTTTTCTGGGTAAAGCTTCGGCTTATCATTCCCAAGATCAGATAAATTAGAGGGAACTAGCTAGGTCGGAGGACTGGCGACATTGTCAATGTGTTACTTTGTTCAAGGGAATAGTGATAACCCATAAAACTATAGGCCGATGAGTCTCACATCAGTGGTAGGGAAGATATTAGAGAGGATTTGTATAACCTACTCTCATTGATGAGGGTAGAGCAGTGGATGAGGTCTACATGGTCTTTAGTAAGGCACTTGACAAGATCTCTCATGGTAAATTGATCCAGAAGATTAAGATGCATGGGATCATCTGTGACATGGTAGTTTGGATTTAGAACTGGTTTACTCATAGAAGACAGAGGATAGGAGTGGAAGGGAGTTATTCTGGCTGGAATCTGTGACCAGTGGTGTTCTGCAGGGATCAGTTCTGGAACTACTGTTGTTTGCCTTATATATAAATGACTTGGACAAAATATAGATGGGTTAGTTAGTAAATTCATGGGAGATGGTCTTGGAGGGGAGGATGCTCCTCAAACTGCGGAGTTTGGCGAGTCAAGTCGATTGAGTAAAGTAAGATTCTTTATTATAACCGTGTTTAGAACAGCCAAAAATACGAAGCTCCTTCTAACAGGGTGGAGCTTGAATGAATGCTTATACAAAAACCCGTGAAAACATTCCCACGATCATGTGACCGTGCCAGCCAATAGCGAGGGTTCATGATGCCCCAAGCTACCACTAGGTGCCGCTACAGGATCCCCCCCCCCCCCCAGAACCCAAGGTACGGAACCGAGCGGGAGGTCGGATAAGGCGACCGGACTGAGTGGAAACAAGGGACAGGAAGGGCGATACAAGTGGGACTGGCGAAACAGAGCCAGGACACGGTAACAGTGCAGGGGAAACATGCACACCAGGTGAAGGGGAGACACAACAGGTGCCACCGGAACGACCAGCGGACGGCCCCTACGCCGAGGTTGAGCCACCACCACATCGGCTATCGACATCCAGGTGGGCGGGCTTGAGGCGAGCGACCGAGACGATCTCCTCCTTGCCCCCGACATCCAACAGGAAAGTCGCGCTGCTGGGGCGCAACACCCGGAAAGGACCCTCATAAATTTGCTGCAGCGGTGACCGGTACGAGTCCCTGCGGAGGAATACAAACAGTTCTTAAGTTCCGGCGGCACATACACCGGAGCTGTCCCATGCTGCAAGGTGGGAACAGGAACCAGACCATTCACTTTCTTCCGAAGACTCGCCGGAACGGCCGTGGCAGGCTCCGGCTGCCCACGAGCATGCAGGAAGAAAATCCCCGGGCACCCGCAGCGGAGAGCCATACACTAGCTCAGCGGACGACGTGTCCAGGTCTGGTTTAGGGGCCGTACGGATGCCCAACAACACCCAAGGCAACTGGTTGACCCAAACCGGACCAGTGAGCCACGTCCACAGCGCCGATTTCAGATGCCGGTGGAAGCGTTCCACTAACCCAGTGGCCTGAGGGTGACAGGCGGTGGTGTAGTGCAACTGTGCCCCTTACAGCTGCGCCAGAGCCACCCACAAAGCTTAAGTGAACTGAGCCCCCCAGTCGGTGGAAATATCCACAGGCACCCCAAAATGAGCAATCCAATGGGCCGTGAGAGCCCAAGAACAAGACGCAGTGGAGGTAGTCAGTCAGCGGAATAGCCTCAGGACACCTCTTAAAACGATCCACGACGGTGAGTAGTTGCATGGCACCGCGAGATGGCGGCAGCAGACCCACCAAATCCACGTGGATGTGCCGGAAACGGACAGAAGGAACTACAAAATCTTGTACCGGTGCCCACACATGACGCTGGACCTGCAACGTCTGGCAGGGGATGCAGGCTCTGGCTCAAGCTGCGACCTGCTTATGCAGGCCCTGCCAGACAAATTTGTCCTCCACCAGCGCGGAAGTCACCTGGATGGAAGGGTGGATCAGGCCATGGATGGCGTTGAAAACCCGGCGTCACCAACCCACGGGGCCAATAGGGCATGGTCTCCCAGTGGACACATCACAAAGGACCGACACTCCTGTCGAGCATAAAGGGATGTCGGCCAACCGCAACCCGCCATTCTGTAACTGTCCATCTCGCCACCCGTGCATTGTGCCTCGGCTAGCCCCGCATAATAAACTCCAGGGTCCACGGCCATCACAGCCTGGAGTGCAGAGCGAGAGATCATTGGCAACCAGGTAGAGCATACCAGCCAGATGCTAAATGTCCGTGGTGAATTCAGACACGAATGCCAGGTGCTGCTGCTGCCTGGCAGTCTAGGGGTCGGACACCTTGGCCAAGGCAAACGTCAGGGTCTTGTAATCAGTGAAGGCCGTGAACTGCCTGCCCTCCAGAAAATACTGAAAATGCCGGTGAGCCAGGTACAGGGTGAGGAGCTCCCGGTCGAAGGCACTGTAGCTGCGCTCTGGGGGCTGCAGATGACGGCTGAAAAGGCCAGCGGCTGCCAGCGGCTGTCGATGAGCTGCTTGAGCACCCAGCCAACAGTTGTATCAGAGGCGTCCACCACGAGGGCAGTCGAGGCAGCGGATGCACCAGCATGGTGGCTTTAGCCAACGCTTCCTTCGCCCCATCGAACGCAGCCACAGCCTCCCACATGGGGTCCCGTGGTTTACCGGCGAGGCACTGAAACATAGGGCGCATGATCCTGGCAGCTGCTGCCTTAGTGGGCAACGGGACCGTGTCCTGCGAGGTGACATGATGCCGCAGGAAGGAAAAGAGCACGGGCTGAACTGGCACTTGGCGGGGTTGATTACCAGTCCAAGGTCCTGGAGCTGCGGGAACAGCCCCCGTAGATGCGTGTTGTGTTCCTCTTGAGAGCGGTTGGTGATCAGAATGTCATCTAGGTAGATGAAAATGAACTCTAAACCCGACCCACCATATCCATGAGCTGTTGGAAAGCCAGCGCAGCATTCTTTAATCCAAAACGGCATGTGCAGCCACTCGAAAAGGCCAAACGGGGTGATGGTGGCGGTCTTAGGCACGTCGTCGGGGTGAACGGGAATCTGGTGGTACCTGCGTACCAGGTCCACCTTGGAAAAAAAGGTGGTGCCCTCCAGATGGGCCATGAAATCCTGGATATGTGGGACTGGGTAGCGGTCCACGGTTATAACGGTTTTAAGCGCCGACAATCCCCGCACGGTCTCCACCCCCCAGATGCTTTAGGGACCATGTGTAATGGGGAAGGCCACGGGCTATCAGGACGCCGCACTATTCCATTTGTCCTCCGTCTGTCTGAGCTCCTCTTTAACAATCCGCAGCTTGTCAGGCAGGAGACTGCTCACCTGTGCATGCAGTGGGGGTCCGTGCTTAAGGGCAGTCACACGTAAATGGGGGGTGAGAAGCCCTGGGATCTTGGCGAGCAGGGAGGCATACGGGCCATCTCCATCGGCCACCGCACTCAGCTGCGTGCTGGGAGGATCCGTGGGCCTGGGGGACACCGGTTGTGGTGCGGCAATGGCAGCGGAGGGCTGGACGTCTCTGCGAGGCTGCTGGTGCATGGGCATGGACAACCGATTGATGGACCCGCCGTCTTGCTGCTTGGCGAGCCACAGTTCATCAACCCGTTCGGCGAGCTGCAGGGGGTCGGCGAAGCCTGACACAGCGAGGAGCAGGCGGATGTTATAGAAACATAGAAACATAGAAAAATAGGTTCAGGATTAGGCCATTCGGCCCTTCAAGCCTGCACCGCCATTCAATGTGATCATGGCTGATCATCCAACTCAGTATCCCGTATCTGCCTTCTCTCCATACCCCCTGATCCCTTTAGCCACAAGTGCCACATCTAACGCCCTCTTAAATATAGCCAATATAGTCATAGGGCATCTGCTCCAGAAAGCCTGCTCGAACAGCAGGCAGCTTCGGTGGCCATCCATCAGGGTGAGCAACTCGCTCATGAGCGCGGACGTCTTCCGATTGCCGAGGCCAAAAGTGCGGAGCAGCAGCGCTTTGAGGCCCTCATACTTGTCGATTGCTGGAGGATTCTGCAGGTAGGGCATCAACCGGGTGTCCATCTCTTGGCTAAGCATCCCGACCACGTAGAATTATCAGGTGGCGTCCGCGATGATATTTCTAAGTTGGAATTGGGCCACAATGTGGGTGAACCACACTTGAGGCTGCTCAGCCCAGAAAACGAGCAGTTTGAGGCCCACGGCATTTTGCTGGGGAAGATGGGCGTCGGGGTTAGTGGCGGTTTGCATGATCAAAGTCCGAATAAACGATCGGACTGACAGGGTCACCACTTTGGCGAGTCGAGTCAATTGAGTAAAGTAAGATTCTTTATTTGAAACGAAAATAAAGCAATTTACTCAACTGCATTTAGAACAGCTAAAAATACAAAGCTCCTTCTAACAGGGTGGAGCTTGAATGAATGCTTATACAAAAACCCGTGAAAACACTCCTGTGATCATGTGACCGTGCCAGCCAATAGCGAGGGTTCATGATGCCCCAAGCTACCACTAGGTGCTGCTACAGGAGCAGCTTGGACATTACAGCTCAACCCCTCCATGACACACTGGTCAACGTGAGGAGTACCTTCAGCAACCGACTGGTTCCACAAAGATGCAGTACAGAACGCCACAGGAGATCTTTTTTCTCTGTGGCTATCATGTATCTTGTGTTTTATGACTGTTGGCAGATCAATTTCCCTCCTGGGATCAATAAAGTTCTATTGTATCGTAAATTTGCAGATGACGTAAAAAGTGGTGAGGTTACAGACAGCGAAGAAGGCTGTTAGAGTGCAGGATATAGATCCGCTACAACAATGGGCAGAAATTCCAGATGGAGTTCATTTCAGGTAAATGTGAGGTTTATACTTTGGGAGGTCAAATGAAAGGGAAAAATATACACTTAATGGCAGGACTCTTACAGCATTATATACAGATGGTACGTAAGGTTCAAGTACTCAGCTCTCTGAGAGTAACAAAACAAGTAGAAAGAGTGGTAAAGAAGGAGTATGAGATGTTTGCTTTAATCGGTTTGGGCATTGAGAATAAGTCAGGAAGTCATATTGAAGTGTTACAAAACTTTGGTTTGGCATCCTTTTGAGTATTGTGTGCCGGTCTGATTGCCCCATTACAGAAAGTATGCGGAGGCCTTGGGGAGAATACAGAAGAGGTTTACCAGGATATTGTCTGGATTAGAGGGTATTAGCTATTACGAGACATTGGACAAACGTAATCGTTTTTTTCTGGAGAATGGGAGGCTCAGGAAAGACCTGGTGATAGATTTATAGAATTATGAGAGGCAGAGGTAGATAAAAGTAGACTGTTAGAGACTTTTTCCCAGTGTAGAAAGCTCAAAGATTGGACGGCATAGGTTTCGGATAAGAGGGGGAGAAATTCAAACAGATGTGCATGGTGAGCTTTTTTTACACAGAATGGTAGTTGCCTGGAATACACTGCCAGGGATGGTTATGGAGCAGATAGGATAGTGGTGTTTAAGATGCTTTTAGATAGGCACATAAACATGCAGGGAATGGATGGATATAGATCATGAGGAGACAAAAAGGATTAGTTTAATTTGGCATCAAGTTCAGAACAGACGTTGTGTGCTGAAGAGACTGTTCCTGAGCTATACTGTTCTATGTTTTATGATCTAAGTAACCGGGAGGCTTTGCCTAGTCTGGACATCCATTAATCTGAGACTGCAATTTCACCTTTGGACCAGTACGTACAATAAAAATGAGCATATCATTTTGTCAGCCAGCTAATGGGACGTCAACTACATCCTACCCATATAATACCCAGTTATACCACTATCCACCACCCACCCCTCTTCCATACACGCACACATGCGTATATGCACGTGCACACGCACATGTACACACACACAAGTACCCACGCACATGCACACATGCACACTCACAAGGAAAAGCATAATTGGGTCAACTCAGACCAATTTCCAGCCGTCATTGGCACAACAGGTCACCTATTCCCCTGGGACAGTTCTGTGTGTTTGAAGATAATAATGATTGCCTTAGAAATGTGATGTTTAAATGCTCAAGGTAATAGGCCCCTTAAGTATTCCATATTGATTGAAGGAATAATGAAGTGTTTGGTGAAACACTGAGATTACTGGCTAGTAAATAGTGAACAAAATTGAAGTTCAGTTTAATTTAGAGATGCAGCATGGAACAGGTCCATCGGCCCACCGAGTCCATGCTGACCATCAATTACTCATTCACACTAGTTCTATGTATCCCACTTTCTCATCTACTCCCCACATCTTGAGGGCAATTTACAGAGGCTAATTAATCTTCAAACCCACACCTCTTTGGGATGTGTGAGGAAACAAAAGCACCTGGAGGAAACTCACTCAGCCACAAGGAGAATATGCAACCTCCCCACAGACAGCAACCAAGATCAGGACCAAACCTGAGTCGCTGGTGCTGTGAAGTAACTGCTCTAACAGCTGCACCACTGTGTCACTCTAGGGTCAATGTAAAATATTTGACCACAGTTGGATGATAAACTGGCTGTATATTTTCCACTAGCAGCCCATCCAATTATGTGGACATCTTAGGACTTTGATGTATATTTTAGTGTAGCCAAATGTGCCTAGTATTTCCCATAAGGTTTTGTTATTTCTGGGTCAAAGGGCTTTATTACATTATGGCATGTACTTTTGCTTGCACTGTCATGATACAATAAGTAATCATTTATTGTATATTTATTTCTTGTATTATTGATTTAATGTGCATGTATAACTGCAGCAAGTAAGAATTATATTGTTTCAGTCCTGGTGCACAAGACCATTAAACATTCTGACTCTCTAAAGTTGAATCATAGAGTTATAGAATCATAGAGTGATACAGTGTGGAAACAGGCCCACGCCGGCCAACATGTCACAGCTACACGTCCCACCTGCCTGTGCTTGGTCCATATCCCTCCAAACCAGTCCTATCCATGTCCCTGTCTAACTGTTTCTTAAACATTGCGATAGACCCAGCCTTAACTACCTCCTCTGGCAGCTTGTTCCATACACCCACCACCCTTTGTGTGAAAAAGTTACCCCTCAGATTCCCATTAAAACATTTTCCCTTCACCTTAAACCTATGTCCTCTGGTCCTCAATTCCCCTAATCTGGGCAAGAAACTGCATCTACCAGATCTATTCCTCTCATGATTTTGTACACCTCTATAAGATCACCCCTCATCCTCCTGCGTTCCAAGGAATAGAAACCTACTCAACCTCTCCCTATAGCTCACACCCTCTAGTCCTGGCAACATTCTTGTAAATCTTCACTAAACCCTTTCAAGCTTAACAATGTCCGACCTATAACATGGTGCACAAAACTGAACACAATATTCTAAATGCGGTCTCACCAACGTCTTATACGACTGCTACATGACCACCCAACTTCTATACTCTATACTCTGACTGCTGAAGGCAAATGTGCCAAAAACCTTTTTGAATACCCTATCTACTTGAGACTTGACCTTCAAGGAACCATGCACCTGCACTCTTAGATCCCTCTGCTCTACAACACTGCCCAGAGGCCGACCATTCATTGCTTAGGCCCTGCCCATGTAGACATCCCGAAATGCAACATTTCACACTTCTCTGTATTAAATGCCATCAACCATTCCTTAGCCCACGTGGCCAATTGATCCAGATCCTGCTTTCACAACATCTTTCACAACCATCTTCATTATCTGCAAAAACACCCACTTTTGTATCATCAACCAGTAGTCTTATTTATACAATGCTGAAATGGTAGTGCAGTGTCCACCATAAGATTCTACCCACCAGATTATTCTGTTTAATAGTTATAAGGAGCACACATGAAAATAGCTCGTTCTAAGCTTCCCCCCAGTCTAGTTTCAATCAAAAACAACTGAATCAAGCACTTGCACAATTAATCTTTTTTTTGACAAAACACAATTACAATTCAATCACTATACCTAACCACCGCTGGTTCGATCTTCGTATCTACCTGATCAAGCCCTCTTGGCCTCGCTCAAACAGAGACACTCCAGAAGGTCACGCAGTCCTAAGCCATCTCCCAGAAGATCGGCGCAGGACCTCGTGGCAGCGGACTTTTATAGGTCCCTGGACCTTGAGGGGCCGAACCACATGGAGGTAGTCTCTTTACAATCCAATTACAGATATCGATTAACCCCATACATAACAGGCATTTCCCTAACCCAATAATACAGTGGCTAATACATTGTATAAGAAAGAAAGCTCTAGAAGGAAGCAAACAAGAACAAACATTGAAACCTGTGCCCTGAGATTCAAACAGTTTCTGCAAGGCTCAACAGTTCGACCAATCATCGATTAGCAGGATGACCGTCCTGCAACATTATTTATATTATTTACAATACTTTTGCAGCATTTCAATCGAAATGTTGCATTTTAGGTTCATTTGCAAAACAGCAATACATGTTATCAATTTAAGAGAATCAGGAAGAACATCTGGACCATCACCATCCTGCATACCAGTCTGAGCCTAGACTGGCTGGCGCCAATCAAAACCTGTAAAGTTCAGCTGACAAGGGTTACTCAATTCTGACAAGTGCAGGGATCCTCCATTTTATCATTCATGATAACCCTCATCATATATGATAACTCCAGAATACAATGATGACTGCTATACTTTAACAATGTTCTAACAGGAAGACGTTGATGTAGTTTCTCAGAGTTTCATCGAGCTTCCTGATTTTTCGTGGGCGTAGCTTCACAATTTCCGTCTGATGAGTCTTCACCTCCCGAGTTTCCGTGGGCGCGAATTCCCATCTATCAATCTTGATAGTCCATTGGTCCTTGAGTCGTAATAGTGGAGAATTTCTAAGAAAACTTGGGAGGAAACAAGTTAACAACTGATACCTTCACTAATACTTTTACAATGATGAAGATGCACCCAGCCATTTCTTCCCTCTACTTTTACTGCTGTCGGAGTCATTAGAAGAACTTGGTAAGGTCCTTCCCAATGAACTTCTGATCCTTTCCTTACCCAATTCTTCACTAAAACATTGTCTCCAGGTTTTACTTTAATGGGAGTTACTAATGAAGGCATATCCTCATAGGCTGCTCTCACTCTACAATGTAAATCTCCAAAATTATGCACCACCCCAAATGCATATCGAGAATCAGTGTAAATGTTTACTTTTAGTTCTTTCCCAATAATAGAAGCCCGAATTAAAGCGAATAATTCAGCTTGTTGTGCTGAATAGGGTGATTCAAAAGCAGCTGCTTCCACAATCTCCGTCTTTTGATTAATAATCGCATACCCAGACAAACTCACCCCACGGTCCAATGGATGCACAACCGTCCACATATAATGTGATGTCACGGTCTTCGATGGGTGCATCCCTCAAGTCCTCTCTCACTGATGTTTCTTCCTCTATAACAAATAGACAGTCGTGTCCTGTTTCAGCTTGCTCTTCTATGAGTGAAATAAGAAAAGAAGCTGAGTTAATCAATGTACAGTGTTTGAACTGCAATTTTGGATTGTTCAACAGATAGATGTCATACTTATTTTGCCAGGCCATTATCAAGTACTGGGTTTGAAGCTGCCGCGCCAATGCCGATACTGAATGTGAACTGTACACTACAATTTCCTGCTGGAGTGTCAAATTAGCAGCCGATTGTAAATCATTGTAGATTGCAGTTAAGATTTGAGTGCAAAGAGGATGTCCCCTAGCTACTGGATCTAATTTGGAGGAGTAATATGCAACTGGTTTATGTCTATCACCATGCTTTTGCATTAGTACCGAAGTGGCACAATCAGATAGAATTGTACAATATAAGCTGGAAAGGACGATCGTATGATGGCCTTCCTAATGCCGGAGCTTGCATCAATGATCTTTTGAAGTTCTCAAATGCCTCCTGTGTCTCGTTTGCTAATTTAAATTTGCCCTCCTTGCTGGTGTAAAGTGTTAGCGCCTTGGTTTCTAGAGCTATATTTGGAATCCAGGGTCTGCAATAATAAACCATGCCCAGCCATTGCCTCATTTGTCTGGCTTCTTTTGGGATTGGAAATTCGAAGATAGATTCGAGTCTGCTCTTCTCAAGATTTCTTTCAGTGGCCGAAATTATAATCCCTAGAAATGTTACTTTCTCCTGAGCTCCCAGTACTTTTGATGGTGAGACCACATATCCTCGGTCAGCTAGATGATTTAGTAGTTGTGCAGTGTCTTTCCGATTACTGGATTTGTCTTTTCTAGCTACTAATAATACTAACAACATACTGCACTAATGTTGAATTCATTTTAAACTTCAAAGTACTTAGCTGATTTGCAGGCACCTGGAAAATAAAGTAGGCGAATTGATAAATCCTTGAGGCAATCTGGTCCAGGTGTATTGTTGGCCCCTTTATGTGAAGGCAAACAAATATTGATTGTCTTCATGAAGAGGAAGAGAAAAGAAAGCATGGTGCAAGTCGACTATTGAAAAGACTTTTGCTTCAGCTGCTATTTGGGCTAGGATATGAGCAGGGTTTGGCACTAGGGCATGAAGTGGTTCTACAACAGAATTGATTTCCCTTAAGTCTTGTACAAGTCTATATTGGCCCTTCTTTCCTGGTTTTTGAACGGCAAGAATAGGGGTGTTACGGATGGATTGGCACCTCCAATATTCCTTGTTCTAGCAAACTCCCCAGATGATGACATAAATGGGTAACAACCTCTCTTGGGGCCTGGTAAAATTCAGCAGCATATTGATTAGACAAATTGTGCTTCTGATAATTATTTGGGTCTGCCAAGGTAATTGCCTTTCTTACCATTGTTCCTAGGTCTTTAGCTCTGGCTAGGAAATTCACCTTTTGGGTGATGTGAGGAGCAACTTCGTCAGTTCTTTTCTATAACTGTGCTGGTATTTTAGCATACTCGGCAACTCCCTCTTTTCCTCCAACTAGTGCCAATACTTCTATATCCCATTCCTGTCCTTCGTATGATTTAAAGAAGGTTTCCAGCTCATTGTCTTTCCCTCTCCTATCGTAAGCCAGTGTAATGTGAAGTGGGAGTTCTTCATCCAGATCTAAGGACCACCATTGAGGGGTCACTATGGAGTAACGTTGTCGTGCAGGGGTCCAGTGGGTCACTACTATGCCTCTATCGCCACATTCTATTTTTAGTTGGAAAGCAGAGATGAGATACTGGCAAACTTTCCTTGAAACCCGGACAGGTTCTGAACTTCTCTTGATTCTGGTAAATTATAAACTGATTGAAGAGACGACATAGATGCGCCTGTGTCTACTAGGAAGGTGCAGATTTTACCTTCAACCTGTTGAGACAACATAGGTTCCTCATTAGACTTGCATCCTACTTGCGTCACTACTAGGTTCGCTAATCATAGGCGTGTGAATAGGTTACTCTGAGAAAAGGAGATTTGTCCCCTTGACTCTTGATTTTCCTGCCAGTTCCCTCTGTGCTCTCTAGGATCCCATTGATCCCTCCATTCTCTTTGATCTTGGAGATTTTTTCTGTGACCCCTCTGTCGTTCCTTTCTTTATTTGGGCACCCCCTACTCCAGTGACTTACCGCTCTGCAACTATAACACTGGCCCATTCCTGATGGCCGGCCTATCTTCAACCCTAGTCTTTGGAGGACTGGCTCTAGGGTAGATGCTTCACTATAATACCGGTCTGAATATTCCGGGACTCTAACTTCTCCAAGTCCATAGCTTGCTGGTACTCTAGGGATCCATGATTCAGTAGAATTATGGTACTTCTTTTCTGACCACGTATTCAGTTTTTGGTTTTACTGCAGGCGGGCTATCCTGCTTCTTTATTTCCTTCCAATGATATCTTACAGCCCGAGCCATTTGACTGGCAGTATGCTTTGTCCAGTCCATGTTATTAGTTTTAATGGCTTCTGCTACGTTGGTGGGGAGACAATTCAGTAAGATGGCACAATATTGAGGGGAATTCACTTCATTTCTGTAATTAAAACACCTGATTGGTCTATATATAATTCAGAGAATTGCTCTAAAAACTAATCCGCTCCTTCTCCCCTTACATCTAATATTCTGGCTAAATCGATTGGTTTTTGAAGGGTGCTGGCAAGAGCTGTTAAAACAGCTTCCTCCCTTGCACGATTGTGTGCTATTATATTTGCAAGAGCTTCATGCGACGGATGTCCTAAATTTGTAAGGAATCTGGTATGCTCACTTGGGGTAATTATTTGCTGGATCACCGCCCATAAATCCCAGGAGTTTGCGTGATAAACGCGCATTGTAGTTCTTAAGTGATCCACAAAAGAGGCGGGTGATTATCTACGATTGGGTATTTGACTTAAAATAGCCATAATCTCAATAGGCTTTCATGGGGAATAGACTAATTTTACGGAGATTATTTGCACTCACTGCATTGGTTGGATCAAAAGAAGGATTAGGCATTTCCCTGACAGGGAACTGTCTAAGGGTTGTTAGTTTATCTTCAGTATCTACCTCAGCTTCTTCAATTATTGTCTCACACCCAGATGTATTTTCCCCTTCACCAGGGGGTTCACGGTACTTTCTAAATTATTTATTTCCTTCCTTTACTGGTTGTTCAATTTGTTTAGGGGTATGCTCTTCTTTTCTCCCAACTAATTGAATTATTTTTCTAGTCTGGTTTCTGGTACCGTGAACTCTAGGACTGTCTGTAATGGATGGAGCAGTCAGGTTCAAGGAAGTTTGTGCCCTGGAAGTTGATTGTCTATTCCGTTTACAAGCGCCGTAATGTGCATCTGAGGTATTGGGGTCATATGATGTATAAGGTGGTGGACATGAATTCCTAATTTTAACACTCTTCTAAATAATCATCGTCCTCCCCCTCGTAACCATTCCCAACCATCAGATCCTCACGCTTAAAACTTATGGATGACAGTCTTTCTGTGAAAGATTTCCTTCTTCCTTTATATTTAATACTCTCAGGCTCTTCCCTTAGGCTACCTGGAGGTTCAAATGCTTCAGTGTCTTCTAATTTTATCCCCTGTTTTAGAATTACTTCCTTCTCACTTGCCATTCTTTCCTCCGCTCTACTCACTTTCTGTTCCTCATAATAATTTCTCCACAGTTCAATTAGTTCCTTTGGCTCTGTATTATCGCTGCATGCCATATAATCTGCTCAATGTATTTTAATCCCTTTACTATATCTATGCCCCCTCGGGGTCACAATTTGCTCCCTAATTCTCTATTTAATGATCTGGAAAGAATTCTCAATCGATCAGCTTTTTGTGGAAATTCACTGCATAGTTCTTGTAAAGGGCTTTCCGAGTCAGCGATCATTTCTTTATTTGCGTGGTTCCCCATTCTGTTGGATATGGAAGGAACTCTAAAACTACTCTCACCACTTTCTAATTCCGAAATCACCAAAATCGTTTTAAACAATATTCAAATCAAAATGCTTCAGGAAACAACCAATCACACACGTTCTCGCAACCCATTTCCTATCCTCGACTCTAATCCAACACGTGCAAATGAACTCCAAACACGTGAGCAAAATTGAACACAGAAACGAAATTATTCTATTTATTAGAAATATATATAACCACACTCCTGCATAAATCACAAACATCCACTTATTACGACTGTAAATCATACTAATAAATCTTCCTCGTGGCACAGTCGCCCAACGCAATGACTCCTCCCCCGACACAGCGATCAAAAGAGTACAGTCCCTGATTGAACACGACTCAGATTCGCACAGTACTACGATCGAAACAATTACAAATATTGAACTCAAACACACATTTACTTCAAGTATCTAAATCCGGAAACACTCACACTATCAGCAATACAACCAACGGTCCGATAACATAACACACTATAAATCTTAACTATCTAAATCTTAATTTTCTAAATTTATTTACATACACGGAATATTTACACAATTCGGATCCGATAACAACACAAAAAGCTCGATTTTTACAATTTACAAAAATGATTTAAAGCACTAGGGCACAGTTCACATACACATACGATCTCAACGCCGTGTCGCACTGTTATCACTCAGTGAACCTCTCCCTCTGATACCGAAGATTTTCCCCTTCCTAGGTTATTCTTTGCTGAGGGGTACGACTCCTTAAATGACTATTTTTCTTCCCGAATGTTACTATCCTACCAAGACTGGACTTCTATAGGGGGACCTCTATCCCTCCTCTCTAAGTTCTACAGAATTGGGGGTACCCTTTGCATTCGGATTACTTTTCATCAAGTAAACCTGGTTCCCGTCTTTCAGGTACTCTTCGCTATCAGGTACTAATCAACAATTGATCAGAGGGTTACTACTATTCACTGTTGATCAGCCACTATTTAAAATTGATCACGGACATGCACCAACTCCGAAGTTCTATCTACAAGAATTCGAATTCTACATTACAGGCAGAACTTCAATGTGAAATTATGTATTTAGAAATTTGACTCTGCAAATCTAGACTTCTTCTCGAACTCCTAGTTTTAGTGCCTATTCCTCCTCATATGCGGGCACACGAATCAAACTAAAATTGCCCAATTAAATTCTTGAATGGACTAAAGTATTCTCAGCAAAAATATACTCTGACCTCTAAGCCCAGTACCTTTACGAGGTTCCTCGTCCGTCAATCTAGGGAGGGACTCAGTCACCTTCACACATACACTCCTCTCTGCTGGGCACTGCTGGTTTAGCGCCTAGCCTCTTCGCGCTGGCAGTTGTCAATGCCGATTTTCAGAACACATCGTTCCAATCCGCACTCCCGGCAAAGATAGATCGATACATAGCTCAGACCTGTATTTCAATACCCCACCAATTGGATATCAAATCTAACCTTGGGCCACTCCTCGCCCAATGAAAGCAACTGCAGTCTGCCAACTATGACAACGTTTTGGGCCACTCCACACCCGGTTTTATGGGGCCCTAACCCAAAGGCGTGCTAACCACACCCCCCCCCCCCCGCAAATGATCAATCCGCTCCGAGTAATGAAGTGCCGAAAACCAATGCAAAAACTGCACAGTGAGCCCGATTTCTGCACTCACAATCGAAACAACTCAACACCCTTGATCGCAAAGTTGTGTTTAGGAGCCTGTTGAGATCCTGGATGAGCTCCCAATGTAAATAGGTCATTCTAGGCTTCCCCCCAATCTATTTTCAGTCAAAACCACTGAATCAAGCACTTGTACAACTAATCTTTATTTTGACAAAACACAATTACAATTTAATCACTATACCTAACCACTGCAGGTTCAATCCTCGTATCTGCCTGATCAAGCCGTCTAGGCCTCGCTCAAACAGAGACACTCCAGAAGGTCCTAAGCGTTCTCCCAGAAGATCGATGCAGGAGCTCGTGGCAGTGGACTTTTATAGGTCCCCGGACCTCGAGGGGCCAAACCACATGGGGGTGGTCTCTTTACAATCCAATTACAGATATCGATTAACCCCATACATAACAGACATTTCTCTAACCCAATAATACAGTGGCTAATACATTGTATAAGAAAAAGCTCTAGAAGGAAGCAAACAAGAACAAACATAGAAACATGTGCCCTGAGATTCAAACTGTTTCTCCAAGGCTCAACAATTTGACCAATCATCAATTAACAGGATGACTGTTTTGCAACATTATTTATACTATTTAGATGCATTTAAGGTTTGTTTGCAAAACTGCTATACATGTTATCAATTTAAGAGAAACAGGGAGAACACCTGGACCCAACACCATCCTGCATACCAGTCTGAGCTGGCTGGCACCAATCAAAGCCTGTAAAGTTCAGCTGACAAGGGTTAAGCTGACAAGGGTTAAGCAATTCTGACAAGTGCAGGGATCCTCCATTTTATGGTGTCTTTAATTTAGCTAATATTAACACACATACTATTAATGTTGGCACACTAAGTTGTGGTCCATATTTTGGTCTGAGTGCAGATGGCTAAGTATCCTTCATGCAGTCATTTAAAGTGAAACCAAAACGGCAATGGTTTCTTTTGCAATTTCATTAGAAAAAATATGTTTCAAGAGCTACCATCTGCTGCATATTAATTGACTTTCCACTGGAATAATGAAATATGCATTTTCTGGAAACTGCAAACAGTCAACCAAATTATCCTCAAGCTGGTTGTTTTTGGTGATGCAAACAGACAAGTTGAAAATGCAATATGGGCTTAAAGTCTATTTTTTTAATCACAAGTGGCATTGATGAAGTTTGAAGAGCTGTTTTGTATTTGCTCGTAATGTGAATAGAAACAGCTGTCATTTTGCTTGGGGTTCAGTTTGGAATTTTATCTTTTGAAGATACAGATGTGTCATCTGACATTTCATTATCAATTGACTCAAGAATATCTATAATAGTCTTGAACAATAAAAAAACAGGTGCTGGATTTCTGAAATGTAAAAGAGAAAATGCTGTATCTGTGGAAAGAGAAAATGGGTTAACATTTTAGGTTGGACAGACCTCAAACTGACATGTTAACTCATCATTCAGCATTTTCTCATAAAGACATAAGGGCATAAGGAATAGTAGATTTAGGCCATTTGGCCCATCAAGTCTACTCCGCCATTCAATCATGGCTAATCTATCTCTCCCTTCTAACCCCATTCTCCTGCCTTCTCCCCATTACCTCTGGCACCTGCACTAATCAAGAATTTATCCATCTCTGCCTTAAAATTATTCACTGATTTGGTCTACATGACCTTCTGTGGCCTTTTTATTACTTTTTGGTACATCTGTTAAGAGTACAACTTTGACTCTGCAATATAAAAAACAGGATGTCTTAGAATTGCCCAACGACAGTGTTTCTCTGATAACATAATCCATGTTCCCCTGCAATCATTCAAGGGATGGCCAGTCTGAAGAATGGTCTGAAGAAGGGTCTCGACCCGAAGCGTCACCCATTCCTTCTCTCCGGAGATGCTGCCTGACCTGCTGAGATACTCCAGCTTTTTGTGTCTATCTTCGATTTAAACCAGCAACTGCAGTTCCCTCCTACACATCCAAGGGATGGCGATGGAAACACCTTGCGCACCGTTGACACAGAAATCTCTTCATGGGTTTCTGTTTAGGTTAGATTAGTTTAGTTTATTGCCTCATGTCCAGAATTGCCTGGCTTCTGGACAGACAGGAACGATCTTCATAATGTTCTACTCTGGGGAAAAGATTTTCAATTGCTGAAAAAAGTGTATGCAGTACAATTTTACTTAGTGACACTTATACAGAGAAAGAATTGATGGATACTAATTAACTTTATTACATCCTCTTCCTGTCATAATATTTTATTCAGCGGACGATTAATCTTTTTATGAATCTTATCAAAACAGGCCTCCTTAATCTTGATGAAATTTATTTTGATGTAATTTATGAAGCCATGCTTATTTTCCCCATAAGAGAGCAAAACATTTTAACTTTAAAGAGTTTTGGTGTTGATGGTTAAAATTGCCAGCTTTGATTATTAACAATGTCCACAGTTAATAACAATCTGAAAGTTAATTCTATCAGGCCATTTAAAATAAAAATGAAGAAGTACACCAGATTAAGAAATAATTTTATGCAATGAAAAACACAAGAATAAAACATATGAACAGCAACTTATTAATTTCATACAATAAAGTCAAGAGAATTATGGTTTGTGAAAATACGGAGTAATTAAATACAGAGGGGCATGAGCCAAATGCAGACAAATGGGACTAGCATAGACGGGACAACTTGATCAACATGGTCAAGTTGGGCCAAAGGGCTTGATTCCATGACTCAATTCATAGTGGTTTTCACAAATAGTTAATATTCTGCACCATATAGAGCATACTGCATGAATTGAAGAAAGACTCAAAGGAAAGAATGGAAAATCATGCAGGCAATTGGAACATTGGTTTGCCATACTTCTCCAGCTTACTGGAGCAAAGATGACTCCACTAATCAGCACACCTTCACATATTTTATAAATACTTGAATTATATTGCTATTCACTCCTTCCTCCATTATAATCCATCAAGACTACAACCTTTCAGATTCAAGATTTATGAAATCCAATAATTAGGCAAGAGAGATCATAGGAAATTCCATTTTCTTAATAGAATTCATTCCATAATTTATTCCCAAAATCTTAGTTTTTTTTATTAACTTATGGGAGAGCTTCAAAGACGGATTGGTTGGTTAAATGGCTTGCTGTAAATGTATAAATATAAAACAAAATTTCCCTAATGTGTATAGTGTAGTGTTAACGTGCGCGGATTGCTGGTCAGTGTGGACTCGGTGGGCCGAACGGACTGTTTCCACGCTGACTTGGGTGTCCCAGTACATCAGTCGCTGAAATTAAGAGTACAGGTACAACAGGTACAACAGGTACAACAGGCAGTGAAGAAAGCTAATGACATGTTGGCCTTCATAACAAGGGGAGTTGAGTATTGGAGCAAAGAGGTCCTTCTGCAATTGTACAGGGCCCTAGTGAGACCACACCTGGACTATTGTGTGCAGTTTTGGTCTCCTAATTTGAGGAAGGACATTATTGCTATTGAGGGAGTGCATCGTAGATTCATGAGGTTAATTCCCGGGATAGGGGGATTGTCATATGATGAAAGAATGGAATGACTGGGCTTGTATTCACTGGAATTTAGAAGGATGAGAGGGTACCTTTCAGAAACATATACAATTATTAAGGGATTGGACACGCTAGATGCAGGAAACATGTTCCCGATGTTGGGAGAGTCCAGAACCAGTGGCCACAGTTTAATAATAAGGGGTAGGTCATTTAGAACTGAGATGATTAAGAACTTTTTCACACAGAGAGTTGTGAATTTGTGGAATTCTCTGCCTCAGAAGGCAGTGAAGGCCGATTCACTAGCTGCATTCAAAAGAGAGTTAGCTCTTAGGGCTAGCGGAATCAAGGGGTATGGGGAGAAGGCAGGAACAGGGTACTGATTGTGGATGATTAGTCAGGATCACATTGAATGGTGGTGCTGGCTCAAAGGGTCAAATGTAGCAATGGTACAATACTTGCACGACTTTGATGCCGGGGGGCAGGGGAGGGGGGCGGGGGGGGGCGGGGGGGGGGGGGCGGGGCGAGATTAAAAGGCTCTTTTCTACTGCCTGTCGGAGGCGGACTTCCTCGGGCTGCTAGCTGCTGATGAAAAATTGATCGGACTTCCTTTTGCGCTATATTTTTAAAGAATTCGCTGGACAATTTAATATTGGACTAAAATAAAAAGCGACTTCTAACCCCCTCAACGCCTACAATGTGATGGATCGCAAGAACGGGACAAAACAAAGGGTAAGTTGTCTATTTTACATATAATCTTGCTTCTTGAGATGGCTTTAATCTAACGTCGCAAGAATGTTATTTGGGCCCTATACGAACCGGCATTGTTTTTCCTACCGATATGGAGTTCAAATTCACCGCAAATGCAACGTTCTAATCGATCGCGTTCCAGAAGCAAGATGATTAAAATGCCAATTTTTTTGGGACAATCATATCATAAGACATCCAAATTGTCTATATTTTGTGTTATTCTCTCTCCATGATCATTATTTTTAAACTAAATATTCACAACAGTTTGAGTCACATGTATTGCGCCAAAAACAATAATTTAGATTATATTTTGAGAAGATGTTTCTGGATTAATTTATGGGAATTTAACATTAAATTCCTTCCATCTGGCATATAAATTCATGACTTAAAAATCATGTTATATTGTGAATTCCTGTGCGAATGGGATTAGTTTGTTATTTGGATACTTATGGCTATTTAAAAAATATATATCATTTTCTTAAGAAATGGAATCTACAGGACATTCTTAATGGGAAAGTAGTGGGCAGAATTGCATGTCATGCGTGGTTTGAAGAGCAAAAGATTTTAGTTTACAATGCCAAAATGGAAAAGTTGAGGAAAAACAAGGTGTACAAAGTTGCTTATTGGTTACAATCTGAGGAGTATGATGATGCTACTGATTATGATATGCCAATGTACCAGCTAGCAACTTATCTTCTCCATAAAGACTTGGTCTATTGCTAGAAATTGTAATCTATTTACCTATCTGTTACGGACTTATATCTGTTACGGACTAGCATATTATACAATAATATTAAAGTTCTGATTTTGAGAATATCACATTTTTGAATTGTCAAGGCAGGCTGGGTGTTTATTACTATTTCTGTCACAATGGTCAATTTTGTAATTAGCTAAATTAGGTAATTAACTAATTATATGCTTTAATGTCAGGTCATCCAAGTAAGGTTTTGTATTTGTTTCAGAATGCTTCAATCTATAACAACTGCAAATTTCAGTTTTCTTAATTTTTACGAAAGTTATGGGCTTTTGACTGTCCTCGATCACAACTTTTGTGTTAAGTCAATAGAATAGCAATAGGGAACAAGATACTAATTTCTGAGAATGTAAATGGCCATAACCTTTTTAATACTGAAGATATGAAAGTGAATTACGTGTCAAATTAAACTTATTTTTATGCTTTAGGATTAATAAGTATATCCACCGTCATCTTTCCAGTGTAACAAAGGATAAGCATTGTATGCTGGCTTTGATAGGCAACAACATATACAATGAGAATAATGAAGGACCTGATTGTATTTCCAAGTATTGAACAACCCTCTCTTAAGAAGTAATTAATCTTGAAGGTCAGAAAATAAGATATAAGAAACCATTTTGCCCGGTTGACTTGCACCTGGGATTTTCAAGCTTCCCTGTTGAGGATGTGACTGAATCTGCATGTGTAATAAATGCAAACTGACAATGTCATGATAACGAGGTAAACATGGGACATTCTCAGCTCCTTACCTCTGTTAATCCTTGTGGCAGGCTAGGTACTTGGTTGGAAGGCACAAGTCAAATCTGTCATCTAATATTTTGTCCTTATAAAAAAATCTTCCCCTAACTTATATTATTGGCAAGCTCATGTTATTGGCTCAAAACAGTATCATAGAATTGAATTGAATTTATTCGTCATTCAAAAAAATAAAATTTGAACAAAATGTTGTTACCATACAATCATAACAATAAAAAGCAAACAAAACACACAATTACATAAATTTAACATAAACATCCATCACAGTTACTCTCCTCCAGGCACCTCCACACTGTGATGGAAGGTAAAATAAGTGTTGTCTCTTCCTTGCTTCTTCTCTCACAGTCAGACAGTCAAACTGTTGCATTGAGGTGATCGAGGCTCCCGATATCAAAGCCCACACGGGGCGATGGAAGATCCCGGGTGATGAAAGGTCCTGCAACCTGGCCGATTCAAGCATTGCGATTCAGGCTGGTTGAAGCTGCTGTGGCTGGAGCTCCGGAAAGGTCGGTCGTCAATCAGGGACCTGCGAGCTCCCGATGTTACAGACCACAGGTCCCGCGCCTGAAGCCTCCAAAGCCTCCGAACGTTGAGTTGCAGCCGAAAGTCAGCCAGCTCTGCGAGTCCACAGGCTCTGCTACCGGAGCCCTCGAGGTCGATCGCAGCTGGGATCGCCCAACTCCTCCTTGTTAGGCTGCCGCGCGAACGGAAATACTACACGGAAAAAAAGATGTATCTCCTTTGAAGAAAGAGATTAAAAAAATTCCACCCCCCACATAATACACAACTAAAAATAGACTATTACATACATCTAACATTAACGATAAGACAAAGAAGGGAGAGAGACAGACAGACAGACAGACAGACAGACAGACAGACAGACAGACAGACAGACAGACAGACAGACAGACAGACAGGCGAGTCGCAACATTGAGCAGCACAGGAACAGACCCTTCAGCCTATCATATCCCCACCAACCATAATGCCAATCTAAATAATCCCATCTGCCTACACATGGCCCAATTTCCCCTAAAGTTATGACCATTTTCATACTCGGAAATTAGCATCTTGTTCACCATTGCCTTTCAATTGACTTAACTCAAAAGCTGTGATCTGGAACAGTTAAAAGCCCCATAACTTTCTTAAAAATTAAGAGAACTCAATGACATTTTCAGTTATTATAGATTGAAGAATTCTGAAACAAATATGAAACAATCTTACTTGGATGTCCTGAAATTAAAGCATATAATTAGTTAGTTATCTAATTGTAGCTAATTACAAAATTCAATGAGTAGATCTAAACATCTATCCATTTCTTAAGAAAATATAAACTTTTTTTAAATTGCCTAAGTGTCCAAGTAACATTCACACAATAATCCACAATATACCATAATTTTAAAATCTAATTTTCATTAATTTATAGGCCAAATGGAAGGAATTTAGTGTTTAATGCCTGTAAATTAATGGCCATTCAAATCAACTAGTGAGTGGGTTTTAGTGGAATGTGGTGGATTAGAACGTTGTAGTTTGCAGTCAAGTCAGTATGAAAAATACTGTTGGGTCATACATTTTTTTTTGTCCCCTTTTCGCAACATGAAAATGTGATTAAAGCCTTCCTAAAAACCCAGTTTTTATGTAAAAATAAACTGTGTAGCTTCTTTTATCGCCTACCTTAGGTCTGTTCCGCTGTCACCATTCAGAGCTTTAGAAGATGATTTTTAAACTACTCTAGTTAATAAATAATCTAGCGTAGTTTAAAAATACCTTTATGAATGAAATGTCGGAGCGATTTCTCTTTAGCGACTAAATCGCCCGACATGGATTAATTTAGACTGCCAAGAAAAAATCGGCATTTTAAACCCGCCCCCCTCTGAAAGGCGCGAAAGTCGCGCACACGGGGAGCAGCAGAACTGCAGCGCTGCTAAAGGTAGGTATTGTAACACACCTACTCCTTGTAGCACTTTGTATTCAACTTGACTTAAAACTCTGGATGTGGAGGAATCAAGGTTTTATATAGCTGTAACATAACTTTTATACTCATTACCCCATCCAATGTAGGCAAGCATACTGTACACCTTCTTTACCACCCTATCCATGTATTGCCATTTTCAAGAAGCTGTGGACTTTCACCCCTAGATCCCTTTATATATAGGTGATCCTAAAGGTCCTGCCTTTACTGTCTATTATCCTTTTGTATTTGACCTCCTAAAATGCATGACCTCACACTTATCTGATTTAAACTCCATTGGCCATTTCTCCACCTAAATTACTAATTCTCCACAACTCCACAAATGTTTACGCTATCTGCAAACTTACTAAACAAATCACCTCCATTCTCATCCAAATCATTTATATACATCACAAACTACAGAGGCCCCAGCACTGATCTTGTGGAGCACAACTGGTCACATCCTGCCTGTCAGAAAAACACCCTTCCACAACTGCCCTCTGTCATTTGTGACTAATCCAATGTTGTATCCAACTTGCTTCTGGGCTTGAAAATGTGGGAGGTTGTAACATTTTATTCTGTCTGTTCAGAAACAAAGTGGTAAGAGTTGGAGCAGTTAAATAGTTACTAATGTGATTGCGCACCCAGCATTTCGGCATATTTTTTGCACATTGATGAAATAACACGTTAGGGTTTCTTCTAATGTAATTGTGGCATCTTTGTGATCCTGTATATCATCTAACATCTCATATTTGGCAATAGTTGACAATATGCAAGTTCTTATTTTTTATTGATTTTATTCTTCATTTATTCCTTATATTTCTATCTATTATATTGCACTTTTGTTGATAACATATACATACTTTTACTAATTATATTGTCTCATTTTCTTCTTAGGAGCACACGGCTGTCAGAATTCTTGAAGCACGATGATGAAATATTCAGAGCTGCTGGGATTATGGGAATATTATACCAGAGAACTCAACCAGACATAGATGGATAACAAAGACTTTAATTTTAGAGAGAAATTCTGGAATTTTGCTTGACTGCTCTTGGAGACATGAAGAATTTTGGCAAGATATTTCCTCGAGGGATTAAATAAATTGGGTTAACATCATGATTAGGCAA
The DNA here is from genome assembly GCA_963514005.1 of Raja brachyura. The sequence goes on from OY740783.1 coordinate 53,978,458, forward strand.
GAAAGGAGCATGCTTTGGGCTGAAAGGGCTTTTCTCATTTTTCTTTCTTAAGTTATGTCAACAGAAATGTGTTTTCCCATTTTTCTTAATCAGCGTTTTTTTTTAGAAAGTTGTAAATTCTCAGTCAGTCATTTTACAATAAAGGCAGTCATAGGATAACAAAGAACATTCAGAAACAGCTGTAAAAAATGGCTTTGACCTGACACAGCATTAATGCTGATTGTACTTGAAAATGCACAAGTCATGGGTGGAAATTATTTAATGTAACATTACTACTGAAGATATGAAGACAATAGCATGTTTGTTCTGTTTTTTAATCATTTAATAAAACTGATTGCAAATGCAGTGCCCTCCATAATGTTTGGGACAAAGACCCATCATTTATTCATTTGCCTCTGCACTGCACAATTTGAGATTTGTAATAGAAAAAAAAACATGTGGTTAAAGTCAGATTTTAATAAAGGCCATTTTTATACATTTTGGTTTCACCATGTAGAAATTACAGCAGTGTTTAAAAATTGTCCCGTCCCCCCCCCCCCCCCCCCCCCGCATTTCAGGGGACCATAATGTTTGGGACATTACATAATGTCCTTTGCATGCAATGACTGCTTGAAGTCTGCGATTCATGGACATTATCAGTTGCTGGGTGTTTTCTCTGATGATGCTCTGCCAGGCCTAGTCTGCGGGCTAGTCCCCTTCAGTTTTCTCTTCAGCATATAAAAGGTATGCTCAATTGGGTTCAGATCAGGTGATTGACTTGGCCATTCAAGAATTGACTATTTTTTAGCTTTGAAAAGTCCCTTTGTTGCTTTAGCAGTATGTTTGGAATCATTGTCTTGCTGTTCAATGAACCGCCAGCCAATGAGTTTTGACATATTTGCTGGAACTTGAGCAGATAGGATGTGTCTATACGCTTCAGAATTCAGTATTCTACTACCATCAGCAGTTGTATCATCAATGAAATAAGTGAGTCTGTACCTTCAGCAGCCATACATGCCCAGGCCATAACACCCCCACCACCGTGTTTCACTGATGAGGTGGTGTGCTTTGGATCTTGGGCAGCTCCATCTCTCCTCTATACTTTGCTCTTGCCATCACTCTGATATAAGTTAATCTTCGTCTCATCTGTCCACAAAACCTTTTTCCAGAACTGTGGTTGCTCTTTTAATACTTCTTGGCAAACTGTAACCCGGCCATCCTATTTTTGCAGCTAACCAGTGATTTGCATCTTGCAGTGTAGCCTCTGTATTTCTGTTCATGAAGTCTTCTGCTGTCATTAGTCTCACCATTCCACACCTGACTCCTGAAGAGTGTTTCTGATCTGTCGGACCAGTGTTGGGTTTTTTCTTTATTATAGAGAGAATTCTTCTGTCATCAGCTGTGGAGGTCTTCCTTGGCCTGCCAGTCCCTTTGCAATTAGTAAGCTCATCAGTGTTCTCTTTCTTCTTAATGACGTTCCAAACCATTGTTTGGTAAGCCTAAGGTGTGGCTGATGTCTCCAACAAGAACAAGTTTTATTCTTGTTTCTCAGTCTCATAATGGCTTTTTTGACTTTCATTGGCACGACTTTGGTCCTCATGTTGACAAACAGCATTAAAACCTTCCAAATATGATGGAAAGACTGGAGGAAAGACTAAGTGCAGAGAGCTATCTTATACCTGCATTAAGGAGGCAATTAAACATACCTGAGCAATTACAAACACCTGTGAAGCAATGTGTCCCAAACATTATGGTGCCCTGAAATGGGAGGAATATGTATAAACACAGCTGTAATTTCTACATGGTGAAACCAAAATGTATAAATATAACCTTTAATAAAATCTGGCAATGTGCACTTTAACCACATGTGATTTTTCTTTCTATTACACATCTCAAATTGTGGAGTACAGAGGCAAATAAATAAATGATGGGTCTTTGTCCCAAACATTATGGAGGGCACTTGATAATAATGTATTAAACACTACAGAACTCGTTTTTAATTGTATGACAGTGCCCATCTGAAGCACAAAGTGCAGAGCAAAGCAAAGAATCCTAATTAATCTTTGTATGTTTTCTGAATTAGAAATGTGTTATCCTATTGGACTTGAGATATGAACAATTCTGATGAATGGACAACATTTTGAACCAGTATTTATAATGTTGATACTGGCAATACATAATAGCATGTATAGAGTTGAAGTTAATGAGTCACTAAATATACTTTCTAATAATATTTGGTATTCTATAAATACAGGACCAGTGATTATTTAAAAGATGGGAAAGAGAAGGCTATTATGGTGTAGTGTCTGTACATTCAACAATTGTTATGCTGTTACTCATAAAGGAGAACAAGATCCTCCCAGGTCTTGAATACAAGATGTACTGTATGTATAGCCCATGCAAAGGGCCGACCATTTGGGAGACAGGCGGGAAGGATTTGCTGGCAGCTCTGGAGTTGCAGGCATCATCTGCCTTGTGGGAACCTAGCTTGTGGCAATATCTGAAAGGTTTAATTAAATGGCCTGGTTAAACTGCACATAGCCTTTCGGTGGCCTAGGCATTGATGTAAATATATTGTCGGGCGGGCGCATTTTTGACTTGCGCACTGTTCGGGTTATCAACGGTTCACAGGGGCCAAACCCTGTCATAGCCTGGGAAGGACCTGTAATACACTGTGTTTAGTAGAAAGGGTGCAGAGAAGATCAACGAGGATGTTGACAGGACTCGAGGGCCTGTGTTTTAGGAAGAGGTTGAACAGGCTAGGAATTTATTATTCAGGGTGCAGGAAAATGAGAGGTGATGCTGTAGAGGTACATAAGATCATGAAATGAATGGATAAATGCAATATTTTACCCAAAGTAGGGGAATCAAGAACCAGCGGACATAGGTTTAAGGTGAGGGGGGAAAGATTTAATAGAAAACTGCGGGGCACCTTTTGTACACAAATGGTGGTGGGTATACAAAATGACCTGCTGGAGGAGGTAGGCGAGGCAGGTACTATTGCAATGTTTAAAAAAGATATGGACAGATACATGGATAAGATAGCTTTGGAGGGATATGGGCCAAAGATAGGCAGGTGCGACTAATATAGGTGGGGCATGTTGGTCGACATGGGTAATTTGGGTCGAAGGGCCTGTTTCCAAGCTCTATGACTCTATGACTATATATCTTTAAAATCTCCACTAGTATTTTATTTCCCATGTTCTGCAGTTTTTTTCTGCAAGCAAAGGAGAGATCAAAATATTTAACTCATTCATTATACTAGATTGTATTTGTTCAATTTTGTATGATTGCAAATCATCTTAAAATATATTTACGCCTCCAACATTTTAATCTAATGTTGGGTATTTTGAACTGATGGACCTCAGAAGTGAATTTCAACCAATAATCAATTTTGATCAGAAATGAGTTGGGATTAATCATCACATCAGAAAATTATGGTTTAGCTGTTGTGTTCAGTTCAAAGCATAAACAATTGTTTATTGGGTTGGTTGTAAATGTCTCCATGTTAGGGAATCTTTAAAATATTCATACAAGGGTTTTGCAGGTTGAGCTAGGATTGAAATAGCCACTCACAGTTGCCCTAAAAAATATGATGATGAGCTGTCTTTTTGAACCACTTCAGTCCTTGAGAAGTTGATGTACTCACCATCCAGGTGTTCCAGAAATTTGACCCAGTGATGATGAAAGGCAATACATATCTAAATCAGGATGGAGTGTGGCTTGATGGGCAACTTCCAAGTCTTTCACTACTCTTGTCTTTCAAGCCAAAAGAGGCAGTGGATTAGCAAATGGGCTGCTATGTTAGAGTCATAGAGTGATACAGTGTGGAAACAGGCCCTTCGGCCCAACTCACCCACGCCGACCAACAATGTCCCATCTACCCTAGTCCCAACTGCCTGTACTTGGTTCATAACCCTCAAACTTGTTCTATCCATGCACCTGTCCAACTGTTTCTTAAACGATGGGACAGTCCCAGCCTCAACTACCTCCTCTGGCAGCTTGTTCCATACACCCACCACCCTCTGTGTGAAAAAATTACCCCTCGGATTCCTATTAAATATTTTCCCCTTCACCTTGAACCTATGGTCCTCGATTCCACTACCCTGGGTAAAAGACTGTGCATCTATCCGATCTATTCCTCTCATGATTTTGTATACCTCTATCTGATCTCCCCTCATCCTCCTAGGCTCCATGGAATAGAGACCCAGCCTACTCAATCTCTCCCTATAGCTCACACCCTCTAGTCCTGGCAACATCCTCATCAATCTTTTATTTTTTTTTTGTTAAATATTTTTTATTAGAAGTAAGTACATATCAAGATAAGGATATACATGTCATATACATTCTTAATATTATTAATATTAACAATTATTTCTAATTTGTACTTCTATGAGTTTTTCATTTTTTATATAGATAGAAAATATAAGCGAAAAATAAAATAAAGATAGAGATTCAGAAAAATGAATGAAGTATTAAGCAGTTTGTACATCATTGGAGATATATCATGGGTTATTATATGTAAATCTTCGTCTATTTCTTCGTTCAGGCATCAGTCAGTTTCTCGCACCGAACCACTTTGACCCTTTAAATATTCAATAAATGGAGACCATATCCCTCTGAATTGATCCAACTTGCCCAGAAGGACAAGTCTTAATCTTTCAAGATGAAGTGTCTCCGACATTTCAGTGATCCACATTTTAATTGTGGGGATGATCATCAATCTTTTCTGAACCCTTTCCAGCTTGACAATATCTTTCCTATAACATGGTGCCCAGAACTGAACACAATATTCTAAATGTGGTCTCACCACCGTTTTATATAACTGCAACATGACCTCCCAACTTCTATACTCAATACTCTGACTGATGAAGGCCAAAGTGCCAAAAGCCTTTTTGACCACCTTATCTACCTGTGACTCAACCTTCAAGGAACCATGCACTGGTACTCCTAGATTCCTCTGCTCCATAACACCACCCAGAGGCCGACCATTTATTGTGTAGGTCCTACCCTTGTTTGACATCCCAAACTGCAACACCTCACACTTCTCTGTATTAAATTCCATCAACCATTTCTCCACCCACCTGGCCAATCGATCCAGATCCTGCTGCAATCGTTCACAACCATCTTTACTATCTGCAAAACCACTAACTTTAGTATCATCAGCAAACTTGCTGACAAACAGTAACGGTCCCTGCACCAAACCTTGTGGCACACCACTAGTCCCAGGCCTCCATTCTGAGAAGCAACCTTCCACCATCACCCTCTGCTTCCTTCCATGGAGCCAATTTGCTATCGAGTCACCTATCTCTCCTTAGATTCCATGAGATCCAACCTTCCAGAGCAGCCTACCATGCGGCACCTTGTCAAGTGCCAAAGTCCATGTACACAACATCTCCAGCTCTGCCTTCATCAACCTTTTTGCTCACGTCTTCAAAAAAATCAATCAGATTTGTGAGACACAACCTCCAACGTACAAAACCATGCTGACTGTCCCTAATCAGCCCTTGCCCATCCAAATGCCTGTATATCCTATCCCTGAGAATACTCTCCAGTAACTCACCAACTACAGATGTTAAGCTCACTGGCCTATAGTTCCCAGCATTTTCCCTGCAGCCCTTCTTGAAAAGAGGCACACCATTTGCCACCCTCGAATCCTCTGGCATCTCTCCTGTATTTAAGGACGAGTCTTTAAGGACCAAAGCAAATGGTATGTTAGCATTCATAGCGAAAGGATTTGAGTATAGGAGCAGGGAGGTTCTACTGCAGTTGTACAGGGTTTTGGTGAGGCCACACCTGGAGTATTGCGTACAGTTTTGGTCTCCAAATCTGAGGAAAGACATCCTTGCCATAGAGGGGGTACAGAGAAGATTCACCAGACTGATTCCTGGGATGTCAGGACTTTCATATGAGGAAAGATTGGATAGACTCGGCTTGTACTCGCTGGAATTTAGAAGATTGAGGGGGGATCTTATAGAAACTTACAAAATTCTTAAGGGGTTGGACAAGCTAGATGCTGGAAGATTGTTCCCGATGTTGGGGGAGTCCAGAACAAGGGGTCACAGTCTAAGGATAAGGGGGAATTCCTTTAGGACCGAAATGAGGAAAACATTCTTTACACAGAGAGTCGTGAGTCTCTGGAATTCTCTGCCACAGAAGGTAGTTGAGGCCAGTTCATTGGCTATATTTAAGAGGGCGTTAGATGTGGCACTTGTGGCTAAAGGGATCAGGGGGTATGGAGAGAAGGCAGGTACGGGATACTGAGTTGGATGATCAGCCATGATCACATTGAATGGCGGTGCAGGCTCGAAGGGCCGAATGGCCTACTCCTGCACCTATTTTCTATGTTTCTATGTTTCTATGTCTTAAATTTCAACCAGGGCTCCCGCAATTTCCTCTCTAGTTTCCCACAATGTCCTCACATATATCTGATCAGGCCCCAGAAATTTGTCTACGTTCAAACACGACAGTACCTTTAGTACGTCCTCGATGGTAACTCTGACTGCTCGCATGACATTTCCAGTGAGTGCTCCAATTACCTCTGTCCTACAGTCTTTCTCCTAGTAAATCCTCAAATAACTTGCTCCAATCAACTTGAGCGAGACCTTCTCTCATACCCTCAAAGTTGGCCTTACTCCAGTTGATCATTTTAACACATGGACCCTCTCTGTCCCGATCCATAACTTTCTTAAACCTAATCGAACTGTGGTCACTTGTCCCAAAAGTCTCTTCCACACACACTTCATTAACTTGCCCTTCCCAATTTCCAAATACAAGATCCAGCGTTGCCCTCTCACGTGCGGGGGCCTCCACATACTGCTTAAGAAAACTCTCCTGAACACTTTTGAGGAATTGCACCCCATCTAAACCCTTCACATTATGATTTTCCCAGTCTATATTGGGAAAGTTGCAATCCCCTACTACACCAACCTTATTTGACCTGCAGCTGTCTGCAATCTCCCAGCACATTTGCTCTTCTAATTCTTGTTGACTATTTGGGCGTCTGTAGTACACCCCCAACAAGGTGATCATCCCTTTCTTGTTCCTCAGCGCAGTGTGGCAGTGTGAACTGTGAAGAGGATGCTATGAGGATCCTCTTCACAAGCCTTGGACAGGTTGGGTGAGTGGGAAGATGCTTGGCAGATGCAGTATAATGTGGATAAATGTGTGGTTATCCACTTTGGAGGCAAGAATGGGAAGGTACATTATTATCTGAATGGTGTCAGGTTGGGAAAAGGGGAAATACAACAAGACTTGGGTGTCCTAATACATCAGTCACTGAAAGTAAGTATACAGGTACAACAGGCAGTGATGAAAGCTAATGGCATGTTGGCCTTCATAAAGAGAGAAGTTGAGTATAGGAATAAAGAGGTCTTTCTGCAGTTGTGCAGGGCCCTGGTGAGACCACACCTGGAGTATAGTGTGCAATTTTCACCTCCCTATTTGAGGAAGGATATTCTTGCTGTTGAGGGAGTGCAGTGAAGGTTCACGAGGTTAATTCCCAGGATGGCGGGACTGTCATATGATGAATGAATGGAGTGACAACTTTGAGGGTATGAGAGAAGGTCTCGCTCAAGTTGATTGGAGCAAGTTATTTGAGGATTTACTAGGAGAAAGACAGTAGGACAGAGGTAATCTTATAAAAACATGTAAAATTATTAAGGGATTGGACAGGCTAGATGCAGGAAACATGTTCCCGATGTTGGGGACGTCCAGAACCAGGGGCCACAGTTTAAGAATAAAGAGTAGGTCATTTAGAACTGAGATGAGGAAAAACTTTTTCACGCAAAGAGTTGTGTTTTTGTGGAATTCTCTCCCTCAGAAGGCAATGGAGGCCGATTCACTGGATGCATTCAAAAGAGAGTTAGATACAGCTCTTAGGGCTAGTGGAATCAAGTGGTATGGGCAGAAGGCAGGAACGGGGTACTGATTGTGGATAATCAGCCATGATCACATTGAATGGCGGTGCTGGCTCGAAGGGCCGAATGGCCTACTCATGCACCTATTGTCTATGTATCTATGTATGTGTCTATATCAGCCCAGGGCTGGATATTGTCTGGAGTTGCTGCATTTGCTTGTGAAGTGCTTCATTATCTGATGAGTAGAAAATGGTGGTGAACATTTTGCAATCATTAGTGAACATCCCAATCTCTGACCATACCATTTTAGTGCGCATGTGTGACAGTACAAACCTGTTTTGATATCAATATTATACTGACTATTTTACTCAGTGAATTATGGTTTAGCAAACATTTGAAACAGAACTATTCATAAGTGTTTCAATTAAAATTAAAACTTCAGCAAGTCACTTTACCATCAAAGATCATGTTAACATAAACAATTGACTGATTGCACACAAGTATAAGCACAAAGATACACAGATATCAATGTACAGAAAGAAATAGAAAGAACCTTAAAATATAAAGATTGTTTCAGGTATCTATAGAAATATCACCTTTATATGAGTGGGAGGGCAACATCGGGTAACAACAGATGTCACTTTAACATCAATTTTGGATAAGTCACAATAGTTTCTCATCATGGATGGAATGACTGAACACTTGGACAAATACAAGCTGATCAAAAAGATTCAGCAAGGATTTTTGTAGGATAGGTCATGCCCGATCAATGTAACTGAATATTTTGGAAAAGGTCACTAGAATGGATGGATGAACAAATATCTATTGTGTTGAATTGAGTTTTCAACAGCCATTTGATAACATGCTATACAAAATGAGTAGAAATGAAAGCTTGCATTCTCAGTAGGATAGTGATGTGGATTGGCTAATGGTTGGGAGGTAGATAACAAATCAGGTAAAACAATGTTCCCTGGTTGGTGGGATGTCACAGGTGCGAACCCCCGGGATCTCTCTGATTTCACAACATATTGTGAAATGCCAAGTATACCCACAGAGATCCCGGTGGTCTCCCACCCGAGATCTCTGTGGGTATTCTTGGCATTTCACAATATGTTGTTATTGACATGGATGTGGGGCCACAAGAACTGAAGTAGACAATTTTCCCCTCAAGCTTGTTCCAACACCTAGATAAATCATAGCAGAAGCGTTAACATACTATCGTTGCTCAACATTCCTTGATATATCTGGTTAGCAAAAATCTTTCAGTATGATTTAACAGCCCTTATCTGTCAGTAGTGGAAGAAACGTGTATTACATTTTGCGAGAATAATATTTATTATTTTCATTTCCAAAGTCGGGTTTTGAGTTATGAATAATTCCCCTTCTTACCTTTGACTTCCCAACCAGTGGAAATAATCTCTGAATAAGGTTGTATATTCAAATTTGTAAATTACATTGTTTTAGTTTAGAGATAAAGCATGGAATCAGGCCCTTTGGCTGACCAAGTCCACGGACTATCGATCATCTGTTCCCACTTTCTCATCCATTTTCTACAAATTCGGGACAATTTACAGAGGTCAATTACCTTACAAACCAGCATGTCTTTGGTATGTGGGAGGAAACTGGAGCACCCTAAGGAAATCCATGCGGTCACAGGGAAAACCTGCAAACTCCACACTGACAGCACCTGATGTCAGAATTGAACCCAGGTTGCTGACACTGTGGAGCAGCAGCTCTACCAGCTGCAAAGATAATATTGCAAAAAGATTAACAATATCATTTCAGATGGAGAATAGGAATACCAGGAGAAATAATTAAATTATTGATTATAATTTTCAAGAAACAACCTGTAATATTCATAATGGTACAAAGCTATAAGCACTGGGCCTAATATACCCAGATAAATAGATGACTGAAGCTGCTTCATATGTAAAAGAATCATCAACATTTAAGAAAAAATACATTAGCCTTCATCTCAAGGAATTTTGTGACCCAAAACATAGTGATGAAGAGATGCCTTATTATTCTAAGCCTTGATTGGAATGAAGATAGAGTATTATATCTCAGAAAAGGTAACTTGTCCTTGGATAGGTACAGTTTCTCCAGACTTAAGTGGTATAATAGTAAGATTAAATGAGAACTTACCAGTTTGAAGTTTGATCTTGATTTTATGAGAAGTTATGTTGGTGATTACGTGAAGAACCCTGCCAGTGCGCATGCAGGTCAATCTTCAAAGCAGTGGTATGAAATCACAAATGACAATTACCGAAGTGACATAGTAAGATGAGTGACTCGAGAATTACCAGATGACCTTTATGAGAGAGGGTTGGGCATGGAGGGCACATAATCACCAACGTAACTCATCATAAAATCAAGATCAAACTTCAAACTGGTAAGTTCTCATTTAATCTTACTATTTTAGTTCGGAGTCACGTGAGTGATTCCGTGAAGAGTTCAAAGCTTTGTGATTTCATGCCGCAGATCCAAATCTCGGCATCGTCTCACTGCATCGATTGACTCAGGATGAGTGAATAATCAAAATGCATTAAGCATGACATTGATTCAAATGTATTAATGGTTTACGTTAATAAAGAAATCAATAGCAAACCATGTATCTCAGGGGAGGCTAAAGTGGACAAAACAGAATGGGCAAAAACCCCGGGCCAGTAATCGGCCTATGGTAAAAAAAAAAAAAAAATTCAATTCAGTTGACCATCCTGCGGTCGGGAAGATATGGTCGATGGGAATGTCCATTGCCCTGGCCGCTAACGTTAATGCTGCCTGGTGGAATGAGATATACAATCGTTAGTGTTAATACCTATATAAACCAGAACTTGATGCAGCCACCTTGAAATAGTCTGAACCGACCTTCCCTTGTGTGATTATTTGTCGCTTAATAAACAATGCTGATTCCACACTTCTTAGGATTCTGGTGGCCGTGATATAATATAGCAAGCCTGCCCTCCCACGTAGACGGTATCTGAAAAATGATCTTAAATCCTGCCACCCATGGTCTGCTCTGCTTGTGTAGATCAGAATGTAAAATGTAATGGCACCTGCAACCAATTCCATCCTATCTAGCCACAGCATTTGCAATGTTTGCCCTCGTTGTGCTGATATTAGTGTCATGACTAAGGATGTAGCTGGAACCCCCTGGTGAAGTAATGTTAACACATTTTCAATATCCAAAGTGCATATTCTTGTAGTGGGAGAACTTGTGTCAAGATCTCTTTTACAACTCGATATCCGGGGTTGAACCTGACAGAGTGGTTCCCGTTTGTTGCAGCTGTAGTGGCTCTATAACTGAATTATTGTCAAAGACCATTTAAGAATGAGCTGGAAGATGGCAGTAATCTGTACCGTTTTAAATGTAACATTAACATTTAAACAAAACCACTTCCGATCCCCTCAATAGGAATGTAATGCTTTTCTGGGTGCTATCCCTGCACTCTGTAGTGAGCACATCCATGGCTTGATGTGACAACCTGAGCCGTAAGTCAATCCATTCAGAATGTGTAAGTCAATAATTGTTTTATTATGCAGAGGCCGGTTTCCTGAACCACAGTTTGAACCAGCAAAGTTTTAGTTTTTTAGAATAACCGTATACCATTGTATTATTATGCCTGACAAAAGCAGGCAACATGGCTGCTTAGCCAGTCAGACAGTACGAAACCTAAAGCGAGGTCTTGCTGATTGTTTTAAGACCCGACTAATGAGGCAAAATGGAGGAAGACATAAAAGAACATTTCTCCATTTTGTAGCGAAAATGTATTTCTCCGTACTGTTCTGCCACATATTTTTGCAATCAGTGAATAAACATGAAATCAACATGTCGATATTCGATGTAGCATTGAACCATACTTTCCTAATACTTTGAGTTCCAATACCTATTCTGTGTTGTCATCGATCTGAACTGGATGATACACCAGTGGCAAAGGAGATTAGGTAAATTATTACAGGATACTTTTACTTGATTGCCATGTGACTAACATATGCCACCACCGTAGTGTAGCAACTTGAAGTTGAGCTTGTAGATTATGTATATTCACTCAATAGCCCCTTACCCATGGGGTGCATCTCCTGTATATATTTAGTTGATACCAACAACTGAAGAATTGGTAACTCATGCAAATCTCCACTACCTCCAACTAGAGATGATATTTGGAACTTCTCACCTTAGAGCCCTTAGCATCAGTTTGTAATAACTGAATTCCTCCGACCAAACTATTGGAGCAATGCTGAATACTGCTTGTTCATCGTTGTGACTGAGGTAGCTTCAACTGATAATAATAGCATAAGGTTGTTAACAATGGTCTGCATGTCCTTTGAGAGGTCACTACTTTGCACGATATCAGTTCCTTCATTTGCACAGCTGAACCACAACTACTATATTGCCAATTACTCATGATGAAATAGAAGTCAGTTTTATAACAGTTTGCTATTAACTCCAATCTCTTGCCACAGGGTGGAGTCATAGGCTAATTAATAGTTAAAAGTGTAAAGAACATGCACATACACAAGGAATTCTTTACTATAGCTTTTATTGACTACACACACATTACTGCCCTATCTGTACATGGTCTGTCACGTTCACTGGAGAGGGAGCTAGGGGATGGGAAGACACAGATATACTTGATTATAGGGGAGTGGTTAGCAGGGCTACGTAACTACAATTAAAGGGACATGCATAAATCATCTACATCCTTCCTCTACAAAAGAAAGAAAAGTGACAGGCGACCATGTCTCATGCGCTAGGGCAAATAGAAAACAAAGAAACAATAACGCAGCACCGAATCATACATATTCGCCATAACAGTCAGGCGGCTGCACGAGATGGACAGAGCGGGTCCGTATCCTGCTCACACCTCCTCCCCCCACGGGAACGAGAGGAACCGGAGCAGGAGGGGAAAACCTGGCAGGAGAGTCGTGGGGCGGTGAGCGCTGCGGCGACGAGGGAGAGGAGGGGGGCGAGACAGGAGGAGAGACAGGGACAGGCACAGGAAGAAGGACCGGGACGGTCCGGGGGGGCTCAGGGCCAGGGAAAGCCGGAGGCGGCAGAGCAGACATGGGGGAAGCATGCGGGATAGCAGGAGGGGGTGGAGGCTCATTCACCAGGCGAAGGTGCTGACGTGACCTACGGTAGACCGTGCCATCGAGGTTAACCAAGTAAGAACGAGGCGAACGGGCAGATCCGACGACAACTGCAAGCCCAGGGTGACCGGAGGTGGAGCGCATATGGCCAACCTGGCCAGGAGACAGAGGAGGAAGAACGCGGCAGGATCGGTCATGGGAGCTCTTCTGGATAAACTGCTTGTTAGCAACACGCTCGCGGACCACGGCGGGTTTCAGCATGGAGGGGGTGAGGGTCTGTTGGGCAACCGGAATAGGATGGCGCGAGACTCGGGACATGAGGCGTTGCGCCGGGGACCCCAGGACGTGGTCGCGGGGAATGTTACGGAGGTTCAGGAGAGCAAGGTAAATATCTGATTTTGAAAGGCGGCAATGTTCCAGCAACCCCTTAGCACTGCGGACAGCGCGCTCAGCCAAGCCGTTGCTTTGAGGGTATTCAGGGCTGCTGGTGTAGTGCCGAAAGTTCCAACGGTCAGCAAAGTCTTTGAACTCAGCGCTGGTGAACTGGCTGCCGTTGTCTGACTGCAGGCTTGCAGGGGACCCAAAGGTGGCGAAGTGGCGGCGCAGCTTCTCAATGACGGCAGAGGATGAGAGAGTGGACAGCTGGTCGACCTCAAACCAGTTAGAGTAGGAATCGACAAGCACCAGGAAGTGCTTGCCGTGCCATTCGAAAATGTCAGTCGCCAGCGCAGACCATGGCAGGTCTGGTGCGGGCTGCTGCAAAAGGGGCTGCCGCTGCTGTTGCGGGGCGAGACTGTTGCATGTAGGGCATGACGACACCCTGTCCCGGAAGAAAGTGGCCATATCAGGCCAGTAAAACTGGCTCTGAGCGATGGAGAGAGTGGCCTCGGCCCCGGGATGGCCACGATGAGCTGTTTCAAAATACTGTTGCCGTAGAGCTTCAGGCACCACCACCTTGTGGCCCTTTACGATCACACCATCTCGCAGCACCAGCTCGTCATGGACTAGGAAGTAAGGCACTGCCGCGGCGGGTAGGGAAGAACGTCGTTCGGGCCAACCCCGCTGAATGACTGCAGCCAGCTGTTGGAGCGAAGTGTCAGCAGCAGTGTGTTTGACCAGAGACTTCAACTGGTTGGAAGGCACGGTTGACATTCAGCACTATCATATTGGACGCCTCGTAAGGGTGACGGGTGGTCGAAGCAAGGGGCGCCCGAGACAACGTGTCAGCGATGAACATGTCTTTGCCTTTACGATATACCATGGAGAAGGTAAAGCGCTGTAGCTGAAGCATCATCTGCTGGAGCCTGGAGGAGGCAGCGTGAATCGGCTTGCTGAGGATGGTGACCAGAGGCTGGTGGTCAGTTTCAATGGAAAACTCCGTGCCTAGGATATAGTCCTTAAACTTTGAACAGGCGAACACGACAGCCAGCAGTTCTTTCTCAATCTGGGCATAGCGCTGCTCGGCAGGAGTCATCATGCGGGACGCGAAAGACACAGGCAGTTGTACCCCGTCGTGGATCTGCAAGCAGGCGGCGCCCAGGCCAAACTTGGAGGCATCACAGGTGATGACGATGGGTCGCTTGAGGTCGAAGTACTTCAGCGTCGGGGTGCTGATTAGCTTGGACTTGAGGAAATCAAAGGCATTCTGGTGCTGCGGGAACCAAGCCCAAGCAGTGTCCTTTTTCACCAGGTCTCTCAGAGGAGCGCTCAATTCGCTCAAGTCAGGGATGAACTTCCCCAGGTAGTTGACCATGCCCAGGAAACGCTGAAGGCTTGGCACATCCTCAGGAGCAGGCATCTCGGAAATCGCGGCTGTCTTCTGTGGGTCGGGCTTCAGCCCGGACGCTGTAAAAACATGTCCCACGTAGGTGACCTCCGGGACGCGGAACCGGCACTTTTTCGGGTTGAGCTTTAGGTTGACCTCTCGAGTTCGATCCAGGACTAGCCGGAGGTTGTGGTCGTGCTGTGCGACATCCTTTCCATACACCAGGATGTCGTCAACAATGATAGCGCACGGGAGCCCCGCGAACAGCTGTTCCATCGTTCTCTGGAATACCTCACTGGCGGAGTTGATCCCGAACGGCATGCGCAGGAAACAAAATCTCCCGAAGGGTGTGCCGAAAGTTGTCAGGTAAGATGACCGTTCATCTAGTGGTATTTGCCAGAACAAACTATTTGCGTCCAGCACTGAAAACAAAGTGGCTGGGCCGACTTGTGCAGCAACATCCTCAACGGTTCGCATAGGATAATGCGGGCGCTTGATAGCCAAGTTCAAATCCTTGGGGTTGATGCAGATCCGCAGCTTTTGTCCTTCTTTGCAGCGACAACCATGGTGGAGACCCACTGAGTTGGCTCGCTCACCTCCGTCAGGATGCCCATAGCCACCATATCACAAAGAGTGGACTCAACCCTGTCCTTCATCGCGAACGACACTCGGTGGGGCGGGCGGATGAGAGGTCCAACCTCCGGATTGAGAGAGATCTTGTAGCTGCAGGGGAGCTTCCCCAGCTTGCTATCAAAATGGTCAGGGTATTCGACCAGCGGGTCTAAGGGTTGCCACCACACGATGTCCCGGTGGAAATTGACTAGACCAAGGTCCTGGCAGGCCTGAATACCGAGCAGAGGTGCACATTTACCGTCCAGCAGGAAGAAGCCATAGCGAGTCAGGGAAGGGTAACTGGGACTAAAGAAATAAAATCCGATATACAGGAGACACAGGAAAATAAACTTCTGACGCCATGTAAAGAACATGCACGTACACAAGGAATTCTTTACTATAGCTTTTATTGACTACACACACATTACTGCCCTAGCTGTACATGGTCTGTCACGTTCACTAGAGAGGGAGCTAGGGGATGGGAAGACACAGATATACTTGATTATAGGGGAGTGGTTAGCAGGGCGACGTAACTACAATTAAAGGGACATGCACTAATCATCTACAAAAGTAAATCACAATGGCCAATAAACAGTTTATCCCATTCCGCAATGTTTTACTGTTATTAGTACAGTTATATTGTCTTTGATAATCTCTGTAATGGGAACTGCGTAGAATGGATCTTTGAGACCCTTATGAATCTGATGTTGGTCAGGAAAATAAGTTTTCAAATTCGGAAAGTTCATATGCCTGACACTCTCCATTTTTCATAATAAACAGGCCACTCCTGCCTTATTCCATGGGTGCTTTGCATGAGAGCTCTGGCCCGATTTCCGTACCTTATCTTCAAAGACAACCCTGACCATAATCCAAACTTGCTTGGAATGCTAGTGCCTCTAAGCACATGTTTTTATCCTTTGTGAGTTGTACAAACAAGTGTAAATATTACAACTTGTGAGTGGTGCACTTCTCCATGTTTCGGAAGTGCCAGACCCGCTTTGTTGAGTAGGGTTGGTAGGGTGCGTGGAACTTCTGACCAGCAGTCATGCTGCCCCCAGCTCCAGTGAACCGCCTACTGCCAATGAACGCCTGGGGTGCGTTCTGAAATGACGAACCTTTGCCCGCCGTTGGCCTTAATTGATTCATCTGCCAGGTTTTCTCCCCTGTTGAATAGGCCTTACCTGAATAACAGACTCGGTGGCTGGCTCTCATATCCCCCTGTTGGCGCTGTTCACTGCCGGCACAAATGTGCTCCAGTATGTTCCATCGACCTCTTTAGAGCCTGGAGTCAGTTATATCTTTACCTTTCACACTCCCCTCCTCAGAGAGGGCGATTCATAGGCAGCCCTAAACAGGCGCTGCCGCAGGCCGCAGGATACCTATGCTGATATGACCCCATTGGACCTATACCCGAATGGAACATTCTGCTGGGATGGCAACTTTGTTGTCTGGAAAAGCTACCTCTGACACGTGCCCTTCATCCCTTGAGGCATGCCCCACAACCATATCCTAAGACTCAGCGTCAGCAGGATACTGACCCGTCTTGATCTCCGCCTGCAAGAGGGAGACTTGAAACAGCTCTGTCAACTGGCGCTGCTGGTGTGGTCTGCAGAGATGGAACATCTGGCTCAACCTTACCATCAGAGTCCGGGTCAGAGCTAAGATGACCCATGGCACGTGCCTCATCGTCCATGAGGGTGTTATCAAACAGCTCTCTACTAGGTGCTGCTGGCGCCTTTTGTTCAGGGTGGCGCTGGCTCTCCTCCTGCTGGCGTGCGCCCTGCTGTAGCACTGTATGCAATAGTTGCTGCATTTGGGATAGTCGTTCAAATGCACTATCCAGCCCAGGTGAGGAATCATCCCCAGACTCTGTGCGCCTATTATTTTGCTATCCAGCCCCGGTGGGGAATCTTCCCCCAACTCCGTGGGCCTGGCAGACTTATGTGTTACCTTGAGCAACTCTGTCCCAGGCGTGACATGAAACAGCCCTGTCCCAGGCGCTGCTGGCGTGGCTCTCCCGTAGGCCGGAAATGTCACAAATGAAACAGCCCTGTCCCAGGCGCTGCTGGCGCGGCTCTCCCGTAGGCCGGTGCTTTCACACATGAAGGTGTCCTGCCAGGTGCTGCTGGCGTGGCCTGTCCCACAGGCCCACGCTATTACACATGAAGCAGCCCTATCCCAGGCGCTGCTGTAGCGGCCTGTCCCCAAAGGCCCGCACTATTACAGTGTAGGTTCACTAATTTAATTTTTTAGTATAGAGCTTCACCTGTGAAGGGTTAAAGCAATTTTACCCCTTCACTGCAACTTGTGCTAACGAAAGAAATAATTTCATTATCTGGGGCACATGACAATAAACTTTTGACTTTTGACTTTAACTTTAACTTTTGACTTTGACTTTAAAATCACTATAGCATACATGCAAACTTTTTTATTAGAGAAAAACCCCTGCTATTCGACTCACCCGAGTCCAATAGGGTTGAATGAGTCCTTTCTTCCACCAATTTTACTTCCTGCCTGGGGACCAACGTCTGTGAGCGCACTGTCGGCGACTCTGGCGTTATTGCCACTCCACGGCATCCCCGCAGGCTGGAAGCCACTGACTGCCTTGTCAGCAGCTGCTTATCTCAAACCCCAATCTTTTGCTGGTTATCCGCTTCCGCGGTCGGACCGGGGTTTCCCCACAGTCCACATCAGGCTCACTCATCGGGCTGTGAATCTGGCAGAAAAACCTCTGTGAAGAGAGGCTCCTGCTCGGAAAAACCCTGGTAAGTAAAAAGTACTTACCTTCTAGGTTTAACTTACCGCCGGCAGAAGCGCTGCCCTGCCAGTCTGGTGCTTGTGCCAATGCGGCTGACGTACTGACGCGCATGCGCACTGGCGGGGTTCTTCACGGAATCACTCACGTGACTCCGAAGTAAAATTGTAATACAATTAATACAAAATTTTATTTAAGGACAGGTGACCAAAAACCTAGTCAAAGAGGCATGTTTAAGGGGATATATGGGAAGAGGCAGAGGGGCTTCAGAAAGAATGTGGACTTTCAGGGTTTGGACTTAGGCAACATAAGGTAAAATTTGTGATGGCAGTGTAAATTGAGTAATGCTGATCTCGGGTTGATGAATGACTGGGTGAAGTTACAAATGAAAGTGGTAATGTTACGTAGGAAAGTGGAATTCAGGGTGGCCCGGTGGTGTGGTGATAGTGTTACTGCCTTACAGCACCAGAGACCCAGGTTCGATCCTGACCACGGGTGCTGTTGTATTCGTATGTTCTCCCCGTGACCGTGTGGGTTTTCTCGGGAGGTCCGGTTTCCTCCCACACTCCAAAGTACAGGTTGTAGGTTACTTGGCTTTGTTAAAAATTGTAATTTGTCCCTAGTGTGTTGGATAGTGCTAGTGTACGGGGATCGCTGGCCAGCGCGATGGGCCGATGGGCCAGTTTCCGCGCTGTACCTCTAAAATCAACTAAATTATAAAGTGCAGGCATTAGTGGAGCAGAAGCAAGGATAATTAGCAAACATAAAGATTCACAATAGTGAACGCAATTATGATAGAACTTAATTTGTTTAACATTGACGGACTTCTCTATGTATTTCATGCTCTCGGGACCTCCCATTGCTCTACATTGACATTGGAATGATGTAGAGCAGGAGCTGCTGCTGACACATGGCGTGAGTATAAAACAATCATGGAAATAAAGAAGGGTCTGAAGACTGGAGTCTGAAGAAGGGTCTTGACCCGAAACGTCATCTATTTCCTGTGCTCCATAGATGCTGCCTCACCTGCTGAGTTTCTCCAGCATTTTTGTCTACCTCTGATTTTCCAACATCTGCAGTCCCTTCTTAAACATAGGAATAAACAGGTTATTTTCAAATGATAAGGTGTATTTACTGAAGGATGACGTTGAGTGTTCAACTATTTATAACCTGTATCTTCCCTGTTGCTCTACCTATTGTACTTGAGTTTGTGTTGATTATATTGCATTGTATGTTTGGTATTATCTGATGTGATTTGAATGCAAAACAAAGCTTTTCACTGTACCTATTGCACACATGACTATAATAAACCTAAACTTGTTATATTTTTGCCCTTGTCAACGACTGGCAGGCATAGCCTTATGTTCAGAGGGGTAAAGTATAAAGGAGGTGTGCAGGGCAAAGTTTTACACAGCAAATGCTGGGTGCCGGGAACGTGCTGTCAGGGGTGATATTGGAGGCAGATATTATAGAGGCTTTTGGATAGACACATGTAGAGAATGAAGGGATATAGATCACGTGCAGTCGGAGGATATTGGTTCAACATGTTCGGCATGGACATTGTGGGCTGAAGGGCCTGCTCTTGTGCCCTACACTTCTATGTTCAATGATGATACAAAAACTAAGTGGGAAGGTAGGCTTCAAGGTGGACAATAATGCCAAAAAGGCAACTGAACATTTTAAATGAGTGGAGAATAGGATGAGGAAGGATGGAATTGTTGAAAGACTCATGAATGTAAGTAATGTTAAGCATGTGTGGGTCTGTTAATGCAGATCTCCTTTCCCAAGTGAAGAGGAGATAGTTGCCTTGGAGTCGGTACATCATAGGTTCACAATGGGATGAGATGAGACAAGTTTTTACTAGTTTGACTTTAAACTTGGAACCTCAAATGTGCTTCCCTGTTCAATCATTTTGATGCACACTGTTTATTCAATGGACTAATTAGCCTGACATACCAGGGAAGACGTTGCTCAGATGATTTAGTGGCACTTTCTATTGGTGTTAGGAATCGAATGAATTATGGTCTCTTCTGTCTTAATCTTTCCTTACTAATTACTTTCCCTCAATGATTATGTGAAAAAAAGTTACAATATTGAATAACTTTAAAAAAAAGTATAGCATTAATTTCGCACATTTACAATTTTGCATATCTTTATAATGTACTAATGTTATCAATGCTTCATAAAATGCTCATTATGAATTAAAAAAAAAGCTACTTAGACCAGATTAATTTTGAAATGTAATACGTTGAAGATGTAATACGTTGAAGATGAAGATGAAAACTCCAAATTCTCGATAACCCTTGCTATTCTTGGTAACCAATGAATTGATGTCCCTTTGTAATGGTTAATGTGAATAGTGTTTGTGTGTCCACACCAATGCCCATACAAATGATTAAGCACCAGAGTGTGCTTGATGTATGCCAAGCTATATGAAGCTGAACACAGACAGCCTAAGGCTGTGCAGACTAGCCAAGGAACAAAGATGACAGCTGGCAATTTTGAAGTGGATATCACTCAGGATATGATCTGACAGTTACACAATAATGTCGTTCTTTCTTTATTTTTTACAATCCTTGCAGTATAGGCCAGATTTTCCTTTTGAGGATTCCAGATAGTTTAGCAGGATAAAAATGTCTTTATAACAGATGCAGAAATTTGAGGTAGAAATTAGCAGGCTTTTTAGCCTGTGGCTTGAATGTAACACGGACAAATTACTCGCTGTCCAACACAATTAGATTGAGGCCTGGAAAACTGATCAGAGAGTGCCGTTCACTTTCCTTGGTATAAGGTGATAAGTGAGAGGAGCAGAATTAGGCCATTCAGCCCATCAAGTCTACTCTGTCATTCAATCATGGCTGATCTATCTATCCCTCCTAACCCCATTCTCCCGTCTTCTCCCCATAACCTGTGACACCCATACAAATCTAGAATCTATCCATCTCTGCCTTAAAAATATCCACTGATGGCCTCCACAGCCTTCAGTGGCAAATAATTCTATGTCTATTCTGGTACAATTTGGTTGATAAACCATGATTGCAATAGTATAGGACATGGCATGCTACATGCAGCGTTGCAGTGCGAGGTTTTGCAGGTTTTGCACATGTACCAGGCTTATGCAGACTGCACAGCAGCAACATTCATTCTCATGCAATGCTGTTTTGAAACCTGCCCTGTCAACATATCAATCCCTACAGCAAATTCTAAGCTGTCCACAAGCAAGCTGGCCTATATACCTGCTTGTGCCATTTAAAAGGGATGCCTAATTATTTATTGGGAATTAATAAAGGGAAGCCTATGTTGCGACCTAGAAGGTTAAATCCTGGCAACTCAAGGATTGCAGATATTTATGTCATGGGAGTTCCTGAAACTATCTATTTGGCTTGTTAAGTATGATTGTCTCATTCAACTTGAGTAAAGAGCTGTAGATTGTTGGCCACTTCAGTGAAGAAGGGCTCAGAAAAAGACATGTTTTCGCATGCCATATTTTCAAACAGTCTGATAGATGGCGCGTTTTCTTGCATTATATAAGTGCCAAACACTTGCCCATTTTACTGACCTTGGCGCTGGCTACAAAACTATCTATGTTCCCAACAATGGCCGTGACTGAACACATGCGCTGTTTCCAATCACTGGCATATCACAGTGATACAGTGTGGAAACTGACCTTTCGGCCCAACTTGCTCACACTGACCAATATGTCCCATCTACACTAGTCCCATCTGTCTGCATTTGGCCCACATCCCTCTAAACCTGTCCTATCCATGTACCTGTCTAATTGTTTCTTAAACGTTGCAATAGTCCCTGCCTCAACTACCTCCTCTGGCAGCTTGTTCCATTCACCCACTGCCCTTTGTGTGAACAGGTTACTCCTCAGATTCCTATTAAATCTTTCCCCCATCACCTTAAACCTATGTCCCCTGGTTCTCGAGTTCCCTTTTATTGAAGCTGTTGCCTGTAATAAACATTCCTTTCATCAGATCAGGTCTCGACCTGAAACATCACCTGCTCCTTTTCTCCAGAGATGCTGCCTAACTCGCTGAGCTACTCCAGCACTTTGTGTCTATCTTTGCGGTACCAATGGGTGGCTTAGTGGTGCAGTGGCTAACACTGCTATTTCACAGCTTCAGGGGCCCAGGTTTGATCCTGCCCTGGGGAGTGGTCTGGATGGAGTCTGCACATTCTCCCTGTAACTGTGTGAGCTTCTTCCTCATGGATATTCCACTTTCAGTCCATGTTATCTGTGCCAACTATGATGCCAAATCCAACTAATCCCATCTGCCTGCATTTTGTCCATATCTCTCATCCTCTGCATGTTAATGCATCTCTCATAATGCCTTTTAAGTAACTCTGATATCTGCTTTCACCATTCCTCCTGAAGGTACCCACCATGTAAATATACTTGGCTTGCACTTCTCCTTTAAACCTTCCCCCTTAAAGCTATGCCTGCTATTATATGGCATTTCCACCCTAGGATAAAGACTCTGACAATCTAGCCTTTGTATGCCTCCCATAATTTTATTTACTTCAATCAGGTCTTTCCTCTTGCCTTTGACCTCCCAAAATGTATTTTGGGAGGTCAATGACTAATTCATGTATGGATTAAACTCCATTTGCCATTTTTCTGCTCATAACTTACCTCCATGAATTTTTTCTTCACTGGAACTTGCTGGTCCTGAATTCTGATAATTTGGTTTTTAAATTACCTCAACAGGTCAGAAATATGGACTCGCCCACTAATAGCTGTTCCCAACCTACTTTCTCAAACTCCTGCCTAGTACTGTTGTGATTAGTCTTTCCCCAATTTAATGGTTCAATAGTACCTTCAATGGGGATTTAACACTTTCCCCTGGGTTCCAGATTTATCCTTGTCCATAACTATCTTAAGGAATTGTGATCATCACTGTTCTCAAAATGCTCTCTCACCAAAACTCTGATCAGGCCAGGCTCATTTCCCAATATCAGGTCCGGTAAGGCCCCTTCCACAGTTGGACTATCTGCACACATTTCAAGAAACCCTCTTGAATACAACAAACAAATTATGCCTCATCTCCGCCTCCTTCAGTAAGAAAATTCCAGACAATACTGGGAAAATTAGAAAGTCACCTACTACAATAACTGCTGTTTTACACCGTTCTGTAATATGCCTTGATATCCTGGAGATTCCAGTTTTCAAAAATTCTGCCTGCAGGGAGAAAAACTGTGCTTCCCAACTTCCTCACATTGTTGACAACAGCATTAAAATGGTGCCTGAAATCATTATCACCTGACTTATCTGTCAGCAGCTACAGGAGGCAGTGGTGGCGGGACTGCTGCGATCAGCTGACAAATTTAACCTCTGATCTGCCTAGCCTGCCTACATTTCTGTGGGCATTTTTACAACTCTTACTGCTTTATTCATCAAACTACCCTCTCACTGTGCTGTAGCTCTCTACTTGGTCAGACTACCTTCATGAATAAACTATGCAGAGAAACGACTATCCCTCTGTAATGTAAGGGTGAAACAGATTATGTCAGCTAAAATTGACTTGTCAGTTAAATTAGCACCACTGCATTTCAAACCCTGCTTAGGAAAACAAGTAGATGGTTTTGAATAATGCTTGGGCAAATTCAAAGGGACCAGTAGATTATGAGGACCACTAAGATAAGCTTTGCCTTCCCAGAGACATCAGAGACTAGCTCGGTGTCTGATAGGACACATAACTCATGCCACTGTGGTACCAAGGAGGATAGTTAGTTTGACACATAATCATCTGTTGTTAGAGATAAAAAATTATTCTATAAATACATGCTTCTACCATAAGTGCAAGAGCATCATCTTCGAGAAGAGAAAAGAGATTCACTGGGGGGGGGGGGGGGGGGGGGGACAGGGAGAGAGGGTCCTGCATATATTTTGTTACACCCTCTTAATTGCATATACTTTTAACGTGTAACTTTTCATCAGTATCATCCACACACAACTGCAAATCTCTGGTGTCAGTGTAACTTCCGCTAAACAGAAAAATGCTCATCAATGCTTAAACTATATTCCAAAGAATATTGTGTTAAAGAAGGAACTGCAGATGCTGGAGAATCGAGGGTTACACAAAAAGCTGGAGAAACTCAGCGGGTGCAGCAGCATCTAAGGAGCGAAGGAGATAGGCGACGTTTCGTGTCAAGACCCTTCTTCATACCATTCTTCAGTCTGAAGAAGGGTCTCGACCCAAAACGTCGCCTATCTCCTTCGCTCCTTAGATGCTGCTGCACCCGCTGAGTTTCTCCAATTTTTTGTGTAATCTTCCAAAGAATATTTATGTTTCATGCACCAGCAATAGCATTTTGGTCAGGTATTCTGGGTAACTTTAGTTACACCCAGATTAGTAAAGGAGATGAATTCACAACTTGAATTGTGATTTAACATCAGTGCTGGTGACATGGAAGAATGGAGAGGGCAGGAGCTCACAGGCTCTGCTTTTCCACACAGTGACATCCCGTGACTTTCCAGTAGATGTCACTGAATAACAGTCAGCAGTGAGAAAGAAGACTGATTTCATTTACCCTGGTCCAGGGAGAGCAAGGACAATTGTTTTACACCCCCCACTGTCAACCCAGTTAAAGATCATTAACTCATGCAGACGATGGATCAGACCTGGGACTTTGTTAATCTGTTGGCTTGGTAACATGGCAATTCTCAAATCCATTTTTTTTGTGTGTGTGTTCACAGCATGCTAGTAAGAAGAAAGGATTTTATTTCCCTGTCATAAATGCAAGCTTTTCTCCATCAGCCATCAGTGGAACCACACTTCTCAATCCTAACAAAAACTCTACTTCAGCACCAAATCCACTACAGACTTTGCACTACTTTGCTCGATATACTTTGGTGTTGCCCTATAGTGGCTTTGTTTAATTTGTTTAGTTAATGCTGTTGTTGTTGCATCTTATGCACCTGTAAAGCTGCAACAAATAAGAATTTCATTGTTCTAGTTCATATCTGGTTAGTATGACCGAACATCTTTTGGCTGTTGACAGGTTTCCCCAAGTTTAATTAAGTAAATCCTACAGTCTTTTACTTTTAGCAGTTGGCAAATAAAACAGAAAACCTTTTTGTGCTGACACAATTCAATGATTCAAATTGAAAAAAAAAGAACTATTTTAGAATGAAAGCTACAATGAATTACGATCCTTTCTTAAAATGACCCTAACAACCTACTGATCCTATAATGAATGTAATGTTGTACAGGATCCAGAAATGCATTCCTAGCTGAGATAACATTCACTTCAACTCCATGTTTCACAGGCTCACATTCCATGATTTCAAGCCTAGCCATGGCAATAATCCACTATCTGGTGCAATTCTTTGGGGACTGCAGGGGCTAGAATGACTATTGAATGACTATTGAGACGGAAGGTGGGAAATTAGATTTGAGAAAATCAATCAGGTAGAGACGATACTGCTTGCTGCATCATAACACAATACCAAAATGGAAAGTGATGACAAGGAGGAATTTGATGAGGAGAGATAGTGTTGCAGACTAAGGTAATCTGGCCAAGTCCTGAAATGAGCTGTTGAGATGAGACACAGAAGGGAGTAACTTTACTTAGTGCTCAGCCACATGGATTATATTGAAGCAGAATTCAAATATTCTGGCTATAATCACGATTGTTTTGGAAATCAATTTGGAATTCGGACCAAGTAGCATTTGATAATTAATGTTCCAATAACATTTGTATTGCAGATGTCAGTGTGAATGTGTAGAATTGCTGAGCAGTTTACTAAAGAAAAAATATTTAAAAACATTGGGACAGACTAAAAAATCATGTTACTTATCTATGAATGACAAAAAGCAGATTATGGAATATTAACCATGTTCTCATTTATTGTGTATTATTTTATATATTATATATGTTTAAATCAATTATTGTGAACATAAAGCAAATATAATTAATTTTATTAAGGTACAGTTTATTGTGGAGTTTATCAAATGCTTCACGACACTATCCTTATTCTGATCATTTCAAAAATGCTTTTTTAATGTATTGTTACAAAGCTTGATTTCTGATAGTTATGACTTTTCCAGTAAAAAAACAACTATACAATCAAGACAAAAATAACATTGGATAACATGGAATATGTAAAGGCCAGTCAACAGAACATTATAGTTACATTTCAATTGCTCTGAAAGAGGAAATTGTTGCAGAGTGCATGAGAATATTGGCTTGAAAATTAATGATTTCCACTTTGTTTTTTAACTCTCTGCTGAGCCATTCCTACCTTGAGCAAGTTCCCCAACATTTACATTTCTATGCAGATATAAATTTATCAGGCAAGTATAATGTAATTAGAATGTAGTTGATGATTAATCTGATTCACAATAAATATATCTAATCTCCAGAATTGCAAGACTGAATCCATATAAAAGTGATAATGTTGGTGCTTTCAGTACAAGACACGTGATTTGTTTTAGAGTGTTGTTTTACCGGTAGTTAAGACAAGGATCTGACCTTCTTACCCCAACAGGAGCCATTTATCTGTCAACCAGTTTTCATCCTACCCATTGCCATCCACTTTAATATTACAGAATAACATTTTATGTAGGATTTTATTGAAGGATTTTTGAAAGTCCACTATTTTTTTTCACCATTGGTTTTCCATTACCTATTCTTCCAGTTATATCTAATTACAGCATTGACCTTTGGGGAGAAGCAAATGGGGCTTGTTCATAAGATGAGAGTAGATAGATGTTAGGATTCAAGAGAGGCTAACAAGGTTTTCCCGTTAACTTTCAGGGAGAACAAGAATAAGCATTCAGATCCCACAAGGAACAATTACACCATTCTGAATGTACCAAGAACCTTTATCAGCCATTTGCCTTTCCAAAATGGAACGCTTTCTCTGTCAGTTAGTATCTTAGAAGGGAGATAGACACAAAATGCTGGAGTAACTCAATGGGACAAGCAGCATCTCTGGAGAGAAGGAATGGGTGACTTTTCGGGCTGAGACCCTTTTTCAGACTGAAAGTCACGGGAAAAGGAAATGAGAGATATAGAAGATGATAAAGAGAGATAAAGAACAATGAGTGAAAGATATGCAAAAAAAGTAATGATGATAAAGGAAACAGGCCATTGTTAGCAGTTTGTTAGGTGAAAATGAGAAGCTGGTGCGACTTTGGTGCAGGAGGGATAGAAAGAGGGACTGTCAGGGTAACTTGAAGTAGCAGAAATCAATATTCATACCACTGGGCTGTAAGCTGCCCGAGTAAAATATGAGATGCTGTACCTCCAATTTGCGATTAGCCTCACTCTGACGATGGAGGAGAACAAGGACAGAAAGGTCAGTGTAGGAATGGGAAAGAGAATTCAAGTGTTTAGCAACCAGGAGATCAGGTAGTTTCAAACAGCCTGAGTGATGGTGTTCAGCGAAGCGATCGCCCAGTCTACGTTTGGTCTCACCGATGTATATGAGTCCACATCTTGAACAACAGATACAGTAGATGAGGTTGGAGGAGGTGCAAGTGAACCTCTGCCTAACCTGAAAGGATTGTCAGAATCCATGGACAGAGTTGAGGGAGGAGGTATAGCGACAGGTGTTGCATATTCTGTGGTTGCAGGGTAAGGTACCTGGGAGGGGGTGGTTTGGTTGGGAAGGGATGAGTTAACCAGGGAATTGTGGAGGGAACGGTCTCTGCGGAAGGCAGAGGGATTGGTCTCTGTGGAAGGCGGAAAGGGGTGGAGATGAGAAGATGTAACTAGTGTTGTGATCCCGTTGGAGGTGACAAACATTTTGGAGGATTATGTGTTGTATGCAATGGCTGATGGGATAAAAGGTAAGGACCAGGGGGAACTCTGTCTCTGTTCCAACTCGGGAGAGGGGGATCAAAGGTGGAACTATGGGGTACCGAGGAGACACGAGTGAGGCCTCACCTATGATGGGAGTGGGGGACCCCCATTCCCTAAAAAATGAGGACCTCAGAACCATCTCGGATGTCCTGGTATGGAACATCTCATCTTGGGTGTAGATGCGGTGTAGACAGAGGAATTGGGAGTAGGAGTTAGAGTCTTTGCAGGAAGCAGGGTTAGAACAACTGTAGTCGAGATTGTTGTGGGAGTCAGTGGGTTTGTAATAGACGTCAGTTGACGATCTATTTCTTGTGATGAAGACTGAGATCAAGAAGGGGGAGGGAGGTGTCGGAGATGGAGCAAGTAAATTTGAGTGCAGGATGAAAATTGGTGGTGAAGTCCATGAGTTCTGCATGGGTGCAGGAGGTAGCATCATTGCAGTCATCAATGTAGCGGAGGTAGAGTTCAAGGATAGGGCCAGTGTACACCTGGAACAGGGATTGTCCAATGTACTCTAGAAAGAGGCAGGCATAGCTTTGCTCTTCTTATGAACAAGGCCCATGCGGGTGCCCATAGCTACGCCTTGGACTTGGAGGAAGTGGTAGGTGTTGCAGGAGAAGTTGTTAAGTGTGATGCCAGCTCCGCTAGGCAGAGTAGAGTGTAAGTAGAGGGAAATTGGATGGTTCTGAGGTCAAGGTAAAAATGGAGGGCTTTAAGGCCTTCCTAGTAAGGGATGGTGCAGTGACTGAATGTCCATAGTAAAGATGAAGGGGTGAGGGCTTGGAAAGCAGAAGTCATTAAAGGGACAAAGGGCATGTGATTTATCTTGGACATGAGTCGGGAGAGATTAGACCAGGGGGATAGGATGGAGTCGAGCTATGTAGAAATCATTTCAGTGGGACAGGAGCAGGCGGAAACTATGGGTCTGCCAGGGCAGCTGTGTTTATGGGCTTTGGGGAGGGTAAAACCGGGCTGTGCAGGGCTGGGAAATGATAATGTTGGAGGCTGTGGAAGGCAGACAGCCTGAAGTGATGAAATTTGAAATAGTCTGTGTTTTTATGGCCTGGTGCTCATCTGTGGGATCATGGTCCAAGGATAGGTAGGAGGAGGTGTTGGCGATTTGTCGCCTGGCCTCGGTGCGGTAGAGGTCAGCACGCCAAACTACCACGGCACCTCCCTTGTCAGTGGATTTGATGATAATGTTGAGGTTGCTGCAGAGTGAGCGGAGGGCTGTACATTTAGAGGGGGTGAGGTTACAGTGGTATGGGGAGTGGAAAAGTTGAGAAGGTTGATGTCACTTTGCCAGTTAGAAATAAAAAGGTCCAGAGAGGGTAGAAGGCCAATCGGGGGAGTCCAAGATAAAGGGGACCGGTGGAGACGGGAGAAGGGGTCATTACTGGGTAGTGAGGACTCCTTCCCATAGATAAAGGCATGTAGGCGGAGGCGACGGAAGAAACGCCCCACATCGTGGCGGACCCGGAACTCGTTGAGGTGGGGAACAAAGGTGAGGCCTCTGTCGAGGACAGACCATTCTGTATCGGAAAGGGGGAGGTCAAGGGGGATGGAGAAGACACGACAAAGGGGGGGTTGGGGTCAGAGGAGGGCCGGGGAGTGGACAGAGGCAGAGGCGAGGTCTGTTGGGGGGATGATGGGTGTTCAGAGAGGAGGGGTGGTGTGAGGACTGTTGGATGGGTGGGGTGTGGTCGGGATAACCTGGTTAAAAGAGGGGGAAGGTACTGAGCACATGGTAGAAGACATGTTTGCTCTGGTCATTGGCATTCCCCTGCTCAATGCTTGTGGGTTAGATATTACTTCCTGCTAAGCTGGAGAGGGCGCAGAGATGATTTACAAGGATGTTGTCAGGACTCAAGGCCTCAGCTATAGGGTGCGGTGGAGCAGGTTAGACTTTATTCCTTGGAGCGCAGGAGGTCGAGGGGTGGTTTGTTAGAGGTGGATAAGATTGTGAGAGGAATAGATTGGATAAATGCACATACTCTTTTACCCCAAATATGGGAATCAAAAACCGGAGAACATAGGTTTAAGGTGAGGAGGAAAAGATTTAAAAGCAACCTGATGGGCAACATTTTTACACAAAGGGTCGTAGAAATATGGAACAAGCTCCCGGAGGAGGTACTTGAGGCAGGTACTATCACAATGTTCAGAAACATTTGGATGGGTATAAGATAGGTTTAGAGTGATAATGCCCAAACAGAGGTAGGTTGACTTGTGTAAATGGGGCATATCGATCGGCATCGCAAGTTGGGCCGAAGGGCCTGGTCGTACACTGTATGATTCTCTGACTCTATGACTCCATTCCAGATTCAGGTTACAACTGATGGGTTATGAAGGTGAGGCTCAGAGGTTTCTAGTAAAACAAATGTTTCTGTTTCGCTTTCCGACTTCAAGAAAGTTTTATTATCTGCTAGATCCCTGTCTTAAATACAAAAGCAAACACGATCTAAATCAAATCAGTCCTCCTTTCAGGAGGGATGGAGAGGTACCGAAGACTGACACCCGGCACCAGTGGATTGGCCCTGGGGTGGGGAGGATAAAGATGGGAAAGGATTCCCTCCAAACGGCTGATGGAACCATCAGTTGGACTGAACACTCCGTTCACATTTGGAAACAATAAATATTTTGGCTTGCCTCCAGTTTCATAAACTCAAATTGGCTAAACGTCTTTTAATGTTAAAGTTGGTAGGTGGCCTCACTCCCCTGTAGCAGGGATTGACAGAGAAACACCATTAATTCTGGGGCTTGAGGAGTCAAGAGATTCACCCATCTGTGGGGCGGCACAATGGTGCAGCCTCCAGGGCATGTTTCTGTGCTGTATCTCTAAACTAAGCTAAATCTGAGCACACAGCTTTATCGAACTGAGCTTCTCTCCCATTTCTGCCATGAGCACCGGTTTTGAAGATCTTTGTCGACCTTCCTAAACCACCCCTTGGATTACTCTGTTATAGCGGCCAATCAGCAATAACGGACACTATTCCCCCACACCCCACCTGGTTTGTTATAATGAGGGTTTAGTGTAATTCATTATTCTCTGTGGTACATTGATTGATGCGCTTGCCAGGAATTGACCCACCCTCGGCTCTTTTCCAGCTTTCTCCCCCATTCTACAATCAGTCTGAAGAAGGGTTCCGACCTGAAACTTCATCTGCCCATGTCTCCCAGAGATGTTGCCTGACCTGCTGATTTACTCCAGCACTTTGTGTCCTTTTTTGTAAACCAACATCTGCAGACTCTTGTCTTTACTTTGATGTTGATCTGCGTAATGGGAGAGCAACATACTAACATTTGTCTCATTTACACGTATGACTAAAGGGGCATATGGCTCATTCAAAAAATCTCAACTGTTTATGCATAGACTATAATAAGCACACAAACAGCAGACAACTCCACTTGTCATCACTACTCCTAATGTCAGATGCATTCACACACTACTGCATTCACACTTTGCATGAAGAGCCTGAAGCTAAATGTAGTTCAAGTGACAGCCACCTTCACCGCCACTGGCATTGCATCGCCTGCCCTGCTATTTAGCTGGAGGTTCTCCCACAGTGTTATATCATTCAGAGATAGACTCCCAAGGGAATCAATGTCCTCAAAGGCATTGCTTCTCCTTAAAATCTGAAACCTATATTACAACAACTAAAGTGTAATCTAGCAACAGATTGTAATTATTTCTTTCCCGACAACAAGTAGAATGGGACATTGTATAAAGATATAGGTAGCAGGAGCAAATCCACTACCTGATCATCTTGGGATATTGGGATATATATTAATGATTTCACAAAATTCATTTCCATTTACAACTCATAGAAACATAGAAACATAGAAATTAGGTGTAGGAGTAGGCCATTCGGCCCTTCGAGCCTGCACCGCCATTCAATATGATCATGGATGATCATCCAACTCAGTATCCCGTACCTGCCTTCTCTCCATACCCTCTGATCCCCTTAGCCACAAGGGCCACATCTAACTCCCTCTTAAATATAGCCAATGAACTGGCCTCAACTACTCTCTGTGGCAGAGAGTTCCAGAGACCCACCACTCTCTGTGTGAAAAAATTCCTTCTCATCTCGGTCCTAAAGGATTTCCCCCTTATCCTTAAGCTGTGACCCCTTGTCCTGGACCTCCCCAACATCGGGAACAATCTTCCTGCATCTAGCCTATCCAACCCCTTAAAAATCTTGTAAGTTTCTATAAGATCCCCTCTCAATCTCCTAAATTCTAGAGAGTATAAACCGAGTCTATGCAGTCTTTGTTCATAAGACAGTCCTGACATCCCAGGAATCAGTCTGGTGAACCTTCGCTGCACTCCCTCTATGGCAATAATGTCCTTCCTCAGATTTGGAGACCAGAACTGTACGCAATACTCCAGGTGTGGCCTCACCAAGACCCTATACAACTGAAGTAGAACCTCCCTGCTCCTATACTCAAATCCTTTTGCTATGAAAGTTAACATACCATTGGCTTTCTTCACTGCCTGCTGTACCTGCATGCCTACTTTCAATGACTGGTGTACCATGACACCCAGGTCGCGCTGCATCTCCCCTTTTCCTAATCGGCCACCATTTAGATAGTAGTCGGTTTTCCTATTTTTGCCACCAAAGTGGATAACCTCACATTTATCCACATTATACTGCATCTGCCAAACATTTGCCCACTCACCCAGCCTATCCAAGTCACCTTGCATTCTCCTAGCATCCTCCTCACAGCTAACACTGCCCCCCAGCTTAGTGTCATCCGCAAACTTGGAGATATTGCCTTCAATTCCCTCATCCAGATCATTTATGTATATTGTAAATAGCTGGGGTCCCAGCACTGAGCCTTGCGGTACCCCACTAGTCACTGCCTGCCATTGTGAAAACGACCCGTTTACTCCTACTCTTTGCTTCCTGTTTGCCAGCCAGTTCTCTATCCACATCAATACTGAACCCCCAATGCCATATGCTTTAAGTTTATATACTAATCGCTTATGTGGGACCTTGTCGAAAGCCTTCTGGAAGTCCAGATACATCACATCCACTGGTTCTCCCCCATCCACGCTACTAGTTACATCCTCGAAAAAGTCCACAAGATTCGTCAGACATGATTTACCTTTCGTAAATCCATGCTGACTTTGTCCAATGATTTCACCACTTTCCAAATGTGCTGCTATCCCATCTTTAATAACTGACTCTAGCAGTTTCCCCACTACCGATGTTAGACTAACTGGTCTGTAATTCCCCGTTTTCTCTCTCCCCCCCTTCTTAAAAAGAGGGGTTATGTTTGCTACCCGCCAATCCTCAGGAACTACTCCAGAATCTAAAGAGTTTTGAAAGATTATCACTAATGCATCCACTATTTCCGGAGCTACTTCCTTAAGTACTCTGGGATGCAGCCTATCTGGCCCTGGGGATTTAACGGCCTTTAATCCATTCAATTTACCCAACACCACTTCCCGACTAACCTGGATTTCACTCAAGTACTCCTTTGACCTGCGGTCCTCTGCTATTTCCGGCAGATTATTTATGTCTTCCTTAGTGAAGACGGAACCAAAGTAGTTATTCAATTGGTCCGCCATATCCTTGTTCCCCATGATCAACTCACCTGTTTCTGACTGCAAGGGACCTACATTTGTTTTAACTAATCTATTTCTCTTCACATATCTATAAAAACTTTTGCAGTCAGTTTTTATGTTCCCTGCCAGTTTTCTTTCATAATCTATTTTTCCTTTCCTAATCAAGCCCTTTGTCCTTCTCTGCTGGTCTCTGAATTTCTCCCAGTCCTCTGGTATGCTGCTTTTTCTGGCTACTTTGTACGCATCATCCTTTGCTTTGATACCATCCCTGATTTCCCTTGTTATCCACGGATGCACTACCTTCCCTGATCTATTCTTTTGCCAAATTGGGATGAACAATTTTTGTAGTTCATCCATGCAGTCTTTAAATGTCTTCCATTGCGTATCCACCGTCAACCCTTTTAGAATTGATTGCCAGTCAATCTTGGCCAATTCACGTCTCATACCCTCAAAGTTACCTTTCCTTAAGTTCAGAACCATTGTTTCTGAATTAACAATGTCACTCTCCATCCTAATGAAGAACTCGACCATATTATGGTCACTCTTGCCCAAGGGGGCACGCACAATAAGACTGCTAACTAACCCTTCCTCATTACTCAATACCCAGTCTAAAATAGCCTGCTCTCTCGTTGGTTCCTCTACATGTTGATTTAGATAACTATCCCTCATACTTTCCAAAAAATCCTCTTCCTCAGCGCCCCTGCCAATTTGATTCACCCAATCTATATGTAGATTGAAGTCACCCATTATAACTGTTTTGCCTTTGTCGCACGCATTTCTAATTTCCTGTTTTATACCATCCCCAACTTCACCACTACTGTTAGGTGGCCTGTACACAACTCCCACTAGCGTTTTCTGCCCCTTAGTGTTTCGCAGCTCTACCCATACCGATTCCACATGCTCCAAGCTAATGTCCTTCCTTTCCATTGCGTTAATCTCCTCTCTAACCAGCAACGCTACCCCACCTCCTTTTCCTTTCTCTCTATCCCTCCTGAATATTGAATATCCCTGGATGTTCAACTCCCAGCCTTGGTCACCCTGGAGCCATGTCTCCGTGATCCCAACTATATCATACTCATTAATAACTATCTGCACGTTCAACTCATCCACCTTATTACGAATACTCCTTGCATTGAGACACAAGGCCTTCAGGCTTGTTTTTACAACGCTCTCTTACCCCTTATACAATTTTGTTGAGAAGTGGCCCTTTTTGACTTTTGCCCTGGTTTTGTCTGCCTGCCATTTTTACTTTTCACCTTGCTCCCTATTGCTTCCACCCTCGTTTTACACCCACCTGCCTCTCTGCTCTTGTACCCATCCCCCTGCCACATTAGTTTAAATCCTCCCCGACAGCACTAGCAAACACTCCCCGAAGGACATTGGTTCCATTCCTGGCAACTCCTCGGCAAATGAAACAGTTTATAAGTGCACATAACCAGACCAAGACAAGGCTCAGGCATGAGGTAAAATGCATCTAGTAACATTTGTGCTCCAAAAGCACCTGACAAAAATAACCAATCCATCTATGTTAGACATTTAATGTATAACTATCGCACCTGACCAGGAAATCAGCACTGTGACCAATAAACACTGAGATAAACACTGGGACTGTTAGAGCAGATCACAAATAGAGCACCTATTGTCAGGTGACACTCTCAACACCCCAATGCTTTTGCACGATTAAAGGCATAAGACAGTACCATGATGGGATACCATTGATTTGCTTGGTGAATGGAGGTCTAACTTTGAAAAGAGTCAACACTATCTGGGATGAAGCAGCTTATTTGATTGATATCCCATCCTATGCAGTTATTACCTCCCCCACAGGTATACCAATGTTGTAATGTGTACTCTTTACAGAATGCACTGTGGTTATTCCCCTGGTTGACTATTACGGTATCTCCCAAACCTTTGACTCGACCACCAAGGAGAACATGAGCAACAACTATATGGGAAGTGTGTAGGTGTGCAGATGCAGGTTTAAATCGAAGGTAGACACAAAATGCTGGTAACTCAGCGGGTCAGGCAGCATCTCTGGAGAGAAGGAATGGGTGATATTTCAGGTCGAGACCCTTCTTCAGACTATGCTGGGAACTATGGGACATCTTGATTAGTACGTGTGGCAGGGGTTATGGGGTGAATGCAGGAGAATGGGGTTGAGAGGGAAAGGTAGATCAGGCATGATAGAATGACGAAGTAGATGTGGCCTATTTCTGCTCCTCTAACTTATGAACATCTGTGGGATCTCCTCCAAGTCACACAGCATCCTGATTTAGAAGCACATTACCTTTACTTCATCGACACTGGATCTAATTCCTGGAAATATTTACCAGCAGATTTTAGGAAGTTCCGGAGCACTCAAAGCAATTAGTGATCAGCAATAAATGGTAGTCTTTCCAGTGACATCAAGACATTATCATCGTAAAAGAACTACTACGATCTTTGGAGATTCATGCTGTTTAAGTGGCTTGTTAGTCCCTTCACTCCTGTTGAAGGCCTAGCTCAAGAGTTTCTGATTAGTGGTAATGATAGGAGAGCAGCTAATAAAATTAGCTTCTCAGACAGTGCATATCCAAACAACACTTTTCCACAATTCTGTTTGAAGTTAAAATTTGAATGAAAAATGACCATGTCTTGCATTTTTCTGGAAAAGTCCAACCCTTGGTGTTCATGATCGATTTAATTGCACATTGTGATTCAGTAACGTCTATAGTTATTAAATTGATTTGACCTGCATGGATGCTTAATGTTATATATTAAGATATATCCAACTTTACTGTTATCACAGTGTTGTGCAAAGAAATAGTTCTGAAGCAACTTGTGCAGTAATGTCAATTATTAAAATAACACAATATTTTTGAGATCTTCACCCGTCTAATATTCAAATAGAACTTTGGAAATCTAGTTCAAACTCAGTGTAGGAAGGAACTGCAGATGCTGGTTTACACTGAAGATAGACAGAAAATACTGGAGAAACTCAGCAGGTCAATCCACGGCTCTGGAGAAGAGGAATAGGTGATGTTTCATGTCAAGACCCTTCATTAGAACCAGCTTGACCTCTAAGCTGGCAATGAATGTCTCCTCTTTCTGCAGTAGTAAGGGTTTGTGAGCAATGAATTTAGGCAAGCTCAATCCCGTCCCTAATGGAAATGCCCTGAAAGCACAAAACTATCCCTAATTAACATTAATTGACGTTAAATCGATTATCTTCCTCAGAGATATCACAGGGCAGTGATTGCAAAACAAATATTTCCAGAGTTGAGACCTGAGATAAAGCCAGGCTGGAGCTAAAGGTTGAACCCATTTAGTTGAACAATGGCTGACATGTATCTCAAAATTTTTCACTTGATTTTAATCGTTGCACGCTGTTCACCTAATAAAAATCAATCTGGAACAAAATTCTGATTGATGTAATAAGCTTCAATAGGGAAGCATTTCAGACTTACAACAAAAAGAGTGCTTCCTAAATTTTACTTCTGAATGTCCTAAGAATAGTAAGATTGAACGAGAACTTACCAGTTCGAAAGTTGATCTTTATTCATGAGGAGTTGCGGTGAGGGATTTCGTGAAGAGCCCGCCGGCACGCATGCGCGACATTCTTCAAAGTAGCGGTGTGGAATCACAGAAACCAACAACAGAAATGACTTGGCATAGTAAGATTGAAGAGATTCTAATTACCAGCTGATTATGATCGAGGGTTGGGAGCGGAGGGCACAAAATCCCTCACCGCAACTCCTCATGAAATAAAGATCAAACTTCGAACTGGTAAGTTCTCGTTCAATCTTACTATTTCATTTCGGAGTCACGTGAGTGACTTCGTGAAGACTTCAAAGCTTCTGTGATTACACGCCCTGGACCACGTCCATGCTGACACACCACTAGCAAGGATGGATGGGAGTAAACAATTTGCTCAAACAGGTTATACTGAAAGACAAAAAGAATATTTATTAATAACAAAGCAAAACCCCTTATTCAGGGACATCCCCACGTTCTTGACCTGCGTTCAGCACGGCCTCCGCGAACTGTAGGGGAGCAGCAACAGGCTTATTGTAGAATCGCTGGAACACAGCTTCATTCGCCCATCCTGCTGTGGCGAGAATATGGTCCATGGGCACCTCCATGCCCCTCGCCGCCGACGTCGATGCAGCCCTGGTGGAATGGGACTTGAACATATTAGTGTCGATATCTGACTTACCCAAGACGATCCGGAGCCACCTGGATATCGTCTGGACTGTCACTCGATGGTGAGGTCTTTTGTGAGTGACAAGCAGGTATTTCTCCATTCCTCTGATGCGTTCCGTCACCTCGACATAGTGACGGATATGGGCGGCTAAACATAGCCTAGCATCTGCGGGGTATGCCGGGAACTTCAGCTGCAGCCCTGTGCACACAGGTCTATGCTGCTTTAGTAGCTCATCAATAAAGAAGACTACTTCTCCAGGGGTAGAGATCATCCTGTCGATACGGAGTTTATGTAGCGTCTGTACCCTCTGTGCTGAAGTCAGCGCTAGTAACATCACCAGTTTCATGGTGAGTTTGTCCAGCTGTAGCCCTTGCATGGGTGACCACGTCCTGAGCAGGGTTAGTACATCCCTGACATCCCAGGTGATATTATAGCGTGGTGTAGGCGGATTCATATTGAATATACCCCGCATGAGTCTGGACACTAGCCTGTTGGATCCTACCTCAATCTTGAGGTAGAATGACAGCGCGCTTCTGGCGCTGTTGATGGCACTGTAGCTTAGGTGTTCATCATGGTGCAACCCCGCGAGGAATTCCAATACGTCGGCTATGGATGCATCGTCATATGTGATGCAAGAGCGGCTGCAGTAGGCTTCCCATTTTCTGATGTGGTAAAGGTATCTTCGCCTGGTCGACTCTCGGCACGACGCCCCAATGGTATCCATAGTTCGAGTTGAGAGGCCATACTGCAGCAATGGCCTGGTTAGAACCTGCAAGCCAATAAATTTAAGTAGCTATGGCAGGGATGTGGCTCCCCTGACACAGGGTGAGTAACCAATTGTGGGCAACCCTCTAAGAGGACCCAAGGCTGACTGATCATGTCAAAGACCACCGGATACCATAGCTGCGTGGGCCAGTCGGGTATAATAAGAATGCCCTTAGCAGCATCCATCTGGATTTTTCGCAATACCTGACTGATGAGGCAAAACGGGGGGAATGCATAGAAAAACCACTTCCCCCAGTCGAGCGAGAATGCATCCATCGCCATTGCCCCAGGATCTGGTTCCCACGAAACGTATGTTGGTACCTGATGGTTCATGACACGTGACGCAAAGAGGTCGATATCCGGTTTACCAAATTTGGCTGTAATTTTGGCAAAAATTTGAGGATGCAACATCCATTCGATATTGTCATTAAACTTGCGTGACCTGGTGTCCGCCACAGTATTGAGCTCACCTGGTAAATAGGTAGCTGAAATCCAAATATTCCTGTCAACACACCAGAGCCAAATTGTGTTAGCCAATTCATCACGTGAAATTGACCTGGTACCGCCCATATGGTTTAAATATGCCACCGCCGTGGTATTGTCTATTTGGATACGGACATGAGCACCAATAAGATTGGAACAATAAGCACGAAGTCCGCTGCAAGCATCTTCAAATAGTTTATCCCTTGTGACAACAACATAGTAGATTCAAGGGTGTCCCATCTGCCCCCGCAACTAGAACAGTTGTCCGTAGCTCCCCAGCCATAGGAGCTTGCATCGGTTTGCAAGTATACCATCGGATTGGGCACAACAATGGGTTTGAATGAGCTACTAATATGGTGCACCCACCATTGGAACTCAATCTTAGCTTTAGAAGGCAGCCGCATTGATCTGTCAAAATGACCGGCGTTCCGCTTTAACGCGGAGATCTTGGCTCTTTGCAAATTTTGATAATGCAAAGGCCCGTATTGGGCTGCTGGAAACAATGCTACGATTTTGCCAATCACCTTAGCTGTTTGTCTAATTGATGGTATACTGGGGCAGGCTAAATCCTGACAAGCTTGGGTGACATCCCCAACCTTGTTAGTCGGTATGGTGGCCCTCATGCGATTGGAATCCACCGTAAACCCCAGATAATCCATGACCTGGGAAGGGCAGAACTTCGACTTGTCTGGATGGACAATAAACCCCAGCCGCATAAAAATTGCGACAGTGGCTGAAACTGCCCGTTCAGCCGACTCCAGGGTATTGCCAACAATCAGGATATCATCCAAATAGGCCATCACGATATGATGCTGCTTCCGTAACTGGGCCATGATGGGTTTTAGCAATTTAGTTAATAATCTAGGGGCTGTAGTAAGCCCATTTGGCAAAGCCTTGTATTGCCAGAGCTGACCCATCCAGACAAATTTTAAGAACTTCCTGTGATGTTTCCGAATGGATACAGAATAGTACGCATTTTTTAAATCAATGCATGCCATAAAGCAGCCATGCGAAATCAATGACTTGGCTGTCTCAAAAGTGTCCATTTTGAAATGGGTGTATGTTACAAAAGTATTCAAATGGGTCAGATCAATAATCACTCGACAGCCTCCATCCTTTTTAGGCCTGGTAAATATATTGGAGACAAATTCAATTGGCTCATGCATAGCTTTTTCTATCACGCCTTCTTGTTCTAACCTTAAGATCTCAGCATAGCCTGCTGCCTGTTCAACGGCAGACAGCGTAAACATCCGAATAGGCATATGCTGGGATGGAGGAATGTCCCCGTTAATAAACTCAATCTGATGACCCCGAATACTCTGCAAAACAAACTCATCGGAAGTGATAGTTCCCCATGCCCCCAAAAAGAAACGGAGGCGCCCACCAACATGTGAAGTTAAATGTACAGATAAATGAAAACCAGACCGCCTCACCTCCGTGGTTACCGGCGGTCCTTGACATGTTTGGGTGGTCGTGGAGGTGCTGGGTTGGGCTGATACTGTGGTGTCCTCATCTTCCACTGGGGCCGCTGCGGGCCTTGCCCTAAAAAAGCCCGCTGCTGCTGGGGCTGTTGATAGCGAGGCGGAGCTGGAGGATAGGTCCTTGTCGATGTGGCGACAGGGCCTCGTGGCCGAACAAATGGAGCTTTCGGGGCCGACGGTCTGGGGGCAATCTGCGACCGCATGAGTCCCACCGTCTTGGCATGCACATCGAGCTCTTTGACCCTCTTCGGGAGGTCTTCTCCGAAGAGCTGTCGGGGCGGCGGCGGAGGCGGCGCTTTGAACAATCCAGCAAACTTTGGGTTTAGCGTCGGGCGGATGCTGCTTTTTCTAAAAGCATTAATTTCATGTTGTGTGGCACATAACAGTGCCAGCGCATCCTCCTGCTCCAGATTTAGGTCTTCCCCGTCTACCGACCGCACAAACGCGGTAATACCGGCCGTGAGGAGCTTCAGGATCCGTTGGAGTTTCAACTCCTGGGTTCGGATAGCCGTGCCGATGTTGCCCCATATTGGCGTATTGACGACAGGCACATTGAGGGAGTTGCAGTTGGACGGGGCCTTATGCCGATTGATGGCCTGAGAGAGGACTTCCTCCTGGAGCTGGTGGTTGGTGAGGAAGTCCACGGTGGCAGCCAGTTTGGGATTAAGAGGAAGCCCAGTTGTGTGTGGAGCAACGAATTTCGCCGCCACATCCAGGAGTTCTTCCGGCGGTATTTCCGAAGGAGCCGGTGTAGGGTCGACAAATTCTTCCTCTTCTGGCTGTTCCAGGCTGGCTATGGAGACCGGTGATACTGCCCTGTGCCTGTCGATGCTGGATGCTTGCTGCTGTTGGTTGTGTAGCAGGAGCTCCAGTAGCCGCTCCATGCGGTCAATACGCCCTTCACCCTGAACACTCGGGCGGTCGGAGTCCTCAGGCTCGGAAACACTGCCGAGGCTCCTCTCATCGGCCCGCACCTCGTCGAGGTGAACCCGGTGCCGGTATTTGTCGCTGCCAGCCGCCGCAGCGAAGCTGAGCGATTCCCGCGCGGGAGGTGTGTTCAACCGCCTCCTTTTGGCGGGAGCTGAGGCCGCTGCCACTGAGGGCAAATGCGGCGGGGAGTCGGCACCAGACTTAGCATGGAGACCCGACGCCCGCGCGGGCTTGCCGGCTGCCCACGTCGTGGACCTTGCCGACGCATGGTCTCGTCCTCCCATCCATGGGGGACTCGGCGACCGTGGCGGGACCCTACCCAAATGACCCGTCCCGGCGTCGGAGGTTGGGGGGTCGACACTGGACCTCACAGTGGACCTGGGTCCCGCCGTTGAACCAGACCGCAACTCGGCGGCAGGTAATGCCTTAGCCCCAGAAGGGTTAGGCTTGCGGGCTCCTCCCCTCCCCCTGCTCGGAGGGCTGAGGGAGAAGGGCCGTGCAGCTGCACGCGACCCCTTGCCCGAGGCTGCCAACGGGCCCGTTGGCGACCTGAATGCTGAAGCAGGGTCCACCTGCTCTGGCGGCACACCGCAGTCCTGCTCCTCGAACTCCTCCCCGGAGCTGCGGTGTGTCAGCGGGTCCGGTCCTGCAGTAACAGGGCTGCCCGGTTTCCCCGCCTTCCTCCCGGCCTGTTTCACAGGTGTAGCCGATGATGAGGCTTCCGGGAGAGATGGCCGGCGACTCCGAACGGACGTCTTTCGGCCCTTCGTACTCCCGTCCATGTCCTTGCTGAAAGAGAAAAACACAAACAGCAAGGACCAACCAACTTAAGGTTAGTATAACTTACCTTAGCGGTCCCTTATGAAGGGCTGGCGGGGAGCGCACCCCACCGCCAGTCGTCGGCAGCAATGCGTTGCGACGATATGACGCGCATGCGTGCCGGCGGGCTCTTCACGAAGTCACTCACGTGACTCCGAAATGAAATTTCAAATATTGCATCCATTTGTTTTTATTGAACTTATTAATCATAGATTACAGAACAGTACAGCACAGGAACAGACCTTGTGGTCTACAGTGTTTATGCTGAACATAATACTAATCTCCTCTGCCAGCGTGTGATCAATATCCCTCAATTTCCTGCATATCTATGTGCCCATCGAAAAGCCTTTTAAATGCCATTGCCATTCCTACAATTGTTTCATTTCTTTATATTTTAGACTTTAGGGACACAGCGCGGAAACGGGACCATCAACCTACCGAGCCCGTGCAGACCGGCAATCGCCCCGTACACTAGCACTATCCTGCACACTCAGGACAATTTATAAATTACAGATGCCAATTAACCCACAAGCCTGTATGTCCTTGGTGTGAGGGAGGAAACCGGAGCACCCGAAGAAAACCCACGTGGTCACAGGGAGAACGTACAAACTCCATTCAGAAAACACCTGTAGTCAGGGTTGAACCCGGGTCTCTGGTGCTATAAGGCAGCAACTCTACCACTGCACCACTGTGCTGTCCCAGTATCTTTAAACTTAAATGTAACTAGGTAATTGTTTTCAATGCTTTGGATGAGCTTTTATTCACCTCCAATATAATTTTAAACAAAACCTTTAGAGACAATTACTCATTTGTGAGACTGGTGTATTTTTAAAAAAATATTTCCCCAATTACAATCTACAAATATAAAATTAAGGACTAGGACCCGTGAGTTGTAAACTTCCCTAACATTACAACAAAGCACAATTAAATCAAGAGACTATTTTGAAGATAACAAACATTGACTTATTTCTAATGATAATGCTGAAGCAGTCTCTGAAGCAGGTTTCCATCACAACCATCTACAGTTCAACTCTCTTCCAACAACAGTACTAGCTAAAGAGCTGGACAGATAATGTTTGTGCAACAGTACCACCCAGTTCATTTTTCAACTACGAAAGTACCGAGATCATTATAGAACCTTCCAGATTTTTTTTTCTTCA
Organism: Raja brachyura; assembly: GCA_963514005.1. Next base: position 54,021,725 of record OY740783.1, read on the forward strand.
CAATTTCTGAGGTAATTTTCCAATGATGGTATTCCAGCTTTAGATATTCTCCCTAAGTCAGTACTTGAGGCTTGAAAGGTGATTCTGGATTCCAGAATGGGACCTCATCGATAAAGTTGACAATAAAAGCATGGGAAACATGGGGTGGGCTAAAGGTAAATATCAAGAAATTTATGTTAGTTATTTTCTCCATGTCCTCTGTTTTGCAGTCTTCTCAAAATCAGCATGTTGTTAAAAAGCATTTTGTGTGTACAAATTATTCTAAGTGGCTTTTTCAATGCTTTATCAGCCTACAATTACTGTTTTGGCCCCACCAAAAAATGCATTTGCACTGTAATTCTATCAGAAACATTTCTAAAGATAGGTTTAAATAGGTGCAGAAGTAGGCCATTCGGCCTTTCGAGCCTGCACCGCCATTCAATATGATCATGGGTGATCATCCAACTAAGTATCCCTTACCTGCCTTCTCTCCATACCCCCTGACCCCTTTAGCCACAAGGACCACATCTAACTCCTTCTTAAATATAGCCAATGAACTGGCCTCAACTACCTTCTGTGGCAGAGAATTCCAGAGATTCACCACTCTCTTTGTGTGAAAAATGTTTTTCTCATCTCGTTCTTAAAAGATTTCCCCCTTATCCTTAAACTGTGACCCCTTGTCCTGGACTTCCCCAACATCGGGAACAATCTTCCTGCATCTAGCCTGTCCAACCCCTTAAGGATTTTGTAAGTTTCTATAAGATCCCCCCTCAATCTTCTAAATTCCAGCGAGTACAAGCCGAGTCTATCCAGTCTTTCCTCATATGAAAGTCCTGACATCCCAGAAATCAGTCTGGTGACCTTCTCTGTACTCCCTCTATCGCAGAATGTCTTTCCTCAGATTTGGAGACCAAAATAGTATGCAATACTCCAGGTGTGGTCTCACCAAGACCCTGTACAACTGCAGTAGAACCTCCCTCCTCCTATACTCAAATCCTTTTGCTATGAATGCTAACATACTATTCACTTTCTTCACTGCCTGCTGCACCTGCAAGCCTACTTTCAATGACTGATGTACCATGACACCCAGGTCTTGTTGCATCTCCCCTTTTCCTAATCGGTCTACTTTCCTGTTTTTGCCACCAAAGTGGATAACCACATTATACTGCATCTGCCATGCATTTTCCCACTCACCCAGCCTATCCAAGTCACCTTGCAGCCTCCTAGCATTCTCCTCACAGCTAACACTGCCCCCCAGCTTCGTGTCATCCGCAAACTTGGAGATGTTGCATTCAATTCCCTCGTCCAAATCATTAATATATATTGTAAATAGCTGGGGTCCCAGCACTGAGCCTTGCGGCACATCACTAATCACTACCTGCCATCCTGAAAAGGACCCGTTCACTCCTACTCTTTGCTTCCTGCCTGCCAGCCAGTTCTCTATCCACATCAATACTGAAGCGCCAATACCGTGTGCTTTAAGTTTGTATACTAATCTCTTGTGTGGGACCTTGTCGAAAGCCTTATGAAAGTCCAGATATAACACATCCACTGTTTCTCCCTTATCCACTCTACTAGTTACATCCTCAAAAAATTCAATAAGATTTGTCAGACATGATTTACCTTTCCTAAATCCATGCTGACTTTGTCCAATGATTTCACCACTTTCCAAATGTGCTGCCACCATGATGTCCCATCTTTAATAACGGACTCTAGCAGGTTTCAATACAAACTTTTAGGTTTAATAAATTTCAACTTATATTTTAATGTTATGTTTTAATTTTAATTTAGCACTTTATAATACTTTAAATTGTAATTAAAAATTAAGATAATAAGATATAGGAGCATAATTAGGCCATTTTATCCATTGAGTCTGCTCCACCATTCAATTACAGCTGATCTATTTCCCCTCTCAACTCTATTTTCCTGCTTTCCCCCCCATACCCTTTGACACCTCTTTCAAAATATCCAATGTTTTGAACTCCGCAGCTGTCTGTGGCAATGAATTCCACAGATTCACCATCCTCTGGCTAAAGGAATTCCTCCTCATCTCCATTTTAAATATATTTCCTTTTATACTGGGGCTGCGCCCTCTGGTGCTAGACTCTCCCACCACTGAAAACATTCTCTCCACATCGACGTTTTCTTGGCCTTTCATTATTTGGTAGGTTTCAATAAGATCTCGATCTGCTTCTCATTTCATAGTTGGGACTTCTTCAAAGTGATTATCTGCTTATTTATTGATGACACCAAGGTTACTGAATGCCACGGATCCTTTTGATCAGATGCCCGAGAGCAACCAACATTTGCCAAGCCCAGAAACGGCTCGATTCTTTGTTTATGGTTTCAAGGTCAGCTAGAAATGCTATAATTGAGAATTCATCACAAGTCAACTCTCTTTATCTCTTTGCAAATTGTGCTTGACAATATGCTTCCCAGAAATTTCTGTTTTCATTAATCCTAAACCCTGTCTGTCCTTGCTTCTGGAATTACTACTTATGCAACTGAACATAAACCAGAAAACTACATGTTTTATTTACCCTTCAGGCTTTTGCAATTCTTGAAGCCAGCCTAATCAAAAGAGAACTGATCCATAGCTGGCCTGATTTTAACAGAATTGAGATTAAATAATGAAGGGGCACATTCATGCACTTGATATGCACCATAGTCCATCAAATCAAATCGAAAAATTAAAGCTTATTCTCAAGATAGATTTAGGTTGCTTAGAAAACAATCATAAACCTCCTCCATATTTTTTGCATAGTTACCCCTCACAACTTTTTAAGTTAATTGCATTGATGTCTACATTTTAAGCAGCTTAGGAATGTTCCAAATAAGCAATTTTAAAGGAAAGGAATCAGATTATTTATTTTTAAAATAAAAAAAACACAAGTGGTTAGGATGCAGCTTCTGAAAGGGTGGTGAAGTAGGAGAAAGTTAATGGCTGACTTTCTAAAAGGGAATTGGATAAATATTTGATGAGGAAAAAAAATGAACAGGCTGTGGAGAAAGATCAAGGGAGTAGGATTATTCAGATATCTCCACTAAGAGCCAATGGTGGTTCAATGGGCTGAACTACTATCCTTCTGTATCATTCTTTAACACCATACAAACAATCTTTATGATGGGCATCAATTGAAAAAATAGGAGGTAAGTTTAATAATTCTGTTGTTAAATAAAATAAAAATATTTTAATTAAGTATAGCGTTAAATTTTATGTAAACACTAAGTATTGGAGTAACTCAACGGGTCAGGCAGCACTTCTAGAGATAAAGGATGGGTGACTTTTTGGGTCAGGAACCTTCTGCTGACCGAAAGAAGGGTCTGGACCCAAAACGTCACCCATTCTTTTTCTCCAGAGATGCTGCCTGACCAGCTGAGTTACTCAGGTACTATGTCTATCTTTTGTACAAACCAGCATCTGCAGTTCCATTCTACACAGCTTTAAATTTTATTTTAAGCATTTGATGAGTCGTTTCTGTAGAAACTGGTGGATAACATATTTATTTTGCAGATTCTCATGTCTGGTCATTAGAGCCACAGTCGTAGAGCCCAGAAAAAGCCCTTCGGACCCTACACCACTAGCTGAGAGACCTAGGAATGCAAGTACATTGTTTCTGCTGAGAGTCCCATTTGCCTACATCTTGCCCATATCGCACTAAATACCACTTCCCCTGGAAGTTCATTCCATATAGGCACAAACCTCTGTGTAAAAAAGCTGCCCCTCAGGTGTCCTTACACTTACCTTAAAACGTTAACGTTTTAGACATCCCTATCCTAGGAAAAAGGCTGTGATCATTAACCTCATCTATGCCCTCTCATCATTTTATCATCATATCATATAACTATTAAAACTCTTCATTAGTTAGTTTGTTTGTTTGTTTTCATGTCAGTCATATCTCCTCCAAAACCCGACGTGGTAACGGAGACATTTTTACATATTCCGGTAGAGATTTACCTCATGAATTCAAAAATCTCCTCATCTGAAAATATGATTAATTATTTCCCATGTTTTTTACTAATATTGTTTTAAAATATAACTACTGCATGATGTCACATTGCCTTTGATCCTCGCGAGCAGCTGTGCAGACTTTTCAATGTGCAGCCAGTTACGTGGATTGAAGCCTGTGAACATGTGATCAAGTCGTCCAGCTCTGCTGGGCTTCTTGAAGTTCAACAACATGGCGGCGGCGGTCCTTATTGCAGAAAGAATGAGCAAGTTCTGCAGATCCTGAGGTCACCGGAGGTCACCGGAGGTCACAGGAGGTCACCGGAGGTCACCGGATTGCTTTTGAATCCTCTCCGTCTCCCCCGCTCATTCGTCTGTCACGCTTGTGAGTGTGCTGCCGGCCCTCCACTGTTTTTCACAGTCCTCAGAATGCTGCGGGCTTCGCTCTGGTCAATGACGCCCGCAGCCTACCTTGGGCCCGACTCCTGATGGGAGGCTTGTGCTCTACGACTTCAGTAGCTGATGCCTCTACCCCCTCCCCCTCCCTCTCTACCCTCTCCCTGAGGCAGAAAAGGAGAGAAATAGGAGGCAGGGCACTCACAGCCCTGCAGCCGGCCATAGCGCCCCACTACGCCCACAGCCCTCACCACCCCAGGGCTGAGTTACCTCCCCCCGCCATAACTCGCAATCCCCCCTTCCCCCTCCCCCTTCCTCCCCTCCCCCTCCCTCCCCACTCTCCCACTTGCTCCCACTCTACCCCCCCTCTCCCCTCCCCCTCCATACCCCTCCCCCTCCATCCCCCTCCCCCTCCATCCCCCCTCCCCCTCTCCCACCCTCTCCCACTCTACCCCCATCTCCCCTATCTCCCCCCCTCCACCCCCTCTCCCCCACCTCTCCCCCCTCTCTCCCACGACCTCTCTCTTCCCCCTCTCTCTCCCCCTCCTCTCTCTCCCCCTCCACTCTCTCCCCTCCACTCTCTCCCCAAATTTTGTGCCTGCAGTCATACATATATTAAAAGTAACAAAAACACACAAAAAACACAAATTTAACATCCACCACAGTGAGTTCACCAAACACCTCCTCACTGTGGTGGAAGGCAAAAGTCTTAGTCTTTGTCGCTTCCCTCCTTGTTCTCCCTCTGCACTGAGGCGATCCAGGCCTCCGATGTATTGACCCCGCCGGGTGTTGGTAAGTGAGTCAGTCCCGCGGCTGAATCCAGCTCCGCGAACGGGCCGATTCAAACTCCGCGGCCCGGGGCGGCCAAAGCTGCCGAAGCTGCCGCCCTCCAGTCCAGCGGGAGCTCCAGAAAACAGGTCACCAACCTGTGACCTGCAAGCTCCCGACGATGTCGTCCACTGGGCCCGCGGCTTGACTGATGAAAGCAAGCATGTCAATGTACTTGCACTCCTAAGTTTCTCTGTTCTACAACACTCTCCGAAATGTTCCTATTTATGGTGTAAGTCTGCCAATTGTTTAATTTCTTAAAATGTACCATTTCACACTTGTCCAAATTAAATTCCACCTATTCTTTGGCCCACTTGCAGCTGATCTTGATCATGTAGTAATCTTGGATAATTTTCTTCACCATTCATGATGTCACCAATTGTTCATCATCGGCGATTGTAATCACCGTGCCAACTACAATTTCATCCAGATGATTAATATATATGGTAAACAAATTTCACTTGCATTTTTGGTTGTCATGTGTACTAGTGTTTTTAAAAATCTGGCTGTGTTAATAAGCCATGTTACCTTGGCTACTTCTATCTCTTCAGTTCGTGTTTACCAGCAAGTGATTCAAAACTTTGTGAAACAGGAAGGGTTATGTATACAGGAAATTCTTATGAAATGCAAGACTGAATTAACTTGTATGAGTCCTAATTTGCTAGATTTATAATGATATCAGACTTTCGACATGAATGGGTGATAAAATGTCTGACGAAAAAAAGGATATTTTACTGATGAAGTGACACTAGTAACAGTATGAGATAAAAACAAACTCTTGGAGGAATTCAACAGATCAGGACAACATCTGTGAAGGGAATTGGACAGACGACATGTTGAGTCAGAATCCATCTTCAGACTGAACAAATTTCTCAACCCAAAATATATGTCCACTTACCTCCACAGTTCTGCCTGACCTGGCCACTTCCTTCAGCAGTTTGCTTTTGTCTCGAGATTCTAGCAGATGCAGCTCCATATCTCTAATGGTATTAAATATATTGCATTGCAGAATGTGTTCATGGCATTATTCCATTATAATTGTAAGGCCTCTTCCAATATGGATACAAGCCATTCTACTGAGAAGATAACAAATCATTCACTGGGAGAAGGATAAACATCCTGAAAATAACTTTTTATTGGCAGTTTTAAAGAAGAATATGTCGATCCCAATCTAAGCCATTATCTTCTAATTGGAGGTCTTCCAATTATTGTATCACCAGAAACAATCTTTGTGCAGCAGATGGTATCACCTTTCATTAATTGTGTCGAATGAGTCGAGAATGAGTCGGAGTTCACATTTTGACAATCCATGGTCAGTTCAGGATAGAAGGTTAATGTACCTGGCATAAACATGAGCCAGTGGACTGAGAGTTAATTGAAAGAACCTCATAACATATGATAGAAAGGTCGGTCAAAGCATTTTCAATTTTATGTTGAAGAGACAGATTTAACAGATGGAAGCTATATGACTGGGTGGCCTAATGAGCACTAGCATTAATAAATCACACTCCGCAGATCTACATCCAAATCAGCAAAACGGTCATATTTTTTAATTATCCAGTAAGTCATTTAAGGGAATTATACTGGACAAGGGGAATGGATCATTTTGGGTTGGGAGTTAATGAAAAAAATATGAATCATTCTCACGCTAATGAATGTACAGCCAAATAGAAATCCAAATATTACTCTTGGTTTTCCTCTTTATCATCATGGAAAGTGTGTCATTACATTTTCTCAAATATGTAAGGAATCACAAATTACATCAACCAGAAAAAATAGCTCCTTGGTTCTGCCCTTGTCTAATCACTGAACTCCCAAGCCAACTGTACACTGACTGCTTCCTGGTCTAATTCAAAAATGATGAAAATGGTTCAGATTCTGCTGGTGTCATTGGCGGTGGTTTAATTGCTCTGCAGTTATGCACTCAAAGTGCACCATACACAGAAATCATTCTCTCTGCTTCTATCAGATGCAGATGTTGAAAAGAGGAAATGAACAAATCCACGTGTCTTCAATAACACCAATTTATGGATCAAGAAAAGTGTTAACATTACTTCAGGTTTTAAACCTGGTTAGGGCTCAGAAGTTAGAACTTAAAGACTCCGAGGATGAAAGATAATGTAGGCTCAATGCCACTTCAGTACTTCAACATTGTATCTTGCCCGTATAATAGAAGCTAATACAGCAGTGTCTTTTCAGAGGCTCCATGTTTCAAATGAGACATGAAATAATGACTATTTGCCTCTTTGGGTTTCTTTGAGGGAACATTGGAGAATTCTTATAGTCAGCACTTATCTTCACAGAAAAGCCAAAGGCTATATCTGATGATTAATCAGGAATTCACAGCTCAGCGGGTCAGGCAGCATCTCAACAGAGCATGGAATCATGAATTTCATTCGTTTGACCTTGTTTTGCAGGCAAAGGATGTGATAAATAACAATAAATTATGTTAATTGTTAAGTAATTCAAACAAAGTACAAAACGTGTTGGAAATGGAAAATAATTAAAAACAAAATTGCTGAAAACACTCTGCGAGCCAGGCAGCATATGTGCAAAGAGAGACAGAGGAAATGTTTCAGTTCCAAGGTCGTTCATCATGACTTGGGAGTGTTGATACCAATGGTATTCTTCTAGATAATTAAATAACAACAGCCAAGACAGCCAGGGATGCATTGGTTTTCCGATTCTCTGCAGATGGTTATGTATCATATTGCAAAGCTAACCACAAGGAACTTTCCATCCTTATTCAACCTCATTTTATGCAGTTACATTCAATATCACTCGTTAATAAAGTACATCACTGCTTTATTGCAATACTGAATTTAAATTAGCTCCATGCCTGCCAATAAATAATTTTGTCCGTAAATGATCAAAAGAAACTAATCCAGATTCTTTTGTGAATCTTTCAAAAGCCGCTTCATTTCCCCCAATACTGAATCATTCTGGCTGGCTCATGATCACTGCTATCAATCATAAATGCTACTTGAGAATGGTGTACATCTTGTTTGGTGGATTATTAGTTTATTGGCCTCTAACAGCACTGAATGTATCACCTTTCTACAATGTCCCGTTCTTCAGTATTGCTCAACCATAATGCCTGACCTATTATCTGTGACTCAAGATGATATTATTAATCTGTAGCAGAGTGGTGAATCTTTCTTGAAACCTTTTGCTGACAAAAATATTTCTTTACCATTGAAAGAATTTTTCATTAATATTTAAATTGGACATGAATTGATTTGGCTTTCTCCATCCTCATTTCACATTGCCAAATCCATGCAATGGCCACAAATAGAATGAGAGTTTCAAGCCATATTCATCTCCAGTATATTCCGCTTTGTTTCCGAGAGCTAGTTCCCAATCACCAATTCCTGGATATTCTTCAGCTGCATTTCTGAAATGTTTTAATATGAAATAAAAATAAAAATATTTGGATAATTTCTAAAACTCGTATTAATTTTTTCTCATCATGTCATTTCATAAGATCACCATCCAATGGTTCCACAATTCATCGGAAACATCGGTTACTGATTTCATTAACCCTCACAGCACATGTCTACATACATCACCATCAAATCAACTCTTTTCATTCTCTGGGTTTGCTTATAGCCGCCTAATTCATAACCACACAAAGACATTTTGGAAATATAGGGACTATTACTCAATGAATGCTTTTGTCCTGACTGGTGCTGGTAGAGTGGATAAGCGCAAACTTCATGTGCACAACATTACAGGGTACAAGGTAAGAATATAAAATATGAGCTTGTGAATGGGAACGACCATAAAAGGATTGACATAAATTGAATTTGAAGTGTAAATATGATGCATGGTAGTACAAACTAATATACATTTTGACAATCAAAACCGAGCAAGATCAAAATGCAGAATCTCACAGAATTCAAGCCTTAGTACTGTAATTAAAGACAGTGGTGCCAGTGATGTAAAGCAATAGTATTATCGACATACAGCAAAAGTAGCTACAGTGAAAATCATTTGATTTTAATTACATTACTTTAATCAATAATGAACAAATATGGTGTCACGTCTAGACATCATGCAAATTAACATGAAAACAATCCAGTCAAATCCTAAATCAACAAGATTAATGTAAATTATAATCCGCTGCAGCGGTAGATTAAATCCTACTGTAACAAACTGACTGGATTTACAGTCGCAGCCATCCTCATTACCAATGGCTTGGACACTGTTTAATCATTTGCATCAACTGATTTTGTACATATTTCCATTAATCAATGTACTTTCCTATTTTGAACATTGAAGAAAAAGGATAAAAGTCCCTTGAATTAAGTCAATTCTGAAGAGTGAACTGTTGCAAGCAATATTATAGATACTAACCCTTTAATCTAAGCATGCTTAAAATCTAAAAATTATGTTAATTTTACATTTTAGTCTTTTAACCAAATTTGTTATCCACAGATTAAAAGTAGCAATTAACAGATACAATGAACATTATACAACAATCATTATCTGATAGTTTTCATAATAGTTCCATAAATCATTGCTATTTTTAATACTTAAAAAAAAAATATCTGCCCCATTTTGCAAATGCTTCATTTCATATGCAAAATCTCTTGTATTGCAAACTTACTTCTGACCTTCACTGACTCTAAGTGCATGAGAAGGTTTTAATGGTTTGATTTTCTGACATTACAAGCAGTATAACACAGCTCCTTCTGATCTGCAGAAACACCTTAAACCAACCCTTGCTGTCTTTTTTCTCAAAAATACCCTACCCCACTCTACCCTTCCCCATGACTTACTCCTCTTTTCCCTTCTCCCACATACTCTCCCCTTTCCTTACCCCCTATTGACCTTTATCTTCATCCCCATCCCAATTTTTCATTCACCCTCCCTACCCATTCATTGACCCTTCCCATTCGCTCTTTCCTTCAAACCTCTTTCCCCTTTCTATTCTCTTAACTCTCTGCCCAGATTTACCTCCCTTTCCTTCCCATCACCTACCAACTCTTCACGTCATCCCCTGCAAATTTTACTATTCCCCTTCACTCATTCTTCTTTTTGTCTCTTCTCACCCATTTACTTCTTCCAACCACCACACAACACCCCCTCTTCACTTTCTCCACACCCTCACCAACCTCTAACTGAAAGGCTATATTAAGGAAATATTGAGATCTTGTTGTAAGACTGCAAATGTAACTGAGGTGCGGCATGGGGTGAGTGGAATAATTAAACTTCCTTTATTTCAAATCAGAGGAGTCAATGTCTTTAGCAGATGTCTATGAAAATAATTTCGCCAGGAGGATATCTTCACGGAAACAGGAACGTTTTTCACCTCTCCAATCCAGTTAATTGATTCCAGAAAATCAGAACACAACGGAATGAGAATCTGCACACGATTAATTAGAGTTGAATAACTGAGCCAGTTTTAACACTAAAGTCACCTGCTCTACTGCAAATCAAATCTGAGTCATTCCTTGTTTGTATATTTTGAGTCTATGCAGGTGCACTAAACCTATCAATTGAGAAACTGGACCATAGCCAGGATAGGGGTTGTTCGCGTGGGGATTGTTCTAGTTGCCATTTTTAAGTGAACAATAAAAGTTTAAGCTGTATTAAATAAATTAAATAAATCTTATTTACGCTACTTATAAACAATGAAAGCCAACAACAAAATACAAGGTACAAGTAGTCCTGTCATATGATAATGACATCTCGGCTGGTTAGATCTACACATTACCAGCGCCATGGAGACATACTGTACTGTAGCCTGGTGCAGTGTGCAAGGAAAATCATGTTCTCTACAGGTGCACAACCTCAAGCACCATATTCTTAAAACATTCAATTTCACAACCATTATATAATCAGACTAATGCTCCACTCCTGAATGTACTGATGTGTCCAGAAGAATAAATCAACATATGGAAAATTTGAAGGAAATTTACATGGAGTTGAACCACAAAGGATAAAAAGTATGTTTGAATACTACAGATATGTTACTTAGCTTGTTCTGAATTACAAGGATTGTTTGCAGGTGACATTATTCCATATCTAAATTGTACATTACAGATCCTCCCCAGCTTACAACACATGACTTATGAATGGCCTGCACATACGAACAAGCATTTGGGATAGCAACGGAATATATTTGTTGGCAGCTGAGGGGCTGCAGGCACCTTATGCTGTGTGGGAACTCAGTTTGCAGCTGCATTTCCGATTTGCGAACTGTTCAGATTACGAACAGCGCTCAGGAATGGAACTCTGCTCTATTATGTGGAGGACTTATACTGTAAGACTACACATTTATTTATGTGAATATAACCAATTGGACAATAAGAATGCAGATATCAAGAGGAGATGATTTGGACATTGGGGTTGTCCAATTTTGGAGTGATGTTTTCATTGTGAGGTGATGGAAAGGTGTTTGGTCATGGGGAAGAGCTCTGATTGTTGGGATCACAGAGGAGGTACCAGGTTGGCTTATTGAATCAACAGCAGTGAGGAGCAGTGAGGAAAATGTTTTTTCTTTTTCCACCCTGTTGTTCTATTCTTTCTTCATTGGTCAGGTCTCCTAAAGCTTGGTCAGCCAGCATAATGTCTGAGAGAAGACATGCGAGGCAGAGTGCCTCATTAAAATATTTAAACTATGGACCCATCACTGAAAAGCAGATTTGTCACTTGATCCCCAAATATCTCCTATCAAAAATGGAAACTGATGCACAGAGGTTTTAGCAACAATTTTAAACAATATCTCCCGACCACCCTCCTCCCACTACCATAGTTAAAATGCAGAATTTTAGCATAACAAATAAATACCAATGCTCAAGGGATTTTTCACAGCAGTCAGTGTGTCATCCAAATGGTCTTATTTTAGCAGGACAAAAGTTGACACTCCTAAAGGATGTATCATGAGAAACCATTTGGGGATTTTCACCATTACTTGCATTCTTTTTTTCTTACATAAGTAAATATAAGCTGTGCTGAAAGTGCAGTAGCTCAGGTCCAATAACATTATACAATACAGTCTATTTTCTATTATATGATAAACAAAAGTAAAAGGCTGATGGGCAAAAATGTAACCATAAAAAAAAACATAACCTCAAAATATATTGCTGGGTATAATTTTCCTGAGTATTTTTATGCTCTTGGGCATGAAAGCATTAAATATATAGTGTCAGGAAATCATTATTATCTAAGGAGCAATAGATGGTACCCTTCAGTTGGGTTCATCATACCACTAAAGGTTATCTTCATAGAAGAGTCTGAAGAAGGGTTTTGACCCGAAACATCACCCATTCCTTCTCTCCTGAGATGCTAACTGTCCCGCTGAGTTACTCCAGAATTTTGATTCTACCACTGAAGGTTATCGTCAGGATAGTTATTCCAAAACAGCAAATCATGAACCAAGTAAAAAAGCTTGCGTCTTTGTGCACAGAATTAAAACCAGAACACAAAGTTAAAATTTGTGAAATTTGATGGAGCCAATGTTTCTATTTTTCCTCCTGACACAAAATCATTTTCTTTGTTTGACAATGTCTAGTCTTTACAACTCATCCTATCTATTCGTATTTATAAAATTAAATTAATGTTAAAATTGTACAACAGTAATATTAAATGTAGAATACATTTCGATAAACATTGTGCTAATAACTAAAGCATCACATGAACATTCGCTCAGCAGGAAAGCACAAACATGACTGACTGGCAGCATTTTTTTAAGGGACAGTAATTTAATTTAGCGTCTGTCAGTTCTCAGGGATGCATAGAGATGAATAGACTCTAAACAATGACTACATTTGTTACACCGCCGGCTTCCCTTATACTCAATGGGACAATCAGGCCAAACAATGTTGAATACAAAAGCATAATTAATCAAATGGACAAATGGCGCAAATTGTTCCAGTGTGCACTATAGTGGTCTGGAATTTCCATGGAAACACTGGCTTCAACATCCACGTTAATGACCATCGTTTCTAATCAAGTGTAAAGCGTAGAGAGTGGAGCTGTCAGGTAGAATCATCCTGTAACAATTTTTGAATAGTATTTTACTATTAAAGCTTTCCTCTTGATAAATAGTACTTGGCATAATCTTTTCAACTCTGCATTTTTAAATAAATTATAAATTCATACATAGGCAAGCAAAAATATATAATTGATAAGAGACATTTTGGCTAAATATTGCATCATTTATTTATTTTCAATAACTGTAACATTGGAGCAAAATTCAATATGATTACGAGAATGCAATTTGAATATAATTACAAACTGCAAAGTAGAAATATTATTAAAAGCACTGACAAGTATTACATAGTATAATATTCACTAGTATCGTAACAAGGTCCTGTCGTTCATGTGCGACTAAGGATTTTAATTCAGCTAGTAAATAAACTTTGTTTTGCAAAGCAACTTCAAATGGCTCAATTTCAGTGGGACTATTAGATTTGTTTACTCCAAAAACAGTATCATGTGAACATGATCGTCAGAGTCTGGCTGTGGTACTGCCAAAACAGCTGAAAGATGAACACTAAAGCTGAAAATCAATCAGAACTGTATTCTTTTTTTGGTAGATGGATTAGGAGCCGATGAACCTTTTATACTTACAACAACAATCTCAGAGTAACCTCAGCCTCTGTTTTGGAGTGCATTTAAGATTAATTCTGATTAATTCTGATTAAATCAAATCCCATCAACAAAAAGCACTTCTGCTTGCTGCATTGCATCATTACTAATTACTATATAATCAAAGTCCACATTAATGCCTGATTGAATGTTAAACACACATTTGGTTGCTATCAATGTTAAGTTCAAATAGTACTGTTCTTTCTAATCAGAATAATTTGTTAAAGATAATGCATGATCGGGTCTCTCCGTCAGCAATCCTAATTCATAAATGCATTTTTGGTCTGTTAGTATTGGGAGGAATCTAGAAGTTCCAGTTGATTACTTTGACATGGCTAACGCAAATGGCGTTAATTAAGAATTTGTGTGGAAACTCTCTAGACTTTATAATCTACTGAAAATGTTTCCATTCAACCACAGTGTTATGTAAGGCTTCTGCGTGTTTTAAAATCATGCACTGTTGAGTCAGAGCATTCAGGATCTCAACAACATTATAAAACCCCTCCAGATATTATCACCTAGCAATTGCATGCTTAACATTAGATGATTGTAAGCCTGAATCACCTCCAAATGGATTATTCCTCTCTGAAAAGTATCACGTTTACAATTATCTTTCATAATAATTATTCTACAATTCAGTTGTCATTGTGTTGTCTGTAGTGAAAGAGAATCATAAACATCTAATAGCTCCCCATTATTAAGCTCCAGATTCCTGGCATCTAGTGGAAGTGCCCTAACCACAGAAAAGCCCCAGCATTATACTGTGTAATCCATCTCAAAGAACCCACCTACTTCATCTCAATCTGGTGTAGGACTGGAATCCCTATTTATTTTAATGGAGTCCCTGGAGATTAGGACATATAAATAAACTGACACATAAACTAAGAGCAGGAGTAGGTGACCCAGTCTATTGCGCTTACTCTCCATTTAAAAGGATATCAATTGCTTGAATTGTTATTTAATTCTGTATTTCTACCCTCCCAGGTAGAAATCTACCTTCACCTACATGCCCATCGAGAATCTATTTCAGCATTAAGAACATCCAGCAATGCTGCTTCTATTGTTCTTCAGAGATTAGAGTTCCAAAGATTCATCATCTTCTGAGAGAAAAATAATTATCTCATCTAAGTCTTAAATGGACAAATCTTTATTTTGCAATGGTAACCTCTTTTCTATATTTGCCCATAATTTGAAACGTCCTCTCCACATCCACCCTGTCATGTTCTCAGGATCTTATATGAATCAATTAAGTCGCTTCTCACACTTCTGACCTCCAGAAGAAAAGTGGTAAGTGTTTACTTTTAATTTGTCTTATATTATTAGAATTTTAAGTGTTTAGACATATTTTTAATCAAGTTTATTTTGTTCATTTTCAGGATAGTAGAATTGTGCAAAAGGGTCTCGTGGGATGCGATAATCTTCTCTTCTGTCCAAGGCCAACAAAGCATTCCAGGTGGACTCAAAATGCTGGAGTAACTCAGCGGATGAGGCAGCATCTTTGGATAGTTAAGGGCCTGTCCCACTTGCATGCGTTTGGCGCGACCAAACGGAATCGGAGTTCACAGGAAGATTGCGCTAAGTACGCGCTAAGTACACGCTAAGTTCGTGCATGACATCATTTGCGTCATATTTACCAATCAGCTGGGCAGGAGGCGGGCCGACTGAATTTGGGCGTAGCACGGCGCTGGGCGGTAACGTCATCGTGCAACGCCATGTGCTAGGCGTACGCCGTCAAGACGCTGCATACGCCGTCAAGATGCTGCGTATGACTGCAATGCGCCTGTGTGCCGACAGGCCATTGGTGCGTGAAGATTTCGGACACTGTCAGATTTTCAGAGCCCCGCGCGATGTTGGGACCAGCCCCGCATAACTCCGCGCTTCTAAGTGGGACCGGCCCCGCGCGGCCATATGGTGCCCGTACGCCTCAAGCGACCACGAGGTCGCATAAGTGGGACAGGCCTTTTACTCCAGCATTTTGTGTCTACCTTCGATTTAAATTATATTCGATTATAGCGTTTCTACAGCTATATTAATAGCAAAAGGATAACA
Source organism: Raja brachyura (assembly GCA_963514005.1). The sequence goes on from OY740783.1 coordinate 54,037,524, forward strand.
AGGGATAAAATTGGTCCATTGGAGAGACCGAGTGGACAGCTATCTGCAGAGCCAAAAGAGATGGGGGAGATATTGAACAATTTCTTTTCTTTGGTATTCACCAAGGAGAAGGATATTGAATTATGTGAGGTAAGGGAGACTAGTAGAGTAGCTATGGATACTATGAGTTTCAAAGTAAAAGAAGTACTGACACTTTTGAAAAATATAAAAGTGGATACGTCTCCAGGTCCTGACAGGATATTCCCTAGGACATTGAGGGAAGTTAGTGTAGAAATAGCCGGGGCTATGACAGAAATATTTCAAATGTCATTAGAAACGGGGATAGTCCCCGAGGATTGGCGTACTGCGCATGTCGTTCCATTGTTTAAAAAGGGTTCTAAGAGTAAACCTAGCAATTATAGACTGGTTAGTTTGACTTCAGTGGTGGGCAAATTAATGGAAAAGATACTTAGAGATAATATATATAAGCATCTGGATAAACAGGGTCTAATTAGGAGCAGTCAACATGGATTTATGCCTGGAAGGTCATGTTTGACTAATCTTCTTGAATTTTTTGAAGAGGTTACTAGGGAAATTGACGAGGGTAAAGCAGTGGATGTTGTCTATATGGACTTTATTAAGGCCTTTGACAAGGTTCCTCATGGAAGGTTGGTTAAGAAGGTTCAACTGTTGGGTATAAATGCAGGAATAGCAATATGGATTCAGCAGTGGCTGAATGGGAGAAGCCAGAGGGTAATGTTGGATGGCTGCTTGTTGGGTTGGAGGCAGGTGACTAGAGGGGTGCCTCAGGGATCTGTGTTGGGTCCTTTGTTGTTTGTCATGTACATAAATTATCTGGATGAAGGGGTGGTAAATTGGATTAGTAAGTATGCAGATGATACCAAGATAGGGGGCGTTGTGGATAATGAAGAGGATTTCCAAAGTCTACAGAGTGATTTAGGCCAATTGGAAAAATGGGCTGAAAGATGGCAGACGGAGTTTAATGCTGATAAATGTGAGGTGTTACACCTTTGCAGGACAAATCAAAATAGGACGTACATGGTAAATGGTAGGGAATTGAAGAATACAGTTGAACAGAGGGATCTGGGAATAACCGTGCATAGTTCCTTGAAAGTGGAATCTCATATAGATAGGGTGGTAAAGAAAGCTTTTGATATGCTATCCTTTATAAATCAGAGCATTGAGTATAGAAGCTGGGATGTAATGTTAAAATTGTACAAGGCATTGGTGAGACCAAATCTGGAGTATGGTGTACAATTTTGGTCGCCCAATTATAGGAAGGATGTCAACAAAATAGAGAGGGTACAGAGGAGATTTACTAGAACGTTGCCTGGGTTTCAACAGCTAAGTTACAGAGATAGGTTGAATAAGTTAGGTATTTATTCTCTGGAGTGCAGAAGGTTAAAGGGGGACTTGATAGAGGTCTTTAAAATGATGAGACGGATAGACAGAGTTGATGTGGACAAGCTTTTCCCTTTGAGAATAGGGAAGATTCAAACAAAAGGGCATGACTTTAGAATTAAGGGACAGAAGTTTAGGGGTAACATGAGGGGGAACTTCTTTACTCAGAGAGTGGTAGCGGCGTGGAATGAGCTTCCAGTGGAAGTGGTGGCGGCAGGTTCGTTGGTATCATTTAAAAATAAATTGGATAGGCATATGGATGAGAAGGGTATGGAGGGTTATGGTATGAGTGCAGGCAGGTTCAACTAAGGGAAAAAAGTTGTTCGGCATGGACTTGAAGGGCCGAGATGGCCTGTTTCCGTGCTGTAATTATTATATGGTTATATGGTTATTATATGGTTAAATCTGCATCTGCAGTTCTTTCTTACACATTAAGGCATTCCTGGGATGGTATTCCAACTGTGTCCTGCTTGCTAGTGAGGTCTCACTCCACCTCACCAGACCAACACTCATAGTTAAATAACACAAACAACGTTCTTAGATATGGTGTGCATAGCATGCGAAAATGTACCAAGCATGCGCTAGGAATCCATCAATTACAGCAGGATTCCATTCCCTTGAACTGTTCATAATCCGAACAGTTTGCAAAACAGAGATTCAGCTGCAAACTGAGTTCCCACAAAACAGAAGATGCACAAACAGAAGATGCCTACAGCCCTGCAGCAGCCAGCAAACCCAAACAGCCCATCTCCTAGATGTATGTGTGGGATGTACTTGTTGCTGTTCTTAAGATGGGGAGGACCTGTGTAATCTGATCAAAACTATCACCAAACCAAAGGCAAATGTTTCCCTTTTGCATCTATTTCATCATTCAATATTCTGAATGAATCAAAAAACAACCACATGATTCATCAAGCACAGATGAGGCCATTGACCCATTATGCCTACAGTGGATCTTTGAAATTGCTGTCAAGTAGTTGTTACACACAGACATACCTGTTCAGTAGGCGTCCAGGCTCAAAGTGAATACTTTTCATCAAAATAATTTAATTGTCCCGGACGTTGCAGCACAACAGAATATGTGAGTATGTAAAGATTGTACATAATGGGGGGGGGGAGTTCAATAAATAACAAATATAGTGTAAATAACAAATAATAATATAGTCTTTTGCAGTTCAGAGCTCAACGCTTATTCATTGTGTTTTATAGCCTGATGGCTGTGGGGCAGAAGCTGTTCCTGAACCTGGAAGTTACAGTTTTCAGGCTCCTGTACCTTCTTCCTGATGGCAGTGGTGAGATGAGTGTATGGCCAGGATGGTGTGGGTCCTTGATTATTTAGGCTGCCTTTTTGAGGCAGCGACTATCATAGATCCCTTCGACGGTGGGAAGGTCAAAGCCGGAGTTATATTTTTCGCTCCTGGACATTCAAGTTGCCAAACCATGCAACCAGTCAGAATGCTCTCTACTGTGCACTTGTAGAAGTTTGACATGCAGAATCTCCGTAATCTTCTCAGGAAGTACAGTCGTTGATGTGCCTTCTTTACAATTGGATCAGTGGGCTGGGTCCAGGAAAGATCTTCTGATATATGCACGCCCAGGAATTTGAAGTTATTGACCCTCTCCACCATCGTCCCGTTGATATAAACAAGATTGTGGGTCCTCATCCTTACCCTACCAAAATTCACAATCAGTTCCTTGGTCTTACTGATGTTGAGAGCCAGGAGCTAGGTCTGAAGAAGGGTCTCGACCCGAAACGTCGCCTATCACCTTCGCTCCTTAGATGCTGCTGCACCCACTGAGTTTCTCCAGCCTTTTGTGTACCCTTGAGAGCCAGGTTGTTGTGCTGCCACCATTTGGCCAGTCGGTCGATCTCACTTCTATACTCTTACTCGTCCCCATCTGTGATTCGTCCAACCACAGTGGTGTCGTCAGCGAACTTGATGATGGAGTTCGCACTATGAACGGCTACGCAGTCATGGGTATAGGGTGAGTAAAGCAGGGGGCTAAGCACGCAGACTTGACGTGCTCCCATACTAATTGTTATTGAGGATGAAGTGGTTCCTCCAATTCGAACAGACTGTGGTCTGTGGATGAGGAAGTCGAGGATCCAATTGCAGAGGAATGCGCAGAGGCCCAGTTCCGTGAGCTTGGTAACCAGCTTGGAAGGGATGATGGTATTAAACGCTGAGCTGTAGTCTATAAACAACAGCCTGACAGTGTTTTTATTGTCCCAGTGGTCCAGTGCGGAGTGGAGAGCCAGTGAAATAACATCCTTCGTTGACCTGTTGTGGTGGTATGGGAACTGTAGTTGGCCGAGGTTCTTTTCGAGGTTGGACTTGATGTGCACCACCATAACCAGCCTCTCAAAGCACTTCATCACCACAGACGTTAGTGCCACTGGTCGATAGTCATTGAGGCACGTCACCTTACTCTTCTTGGGCACCGGTATTATTGATGCCCTCTTAAAGCAGGTGGGAACCTCAGACTTCAGGTTGAAAATGTCTGCAAAAACTCCCACTGGATGGTCTACACATGTCTTCAGAACTCGACTGGGTATACTATCAGGTCCACACGCATTCCAATGGTTCACCCCCCTAAAGGATCCTCTGACGTCAGTTTCTGTGACTGTAACACCGTCTGGACGAATAGGGGCTCGGGTAGGCGCATCAGTGTTTTCCCAATCGAACCATGGTTAGAACACGTTGAGCTCATCAGGGAGTGATGCTTTGCTGTTGTTTGAGCCACCTCCTGATTTCGCCTTGTAGGAGGTGATGGCATTCAAGCCCTGCCACAGTTGCCGAACATCCATCTGATACTTCAGCTTAGAGCAGAAGTCCCTTTTGGCCTTTTTGATCGCTTTACCAAGGTCATATCTGGACTTCTTATAGACCTCTGCATCGCCAGACCTGAATGCCCAGGATCTGGTCTTCAGAAGAATGCAGATCTCATGGTTCATCCAAGGTTTCTGGTTAGGAAACACTCGGAAAGTTTTTGTTGGAACGCAGTCCTCTACACATTTCCTTATGAAGTCTGTGGTGACTGTGGTGTATTCATTCAGGTCCATTGCCAAGTCCCTGAATACTGCCCAGTCCACAGACTCCAAGCAGTCCTGGAGTTGTTCCTCTGCCTCCCCTGACCAGCTCTGTACATAGAAACATAGAAAATAGGTGCAGGAGGAGGCCTGTCAGCCCTTTGAGCCAGCACCGCCATTCATTGTGATCATGGCTGGTCGTCCGCTATCAATAACCCGTGCCTGCCTTTTCCCCATATCCCTTGACTCCACTAGCCCCTAGAGCCCCTAGACCTACAGTCCTCACCTCTGGGGGTGCTTTCTTCAGTTGCTGCCTGGGTTACCATTGAGATTGGTCTCTTGTAATATCTGGCTACTAAGTTAGGTAGTGTTGCATTTTGACCTCTGTAACCAAGCATTCCCTTTGTCTTAATGATTGAAGAATTTCTCCAGCATATGACTTCTGTAGGTCTGTGCTTTTAATGAGAGGTAAACTATTGAAATTCTGTGGATCAGAATAGAGCAATTTCAGTTTTCATCTTGATGTTCTTGCTAATTGATTAAAACATGATTTGATGTCTTAGATAACCTGGTTTTCATGTTGCCCACAAACAGCTTCACATTTGAAGAAGTAATGGAAAGATTGAAGATGGCCAAACACTCCAGGCTCTATAAAGAACACCAAAGATGCAATGTCATGGCTGGTTCTTCAAAGACACAATGTAATCACTGATGGACTTCGTATTTTTAATTTCTTGTTCTGAACTTGTGATTTTACCCTGAAGTGTAGAGTTGAAGTGCTTCTTGAACCCCTTTACTAGCAGGATCTGTTGAGATGCATAAGGAGAAGCTATTTCCTTTGGTGTGGGAATCCAAAACAATGTCTCAATTTAAAAATTAGAACCAACCCATTTAGTCAAGAAATTCGGGAGTACTTTTTCTACACAAAGGCCACTGAGATGTGGAGCATTCTTCCTCAATAGGACTGTTGGTCAAGTGAAAGCTTTAAAACTGAGGGCAATAGATTTTTGTTTGGTAAATGGTTCAGTGGACATGAATCCTGGATATCTATCTATCTTATATTACTAAAAGTAAGATCTTGACCGCTTTTGACTCACCGCGATGTGATTTCTGAGAGAACGCTGCCACTTACGGCTGTCATATTTGGCCACCTCACTCAGAGCCCCCCTCCGCCGGACTGGACCAGAGGAACTTTCCCATCGATTAATAATCAGAGATATATTAATGTTTTAAAAGATTTCACCATTCTCTCTGCTGCCCCCGCTGGTGGCAGGGGGGAGGGACTATAAAATCCGGAAGTGTCGTGGCTCACTCAGTCTCTGCCAGACGGAGGAAGCGAGATAGTCATGGCTCTCTGAGCTGCGAATAACACTGAACGCACATCTACTCCACAATGAGTCCCCGGGATGTGGTTTTCAGCTAATGTTTGCCCAGTTAGGTTGGCTTTTTAAAGGGCTTTCAGCAATTTGTTGGCTTGCTAAGTGTTTTTGTCCAATTGGCTTGGCTTTTAAATGGTTTGCTCGCAACAGTTTTTGGATGGATAAAGCGTGAATAAACATTCTATTAGATCAGGACTGTGTTTAATTTCAAAATTGACGCATATTCTGTGATTTTTGCTGTGTTGCAAGATGGCGTCGATGACGTCATTTCTGGTTAGCGGCATGCTGGCGCTGAGTGCGTCATTTCTGGTTCATGGGAAGAAGCGAGAGGGTGACGTCAAGATGGCGCGAAGTGCAGACGCCATTGAATAATTCAAGAGAGCTGACTGCGCTGTCTATGGTGAGTATGTTTGTTGGATGTTATTTAAAACACGTTTTTGCTTCAGCAACAGCAGCCTCTACAGGTGTAAAACATTTGTTTTACACACTGTATATTCAAACCGTTCTGAAGTTACTTGAGTGAATGAGTGTGTGTGTGTGTGTGTGTGTGTGTGTGTGTGTGTGTGTGTGTGTGTGTGTGTGTGTGTGCGTGTGTGTGTATGAATCTGTGTGAATGAGTCTCTGTGTGTGAATGTGTCTGTGTGAGAGTCTGTGTGTGAGTGTGTGAGGTGGAGGGTGTGTGTGATCAACAAATAACAAATAGTACGAACTAGCACAACAGGAAACCCCCCCCCCCCCCCCACCCCCCACCCCCCCCCCACTTCCCACTGGCCAGCAATATTAGAATTGGTGGAGAGGTAAAATATTGCATTGGGTGACGAGCCCACACGTGTGATGCTGGGACCCAACGGGTCCCACTTAGCCTAGTATATTACTAAAATTCTCATCATGGTTGTTAGTATATCCATGAATTGTTTGTCTGTGAGTTGTCTGTTTGTGAGTGAGATCCTGAAATGATGCCAAAACGGCCCAACTCACTCACCGTTTCCTGTGATGTGTTGTATCAATTTTCGTTCAGATTGATGGTATATTTTGCAAGTTATTCACATTTTTAAGTTTACAAAAACCACTTTGACATCAATCTCTTCCAGCTACACTGGCCGTTAGCAGCATATGACGTCACAATGGGATCTCATTTACATAAACTGACCATCAGAAGTGTTCCACCCCACACTGACATCACAATGGGATCTCATTTTACGTTAAAAACAACACTCCATTTAAAAAAAGACAGCAGCTTCCATCTCACAATGACGCCAAGGGAGGTAGGGAGGGGAGAGTGGTTATGGAGGGAGGGAGTGACTGAGGATAAGTGAAAGGAGAGGGAGGGAGTGGTGAGGGAGGGAGTGGGGGAGCGTAGGAGGAGAGGGTAATGAAGAGAGGTGGTGAACAGGAGGGGGAGGGAGTGCTGGGGGTTGAGGGAGAATGGAGGAGCATAGGGGTAAGAAGAGAGATGGTGAGGTAATGGAAATATTAAATACAAAGTAATTAACTTTATTAATTTTTGTCGTTAGTGTGGGCTGTCTTCCGAGCATGCGCAGTTGGAGGCTGTGGGTCAGTGGTGGAATATTGCATTGATGGACCACACCTCCCGTGTGACAGGGACCCAATCTAGTAGAAATTAAATTAAAGTGTCGATCAACCGTGATGTTATTGAATAATGGAGTTGCTCTGAGAGGCTAAATGGCCTATTCTTATTATGTTGTTTCCATCCCAGAGTTAACACACTAGAAAGGCCAAGGAATTTTGGCATCATGGTGTTTCACAGTTTCTACATTCATGCCACGTCTCCCTTTTTCCACTTGGAACTAAATCAGCATTAAAAAATTGGATACAATTTAAACAAGACACTTTTTTGAAGCTGGATAGATTTGCATGATATGTGTGCAGTTATGGTAGGAAAAGATAAAAGGTGAAAATATTTATCTGTGAAAGCTCAGAATGTTTTAAAAAAAAGTATTTTTCCTCTGTTCGCTTCTTTAACAAGTAACAATTTTATGGAGATAAGGTCGGCCGTTCAATTGATTTCTGTCAGCTGCTGTCAGCGCATATATCCAAAGAAATCTCACATTCACATTTTAATAAGCTCCACGTTAATACTCCTATTGACGCCTCATTTAATTTGATAAGCAAAGTAAAATTAAGAAAGTTCCTGTGGTAAACAAGTTCTTATTTTACTTTGGAGGGTTTTACTTTTATGGCAATGGACATTATTGTTATTCATGCCTCCAAAATGGAGGAGCCCAAACATCATCGTTCAAGTGAAGTTCAAGTTCAGACCTAGTGAAATCTAAGTAATCATAGTACACAGGTCTGAACAACAAGCAAATCTGTCATTGTTAAAACATTGCCCACCTTGTTGAAAGAGCAGTGCTGTCCAGCCTTTAAATTGTCCTTTAAAAAGTAATAATAATTGTCTTTGTTAGTCTTTTCTGTTTGATGTCAGTTGCAGAAAACCCCCTGAGCTTTGATGTTTTCAAATCAGTATTGCATGAAAATGTTCTACCAAATGATACTGGCACTTTTGTTTCACATTGCTTTTCAACAGTAAAATTGGATAATTTAATTGGCAATGCTTTGAAATCTTGGAAATTGGTGACGTAATTTCATCAAACATAAAATCATCCTTGAACCATTAAATCTGAATATTAATGTTTTGTTGACTTAAATACGTCACTGATTACCAACTTCCTTGACTCACTTCATTAATGTAACAGTTTTTATAGCATTGAAGTGTTATGTATTTCATTTTAAAATAATAAACCAAAATGATCTTATCATTGTCTCCTCCTGTTTGATGTCATACTGTGAAGCTTAGTCAGACACACAGTCGGCAGCTAATATGGATATTTATATGTTCCAAATGAGTTTCTTGTTCAGGTCAATGTCCTTTGATCACTTTTGTAATATTTATTTTTACCAGCTGGGGAATAGTTGAACTTCTCTCTAATTTTTTACTGAAGAAAAACACAAAATGCTGAAGTAACTCAGCGAGACAGGCAACATCTCTGGAGAGGAGGAATTTTTAACCAGCGTCTTTTGAAAGAAACTTCATAAAGGTCAACCAGAAAGTGATATATACAGTATGGTGCAGAATGAAACTGCAGATATTAGTGTATACCGAAGATAGACACGAAGTGTTGGACTAACTCAGCGGGTCATGCAGTATCTCTGGAGAAAAGGTATGGATGACATTTTGGGTTGGGACCCTTCTTCAGACTCCTGAAGATGGGTCCCTAACCAAAATGTCACCCATCCTTTTTCTCCAGAGATGCTGCATGACCCACTGAGTTACTCCAGCACTTTGTGTCTATCTATGTTATATATAGTTTTAAATTCATTCAAGTGAAGAAGGCCTCGCAGGTGGAGTCGCCATTTCATTGTCCATCCCGAGTTGCCCTGTTGCCTTCTTGAACTGCTGCAACTTTGAGGTAAGTGTATACACACTGTGCTCTTTGGGAGAGAGTGCCAGAATTATGACAGTGAAGGAAGGGTAATCTATTTCCAAATCAAGATGGTGCGTGGCTTAGATAGAAAGGTCAAGGAGGTAGTGTCCCCATGCTTTTGTTGTCCTTGTAGGTCTAGCTGGTAGAGGTTGTGGGTTTGGAAGTGTTGTCTAAGTTGGCTTTGTGAGTTGCTGCAGTACATCCTGTAGATGGTACAAACTGCTGCTACTGTGATGATTTGTGAAGGGTTTTGGATGGGTTACTCTTAAACCAACAGCTACATCTTGCATGATGTTGAGCATCTTGATTGTTGAACTCATCCAGGCTTGTTGATCCCAGCGGACTGCAGCCTGCAAGCGAAGCCTCCGAAGTCGAGAGACCAGGAGGATGGTAAGGTGGGTAGGAGAGGAACCTGGGTCAGGCCTACTGCAAACTTGAGGTTAGCTGGGGGAGGCTCCCACAAGGCACTGATGTGGACCGGTGAGGAAAGGGACGTCGGTTCGCAGGTAGAGCCGCATGTCCAATGGAAGGAAATGGCTGGAGGTCTGCAAAGGTCTGCAATGGCCTGGAACTTGCCTAGTACAGGCACCACTCATAATACCTAGAGCATGGACTGGACTTGGTAAATGGTGCCAAAACAAGGCACCTCTTGCACGTGGGATCAGTAAACTATTTCAGAACAATTTGCTAATTGGGGATGTGCATAGGCACTCTACTGGACTGTTTGTAGGAAAGGAATTTCACTGTGCATTTGCACTTTACAATAAAAGCACTATTGAAGGAGTCATAAGTTCATGTCACGAGAACAGAATTAGGCTATTTGGCCCATCAAGTCTACTCCACCATTTAATCATAGCTGATTTTTCTTTCCCTCTCAACCCCATTCTCCTGCCTTCTCCCCATAACCTTTGACACCTTTGCTGAACAAGAACCTGCCAATCTTCGATTTAAAAATACCCAATGACTTGGCCTCCGCAGCTACCCTGTGGCAACGAATTGCAAGTCAAAGGTAGTTGTCGTGGGATGTTTTTCTGATTCAATGCCTACGACAAGTAATGTGCCGTAGAGGTCAGTGCTGGGTCTGCTGTTGTTTGTTATCTACATTGGTGATTCAGATGATAATGCAGTTCACATTGTTAGCAAATTTATTCATGACATCAAAATTGGTGGTATGGTGGACAGTGAGGAAGAATAGCTAAGTTTACAACAGGATCTATATCAATTGATAAGGCACAGGAAGGTCTAAGAAGGCAATGAGCAAAATGCAAGCAAATGGGATGGGCTCAGTTAGCCAAATTGGTCAGCGTGCACATGGTGGACGGAGGGGCCTGTTTCAATGCTGTATAGCTCTGTGGCTCAGCATTCGTAGCCTCTGACCTGCTCTTGTAGCCACATTATGTATTTTATTGAATTGAATTGAATACTTTATTGTCACATGTGACAAGTCACAGTGAAATTCCTTGCTTGCATACCCAAGGTATCAGACTACTCCAGTTTAGTGTCTGGTCAATGGTAAGTCCAGGATGTTGATAGTGGGGAATTCAGTGATAGTAATGCCATTAAATGTCAAGGGATGATAGGTGGAGTTTTTTCTTATTGAATATTGACATTGCCTGATACTTGTGTGTCGTGAAATTTACTCTTAATATATATAAACAGAAGATGCTGGAAATACTCAGCAGGTCAGGTCAGGAAATGAAATGGGGATAATGTTTCAGGTTGAACTCATATTTTTGCTCTCACAAAGGATCTTCAACCTGAAACATTAGGTTTCTCTGTTTCTCTTTCCACAGATGTGACCTGACCTGCTGAGTATTTCCAGCATTTCCTGTCTTTATTTTAGATTTCCAGCATCTGCAGGTTTTTGAGATTCAATTGATTTTCAATACTGAACAACAATCATAGAGTATTCTAACGATGATTACAGATGCGATTAAATGAAACAGCTCTCATTTGTGCTAAAATAGAGAAATATGACCAAATAAACAAACGTTGCATGAGCCAACCCAGAAAAGTAGTAAAACCTGAACAGCTAAACACTGATACTTGGCACAAATGAAAGAAAGCTGGTATTCAAGCAGATACTTTATAGTGATCTTATAAAAGCAATGTTATACTGTGGGAAAGGAAGTAGGGATTTTAATCTTTAAGAAGTCAATGATGTCTTTTCTTAGCTAAATGGGATAAGAATCAAAAGGAGATCAATAGGAGAGGGCATTGCAGCAGATTAATTTTGACAGCTACAGCTGAATCATTATGTTTTGTTCCAGACACCACGTTACAGGGCAGATGTGAAAACACTGGATAAGGTGCTGCAAAGATTATGAGGAGAGAGTGACTCAACTGGATTTATTTTCAACTGTATGTAACGAAAGTAACAAAAAGGGGATTTAATGGGCTATTTAAAATTATGTGAGGACTAGACAGGGCGAACAGGAACGACTTAGTCAGAACCAAGTTCTGTCATTTTCAGCTACAGCATTTTAGGTGCTTTAACTATGAAGAGAGTTTGGCCAAACCTGGATCATTTTTACCAGAACATCAGAGCCTGATGTGCGCCCTGATAGAAGTAAATAAAATTTTGAGAGGAATAGCTAACGTACATAACCAGAGTCTTAATGCCATGGTGAAATGTCAAATACTAGAGGGCACAGACGGAAGGGGTGAAGGAGAAAAAAAATTCAGAGGGACATTTTTTACATGACACTCCAGGGGATGTGTCCAGGTGGACGAAGATATGGCATCAAAATTTAGGAGGCATTTAGATAATGCACATGAACATGGGGGAGATAGGAGAACATAGACCATGTGAAATTAGCTTAAATTGGTATCATGGTCCACATAGTCATTGTGAGCTGAAAGACCTGTTCCTGTGTGTGAAGCAAAGTCTAGCATATAATGAAAAACTGAAATAAAAACAGGAATTATTTGAAGCATTTAGCAGATCGACATCCACAGAGAGAAAAATAGAATAGTAAGATTAAACAAGAACTTACCAGTTTGAAGTTTGATCCTTATTTTATGAGGAGTTACGATGAGGGATTTCGTGAAGACCCCGCCAGCACGCATGCGCGACATTCTTCAAAGCAGCGGTGTGAAATCACAGATAGTAGAACTGACTGGAGATAGTAAGATTAAGAGAAACCCATATACCAGTTGACCTTATGATAGAGGGTTGGGAGCAGAGGGCATGAAATCCCTCATCGTTATTCCTCATAAAATAAGGATCAAACTTCAAACTGGTAAGTTCTTGTTTAATCTTACTATTTTACTTTGGAGTCACGTGAGTGATTCCATGGTCCTCGCCGCTGATGTGGATGCAGCCCTGGTAGAATGAGATTTGAAAATATCAATATCTACCCCAGCTTCACCCGACACCACCCTGAGCCACCTGGAAATAGTCTGCACAGTTACCCTGTAGTGCGGGCGTTTGAAACTGATAAATAGACCTGTTTCCAATCCTCTTAGATTTTGAGTGACATTAATATAATGTCGGAGATGGGTGGCTATACAGAGGCGTACACCAATGGGATATGCGTGGAATTCCAATTTAAGACCGGTTGTTCCAGGTCTATGATGTTTAAGTAACTCGTCTATAAAAAAGGTAACCTTGGTGGGGGTCGAGACCATCGTCCAATTTCAGTTTGTGGAGGGTCTGGACCCGCTGAGCTGTAATAAGTGCCATCAGCATCACCATTTTATAGGTGAGTTTTGCGAGTGGGAGTACCGAAACTGGTGACCAACTCCTGAGTAGGGACAACACTACCCCTATATCCCAGGTCATAGTGTATCGTGGTCTTGGAGGGTTGGAATTAAAAATACCCCTCATACATTTCACCACCAATGGATGGGATCCCACTCCAAGACTGAGGTAGGACAATAATGCACTTCTAGCACTATTGATGGCACTGTAGCTGAGGCCCTCATCATGGTGAAGGCCCGCGAGGAATTCCAGCACATCTGTGATGGTGGCAGAGTCGTAGGTGATATTAGTCCTGGAACAGAAGACCTCCCATTTCCTTACATGGTTCCTTGTGGACTCTCTGCACGACGCCGTGATGATGTCCATGGTCCTGTTCAACAGCCCGAATTCCAGCAAACGTCTCTTCAGAACCTGCAAGCCAACAGGTTCAGATGACCACGGCACGGATGACTCTCCCCTGATATGGGATGTGTCAGGAGGTTTGGGCATTTAGGAACCTGCACCCATGGTTCCTTCACCAAGTCGAGGACCACCAGGAACCATGGCTGTGTGGGCCAGTTGGGTATTATGAGTATTCTTGATGCAGAATCTAACTGGATTTTCCGCAATACCCGACTAATGAGGCAGAAAGGGGGGAATGCATAGAAGAACAATTTCCCCCAATGTAGCGAAAAAGCGTCCATCGCTACTGCCCCGGGGTCTGGTTCCCAAGAGACATACGTTGGTATCTGATGGTTCAATCTGGACGCAAAGAGGTTCCAGAACAAGGGGTCACAGTCTAAGGATAAGGGGTATTCCTTTAGGACCGAAATGAGGAAAACATTCTTTACACAGAGAGTCGTGAGTCTCTGGAATTCTCTGCCACAGAAGGTAGTTGAGGCCAGTTCATTGGCTATATTTAAGAGGGCGTTAGATGTGGCACTTGTGGCTAAAGGGATCAGGGGGTATGGAAAGAAGGCAGGTACGGGATACTGAGTTGGATGATCAGCCATGATCACATTGAATGGCGGTGCAGGCTCGAAGGGCCGAATGGCCTACTCCTGCACCTATTTTCTATGTTTCTATGTTTCTATGATATCTGGTGTTCCATACTGAGCTATAATGTTAGCAAATATTTGGGGGTTCAACATCCATTCAGTGTTGTCATTGAATTTTCGTGACCTGGCGTCCACCACTGTATTAAGCTTACCCAGAAGGTAAGTAGCTGAAATCCAAATATCTCTTTCAATGCACCAGTGCCAAATTGTATTTGCCAATTCATCACAAGATGTCGACTTGATATCACCCATATGGTTTCAATATGCCACCACTTTGGCATTGTCTATTTGCAGACGGACATGCATATGATGCATATTTGTACAGTAAGCCCGTAGTCCGTGAAATGCTCCCAGCATTTCCAAATAGTTGATACCTCGTGATTGGAGAAATGTAGATTTGTGCAAATCCCATCTGCCGCCACAACTAGACGTGGTGTCGGTAGCTCCCCAGCCGTGAGCGCTAGCATCAGTTTGCAACACGACTGAAGGGTTTGTAACTATGATGGGATTAAAACAGTCTTGGATGCTGCTAATGCACCATCGTAGCTCATTTCTTGCTTTGGTTGGTAGCTGCATAAGTCTATCAAAATGCCCAGCATTGGTTTTTAGTGCTGAGATTTTTGCTCTTTGTAAATTTTGATAATGCAATGGTCCAAATCGTGCAGCTGGAAATGTAGCTACAAGTTTCCCAATTACCTTGGCACCATGTCGAATAGTCGGATTCCTGGTGCAAGCAAGGCTATTACATGCCTCTATAAAATCTGCCGCTTTGTTATTTGTGAAAGTAATTATCATGTGATTAGTGTTAATCGTGAATCCCAGATAGTCCATAACAACAGTAGGCGTTAATTTGGATTTGTCTCGATGGATGACAAACCCCAGCTTTTGAAACAGTGACTTGGTGGCTGTCACAGCTAATTTAGCCAATTCCAAAGTTTTCCCCACAATCAGTATGTCATCAAGATAGGCCAAGGCTATGTGGTTTTGCCTCCGTAGAGATGCCAATACTGGTTTCAATATTTTGGTAAACAACCTGGGGGCTGTTGTAAGTCCATTAGGCAGTGATCTATACTGCCACCGTTGCCCCATCCAGACAAATTTCAAATATCTGCGGTGATCTTTGCGTATAGGTACTGAATAGTATGCATCTTTTAGATCGATGCAGGCCATGAAGTACCCTCTGGAAATCAGTTGCTTGGCAGTTTCAAATGTTTCCATCTTGAAATTGGTGTATTGCACAAAGGTATTCAGTTGAGTTAAGTCGATTATAATATGACATCCACCATCTTGTTTAGTTTTGGTAAAGAAGTTGGATACAAACTCAAGAGGTGCATGTACAGTTTTTTTCATTACCCCCCTTTGTATATAGTCTGAATAGTTCTGCATGTCCTTCCACTTTCTCTTTTTCAGAAAGCACAAACTTCCGGCTATGTACATGTTGAACTAGGGGAAGTTGTTTGTTTATAAATTCAATTTCATAACCTTGAATACTGTGCAATATAAAAGGGTCAGTAGTTAAGGAACTCCAATCATCCCCAAACAGACATAACCTACCTCCCACGTGAGGTTAGACATGCAGGATTAAGGGAACCAGACCCCCTTACTTCCATGGTTACCGGTGGGGCTTGGCCTTCTGTCCTTGGTTCTTGGGATGTTGTGGCGCCGTGGTGTGGAGTTGACGCATTTTCCAAGCGGGTCACTCTGGGCCTTGGCATAAAAAAGACCTCTGTTGGTGAGGCGCGACCTTTGGGTTTGCACCCGTCACCCTATCAGGGTAAAACCGGGCCTGTTGGGTGTTGCATATGGATGCTGCCGTCAATATGCCGGTGGCCTGCTAGAGGAAGGTGGTTTTCTCATGCCGACCACTTTTGCTTCCTCATCTAGGTCTTTGACCTGTTTGTGTAGGTCATCCCCAAACAACAAGCTTGCATGACGGCGTGGTGCTAGTTTTACACAACTCCGGAAATTTGGGGTTGAGCGTGGGCCGGATAGAGCTTTTTCTGAAGCAATTGATTTTGTATTGCGTGTTACAAAGCAGGGCTAAAGCATCCTGCTGCTCTTGCGTCATGTCCACAACGTCGATTGACCTGGCAAACGCAGTAATCCCTGAGGTCAGTAATTTGAGAATTTTCTGGATTTTCAGTTCCTGTGCCCTTATCCCAGGGCTTGTATTCCCCCATATAGGTGTGCTGACAGTTGGTACATTCAACGACACACAATTTTCCGGAGCCAGGTACTTGCCTGTGGTCTCCGTAATTACGTGTTCCTGAAGCTGGTGTGTGGTCAAGTAATTGATACTAGTCACTAGCCGTGGTTGAAGAGGTTGCCCTTTCTGGGATGGATATGCGAATTTTGACACCATCCCCAGAAGTTCCTCTTCCTGCATCCCATGCAACTTAGGGTCTTTGGTCAACCCCTCTTCCAAGTCAGGCAATCCCTGACTTCTGGCGCTCCTTCCGAGGAGGGAGAGATGTTGGACTGCCCTGGAAAGGAGCCTGTTGTGGACCTGAATGATCCACGGGACGCATGCTCCTGCTGGAGTAGGTCCCTCTGGAGAAGCTGCTCCATCATCTGCTCCATGCGGGCTATGCGATCGCCGTTGCTATCTGCAAATGGCAGGCCGTCTTTCCCAGATTCTGCTGAATCAATGGGGTCATTACCGTCAGTCCGCACCCCGTCAAAGTGATGTCTATGGGACTGATGAGGTAGAAAGACGGTGCCAGCCGCTCCAGCGGGGCTACCCGACTCCCGCGTGGATCTGCTACCTGTCCGTGGTATTCCGGACTGAGGCGGTGGAGAGTCGGTGCCTGCCGCTCCTGCGGGGCTCCACGACTTCCTTGTAGATCTACCGCCAGTCCGCAGTCTTCTGGATTGAGGCAGTGAGGAGTCGGTGCCTGCTGCTCCAGCGGGGCTACACAAAATCTGCGCGGGCCTGCCGCTAGACCGATGCGGCGGAAAGTCAGTGCCAGCTGCTCCAGCGGGGCTACTCGACTTGTGTGCGGTTTTGCCACCTGTCCGCGGTCTTCCGGACTGAGGCGGTGAGCCAGGGCCTGCCGTTTGAACGGGGCTCCCTGATTTCCGCACTCTTTTGCTGCAAGTCTGCGGTCGTGCGGACTGAAGCGGTGGGGAGTCGGGGTCTTGGCTACCCTGCTCCCGCGCTGTCCTCCCACCAGTTCGCAGTTTCCTGGGCTGTAGCGGTGGAGAGTCGGTTCCCGACTGAGCGGGGCTCCCCGACTTCCGCGCTGTCTTCCCGGCCCGAGGTACAGGTGCTGCCGAAAACTCAACGGTCAGCTCCGGGGATGTTGGCCGCTGACCTCGCTCCGTAGTTCCGCAGTCTTCAATGGCATGCTTAAAAGCAGCCCTCTTTTTACCCCGAGATCTCTCCATGGGGTCTCTGTAAAGGATTTAAACACAATACAAAGACCAACCAACTCAAGGTTAGTAAAACTTACCTGTTGGTCCTTTTTAAGCTGCCAGCAGAGGAGCGCGCTCCCCCCCAGCTTGTCGACTGCAATGCGAGCGATGATATCGCGCATGCATGCTGGCGGGGTCTTCACGAAGTCACTCACGTGACTCCGAAGTAAAATTAAGATTTGGATGACCTTTCATGGGTGAAAAATAATTGGTGGAAGGATCAGAGGGAATTTAAGAAAATTGCTTTTCAGCCGAACAGCAGTAATGGTTCAACGATACTTCATTGCTACATGTGTCTAGGTACAGTGAAATGCCTTTTTTACATACAATTCAGTAAAACATAGAAACATAGAAACATAGAAAATAGGTGCAGGAGTAAGCCATTCGGCCCTTCGAGCCTGCACCGCCATTCAATGTGATCATGGCTGATCATCCAACTCAGTATCCCGTACCTGCCTTCTCTCCATACCCCCTGATCCCTTTAGCCACAAGTGCCACATCTAACGCCCTCTTAAATATAGCCAATGAACTGGCCTCAACTACCTTCTGTGGCAGAGAATTCCAGAGACTCACCACTCTCTGTGTAAAGAATGTTTTCCTCATTTCGGTCCTAAAGGAATTCCCCCTTATCCTTAGACTGTGACCCCTTGTTCTGGACTCCCCCAACATCGGGAACAATCTTCCAGCATCTAGCTTGTCCAACCCCTTAAGAATTTTGTAGGTTTCTATAAGATCCCCCCTCAATCTTCTAAATTCCATCGAGTACAAACCGAGTCTATCCAATCTTTCCTCATATGAAAGTCCTGACATCCCAGGAATCAGTCTGGTAAAAGCCTTACTATACTGTACATAGGCACAATTATACTTAAGCACAAGAATGTAAGAATAGTGGATTACACTGAAACAGTACACAAGAGTCGCCACAATTCTGGTGGCATTTTGTGTAATTCAAGTCTAAAGTTGTTAAAAATGTAGAGTCTTAACTTGGGCATAAAGACCAGTTGTGCTGATGGTGGCGCTGGGTTGAAGTTGCATGGGTCGGCCTGACCAGTCGATGTTATTGATGGAGTCTACTGACCCTTGTCAGAGTTATAAAGCAGTTAAAAAATTGTGATACACAAAGCTAAGCTTGAAAGGAAAAATAATATGATATTTGAACGTTCCTTTAATTTTATCAAGAGAGAGTGCAGTACGTACAACAATTTAACAACGAATGGTGAATTCCCCACAGTGCTGCCATGGTAGAATTCCCTTTATTCTCATAAGGATTATGGAGATATATATTGGTCTTACAAATCATTTTTGATGCCAGAGTGCTTGCTGGCGCAGACCAATTCAAATGATGGCAGTTAAGAAGGGGATTTGACCTTATTTGTTTTTGGATCTACTTGCCTCCTTATGATAATGATATTGTACTAAATTATTTAATAAAATAATGAGGAGAGGCACGGGTGGTGCAGCAGTAGGAGTTGCTGCTTGACATTGCCAGAGACCCGGATTCGATCCTGAGTACAGATGCTGTCTGTACGGAGTTTGCACGTTCTCCCCGTGGCCGCATGGGTTTTCACTGGGTTTCCTCCCATACTCTAAAGATGTACAGGTTTGTAGGTTAATTGGCTTTGGTAAAATTTTAAATTGTCCCTGGTGTCTAGGATAGTGCGAATGTATGGGGATTGCTAGTCGGCGCAGACTCGGTGGGCCGAAGGGCCTGTTACCATGTTGTATCTTAAAACTAAGTTAAACTAAACTAAACATACTGGCGATGTATATAGAATAGCATTTTGTCTGTTTTGAAATAGTTGTTGCTTCATTCAGAAATAGCACTCCTTTTTGAGTTGCATTTAATGAATTACTGCCAAGGCTCCTCTGATTTCCTCCATTAACATCCTGGGATAAATGTTATCAGTGCAAAGTGCTTTATCAGCTTTCAGAAGTTACTAGTCTGATAATGGACACCTCCTTCCTAATCTCTCCTTTTCATTAGGTATTCTGTTGATGTCTGTACAAATTTGGTTGCTGGAAAAAAGCCATTTGTTTCCCAAGTGAATGTAAATGGGAGGAAAGCTATTTTATCTCCTAATCTAGTGGGTAGACTTCCATCTCATTCATTGGTAACCTTACTTGTTCTTTAAAATCTTGCCCACTGCTAATTCAAGAGCTCTCTCTGCCTTGGTTGCCAGATTCATCTTTGTTTTCAGCTTTCTCTGTTGGTTTTTAACTCTCACTTCATTAATCGTTAGTTTCCATGTGCATTCAAGCTAATTTTCCTTTCTCCTGGATTCCCTTTTTCACACGGAGCTCTTGTTCTTCCATACACAATCTCTTTATTTCCTTTTATAAACAGAAAGAGAGTTCTGGGGTAAAAATGCTACACTGCATGAAACGATGTTGAAAAGCCGCTGGAGAGGAGACTTAAGGGCCTGTCCCACATGGCCGTCATTTGTGTGCCATTTACGCGACCTGCTAGCGTGTGGGTAGCATGTGGGTAGCGTCTGGGTAGCGCGGGATGGGCGCATTGAGTGGTATGAAGGAGTGTGGCGTGGCATGGAGGAGTGTGGACTTCGTCCTACACAAAATCTTCGCGCGCCACTGCCTGTCGAGTAACTGATGGCCAAAGTGGGACAGACCCAAGACCCTGGTGCAGCGCAACGTCTCACCTCCTACAGCAGCAGAAGCAGGCAAACGATCGGCCTGGGGCTCACGGCCATTGCGGATCCGGATCCGCCCCCATTCCTACTCCCAGAGCGGGGCCAAGACGACTGGATATAGACACAAAATGCTGGAGTAGCTCAGCGGGACCGGCAGCATCTCTGGAGAGAAGCAATGGGTGACGTTTTGGGTCGAGACCCTTCTTCAGACTGAAGAAGAATCTCGACCTGAAACATCATCCATTCCTTCTCTCCAGAGGTGCTGCTAGTCCCGCTGAGTTACTCCTGAATTTTGTGTCTATCTTCAAATGACGTCACACGCACCAGACGGCTGTGCGGTCGCATGATGACGCGCGCGACCATCACGCGTCAGTCACTAACCGCCTGTCGTGTAAATGACCACTTGGACAATAAAAACATATGTCAGCCTGTTATTCATTGATTACAGCTTGGCATTTAACACAATCATCCCCTCCAAGCTGGTTACCAAACTCGCTGAACTGGGTCTCTGCGCATCCCTCTGCAATTGGATCCTCGACTTCCTCATTCAATGCGAACTGAGCGGAGGTGTTGGGCGGTGCGATCGCCAAGCCTGTGCTTGGTCTCACCGATGTAGAGCAGTTGACACCTACTTATATAGCTTCCACAGGAGCTTGATCCAAGTACTCACTACCCTCTGACTTAAAAAGTTGTCCCTGAGGTCCTTCTTATATCATCTTATGATCACTCATCTTATGATCACTCTCTAGTTTTTAGAATCCTCTGGGGAAAAGATTGTGACCATTCACTTTATCTTTGCTCCTCAGGATTTTATATATTTTTACATGGTCACATCTCATAGCCTCTCCCTCTAACTGAGCCTGCAAGTACAGGTAATACCCTGCCACCTTTCCATCTAGATAACATCCTTCCTAAGGCTGGGTAGCCAGAAATCCACACAGTACTCCAAGTGTGGTCTGACCAGACATGTCATCATGACCAGATTTTTGTATTCAATGAAGGCAAGTGTGGCAAAGACCTTCATCACTACATTGTTAACCTGACTGACCACATTTGGGGAACCATGTACTCCCAGATCTCACTATTCTGCAACATGCTTCAGGGCTCTACAATTTACTGTACAAGTTCTGCCCTGGTTTGTCATCCCCACCTGCTACATACTTATTAAAGTTAAATTCCTCTTTCCATTCCATGATCCACCTTCCCAACTGATCTAGATCCTATTATAAACTTAGATATCCTTCCTCACTGTTGACTATACCAGCAATGTTAGTGTCATCTGCAAATTTACTAAAAATACAAAAAAAAATCATTAATGTAAATTACAAACAGCACCGACCCTATGGCACACCACTAGGGATGAGCCTCCAATCAGAAAAAAACAACTTTCCATAACTATTCTTCTACTCTTTCCTCCAAGCCAATTTTGAATGCAATTAATTATTTCAGTATGGAATAGAGACCAGCCTGCCATACTTAATTAATTATATTATTAAACAGTAATAATCGAGACAAAATAATATTTATTTTCATTTTAATGGCTGATAAATGTGTCTGAAATCCAGGATATATTTAAATGTTGACCATAGTGGCACAATGCCATAGTGGCAGAGTTGCTGCCTTCCAGTGCCAGAGACCTGGGTTCGATCCTGATTACAGGTGCTGATGGTACCTTGTAGGTTTTTGTAGTAGGTTTTCCTGAGGCCAAGTCACCACTAAAACCTCATTACAAAAATTCTGGATGAAGATGAGTGTAAACAATCAGCACCTTTGCCGTTGGGACCACAATAGTACTTGAGTAATCAGTTCTTCCAAAAAAGATCAAGAGTCAGTGTTTAATTGTCAGATGTAGCAAAACAGTACTCAATAGATACAATAGATAATAATACAAACAAAATAAAAAGTTAAATAGATGAAAAAAAACATAATATTAATGCAAAACAAAACAAAAGCCCCAAATCCCTAGTGCAACCAGGACAGTTTGAGTTAACATTTTATTGAGGTCCAAGGGCAAAATCATGGTTAGTTTGTGTGCAATTGATTAGCTTTACTTCAAAGAAGGAAGATCAACACAAGCCTAAATATTTAGTTCAAATGCTTAAAACCCTGGAAACTGTGAAATGGAAAGAGGCAAAAACATTCTGGCGACAATCTGGTACATACTTTGGTCTTGGCACAATGAGGGTAGGAAATAACAAATGACACATAGATCTGAAAGAAGGTTTCATGACAAGATTATCAAAAACAAGTGTGTATAATTATGTGGCAAAAACCACCATCAAGAAACACTGGTACTGAATTCCATCCTTGTCATAAATAAGCACAATTCTTGATGCTAGCTTAATTTTAACAGATTTGAATGAGCATCAATGTTTTAGACAAAATATTGAATGTGATGTTTGGTGGACAGTGTGGAGTGGAAGGACCCATTGCTCCTCCCGTGCAGCAGGTGGTGCTGCACAGGACAAAGAGAGATGTTATGTATATAGTTCTCTCCTGTCTGTGTGTGTAGCCATTTTGAGTTGTCTTGCTGCCAGCATCGAGTAAAGCATTAAAGACTTCTGTTGTAAATTGAAGACTCTCAAGTTTTGTGGAGACCTAGAAAACAAACACGAAAGTGGTGTCAGGAGTGGGATACTTTGGGTTGCACCCAAACACCCAGATAAGAGCCTATTCTTTTAAATTAAAAAAAACAGAACTCAAAGTAACATAACTCAAACTCAGTAATTCAATCGTTTCGATCCCGAGCAAGAAAGGTGGTCGTTGTATCTAATGCGAGCTGAGCTTTATTTTGAAAGTATGGCTATTACAACTGACCAGAGGAAGACTGCTCTCTTGCGTTCATCAATGTCACCAGAAACTTTTGCACTGCTTCAAAATTTACTTACAGAATAAATAACTGAAGTTTCATATGCTGAAGTCACAACAGCTTTGCAGCTGCATTTCAAGGAAAGTCGAAATTTCCTAGCAGCTCGCCTCGATTTCTACCGACGGTGCAACAGGAAGGGCAATTGATCACCGAATTTCTTGCCGAACTTCGCACCAAGGCAAAGGCATGTGATTTTAAAGCTCAATGCTGCGAAATGTGCCAAGACAATGCGTTGCAGGGTAGACTGGTCATGGGCTGCAGGCACGCATTCATCCAGCAGGCGATTATCAAGGAATCGGACACCTCATTGAAGAATGTGCTGCAGTGTGATAAGATGGCCAAGCTGCTGAGTAAAGAACTGCACAAAACGGCTGGCGAAACAGCGTGGAAGCTGCCTCAGGAGGTGCATTCAGTTCGTTAGACTCGTCCACAATGCCAGTTCCACAACGCCAGAAACTAGTCAAAGAGTCAAAGAGTCAAAAGAGTTTATTGTCATGTGTCCCTGACAGGACAATAAAAATCTTTCTTTGCATAGCACAACAGAACATAGTAGGCATTGACTACAATTATATACGTAAATCCACACATAAATTAATAAAGTGCAAATAACAAATGGAGGGATATTAATGTTCAGAGTTCCGAGCCAAGTTTAATAGCTTGATGGCTGTGGGGAAGTAGCTATTCCTAAACCGGGTTGTTGCAGTCTTCAGGCTCCTGTACCTTCTACCCGAAGGTAGCAAGGAGATGAGTGTGTGGCCAGGGTGGTGTGGGTCCCTGATGATGCTGCCAGCCTTTTTGAGGCAGCGACTGCGAAAAAATCCCCTCGATGGAAGGAAGGTCAGAGCCGATGAAGGACTGGGCAGTGTTTACTACTTTTTGCAGTCTTTTCCTCTCCAGGGTACTCAAATTGCCGAACCAAGCCATGATGCACCCGGTCAGCAAGCTCTCTACTGTGCACCTGTAGAAGTTAGAGAGAGTCCTCCTTGACAGACCAACTCACCGTAATCGTCTCAGGAAGTAGAGGCACTGATGAGCTTTCTTAATAATTGCATCTGTGTTCTCGGACCACGAAAGATCTTCACAGATGTGCACGCCCAGGAATTTGAAGCTCTTGACCCTTTCAACCATCGACCCGTTGATATAAACAGGACTGTGGGTTCCCATCCTACTCCTTCCAAAGTCTACAATCAGTTCCTTGGTTTTGCTGGTGTTCAGGGCCAGGTTGTTGTGCTGGCACCATATGAACAGTTGCTCGATCTCTCTTCTATACTCCTACTCATCCCCATCAGTGATACGTCCCACAACAGTGATGTCGTCAGCTTGTCGTCAACTACTTGATCGAACCAGAGTAAATCCGGAGAAGGTGGGACAATTTCAGAAGAGCCGTCACCCTGTGGGGGGAGGATCAAAACCCCGCTACTGGTGCGGCTCGTCTGCTCATCATCACCTTGAGTGCCCGTATATCGAGTCCGTTTTTGTTATGCATGTTACCAAAATGGTAATCTCCAGGCAGTGTGTCAATCCGTAGGAAAGCTAAGAAAGGGCAAGAAAGCGCAAAACACAGTCGATCAAATCATGGAGACCATTTCTATTGAAGTGCTCGGAGTGTCTACGATCACCGACAAGCCGAGGATTTTGCTGCGGGTCGCGAACGTTGATCTACAGTTCCGGGTGTGTTAGGACATCTGGTAGAGGATCGGATCACCGAAACCGGCCAACATCCGCCTTTTCGGATATGGTAGACAGCCCATTCCCACAAAAGGCAAACGCACTGTCGCTGTTTCCTGTTAAGGTATGACACAGATGTTGCCGCTGATTGTCGTTGGTAAAGAAGGTACATCCCTGTGCGCCATCACTGACTGGATCCATGCCTTCAAACTTGTCATGAACGCCTTGATCTACGATGGATCAACTATGGCATTGTCATCTACCACGGATTGCAACATGGTCAGCAAGTGCGTGAACAACCTGCAAAAACAGGACGAATGGCACTGGTCCAAAGAGTGTGACCATGCATTCACCAGGTTGTAGGAGATGCTCGCCCAGAATACGCGTTTGGTCTACTATGACCCATCGAAGCTGGGTCTCACTGGCCGCCGATGCATCGCCGTCGGGTCTTGCAGCAGTAATCTCACAAACGGCGCCAAACGGCAAGGAAGAACCAAAACCCGCAGGTTTCACATCCAAAACCCTGACGTCCGCCGAGAAAAAATACAGCCAAGTGGGGAAAGGACAGCATACAGATAAAGCAAATACTGAAATCTCTTCAAGACAGAACACTGAGGAACACTCTGTCGATTCTGAGCCTTTAGCAAGAGTTGGGAAATGCAAAACGGCTTGTAAAAAAGAGTGAAGCGAGGTCCAGCAAAATGGAGACGTTCAAATTGGAAAGGGGGAATGTGATGTTTGATGGACTGTGTGGGGTGGGAGGCCCCTTTGCTCCTCGCGTGCAGCAGATGGTGCTGCACAGGACAAAGGGAGATGTTTTGTATATAGTTATCTCCTGTCTGTCTGTCTGTCTGTCTGTGTGTGTGTGTCTGCGCATGTGCAGCCATTTTGAGTTGGCTTGCTGCCAGCATTGAGTAAAGCATTAAAGATTTCTGTTGTAAATTGAAGACTCTCAAGTTTTCTGCAGACCTAGAAAACAAACACGATATTGAATTTATTAATTGATCTCTGTACTTTAACTTGCACTAATTATTTAATGTCATAGTAACATACAAAATGTCAAATATGAAAATAATTCTGTGATAGATATTCAGATTCAAAGTCAAATTAGATAACACCCTTTAGACTCCTTAAAATTTGTGTTTCTGACATTAACCTAAAGTAACTTTAGTTATAATATACTTCATTAACTGGAATATATACTTATTACAGCAGAGTAAATGAATATTCAGCCCATTGAGTCTATGTTGACTCCTAACTGAGCAACCCCATCACTCTCATTCACCCTCTTCTTTCATGTAGACTTCATTTGCCCATCTACTCACCTTTGATTGTTTTGCCACCTACCTACACTAGAGTCATTTATATCATCATCCAGCACATTTTGTAAACTAGAGTACTGGGGCAAGAGTCAAGAGTCAAGGGTTTTTTAATGTCATATGTCCTGAAATGGAATAATGAAATTGTTCCCGATGTTGGGGAGGTCCAGGACAAGGGGTCACAGCTTAAGGATAAGGGGGAAATCCTTTAGGACCGAGATGAGAAGGAATTTTTTCACACAGAGAGTGGTGGGTCTCTGGAACTCTCTGCCACAGAGTGTAGTTGAGGCCAGTTCATTGGCTATATTTAAGAGGGAGATAGATGTGGCCCTTGTGGCTAAGGGGATCAGAGGGTATGGAGAGAAGGCAGGTACGGGATACTGAGTTGGATGATCAGCCATGATCATATTGAATGGCGGTGCAGGCTCGAAGGGCCGAATGGCCTACTCCTGCACCTAATTTCTATGTTTCTATGTTACTTGCAGCAGCACAACGAGTATGTAATATCCGGATATCACTTGCTCAAACCGCTGACGGCAAGCAAGAAGATCAGAGACTGCATCCCTTCCTTCCATACCTCCGCCGAGCGGCCGAAGTGGCGATCCCGGACGAGCCCCCAAACTTGTGAGATGTATTTTGGTGCCCACAATCACTATGCCAGAGACAAAGCCGTGGCAACAAGAAATGCTTTTATTTATGAGTCTGCAGAATTGGGTGCCTCTCCAAACCGAGACACACTGAGGTCAAGAAAGTATTCTCCCCTTATACAACACAATTACATTGAATCAGCCTCCCCTTTTGGCTCCTTCCAATCGGAGCGCTGAGGTGCACACTCTTCCTGTACCACCCAAGGTACCTCCCAGATCATACATAGCATGTTCATGGTAATTAGCAGTTTCCCGATCAGGGGCGTATAAGCAATATTCATTTACCTCATTAAGCAAGCGCAGTAGTTATTCACCTAACCTATTTAATCCCCTTTAGCCTAGTAGCCAGTTTCTTGCAGTTACAGCTGCATCAGCAATCTCTTCCTGTTTTTAACCAATGTTCCTTTCCCAAGGACGATGGTTTGCTAGTTCTGTCCCTCACAATGTGGTTTAATCATTCTGTCTCTCACACGTGGCACTCAGTAGATAACATAATAAACCACAAGACCTTTAATAAATTAAACAATATATATAGTGCTAAAATTAAAATAAAGCCCAAAGTCCCCAATGCAATCAAACTAGTTTGTAGTTTGGAGTTTCATTGGAGTTGTTTAATAGCCTGATGGTTGTTGGGGAAAAAAACATTCCTAAACCTGGACATTACAGTTTTCAAGCTTCTATACCTTCTTCCTGATTGCAGGAATGAAATGAGGATGAGGTCACAGTGGTGTGGGTCATTGGTGATGTTGGCTGTCATTTTTGAGGCAGTGTCTCCCATAGATCCCTTCGATGGTGGAGAGGTCAGTACCCATGATGGACTACTCTCGCTGTCACATGAAGAGGATGCAAATTCTACACAGACAGCATCGGAGATCAGGATTAAACCCCTAATTGCTGGAACTGTGAGATAACAATGCTAATAATTGTTAGCCTAAATAAAGTTAGGATGACTAGTAAAGAAGTTAACAGCACAGTCACTCTATGTACTATTAATTAATTCAAATTAATGCAAACATTATTAAATTTTGGTTGGTTTGCGTGATGGTCTGGGCTGTGTCAACAATTCTCTCCAATTTCTTGCAGTTCTGGATGGAGCTGTTCCCAAAACTTGCTGTGATGCATCTTGATGAAATGCTTTCTACAGTGCATGGTGAAACTTGTTAAGGGAGTTGGTGACAGTTAAGGGAGTATCTATATGCTTTTGAAGCAATTCAATAAAGGTTTGCTATACTGATACTTGGAATGAAAGGGATGCCTAATGAGGAAAGGTTGGACAGGCTACATTTCCATCTGCTGGAATTTACAAATCCGAAAGGTAACTTGAAACATATAAGGTCTTAAGGAGTGGATGTGGAGAGAATGTTTCCTCTTGTGGGAAAATCTAGAATTATGCATGATTGATTCAACATAAAGGATTGCCCAGAAGAGATCCAGATGAGGTGAAATTATTGCTCCTAGGAGATTTTAAGCCTTCGGAATGCACTGACTAGAAGGGTAGTGGATGCAGGGTCTTTGAATATTCTTAAGTAGATTTAGAGTATTGTATGCAAGGAGTGAAAGGTTGTAGGGAGCAGGCAGAAATTCAGAGCAGAGGTCACAATCAGACCACAATTTTTGTTACTGAATAGCAAAGTAGGTTTGAGGGTATTAATGTTGATTGATAGAGATTTTCTTTCTCCGGGGAGTATTGATGTTCCTAGTGCGAACGCTGTTCGTGGATTTCAGTTCAGCATTCAACACCATTATCCCACAGCACCTGATAAGCAAACTGGTTCCATTGGGCCTCGGCACCCCCATGTGTAACTGGCTACTGGACTTCCTCACTGACAGACCCCAGTTGGAAATAACACCTCCAACACCATCTCGCTGAGCACCGGCTCCCCTCAGGGCTGTGTCCTGAGTCCACTGCTGTTCACCCTGATGACTCACGACTGTTGTGCCAGGTTTAGTACAAACCACATCATGAAGTACGCAGATGACACAACAGTGGTGGGCCTCATCAGGGACGACAATGAGCTGGCTTACAGGGAGGAGGTGAAACAACTGGCGGACTGGTGCAATACGAACAACCTGATCCTGAATGTCGAAAAAACAAAGGAGGTTATCGTCGACTTCAGGAAAACCCGGCACAGTCCCACACCACTTCACATCAACGACAGCGATGTGGAGGTGGTCAGTAGCACAAAGTTCCTGGGGGTGCAGATCACTAACAGTCTGACCTGGTCGAATAACATCTCATCAACTGTTAAGAGAGCGCAGCAGCGGTTGCACTTTCTGCGTCGGATGAGAAGAGCTCATTTCCCCCATCCCATCCTCACTACTTTCTACAGGGGCACCATAGAGAGTATTCTGACCAGCTGTATCTCTGTCTGGTTTGGGGACTGTAGAGCCTCCGACTGGAAGTCTGTGCAGAGAGTGGTGAGGACAGCGGAAAAAATCATCGGGACCTCTCTCCCCTCAATCAGGGATATTGCGACCAAAGCTGCGTGTCTAAGGCCAGCAGTATTATAAAAGACCCCACACATCTCCATCACGGACTGTTCACTCTGCTGCCCTCGGGAAAAAGATATTGCAGCATAAGGAGCAGAACATCAAGGTTCTGCAACAGCTTCTTCCCACGAGCCATCAGACTCCTGAATGCCATGTAATGGGCTGCCACCATTGTCTATTTATCCTTTTCATCCATGCCTATCCTTCGGTTAATTTATTGTGTTGCACAGGGAGCCAAATGCAACGTAATTTCGTTTGGAACTGCATATATCAATGTATTTCTAAATGACAATAAAGTTTGTTTGACTTTTGACTTTGACTTTGACTATTGAAGGTGCGAGAGTACAGGGTAGTGGCAAAACCTGGGCAAAGTTGGTGAGAATTTGTAGAAAAATTAGGGCAGCATGGTGGTGCCGCAGTAGAGTTGCTGCTTTACAATGCCAGAGAGTTGGGTTCAATCCTCACTACGGGTGCTGTCTGTACGTAGTTTGTACGTTCTCCCTGTGATCGCATGTGTTTACCCTGGCTGCTCCGGATTCCTCCCACACTCCAAAGGCTAAAGGGAAATTTTCTCTACTCTATAGGGTAATGCTAGTGTATGGCAGTTGATGTATACTCGGTCGGCCGAAGGGCCTGTTTCCATGCTGCATCTAAATAAACAAAAGGATTATGTAGGATAGTGTAAATGGGCAGTCGGTGGTTGGTGCAGACTCAATGTCTCGAGGGGCCTGTTTCCATGCTGTAGCTCTCTCTATAACTATTTTATGAATTCAATGAGCTTCTGTTAAATTCTGTTGGTGAGAGGAACTCCCATAGGCAAATATAAAAGAAAACTCAATTGTCAATGTTCAAATGCTCAAATCACTGCACACTGTATTTGCACACATTTTGCAAATACAGATCTCCTATCAAGGCATAAAATGTTATTATTTTAATAATTTTTAATTAATTTCCAGTTGCTCATTAAAAGTTCAGTCTACATCCATCATCTTTTGGAGAGGTGAAATGTTAATTGGAAGTTAATTACTGCCAATTATTTTTGGTTTTCTTTGTACTAAAATTATACAGAATTAAGGGAAATGTTATATACATCATTATAATTTTATTAGACATCCATTGTAGGTAAGGTGAGTTGAAAATGATTGCTCGTGACATCAAAGCAACCATTGCGCCAAGGAGTACTGGTAAAATGGGTCCATGAGCATCAAGGGATATATACGTATGTCAATGGTTGGGATCAGATCTTGCATACTGTAAGATTGTTGCTTTTGGAAATTATTCATCCCAGTTCCAGAACACCACTACAGAAGCCTCTCAGTATTCTAGGACCACACAACTGGAGCTGTTTCATCGCTTACCGTCTTTCCATCAAAGTCGGAAATGGATAGTCGGAAATTGCACAATGTTCAATTCCAATCACAACTCTTCAGAAAATAACGTTTTACACTTGGAATGGTGCAAAACCTTATTTTCATTTTAATGGCTGATAAATGTGTCTGAAATCCGGGATATTTAAATGATGACCATAGTGGCACAATGCCATAGTGGCAGAGTTGCTGCCTTCCAGTGCCAGAGACCTGGGTTCGATCCTGATTACAGGTGCTGATGGTACCTTGTAGGTTTTTGTAGTAGGTTTTCCTGAGGCCAAGTCACCACTAAAACCACTAAAACCTCATTATACAAATTCTGGATGAAGCTGAGTGTAAACAATCAGCCCTTTGCTGTTGGGACCACAATAGTATTTGAGTAATCAGTTCTTCCAAAAAAGGTCAAGAGTCAGTGTTTAATTGGCAGATGCAGCAAGACAGTACTCAATAGATACAATAGACAATAATACATATAATAACGTTTTCCACTTGGAATGGTGCAAAACCTAGAGAACATAAAGGCGCAGATTTATAAATAGTAAAAATTATTCAAAACTCACAGGCAGTGACCACCCCCAACAAGACAAAGTCTATTGACAATATTCCTGGCATTACCATTGCTGAGGCGCTCTTCATCCACATCTTTAGGTTACTGGTGATCAAAACTCCAATTGGATCACCGGGATTCACAAAGCTATTGTCCTCAATCACCACTTTGCACTTATGGAGTTTGTACGTTCTCCCTGTGACCGTGCATTTTTTTCTCCGGGTGCTCCTGTTTCATCCCACACCCAGACATACAGGTTTGTAGGTTGATTGGTTTCACTAATATTGTAAATTGTCCCTAGTGCATAGGATAGTGCTGCTGGTGTACGGGGTGATCACAGGTCGGCATGGGCTCGGTGGGCTGAAGGGCCTGTATCCGTGCTGTATCTCTGAAGTCTAAAGCAGAGCCGGCAATTCTCACGCATTGAGTGTGAGACTCATGCATTTCACCCAATTCTCACACTTTCACGCTGATCACAAATTTCTCATGCTCTGTTGTGAGAAATTCTGTGATAAACGAGAATTTCAAAACTGATATCAACTGCTTGTGTGCGCATCTGTTGGCAAGACAGCAGTCTTATTTCATTTCGGAGTCACGTGAGTGACTTCGTGAAGAGCCCGCCGGCGCGCATGCTCGGCATGCTCGACATATCGTCGTATCGCGTTGCTGCGACGGCTGGCGGTGGAGCGCGCTCCTCGCCAGCCCTTCATAAGGGAACCACTGAGGTAAGTATCCTACCTTAAGTTGGTGGTCCTTGTTGTATTACTTTGTGTTTTGCAGCAAGGACATGGATGGGAGTTCTAAGGGCCGGAGAACGGCTGGACGAGGTCGCCGGTCAGCAGTCCCGGAGCCATTGATATCGGCGGTACCTGCAGCGCAGGCCGGGACACGGGCGGGAATGTCGGTAAGCCCTGTGTTTACAGGTCCGGATCCGCCAGCACACCACAGTTCGGAGGATTTCGACGACGAGGAGTGTGGTGTGCCGCCAGAGCAGGAGGACCCTGCCATGGCAGTCAGGTCGTCAGCAGGCTTGCTGGCGACCTCGAGCAGAAGGGTGCGTGCAGCTGCACGGCCCTTTTCACTCAGCCCTCCGAGTAGGGGAAGGGCAGGAGCCCGGAAGTCTAACCCTGTCGGGGCTAAGGCTTTGCCTGCCGCCGGGGAGCGGTCAGGTTCCAGGGCGGGACCCGGGGCGGCTGTGAGGTCCAGTCGACGCCCCCCAACTCTCGACGCCGGGACGGGTCGGTTGGGTCGGGTCTCGTCACGGTCGCCGAGCCCCCCATGGATGGGTGGGCGAGACCATGCGTCGGCGAGGTCCACGACGTGGGCTGCCGGCAAGCCCGCGCGGGCATCAGGTATCCATGCTGCGGCTGGTGCCGACACCACGCCGCAAGTGCCCTTAGTGGCAGCGGCTTCAGCTCCCGATAAACGGAGGCGGTTGAACACGCCCGCGCGGGAATCGCGCAGTTTCGCTTCGGCGGCTGTTAGCGACGACTACCGGCACCGGGTGGGCCTCGATGAGGTGCGGGCCGATGATAGGGGCCCCGGCAATTTTTCAGAGCCGGAGGACTCCGACCACCTGAGTGTTCAGGGTGAAGGGCGTATTGACCGTATGGAGCGGCTGCTGGAGCTCCTGCTTCACGGTCAACAGAAGCAAGTGTCCAGCAGCGACAGGCACAGGGCTGTTTCACCTACTTCCACCTTCAGTCTGGAGCAGCAGGATGAGGAGGTTTTGGTTGATCCCATACCACCTCCGTCAGATTTACCAGCGGAGGATCTTCTCGATGTGGCCGCTAAGTTCGCGGCCCCACACTCGTCTGGGCTTCCCCTGAACTCGAAATTGGCAGCCACAGTGGACTTCCTCAACAACCATCAGCTCCAGGAAGAAGTTCTCATTCAGGCCATGAGTCGTCACAAGGCTCCGTCCAACTGCAACTCCCTCAACGTGCCTGTGGTCAATACGCCGATATGGGGCAACATCAGTGCGGCTATCCATCAACAGGAGCTGAAAATTCAGCGGATCCTGAAGCTCCTCACGGCCGGTATTACCGCCTTTGTGCGGTCGGTTGATGGGGATGAATTAAATTTGGACCAGGAGGATGCTCTGGCTCTATTGTGCGCAACTCAACATGAGATCAATGGGTTCCGCAAAAGCAGCATCCGCCCGGCGCTCAACCCTAAGTTTGCAGGGTTGTGCAAACCACCGCCGCCGCCGCCGCCCCGTCAGCTCTTTGGAGAAGACCTCTCGAAGAGGGTCAAAGAGCTTGACGAACAAGCCAAAACGGTGGGAATCATGCGCTCTCACAGTGCCCCCAGGCCGTTGGGCTCGAAAGCTCCGCTTGTTCGTCCACGAGGGTCTGCCAGCACCTCTACAAGGACCTACCCTCCAGCTCCACCCCGTTACCAACAGCCCCAGCAGCGGGGGGCTTTTTTAGGACAAGGTCGGCAGAAACCCTGGTGGAAGATGAGGACGCCGCGCCCTCAAGCCAACCCAGCACCTCCACGTCCACCCACACGTGTCAAGGACCGCCGGTAACCACGGAGGTGAGGCGGTCTGGTTCTCTCTTTTCTCTTTGTCTAACCTCACATGTTGGTGGGCGCCTTCGGTTCTTTTTGGGTGCATGGGGTGATATTACTGGTGATGAGTATGTGTTACAAAATATTCAGGGTCATAAAATTGAGTTTCTTAATGGGGACATTCCTCCGTCCCAGCACAGGCCTGGTCGAACATTTAAATTGTCTGCTGCAGAGCAGGCAGCAGGCTATAAGGAAATTTTGAGGCTAGAACAGAAGGGAGTGATAGAGAAAACAGTTCATGAGCCAGTTGAATTTGTTTCCAAATATATTCACTCGACCCAAAAAGGATGGAGGCTGTCGAGTCATCATTGACCTGACTCGTTTAAATACTTTTGTAACATATACTCATTTCAAA
Organism: Raja brachyura; assembly: GCA_963514005.1. The sequence goes on from OY740783.1 coordinate 54,071,419, forward strand.
ATGGACACTTTTGAAACAGCCAAATCATTGATTTCACATGGTTGCTTTATGGCATGCATTGATTTACAAGATGCGTACTATACTGTGTCCATTCAAAAATGTTATAGGAGGTTTCTGAAATTTATCTGGATGGGTCAACTCTGGCAATATAGGGCTTTGCCAAACGGGCTTACCACAGCCCCTAGATTATTCACTAAATTGGTGAAGCCAATTATGGCTTATTTACGACAACGACATCATATAGTAATGGCCTATTTAGATGATATCTTAATTGTCGGCCACACCCTGGAATTGGCTCAACAGGGTGTTGCAGCTGCTGTCAATATATTTCAGCAGCTGGGGTTCATTGTCCATCCAGCCAAATCAAAGTTCTGCCCCTCCCAGGTAATTCATTATCTGGGGTTTACGGTGGACTCTATTCACATGAGGGTCACCATACCAACTAATAAGGTTGAGGAGGTCACCCAGGTGTGTCAAGGTTTAATCAGCGCTAGTATACCATCGATTCGACATACAGCTACAGTAATTGGCAAGCTTGTAGCATTGTTTCCGGCAGCCCGATATGGGCCTTTGCATTATCAGAATTTGCAGAGGGCCAAGATCGCTGCGTTAAGACAGCACGCTGGTCATTATGATCGACCAATGCAGCTGCCGCCCGAAGCGAAGGATGAGTTACGATGGTGGGTGCGTCACATTAGTAACTCATTTAAACCTATTATTGAGGCTAATCCGGTGGTATACTTGCAAACTGATGCGAGCTCTTATGGCTGGGGAGCTACGGATCATTACTCTAGTTGCGGGGGCAGATGGGATACCCTTGAGGCTACTATGTTGTTGTCTCAAGGGATAAACTATTTGGAGCTACTTGCAGCATTCCACGGACTTCGTGCTTATTGTTCCAAGGTTGTTGGAGCACATGTCCGTCTCCAAATAGATAACACCACAGCGGTGGCTTATTTAAACCATATGGGCGGTACCTGGTCAGTTTCATGTGATGAATTGGCTAACTCAATTTGGCTCTGGTGTGTTCAAAGAGACATTTGGATTTTGGCTACCTATTTGCCAGGTGAGCTTAATACTGTGGCGGACACCAGGTCACGCAATTTTAATGACAATATTGAATGGATGTTGCATCCTGAAATTTTTGCCAAAGTTACAGCCAAATTTGGGAAACCGGATATTGACCTTTTTGCGTCACGGTTGAACCATCAGGTACCAACATACGTCTCGTGGGAACCAGATCCTGGGGCTATGGCGCTAGATGCATTCTCGCTGGACTGGGGGAATAGTAAGATTGAACGAGAACTTACCAGTTCGAAGGTTGATCTTTATTTTATGAGGAGTCGAAGTGAGGGATTTCGTGAAGAGCCCACCGGCGCGCATGCTCGACATACTTCAAAGTAGCGGCGTGGAATCACAGAAACCAACAATAGAAATGACTTCGCATAGTAAGATTGAAGTGACTAAGATTACCAGATGAAGGTGACTTAGGGTTGGGCGAGGAGGGCACGAAATCCCTCACTTCGACTCCTCATAAAATAAAGATCAACCTTCGAACTGGTAAGTTCTCGTTCAATCTTACAATTTCATTTCGGAGTCACGTGAGCGACTTCGTGAAGACTTCAAAGCTTCTGTGATTACACGCCCTGGACCACGTCCATGCTGACACACCACTACCAGGGATGGATGGGAGGAACAAACTTGCTCAATAGTTCATACTGCAAAACAAGAGCATATTTATTAATAACAAATCAAAAACCCCTCCACGTTCTGAACCTGCATTCAGCACGGCTTCTGCGAACTGTAGAGGAGCAGCAACAGGCTTGTTATAAAAACGCTGGAACACAGCTTCATTAGCCCATCCTGCTGTGGCGAGAATTTGGTCCATGGGCACCTCCATGACCCTCGCCGCTGACGTCGATGCAGCCCTGGTGGAATGAGACTTGAACACATTAGTGTCGATACCTGACTTACCCAAGACGACTCGAAGCCACCTGGATATCGTCTGGACTGTCACTCGATGATGAGGTCTCTTATGAGTGACAAGCAGGTATCTCTCCATTCCTCTGATGCGTGCCGTCACCTTGACATAGTGGCGGATATGTGAGGCTAAACATAGCCGCGCATCTGCGGGGTATGCCGGGAACTTCAGCTGCAGCCCTGTGCACCCAGGTCTATGCTGCTTTAGTAGCTCATCAATGAAAAAGACTACTTCTGTAGGGGTAGAAGTCATTCTGTCGACACAATGTTTGTGTAGTGTCTGTACCCTCTGAGCTGAAGTCAGCGCTAGTAACATCACCAGCTTCATGGTGAGTTGGTCCAGTTGGAGCCCTTCCATGGGAGACCACGTCCTGAGCAGGGTTAATACGTCCCTGACATCCCAGGTGATATTATAGCGTGGTGTAGGCGGATTCATATTGAATATACCCCGCATGAGTCTGGACACTAGCCTGTTGGATCCTACCCCAATATTGAGGTAGAATGATAGCGCACTTCTGGCGCTGTTGATGGCACTGTAACTTAAGTGTTCATCATGGTGCAACCCCGCGAGGAATTCCAGGACGTCGGTTATTGTCACGTCATCGTACGTGATGCGAGAGCGGCTGCAGTAGGCTTCCCACTTCGTAATATGCGAGCGGTATCTTCGCCTTGTGGACTCTCGACACGACGCCCCGATGGTATCCATGGTCCGAGCCGAGAGGCCGTATTGGACTAACGGCCTGTTCAGAACCTGCAAGCCAACAAATTTAAATAGCCATGGCAGGGATGTGGCTCCCCTGAGACAGGGTGAGTAACCAATTGTGGGCAACCCTTCAAAAGGACCCAAGGTTCGTTGAGCATGTCAAAGACCACCGGATACCAAGGCTGTGTGGGCCAGTCGGGTATAATAAGGATGCCCTTGGCAGCATCTGCCTGAATCTTTCGCAATACCCGACTGATGAGGCAAAACGGGGGGAAGGCATAGAAAAACCAATTCCCCCAGTCCAGCGAGAATGCATCTAGCGCTATTGCCCCAGGATCTGGTTCCCATGAAACGTAGGTTGGTACCTGATGGTTCAACCGTGACGCAAAAAGGTCAATGTCCGGTTTACCAAATTTGGCTGTGACTTTAGAAAAAATCTCAGGATGCAACATCCATTCAATATTGTCATTAAATTTGCGTGACCTGGTGTCCGCCACAGTATTAAGCTCACCTGGCAAATAGGTAGCTGAAATCCAAATGTCTCTTTGAACACACCAGAGCCAAATTGAGTTAGCCAATTTGTCACACGAAACTGACCTGGTACCACCCATATGGTTTAAGTATGCCACTGCTGTGGTGTTGTCTATTTGGAGACGGACATGTGCTCCAACAAGCTTGGAACAATACGCACGAAGTCCGCGGAATGCTGCCAGCAACTCCAAATAGTTAATCCCTTGAGTCAACAACATCGTTGATTCAAGGGTGTCCCATCTGCCCCCACAACTAGAGCAATTATCCGTGGCTCCCCAGCCATTGGAGCTTGCATCAGTCTGCAAATATACCACCGGATTAGCCTCCCTGATAGGCTTGAATGAGCTGCTAATGTGACACACCCACCATTGCAACTCATTTATCGCTTCGGGCGGCAGCTGCATGGACCGATCATAATGACCAGCGTTCTGTTTTAACGCAGCAATTTTAGCTCTTTGCAAATTCTGATAGTGCAAAGGTCCATATCGCGCTGCCGGAAACAAAGCTACAAGCTTCCCAATTATTGTAGCTGAATGCCGAATCGATGGTATATTGGTGCGGATTAAATCTTGACACACCTGGGTAACCTCCTCAATCTTGTTAATTGGAATGGTAACCCTCATGCTCATAGAGTTCACTGTGAACCCTAGGTAATTAATCACCTGGGCAGGGCAGAACTTTGATTTCTCTGGATGGACAATAAACCCTAATTGTTGAAATATATTGACAGCAGCTGCAACACCCTGTTCAGCCAATTCCAGGGTGTGGCCCACAATTAAGATATCATCTAAGTAGGCCATAGCTATATGGTGTCGTTGTCTCAAATAAGCCATAATTGGTTTCACTAATTTAGTGAACAATCTAGGGGCTGTGGTGAGCCCATTAGGCAAAGCTTTGTACTGCCAGAGTTGCCCTATCCAGATGAATTTCAAAAACCTTCTGTCGTATTTCTGGATGGATACTGAATAATATGCGTCTTTCAAATCGATGCATGCCATAAAGCAACCATGAGAAATCAATGATTTGGCTGTTTCAAACGTATCCATTTTAAAATGAGTATATGTTACAAAAGTATTCAAACGGGTTAGATCAATAATGACACGACAACCTCCATCCTTCTTAGGTCTGGTGAATATATTCAAAACAAATTCAACTGGCTCATGCACCGCTCTCTCAATCACTCCCTTCAGCTCAAGACTTAAAAGTTCCTTGTAGCCTGCTGCCTGTTCTGCAGCAGATAATTTAAACGTTCGAGCGGGCATGTGCTGGGATGGAGGAATGTCGCCATTAATAAACTCAATTTTATGCCCCTGAATATTCTGCAACACATACTCGTCACCAGTAAAATTACCCCATGCACCCAAAAACAACCGAAGGCGACCACCAACATGTGAAGTTAAACAAAGAGAAAAGAGAGAACCAGACCCCCTCACCTCCGTGGTTACCGGCGGTCCTTGACACGCGTGGGTGGACGTGGAGGTGCTGGGTTGGCTTGAGGGCGCGGCGTCTTCGTTTTCCACCAGGGTCTCTGCCGACCCTGTCCTAAAAAAGACCCCTGGTGCTGGGTCTGATGTTGCTGTCGTTGTGGAGCTTGAGGGTGGGTCCTCGTCGAGGTACTAGCAGACCCTCGTGATCGAATGTATGGAGACTTTGAGCCTGACGGTGCGGGGGCACTCTGAGAGCGCATGATCCCCACCGTTTTGGCTTGTTCGTCAAGCTCTTTGACTCTCTTCGAGAGGTCCTCCCCAAAGAGCTGACGGGGCGGGGGCGGCGGCGGTGGTTTGCACAATCCTGCAAACTTCGGATTGAGCGCTGGGCGGATGCTGGTTTTGCGAAACCCGTTGATTTCATGCTGGGTCGCGCACAGGAGGGCCAGAGCATCTTCCTGGTCCAAATTCAGTTCGTCCCCGTCCACCGACCGCGCAAAGGCGGTAATACCGGCCGTGAGGAGCTTCAGGATCCGCTGCAATTTTACCTCTTGTTGACGGATAGCCGCACTGATGTTGCCCCATATCGGCGTATTGACCACAGGCACGTTGATGGAGTTGCAATTGGATGGAGCCTTGTGACGGCTCATTGCCTGAATGAGGACTTCTTCCTGTAGTTGCTGGTTGTTAAGAAAGTCCACAGTGGCTGCCAGCTTTGCGTTTAAAGGAAGTCCAGATGAATGTGGGGCCGCAAATTTGGTCGCCACATCCAGAAGATCCTCCGCTGGCACCTCCAACGGAGATGGTATGGGATCCACCAAAACCTCCTCCTCCTGCTGCTCCAGGCTGATGGTAGAGGCTGGTGACGACGCCCTGTGCCTGTCGCTGCCCTGCTGTTGTTGACTTTGAAGCAGGAGCTCCAGCAGCCGCTCCATACGGTCAATACGCCCTTCACCCTGAACACTCAGGTGGTCGGAGTCCTCCGGCTCTGAAAAGAAAACCGGGCTCCTATCATCGGCCCGCACCTCATCGAGGCCCTGCCGGTGCCGGTAGTTGTCGCTAACAGCTGCCGAGGCGAAACTGCGCGATTCCCGCGCGGGCGTGTTCAACCGCCTCCGTTTAGCGGGAGCTGAAGCCGCTGCCACTAAGGGCACATGCGGCGTGGTGTCGGCACCAGCCGAAGCATGGCTGCCTGGAGCCCGCGCAGGCTTGCCGGCTGCCCACATCGTGGACCTTGCCGACGCATGGTCTCGCCCACCCATCCATGGGGGGCTCGGCGACCGTGACGAGACCCGACTCAACCGACCCGTCCCGGCGTCGAGAGTCGGGGTGTGCCGGCTGGACCTCACAGCCGCCCCGGGCCTGCCCTGGAACCTGACCGCTCCTCCGTGTCAGGAATGCCTTAGCCCTGGTAGGGTTAGGCTTCTGGGCTCCTGCCCTTCCCCTACTCGGAGGGCTGAGTGGAACAGGCCGTGCAGCCGCACGCACCCTGCTCGAGGTCGCCAGCGAGCCCGCTGACGACCTGACTGCCATGGCAGGGTCCTCCTGCTCTGGCGGCACACCACACTCCTCCTCGTCGAACTCCTCCGAGCTGTGGTGTGCTGGCGGATCTGGACCTGTAACCACAGGGCTTACCCACATCTCCGCCTGAGTCCCGGCCTGCGTTGCAGGTACTGCCGATGGTAAAGGCCCCGGAACTGTTGACCGGCGAACTCGTCCTGACGTCCTCCGGCCCTTGGAACTCCCATCCATGTCCTTGCTGCAAGACATAACCAACAACAAGGACCACCAACTAAAGGTAGAATACTCACCTCCGTGGCCCCTTATGAAGGGCTGACGAGGAGCGCGCTCCACCGCCAGCCGTCGCAGCAACGCGGTACGACGATATGTCGAGCATGCGCGCCGGCGGGCTCTTCACGAAGTCACTCACGTGACTCCGAAATGAAATTGGTTTTTCTATGCATTCCCCCCGTTTTGCCTCATCAGTCGGGTATTACGAAAGATTCAGATGGATGCAGCCGAGGGCATCCTTATTATACCCGACTGGCCTACACAGCCGTGGTATCCGGTGGTCTTTGACATGCTCAGTGAGCCTTGGGTCCTTTTCAAGGGTTGCCCAGAATTGGTTACTCACCCTGTCTCAGGGGAGCCACATCCCTGCCATGGCTATTTAAATTTGTTGGCTTGCAGGTTTTGAACAGGCCGTTAGTCCAATACGGCCTCTCAACTCGGACCATGGATACCATTGGGGCGTCGTGTCGAGAGTCCACAAGGCGAAGATACCGCTCACATATCAAGAAGTGGGAAGCCTACTGCAGCCGCTCTCGCATCACGTACGATGACGTGACTATAACCGACGTCCTGGAATTCCTCGCGGGGTTGCACCATGATGAACACTTAAGTTACAGTGCCATCAACAGCGCCAGGAGCGCGCTGTCATTCTACCTCAAGATTGAGGTGGGATCCAACAGGCTAGTGTCCAGACTCATGCGGGGTATATTCAATATGAATCCGCCTACACCACGCTACAATATCACCTGGGATGTCAGGGACGTATTAACCCTGCTCAGGACGTGGTCTCCCATGGAAGGGCTCCAGCTGGACAAACTCACCATGAAGCTGGTGATGTTACTAGCGCTGACTTCAGCACAGAGGGTACAGACACTGCATAAACTACGTGTTGACAGAATGATGTCTACCCCTACAGAAGTTGTCTTCTTTGTTGATGAGCTACTAAAGCAGCATAGACCTGGGTGCACAGGGCTGCAGCTGAAGTTCCCGGCATACCCCGCAGATTCTAGGCTGTGTTTAGCCTCACATATCCGTCACTATGTCAAGGTGACGGCATGCATCAGAGGAATGGAGAGATACCTGCTTGTCACTCACAAGAGACCTCATCATCGAGTGACAGTCCAGACGATATCCAGGTGGCTCCGGGTCATCTTGGGTAAGTCAGGTATCGACACTAATGTGTTCAAGTCTCATTCCACCAGGGCTGCATCGACGTCAGCGGCGAGGATTATGGAGGTGCCTATGGACCATATTCTCGCCACAGCAGGATGGGCTAATGAAGCTGTGTTTCAGCGATTTTATAACAAGCCTGTTGCTGCTCCTCTACAGTTCGCGGAAGCCGTGCTGAATGCAGGTCAAGAACGTGGAGGTGTCCCCGCATGAGGGGTTTTTGATTTGTTGTTAATAAATATGCTCTTGTTTTACAGTATGAACTATTTGAGCAAGTTTGTTCCTCCCATCCATCCCTGCTAGTGGTGTGTCAGCATGGACGTGGTCCAGGGCGTGTAATCACAGAAGCTTTGAAGTCTTCACGAAGTCACTCACGTGACTCCGAAATGAAATAGTAAGATTGAACGAGAACTTACCAGTTCGAAGGTTGATCGTTATTTCATGAGGAGTCGCGGTGAGGGATTTCGTGCCCTCCACGCCCAACCCTCAATCGCCTTCACCTGGTAATTTGAGTTTCTTTCATCTTACTGTGCCAAGTCATTTCTGTTACTGGTTTCTGTGATTCCACACCGCTACTTTGAAGAATGTCGAGCATGCGCGCCGGCGGGCTCTTCACGAAATCCCTCACCGCGACTCCTCATGAAATAACGATCAACCTTCGAACTGGTAAGTTCTCGTTCAATCTTACTATTCTCTGTTATTCTCACACCTGCAAAGCATGTCCCCAAGCAAATTTACATTGAAAGACATGGACCGGGCATTGAATAAGTGTCACCCATAGTAAGTTCATGTCCTGCTGCCGGCGGCAGTCGGAATTTAAGGATTTGCGGGAAGCGGCTGACATGAGCGAGGCCGGCGAGCGTCAGGAGAGAGGTACATGGGCCGTGGAACCAGGGGGCCTGTAGCCCCCCCCACTTTTTTGGCTAGACATGTTTCAATGTCTCCGGCTTTGGATGATGCGCTGCTGTGCTCTGAGCAACCTGGTCATTGGTGTTGGAGAGCCGGGGCAGAGGGAGAGGTGGAAGCAGAAGCAGTGGTGGGGGCAGATGTGGACGGGGAGCCGGGGCTGGCAAATGTTTGCAGGGCTGGCAAGTTGCTCGCTGCAGCTCCGGCCATGGAGCAGCCTCAGTGCAAGAATCCCGGGCCGTCGGAGGTGTCGGAAGCGTTGCACCGCTGCCGTGGAGGTCTCTGTGCCAAATTCGCCCTGGTGACCGGCATGGACTAGGCTGCGGTTCGGTGCATCCTGGAGGACAAATGTCAGGATGCAAATACAGGGAGAAATGAGAGGCGAGGCAGCGATGAGCTGATCCTCCCCTCTGATAGCACAACCACTCAGAAACTGCATGAAGTGCGGTCAATAAGCGTGTGCCTGTTACTATCTCTCTGTATGTCACCAATGTAATGTTTGTAAACCCCTTCATTACATGTGCTCACCTTCCATAGTCCAGGTAACTTATTTCACATATAAATATATTACATTTGTGCTTGTTGGTCTCATCATAAAACTGCAGTGAAAAAGCACCAGGGGAGGTAGTAATCGCATCTGCCTCCCAAGGGGGCGTGTCTTGAGCCCAGTGGAGGAAGATCGAGCATTAATTACGTAGGTTCAGCCCACGTAATTGATGCTACCTCACTCTTCCTCCACGTTAGATAGCTTCAGCAGCGGCGGCGCAGTACTAGATTCCAGCCGCGGGCGGCGCTGACCAAAGATCATAGAGCGGAGCAAGATACGCCACTCGGCGAAAAAATGGTCATTGGGAAGGTGGACTTTGTCGGTACATTCGAAAGTTATTAGATTAAAAAAAAATTAGATCTATACTTATCACAATAATAAAGTAATCAATTTTTGTACTTTGTACATTTTTGTTCTTGTTCTCGTAAGGCAGGAGTCTCCAAAATATGGCCCGCGGGACACATCAACCCATCAAGCTCAGATTCGAATCGGGGAATGCCATGGCCTGGGGCTGCTCTTAGTGTTGTTACCGGTTAGATCCCTCAAATTGTCAGAGCCAAGACATCACTGGGCCGCCGTGAAGAAGGGTGCAATTGTGTGCGGTGGGGGGTTCGGCGGCGATCAGAATGGGATGGCTGCGGGTTATAACGTGCCATCGTTCCTCTCTCCCTGCTCTCTCTCTCTCTCTCTCTCTCTCACCCTTCTCACTCTCTCTCTCCCCCATTCTTTCTCTCTCCCTTCTCTCTCTCTCCCTTCTCTCTCTCTCCCTTCTCTCTCTCTCCCTTCTCTCTCTCTCCCTTCTCTCTCTTTCCCTTCTCTATCCCCTTATTTCTCTCTCCCTCTCTCCCCTCCTTCTCTCTCTCTCCCCCTTCAGTCTCTCTCCCCTTCTCTCTCTCTCCCCCCTTCTCTCTCTCCCCCTTCTCTCTCTCCCCCTTCTCTCTCTCTCTCCTACGCTTCTCTCTCTATCCCCTTCTCTCTCTCTCCCTGTCTCTCTCTCTCTCTCTCTCTCTCTGTCTCTCTCTCTCTCTCCCTTCTCTCTCTCCCCTCCTTCTCTCTCTCCCCTCCTTCTCTCTCTCCCCTCCTTCTCTCTCCCTCTCCCCCTTCTTTTTTTTTTTTTCCTTTTCAAAAACTTTATTCAACACAATCATATAATACAACACATCAAAACATAATCAAAATCACACTATAACGAAAAAATCATTGTAGTACAACAGTACATTCATTGTTTGTAATAGCCTCAACCCCACGCGGTGGCCAGTGTTGACGGAAGGCCTCCAGAGTCCCCGTGGACACCGCGTGTTCCCTCTCCAGGGACACACGTGCACGAACGTAGGCCCGAAAGAGGGGCAGGCAGCCGACTCTAGCCTGACCGTCGACCGCCCGCTGCCTGGACCCGCGAATGGCCATCTTAGCCAGGCCGAGGAGCAAACTGACAGGTAAGTCCCCCCCCCCACACTCGGCTCTCCCCACTCCCTGCCTTGTGTCCGAACACCAGGATTGTGGGGCTAAAATGCAGCCAAAACTTGAGGAACAACCCCTTCAGATATTGGTACAGGGGCAGTAACCTCTCACACTCCATATACACATGGAACACGGTCTCCTCCTCTCCGCAGAAAATACATGCGGCGGACGAGCCCGTGAACCGGCTCAAAAGTTTATTACAAACCACCGCTCCATGCAACACTCTCCACCCCAGGTCCCCAATATAAAGGGGTACGACTCCCTTATAGAAGGACCCCCACTGGGGACCCCCCCTGCCTTCGGATGGTAACACCGTCCGCCATGGTGAGTCGGCACGGGAGACGAAGGCACGGATGTTCAGAATGTGCAGGAGCATCCTATACAGTGCGCGTCTCTTCGCCTCATGAAATGGCATGCTGGTCATCTCAGAAAGGCAGCTCAGATTATGTGGAGCCGGAGGCCGAGAAATATCCCGGAGCCTAGGCCCGATGAGCAGATCTGACGGAGCGGGGGTAAGCTCTATCTGAACCACTCTAGGCTCGCGCCTCTCCTCGACACCCACCATGACAGGATGAGGACCAGCCACACCCGCAGCCACAACATCCCCCTCTCCTCGTGGAGCAACACTCTGGCTGAAAACAGCCAAATTCCTCACTCCCTCTCCCCCTTCTCTCTCTCCCCTTCTCTCTCTCTCTCCCTTTTCTCTCTCTCTCCCTTCTCTCTCTCTCTCTCTCTCCCTTCTCTCTCTCTCTCTCCCTTCTCTCTCTCCCTTCTCTATCTCTCTCTCTCTCTCTCTCCCTTCTCTGATAGAAACACAGAAAATAGGTGCAGGAGTAGGCTATTCCGCCCTTCGAGCTGGCACCGCCATTCAATATGATCATGGATGATCATCCAAAATCAGTACCCCATTCCTGCGTTTTCCCCCATATCCCTTGGTTCCATTAGCCCTAAGAGCTAAATCTAACTCTCTCTTGAAAACATCCAGTGAAATGGCCTTCACCGCCTTCTATGGCAGAGAATTCCACAGATTCACAACTCTCTGGGTGAAAAATGCTTTTCCTCGTCTTAGTCCCAAATGGCCTACCCCTTATTCTTAAACTGTGACCCCTGGTTCTGGAGTCCCCCAACAACGGGAACATTTTTCCTGATCCAGCCTGGCCAATCCCCTGAGAAATTTATATATTTCTATATGATATTACAGGACAGAATGTCATCATCCACAACTTTCCCTTCAAATTGTACATCAAGTTGACTTGGAAATACAATACTTGTCCTGTAGTTGGGGAACACTCAACTGTGCTATGGTAATCCTTCCCCACAAGCAGTTCATGAAGGTCATTTAACACCATCACTTAAAGTGGAGAAAGTGCACTTAAAGAAAGATTTTAAAAAGTGCAGGTTTGCCAGTGATATTCAAATCTGTGACTGACAGGGAAAAATACTTGAAGGTACAATCACCTCTCATTAACACATTTCTGGTGGTCCCAAGTGACTAGCAAGCGACAATACCTGCTGAAGCTCAAACTGCAATTACTTTATCCACTGTAGCGGTGAATCTGATTTGAGCTGAAACTGACTATGTTATTCAGCTACAAAAAGCTTCAGCTTGCTTGTATTCAGGAAGGTTTCCAGAAATTCTGTGGAGAAGATGCTTTACTTCAATGCCCAATGCAGCATTCACATATTTCCCCTAGATTTAGAATTCATTGTTTCAAATAAAAAACACCAGCCATTGCAAATAGCAGGCAAATCACAGTCGTACAAGTGTCTCTGCTGTAAATGGCAGAGAATTAATCACATTTGCATCGTATGGAAATGTTTTCTTGCAGTTTCACAATATAACAACTAAAGCGAAAACTTGCTTAAAAAAAAGTTGAGCTCAGTTTAAGGTTTTTATACTCCATTGTTGACAAAATGTAATTCTTTTAATTAATTAAAATTAAGCAAAAGCATCAACATGTGATTACAATAAGATATAGCAAATTAATTAGTAACAACAATAAATAATAACTGCACACTGAAAGCCATCTTTTTCTCACAAGTTCACTAACCTGGGATTTTCTCCTGGAGGTACCTAGTCACAGCATTTACATATATCATGGTGTCCTCAAACTGATGTGATTGCTCGTTAGACTATACACAATGTGATGATGAACCTGGATTTGAAGCTTTTTCTTTTCATGGCCTGCTGACTGTTTCCAGCAATTTCTGTTTTTCTTTCAGATTTCCATAATCTGCAGTTTTTTGGTTTTCCATTTGTACACAATGTCCATATTTAAAAAATGTATTTCTGAAAGCAAATGCATGGTTGACATAATAACCCAATAAACACTGAGATATATTTGTGTAAAAAGGATTAAAATAAATCTTTTTTTTTACACGTGTCTCTGGAAATATCTTTTTAACTATTAAACGTTCAAAGGTTCATTTATTGTCACATACACCAATTGGTGTAGTGAAATTCGAGATGCCATTGCATCACATTAATAAGAATACAACATAACATTATGAAGGAATTTAACATTAAACGTAAAAAAACATTCCCCCACAATGGTTCCCACTGTGAGGGAAGGCACAAAGTCCAGTCCCCATCCCCATGTCCACCCATAGTCGGGCCTATTGAGGCCTCCGCAGTCGCCGCTACGGGGCCCGATGTTTCAGGCCCTTCTCGTCGGGTGATGAGGTTCTGGCATCGGGAGAACCCTCTCAGCGGCTTGGGATACCTGGAAAGGCAGCTTCCTTGGCTTCCGAAGCCAACAGGCCACGTTGGACGGAGTTCCATCACTGGCCGTCTCGGCGAGAGATCACAGGCTCCGCGATGTCAAAGTCAGCACCACCGTCCGCGGCTGGCCGTTCCACAGACCTGCAGCTCTGCAATGTTCAATCGGCGGACCCAGCACACCGGAGCTCCAGCGTGGCGACCTGAGCAAGGCATCACCCGCTCCGCGATAGCGCTCCACGCTGTGCCACTGCCGAAGCCGTGGTTCTGGCTGGTCCCCTCAGGAAAAGCCACTCTAGACCCGATGGTAGGCCGCGAGGACGATTCAAAGTTGCTGCTCGGAAGAAAGCCGCCTCGCTGACCAGGTAGGGACTAGGAAAAGCAGTTTCCCCCTCCCCCCCCCCCCACCCCCCACATAAAAGAATAGACATCCAAAACAAAACACTATTTTAACATACCAAAAATGAAAAGACGAAGTGAAAAGACGGACAGCTGCAGGCAGGGCAGCCATACCCAACTGGACGGCGCACTGACTCTAAACAACCAAATAATTTTGGAAAGGTTATACCAAGACCTTTGCCAGGAATCACCATGGAGAGTTATCAATTCATGTTGAGATGACAAGCCTTGCATAATTGAAATATTATTCTTTTCAAGACACTATATTCACCAAACCTATGTCGACATTTGTGCATTCATATGGTTATGGTTTTTAATGTAGAAGATTTATAACTTAAATATTAGCAGTCCTATAATTCAAAAAAGATTTCCATCTTGGGTAATGTGAATGAGCTACATACTGCAAATTGTACAATCTCAAGCATAAAACCAACAGATGTTGTGGAGGATTACCTTCTCAAATTCTGCAATGTTAAGCTATATCATTTTATGGATGAAAATAAGATTCTCTTGGCTCCTGACATTCCTAATTATGCTCCATGATTCCTTTGTATGATGCTGAATAACATAATTAATGTTCTGAAGATTCTATTCAGCTTTTGATGGATAATTCTTGTTTGTATATCTATACATAACTAAAACTCTGATCTTGTGCTCTTCTGGTTTGCGCAAAAATGGTACACCATAGCGCTATGATTTTGGCTCTTATCTCAGATTTATCCTTTTAAATCTCAGAGTGCAACATTGGATTTTGAAATACCCGGTTAGGTTTTACCTGCAACTTCATTTAAAACCACACAGATCTGTCTTAATTTGTAATAATTCTGCATGCTGAGTGGGATAGGAAGTGCCAAGTCATTAAAATATTGTAAACAATTACCTGCAACATGTTGGTACAGAACCATTGGAGTTTCATAAACAGATTTAAATGGTTATCCACTTAGGAAGTTGAGACCCCATACTTAATTTAACTACTGCAGCATGTTTCCTGCTGCTTGATCAAGTTGCCCTGAACGTAATGGCTGTAATAGTAACACAGCAACAGAGGGAAGTCAATCAGCCCTTTGAGCTTTTTCTAATAGGGACAAATTAACATATGAATTAGAATCAGAATTGGCCACTTGGTTCTTGAAGTTAATAACATTCTGGCTGATAAGATTTCAACTTCAACTCCACATTCCATCTACTCCTCGTAACCTTTAACTTCGTAACTTTTTTGTCCCTTGCTAATCATCTACCTCTGTCTTAAAAATATTCATGATTCTGCTTTCACCACCCTTGAATGAAGAGAGTTTCAAAGAGTCTTTGATAGAAAATATTTCACTTAATTCTCATCTTAAATATAGTTTAGAGATACAGCACAGAAATAGGCTGTTCGGCCCACCGAGTCTGCGCTGACCAGCGATCCCCGCACAGTAACATTATTCTACACATACTAGGGAAGATATTTTTTGATATCCCACTCCGTTGTTGCAGCTGTACCTTCATATAACTATTATGTCCCTTTATAGCATCCTTTCAATTTTGTCCAATTTCCCACCTATCTCTACAGATTTCTGTCAATCCATCCAAGTCACTTGTAAAAATCATAAATAATTATTATGGCCCTGCACTATGGCACATCACCCATTACATCCTCCCAAAACCCAAAACTCCTATTAATGTCTGCTCTCAGATTCCTGTGTGCCAGCTAATTTTCTACGTCTTGAGCTTTTTTTTTGCATTAGTTTATCCTTGCCATATTATTGAATCTTGAGTTATCTGCATCCATTTACCTCCAATACTTTCATAATTCTTGGCATTCTTGCCTCAAGAAATTCCATTGATACTTAATTTGGAAATTTTGATCCCAATCTTAAACCTAATTGGAGGAAGGAAATCCCATATATCTACTCTCCTTTGTGTGAGGAATTGTGTCTGATATCTTAGCTCAGCCCTGACCTATTTTTAGGGATTGCAAGTACTATAGTGGAAGAAGTGGTTTCTCTGTCTACTGTATCAAAATCTTTAATTACTTTCAATACTTCCCTGAAATGAGTCTTCATTTACCCTTGGAGGAATGCCAAACTGATCCGGTGCTTACACTTCAGGAGGTGTAATTTACAGAAATCCTCATCAGTCACTGTTGGTATCTCAGGTCCCGCATCTTTGAATGAAGTTTTGGAGAAATATAACTAATTATCTTCACTTAGAAAGGGAGAGAGGGGTGGTAGGTGCCACGTTATCAGCATTGATTTGGATTACAACTGGACTTGGAACATTAGCAGCAAAATGCATGCTGAAGAGAAGAAGCAGGTGGGACTTCTAGTTTAGTTTAGTTTAGAGATGCAGCGTGGAAACTGGCACTTCAGCCCACTTAGTCCGCACCGACCAGCGATCTCCTCACATTAACACTATCCAACACACACTTGGGACAATTTACACATACACCAAGCCAATTAACCTACATGCCTGTACGCCTTTGGCGTGTAGGAGGAAACCGAAGATCTTGGAGAAAACCCACGCGGTCATGGTGAGAGTGTACAAACTCCGTACAGACAGCACCTGTAGTTCGGATCGAACCCAGGTCTCCGACGCTCTAAGGCAGCAACTCTACCATTGCACCACCGTGGCTGCCCACTTGCCAGGAGTGAGCCACACAAGAAGATTTGTTCCAATGAACAAGTAGGAGGTTCAGCTCTCTCTGCTACTCTGAGGAACCCTAATTTCAGGAGATTTGTAAATTCATATGTCATAGGGGCAGAATTGGGTCATTCGGCCCATTGAGTCTACTCTGCCATTCAATCATTGCTGATCCTCTCCACCCCATTCTTCTACCTTTTCCCCATAGCCTTTGATTACCTACTACCCTAATACCCATTGACTTGGCCTCCACTGCCGTCTGAGGCAATTAATTCAACAGAATCACCACCCTCTGACTAAAAACAAATTCCTTATCTACTTTCTAAAGGTACTGTATGTCCTTTTACTTTAAGGTATGATAAATGATAAGAAACCAATGGAGGTTCCTTGTGAGAGATCTTCTGCCTGGTGGGATAGTGCAAGTAGCAGTGATAGTTAATGTAACCTTCAATTTATTCACACCTGGATACTTTCAGACAGCAGCAGGACACAGAGCAAGAGTACTGCAGTTGTAACGAAAACATGCATCAAGCAAGTGACTACTGGAATATTTGTCAAGGCAAATAAATCTATCAATTTTGCATGCTGTGAGAACACTCAAACAGAGCAAACCCTGGGACTCCTTTCTCTGACGTGTTTCCTACAAGTACTTATACTAATTGACTACATAATGTTATTATATGCTATCTATGAAAGTGAGTGATTTGTCTGGATTTCTATTTTATCACTGCAAAGAAGGTTCAATGGAACTTCAATGGTACTTTATTCATCACATGCATCAAGATACAGTGAAATTCATTTTTGTATACAATTCAGTAGGTATCACTGTATATAAGCACTTAGACACATCTACGATAAGCATCTCAGAATCCAGAGAGAATATCCTTCACCCATGGACCAGTCCCATGGGAGAATTGCTCGTGGACCTGAGATAAATGTGTCTGTCTATCATAGTATCCAGAATCCAAGTGTATAGCAGTAGTAGACTGAGACAACTTACAGTGTCACCAGTTTGGCACCATTTTCAAGCCCCAGTTTATAAGTGCAGTTTTCTTGACCTGACCTTGAGGGCCCATTGCCGTGGCGGCATTGCAAGGTTGGTCTGGCCAAGCATAGCCATTGGTGTCCTTCACCCCTGGTCCACCGCTGTAGGTCGCGTGCATTCTAAGCACTGGGTCTCTTGGAGCGGAATGAAGTGGTCTTGAACATGTTCCAATACACTGCCTCTAGACAGTCCCACAGTAGGTTTGTGCAAACCTGCACACGATTCACTGGGAATTATCATGATGCATTCATATGAATTCAGTAGAATATCCTTCACCGATGGACCAGTCCCATGGGAGAATTGCTCGAGAACCTGTGATAAAAGTGTCTTTCTACCTTGGGTTGAGACCCTGCATCCAGAATCCAGCATGCAAAACTGACACACTTATTTGCTACGCTTGACCAGGCCGACCCTGTAACACCACCAGGGCAATGGGCCTTCATGATGAGGTCACGAACACTGCACTTACAACCTGGGGCTTGGAAATGGTGCCAAACTGGTGACTTTGTTACCCTGATGCAAGGTCTGGACCCACAACATTGACAAATTCCTTGCCTTCACAGATCCTGCTTAACCTGTTGAGTTCCTCCAGCATTCTGTTGTTTTTCTTCTAGTTTCCAGTATCTGGGGTCTTGTTGTCTTCATACAGATGTCCACTGCAGTTGTGATATCTGATGAAGCTCAAGCAACAGAAGGAGGAATATAACAGCAACTAGATGGCTGTGTTATCAAACTGGCTTTTGGGTTAGTCATTGAGGTGAACATACCTGAAAGAAGTAGCATGAAACTAACAAAAACAAATAGGAGTTAAGAGCTTTAGGGCCAGAACAAGGATGGATGGATAATGTTGGGTGCTGACCTTACAAACCTAATGCGTTAAGGTCCACAAACACATCAAAATACTCCACTGTTAACTTCTTCATGACACTCAACCCTCAGTCTTTTTTTGTGGCATCAGTAGTTTATTTGATGTGAGGGAAATACAACATCTCTTCAGGATCAAGCAGCATCTGGAAATAATTATTCATTCATTGCAGTAGTGTGCAGAGATTTAGATGGACGCGTGGTTTGTGGAGCCACTCTTCAATCTCTTTGCAGCTCTTTTAGCTGTTTCACTTTTCCTCATTTTAAGATACCTTCAAATCTCTGCATCTCTGACTCCATTATGGACCTGCAATGGACCTTAGGTTGGGTTCTGCGAAAATATAATTTTCAAATTATCTCTGACCATTATGGGCACAGCAGTAGAATTGCTGCCCACATTCCCACATTCTAAATATGTACAGGTTTGTAGGTTAATTGGCTTCGGGAAAAATTGTAAATTGTCTCTAATGTGTATGGGGAATGTTGGTTGACACAGACTCAGTGGGCCGAAGGGTCAGTTTCCATGCTGTATCTCTACACAAGTTCAAGTTCAAGTTCAAGTGAGTTTATTGTCATGTGTTCCTGATAGGACAATTAAATTCTTGCTTTGCTTCAGCACAACAGAACATAGTAGGCATTGACTACAAAACAGATCAGTGTGTCCATATACCATTATATAAATATATACTGATTCCTGGGATAGCAGGACTTCCATATGAAGAAAGATTGGATAGACTCGGCTTGTACTCGCTGGAATTTAGGAGATTGAGGGGGGATCTTATAGAGACTTACAAAATTCTTAAGGGGTTGGACAGGCTAGATGCAGGAACATTGTTCCCGATGTTGGGAAACTCCAGAACAAGGGGTCACAGTTTAAGGATAAGGGGGAAGTCTTTTATGACCGAGATGAGAAGATCATTTTTCATACAGAGAGTGGTGAGTCTGTGGAATTCTCTGACACAGAAGGTAGTTGAGGTCAGTTCATTGGCTATATTTAAGAGGGAGTTAGATGTGGCCCTTGTGGCTAAAGGGATCAGGGGGTATGGAGAGAAGGCAGGTACAGGATACTGAGTTGGATGATCAGTCATTATCATATTGAAAGGGGGTGCAGGCTCGACGGGCCAAATGGCCTACTCCTGCTCCTATTTTCTATGTTTCTATGTTTCTATATACACACATTAATAAATAAATTGATAAAGTGGAAATAACAGATAATGGGTTATTAATGTTCAGACTAAACTAAACCAAATTAATATTGGTGTGATCTTGGGCATTGATATTAATAATCCCCAGGTCAATATTGAGCCTGCGCTAATGAAGTATGTAGGAAGCACCATTTTAAAGTAAAATTCCAACTTGGTAAAACTGGTAAAGAGATTTTTTTTTTGATAGTTGTCATATTTTCAGATAGTTGTTAAGGACAAATCTAACTACACAAAATAGGTTCTAAAATGTTCTTAATTAAGTTGGGGTAGAAATTGCTTGATTTTGCTATATTTAAAGTTATTTACGTATTAAAGGACCATTCCCCTGTCCAGCACCAGCCACCCCTTCATTAGCAAAGTCAAGCTTCTCCCCACCACATTAGACATTTATGTCCTAATATTTAACAAAACCTCCCAATCTGAGATAAAGGTTTCTATATTTTTTTCTTTGAACATCAATATTTAACACTGATATTCAACAAAAAGTTCACAGTCACACGTTATAGGAGTAGAATTAGATTATTCGGCCCATCGAAGCTGAACAATACTATTCTGAGTATAATACATTAAACGATTGGTTGTTGGATGGATTTTGTTTGTGGTTGCAATGTAAGCCAGGCAGTGATTGATGGTTGTAAAATATGCCTGAGCGACAATAATGTATATTGTTCCTATACATCTGAGTTTCACGATGGTTGCAAGTTAATAATTTAAATATAGGAAATATAGAGAGTTATTACTCATTTTTCATTTTCATGCTTTGCTTTGTATTACTTGAGCAGTGCAATGGTGTTAGATAAATCAAAAGAATTTTATATGCAATAATGCATATTTGGTCAACTATTCAGCTGCCTGGCTTAGCTATTCAACCATAACCTGCAATGACTCATCACACCATATGTTCTTTTGTATTGTTGGCAAGTGATTTGATTAGTTCTGACTGTTACATGTATATGAAAGAATGGTGGGACATAGGAGGGAGTAAAGGAGGCAGAAGTGAACTGATGTCAGGTGATTTAAAGCTGACTGGAGCTGATTGGATTTGACAAGCACTTCAGCCACTTGTGGTAATGGATGTCTCTGCCACAGCAGTGAAAAGGTGAAAAGGATTTAATTCCCCCTGAAAGAAGGAAACATGAGTCATTATTTAATTACTGCCTTCAGTGAAACTCCCCCAGCATCCCATGTTGATTTATAGGCCTGTCTCTTACTTTTTATATTAATGAACAAATGGGGATTTTAGATTGGCTCTGTATTAGTTCGCTTCCTCTGATCTGCACAGGTTTACTTCACATTTCTTGAAATATCAGTGCAATGTAAAAGGTCAATGTTAACCATCTCTTGCAGAAAATGAGATAAAATGCAATAAAATAGCCTCAAATTCAATAATCAAATTGCCAGAGCAAAACTGCAAATTATTATTTTAACACTTTTTAACTATGAAAATAATATCAGCATGACAGCAGCCAAGAAAATGAAATCATTCCTAATCTGCTCTTATTTCCTCCAATGTCTTTAGGCTTTATGGTAATAAATTATTTTTTTCTCTGAAGATGCCAGAGACAGTTAGATTATTGATCTAAAACTGAATTAAAAACAATCAATGACAATGTTACTGTTGCTGATGTTGGAAGCTAACATTGTACCTATTGTTTCTTATAATGTTAAGTTAAATGTTTAGGCAGAGTTGAAATAAAACATAAAATGGTCAGGTGGCATCTGCAGGAAGAGAAACAGAAACAGGGCGGCATGGTAGTGCCGCGGTAGCGTCGCAGCCTTACAGTGCCAGAGACCCGAGTTCAATCCTGACTACGGGTGCTGTCTGCAGAGAGTTTGTACGTTCGCCCCATGACTGCGTGGGTTTTCCCCAGGTGCTTTGATTTCCTTCTATACTCCAAAGATGTATTGGTTTGTAGTTTAATTGTCCTTGGTAAAGATTGTAAATTGTGCTAGTGTATGGTGATTGCTGGTTTACACAGATTGAGTGGGCCGAATGGCCAGTTTCCTTGCTGGATCTCCAAACTAAACTGAACTAAGAATTAATGCTTTAATCCCTGGCATCAGAAATTACTGACAAAAGTTCTCCTGAAGGATCATCAACCTGAAAAATTAACTTGTTTAAGAAAGAACTGCAGATGCTGGAAAAATCGAAGGTAGACAAAAGTGCTGGAGAAACTCAGCGGGTGAGGCAGCATCTAAAGACAGAAGGAATA
Source organism: Raja brachyura (assembly GCA_963514005.1). The sequence continues at coordinate 54,093,002 of OY740783.1, forward strand.
GGTGACGTTTCGGGTCGAGACCCTACGTTAGACTGATGTGGGGGTGGGGGTCAGGAAGAAGAAAGGAAGAGGTGGAGACAATGGGCTGTGGGAGAGCTGGGAAGGGGAGGGGAAGGAGGGAGAAAGCAAGGACTACTTAAAATTGGAGAAGTCAATGTTCATACCACTGGGGTGTAAACTACCCAAGCAAAATACGAGGTGCTGCTCCTCCAATTTGCTGTGGGACTCTGGCCACGGAGGAGGCCCAGGACAGAAAGGTCAGATACAGAATAGGAGGGGGAGTTGAAGTGCTGAGCACCAGGAGATCAGGTTGGTTAATGCGGACTGTGCAGAGGTGTTGGGCGAAGCATTCTCCAAGCCTGCATTTGGTCTCACCGATGTAAAGCAGTTGGGACCTAGAGCAGCAGATGTAATAGATGAGGTTGGAGGAGGTGCAGATGAACCTCTGCCTCACCTGGAAAGACTGCTTGGGTCCTTGGATGGAGCCGAGGGAGGAGGTAAAGCAAAAAGTGTAGTATTTCCTGCGGTTGCAAGGGAATGTACCAGAGGAGGGGGTGGTTTGGGTGGGAAGGGACGAATTGACCAGGAGGTCATGGAGGGAGTGGTCTCTGTGGAAAGCCGAAAGGGGAGGAGATGGGAAGATGTGGCCAGTGGTGGGATCCTGTTGGAGGTGGCGAAAATGTCGGAGGATTATCTGTTGTATGTGACGGCTGGTAGGGTGGAAGGTGAAGACAAGGGGGCTCTTGTTACAAGTGGGGGGGGGGGGGGGGGATGGGGTGAGAGTGGAGCTACGGGACATAGAAGAGATCCTGGTGAGAGCCTTATCTATAGTCGAAGAGAGGAACTCCCGTTCCCTAAAGAATGAGGACATCGAGGGAATTGAGCGGGATCTTATAGAAACATATAAAATTATAAAAGGACTGGACAAGCTAGATGCAGGCAAAATGTTCCCAATGTTGGGCGAGTCCAGAACCAGGGGCCACAGTCTTAGAATAAAGGGGAGGTCATTCAAGACTGAGGTGAGAAAAAACTTTTTCACCCAGAGAGTTGTGAATTTATGGAATTCCCTGCCACAGAGGGCAGTGGAGGCCAAGTCACCGGATGGATTTAAGAGAGAGTTAGATAGAGCTCTAGGGGCTACTGGCATCAAGGGATATGGGAAGAAGGCAGGCACGGGTTATTGACAGGGGATGATGATTGGTGGTGCTGGCTCGAAGGGCCGAATGGCCTCCTGCTGCACCTATTTTCTATGTTTCTATGTTTCTATCTCCGATGCCCTGGTTTGGAACACCTCATCCTGGGTGCAGACACAGGATCAGACGGAAGAATTGGGAGTAGGGAATAGAGTCCTTACAGGAAGCAGGGTGGGAATAAGTGTAGTCCAGATAGCCATGGGAGTCAGTGGGTTTGGAGTAGATATCGGTCAGTAGTTTGTTACCTGCGATGGAGATAGTGAGATTAAGAAACGGTGGGGAGATGTCGGTAATGGTCCAGGTGAATTTGAGTGCCGAATGGAAGTTAGTGGTGAAATGGATAAAGTCAGTGAGTTCTGCATGGGTGCAGGAGGTAGCACCAATGCAGTCGTCAATGTAGCGCAGGTAGAGTTTGGGGATAGGGCCATGGTACGCCTCGAACAAGGATTGTTTGGCGTACCCTACAAAGAGGCAGGCATAGCTAGGGCCCATGCGCTTGCCCATAGCTATGCCTTGTATTCGGAGGAAATGGGAGGAGTCATAGGAAATGTTGGTGAGGGTAAAGACCAGCTCCGCTAGGCGGAAAGTATCAGTAGACGGAGATTGGTTGGTTCTATGGTCGAGGAAGAAACGGAGGGCTTTAAGACTCTGCTGGTGGGGGATGGAGGTGTAGTGACTGGACAAATTATTAACGCTATATTAACTGAAATATTATATTATAACTGAAATATTATCTTGTTCCTTTTTTCTTTCCACAGATGTTTCATGACCTGCTGAGTCTCCAGCATTTCTGATTTCCAATATTTGCAGCATTAAAACATAACTCTCTGTTCAAATAAAACAGCTGGAGTAAAGTAGATGATAACACTTTTTTTTAATTTTCCAGTGGAATTCCTAAATGCAATAGCTATTTATTTTACTTTATTGTCAGCAATAAGGAACTCAAGTTTGATCTATTATTTCCTATGTGATAATTGTTTAGCAAATTTATGATGATTATATCCTGGGTTGCATTAGTTTCCATTGAAATTAATAGAACTGAATTTTGGGAAAGATGGACAATGTACTTCTGCTGCTGCTGCATTGCATATTTAGTGCATCAGCCTGAGGATAAATTTCTACCTCTACATATGCTACAGTGGCTTGCAAAAGTTTTCATACCGCTTGAACGTTTCCACATTTTGTCACGTTACAACCACAAACGTAAATGTATTTTATTGAGATTTTATGTGATAGACCAACACAAAGTGGCACATAATTGTGAAGTGGAAGGAAAATGATACATGGTTTTCAATTTTTTTACAAATAAAAAACTGAAAAGTGTGGAGTGCAAAAGTATTCAGCCCCCTTTACTCTGACACCCCTAAATAAAATCCAATGCAACCAATTGCCTTCAGAAGTCACCTAATTAGTAAATAGAGTCCACTTGTGTGTAATCTTATCTCAGTATAAATACAGCTGTTCTGTGAAGGCCTCAGTGCTTTGTTAGAGAACATTAGTGAACAAACAGCATCATGAAGCCCAAGGAACACACCAGACAGGTCAGGGATAAAGTTGTGGAGAAGTTTAAAGCAGGGTTAGGTTATAAAAAAAGATCCCATGCTTTGAACATCTCATGGAGCACTGTTCAATCCATCAATCGAAAATGGAAAGTGTATGCCACAACTGCAAACCTACCAAGACATGGCTGTTGACCTAAACTGACAGGCCGGGCAAGGAGAGCATTGATCAGAGAAGCAGCCAAGAGGCCCATGGTAACTCTGGAGGAGCTGCAGAGATCCACAGGTCAGGTGGGAGAATCTGTCCACAGGACAACTATTAGTCGTGCACTCCACAAATCGGACCTTTATGAAAGAGTGGCAAGAAGAAAGCCATTGTTGAAACAAAGCTATAAGAAGTCCTATTTGCAGTTTGCCACAAGCCATGTGGGGGACAGAGCAAACATGTGGAGGAAGGTGCTCTGGTGTGATGAGACCAAAATTGAAGTTTTTGGCCTAAATGCAAAACGCTATGTGTGGCGGAAAACTAACACTGCAAGAACGTTCTCGACCCAAAACATCACCTATTCCTTTTCTCCAGAGATCCTGTCTGATCCATATACTAAGTGGTTATTTCACAATACCCTTGCCTTCTGCCCACCAAGGCCTGCTGAAACTACTGTTTGCTAATTAGTCCCATGCAGGCCTTTCTGTCCTTGGCCTCCTTCATTGTCAGAGTGAAGCCACGCGTAAACTGAATAAATGACATTCAATTTCCTCTCCAGTAGCCTACAACCCAATGGTATGAATATTGATTTTGATAATTTCAAGTAATAACCCAGCTGGAGGGAATGGACATGCGATGTTTTGGGTCGGGACCCATCTTCATCACTAATATGCAGCAATCCTTTAACAAAATTGGAAAATATGTTGCAATATTGATTTAAAACCATGCATTTAAGAAATGTTAAGGAGTCTAGCTACTGGAAACTATTTTGATAATTGTTAACTACCTCTATTATAGTTTAAAAAAAAAGACACAAAATGCTGGAGAACTCAGCGGGTCTGGCAGCAACCATGGAGAACATGGACTGGTGAGGTTTTGAAGGTCCTAACCCGAAAGGTCCTCACGTATCCATGTTCTCCAGGGATACTGCCTGACCCCTCTGATTTATTCCAGCACATTGTGTCTTCTTTATAAATCAGCATCTGCAGTTCCTTGTCTCTACTTCTTTATTTTAGTATACTGTGCTTCACAGTACCTCTATTGTACAAAATGTGATAATTTAAGGTTGATAACCGAACTTTAATAAGAAATACTCTCAGGAGCATGAGAGTGATCTCACTGAAATATAGAAGTTTCTTCAGAGGATAAATTTAGGTTTTATGCATTCCAGAATGATTAGTCACAGTCTTAAAATAAGGGGGCAACCATTGAAGACAAAGATAAAGATACATTCCAGGAGCATAGTGAATCTTTGGAATTCTCCATCTAGGAGAGCTGTGGAGGATCAGTTGAATATATTCAAAAGTGAAATTGACAGATTGTTAGATATGTAGGGAATCATTGAATATGGGAATAGCACAGGAAAAAAGACCCTGAAGGGAAGAAAAGTCAGAGATTAAACAATAGAGCTTCATCTCGCCATCTTGTCAAGTTGCATGAAACTTTTAGTGTGTACATTGAGTGTTGATAACATTAGCAAAAAATGCTTGTGACTTTTCCTACTACAATAAATATCACTGGACCACCTAGAGTTCCAAACTTAATGAGCATATTATCGGTAATTAATTCAGCTCCATCACACTGTTAAACTCAATAATTTCTCTCTGCTAATTCCCTGATGATGGTGTTAACACTCATCATTTAAACATGATTTAAAAAATGAGCCAATAAAAAAAACCCTGTTAAATCACTGCATTGGAAGGATTCTATTGAGAAGGGGTGAAAATGTGTGGCTCTGGAGTATTTTACAGCATATTTCCATTGCCTCTAGGTTGGCATATTGCTTTTCCATCTGGTACAGACTGTGTCTTGAGACAGATCCCAAACTACTCAAGGGAAAACAAATTATTCTCAGAGGGATCGATAACACCTTGAAATTCTATTATAAGCTCCCAGAGAAGCCTTTATGAAGTTATCAGCTGCCTTGTCAAACTTTGCTCCTGTATGGGTCTCTGCTCATTTAGGGCACATATCTTAACAATGGAACCCTTTCCACATGATTTAAGGTGGTGTCAAATCAACTGGGAATCCATTTCAAATATGAAAAATATCTATTCTAGCGCAACTCTAATATCAGAATTCAAGAATATTAAGTTTATTATAATTATTATACAAATATTACTTTTGGACAAAAAAAATCAGATTGTGAACATACTCTTTGAGAAGATCCTCAACCAAATAGTCTGAAGAAGGGTGTCGACCCGAAACGTCACCTATTCCTTTTCTCCAGAGATGCTGCCTGACCCAAAATGCTGGAGTAACTTAGCAGACCAGGCCTGCAGCTTTTTGTGTCTCACATTAAAGGGCCTGTCCCACTTTCCCGAGTTATTTACGAATTCTCCTGAGATTCACAAATTCTCCCGAGTTTTCAAACTCGCAGAATGTCAGTAACGAGTCCGTAGGAGTCCGTGGATATATCATAGCCGTAGGTACTCGGGGCATCAGGTAAGTCGGGACGTTTTTGCCAGCCTGATGAAAAATGTCCATGAGTAAAAAAGTAGCCCCGTACCTACGGCTGGCATAACGAGCCGCTATGATATATCCACGGACTCCTACGGCCGCCTACGGACTCGTCATGAACATTCTGCGAGTTTGAAAACTCGGGCAAATTCGTGAATAACTCAGGAGAATTTGTGAATAACTCGGGAAAGTGGGACAGGCCCTTTAAGGAAGCAGGCGGAGTAAGTAATTTGAAGTTTAAACTTCCATTGCAGGATTTAATACTTGGTATCTTTTATAGACAATAAGATACTGGGCCTAACCATGCTTGATCGGATCTGCAACTTGTGCTGGCGACCCCATGCTAATTCCACTTACTACTTTGAGCTGAACAGGTCCAAGCATTCTCACTGTCATAGCAGTTAGTTATAGAAATGAGTGGACCAAACATAGGATAATGACCATCAATCATTTCTCCCAGACCAGACCACGTGGTGGACCTTTGATAACATGCTGTTTTCAATGATTACCATTACTACTTTTAAATGTCTCTGATAATTAGACATTTAAAATCCGTTGAGACATTTTTAAATTATTAAATATTTAAAAGCATATAATGTATTAATTTTACATATTACAGTTATTAAATGATGTTTATTAAACAACTATTCTTCTATTTCTTTGGTATTGGTCCCATAAACAGCACGTAGAATATTGGATTAAAGGTAATTGTGAACTTCTCCGGTATTTTTTTTTTAGTTTCTATAACTGTGTTGATAATCCGTAGATGTGCTGTTTTTGGGTTTAAAAATCCTTGGTGTCAAATTGGGAGAGCTTCCAAGAAAGTTACAACATATACTACTTTCTGCATTCTGAAATACATACAGCTTTTAAGACCAGTTCAGTTCAGTTTATTGTCACGTGTAATGAGGTACAGGGAAAAGCTTTTGTTGCCTGCTAACCAGTCAGCAGAAAGACAATACATGAAAGACAATACATGTCCATATATGGCAGATTTATATTAAGTACCATTTAAAACATAGAAAAGTGGTGCATGAGGCTATTTGGCCCTTCGAGCCTGCACCGCCATTCATTGTGATTATGGCTGATCATCCACAATCAGTAACCCGTGCCTGCCTTCAACCCATATCCCTTGATTCCGCTAGCCCCAAGAGCTCTATCTAACTCACTTTTAAATTCATCCAGTGAATTGGCCTCTACTGCCTTCTGTGGCGCAGAGAATTCCACAAATTCACAACTCTCTGGGTAAAAAAGTTTTTTCCCCTCAGTTTTAAATGGCCTCACCTTTATTCTTAGACTGTGGCCTGTGGTTCTGAACTCCCCCAACATTGGGAAAGTTTTTCCTGCACCTAGCTTGTCTAGTCCTTTTATAAATGTATACGTTTCTATAAGATCCCCTCTCATTATTTCTAAATTCCAGTGAATACAAGCCCAGTCTTTCCAATCTTTCCTCATATGACAGTCCCGCCATCCCGAGGATTAACTCCGTGAACCTACGCTGTATTGCCTCAACAGCAAGGATGCCCTTCCTCAAATTAAGAAACCAAAACTGCACACATAATCCAGATGTGGTCTCACCAGGGCCCTGTACAACTGCAGAAGGACCTCTATACTCAAATTCTCTTGTTATGAAGGCCAACATGCCATTAGCTTTCTTCACTACCTGCTGTTCCTGCATGTTTACTTTCAGTGACACCCAGGTCTCATTGCACTTCCCTTTTTCCTAATCTGACACCATTGAGGTAATAATCTGCCTCTGATCTTGCTGCCAAAGTGGATAACCTGACATTTATCTACATTATACTGCATCTGCCAATTATTTAATATTATTAAACAATTATTTGACACATTTATTTAAATGAATAAGCATTGAAAGTTATTATAACAAGAGCTAACTCATATGCAGTTATGCTTTAATATTCATCGAATCCTTTCTTGTGTAGTGTCAACCATACACTTCAGATTTGATGTGTACCCAAGTTTAGCAACAACACCAAATTCCCGAGGCAAGGGATATATACTAAAGATAGACACAAAAAGCTAGAGTAACTCAGCAGGACATGCAGCATCTCTGGGAAGAAGGAATGGGTGACGTTTTGGGTCGAGACCCTTTAATACTAAATATGTGTGTTCAGTGCATACTACTGAGGATGAATTTCAATTGATATGTTACAACACTTTATTAAGCGGAAATGTAGAAACATAGAATCATATAGCACAGAAGTAAACCATTTCGACACCACCTGGTGTTGCCAACCCTGATGCCATTTTCTGTAACTCTGCCAACAATGGCATTATCTGCCATACTAAACATATCCACCACATTCTCAGCAAGTTTAGTTTAGATTAGTTCAGAGATAGCATGAAAACAGGTCCTTTGGCACACAAAGACCACGTCGACCAGTAATCCCCACACACTAACACTATCTTACACACATTGGGGACAATTTACAATTTGATCTAATCTACAAACCTGTACATCTTTGGAGTGTTTGAGGAAACCGGAACCCCCGCGAAATCCCACACAGATCACGGGGAGAATGTACAAACTCAGTACAGACAGTACCCATAGTCAGGATTGAACCCAGGTCTCTTGTGCTGTAAGGCAGCAACACTACCGCAGTACTGCGCTGTTATTTATAAATATTACAAAAAATAAAAGTTGCTGCACCAACCATAGTTGCAGACTTCCAGCCCAAACACATTCTTCCACCAGTACTATCTCCACCCAATCATCAAACCAATTTTGGATCCAATTTGCCAACCCACTCATACATGAACCATATCTACGATGCAGCCATGTAATGATTTTCCCAGTCACCTCCTCAGAAGATGCAGTTGGATTTGTGAGACATGACTCCCCCGACACAAAACAATGCAGACTCCACCTAATCACTCCCTGCTTTTCCAAGTGAACATAACTTCTGTTCATTAGAATCTTTCCACTAACTTCCCTACCACTGATATCATTTTAGTTTAGTTGAGTTTATTGTCACGTTTACTGAGGTACAGTGAAAAGCTTTTGTTGCATGCTAACCAGTCAGCGGAAAGACTTCCTATGATTCCAATCGAGCTATCCACAGTGTACGATACGATACGATAAAACTTTATTCATCCCGGAGGGTCATTGATCTGCCGATAGTCACACAAGGTACACAAAAACTTGAAATTAAAAGTGAAAACAAAAAGAAAAAGACAAACAACTGTGGCTGGTCTTCAGTCGTCGTTCTGGTCATCAGCGGCGCTGTTGTTCGACACGTGGATCGGGCCTGCATGGCTCACCGGGAAACTCCTGCTGCGCGTGCGGATCCCCGGGACACATGATAAAGGGAATAACATCTTTTACAAGATAAAGTCCAGTAAAGTATGATTAAAGCTAGGCCAAAGGTCTCCAATGAGATAGATAGTAGCTCAGGACTACTTTCTAGTTGCTGATCGAATAATTCACTCGCCTGATAACATCTGGGAAAAAACTATCCCAGAATCTGGAGCTATGTGTTTTCACACTTCTGTGCCTCTTGCCTGATGCGAAAGTGGAGAAGAGGGAGTGTCCAGAGTGAGACTCACCGATCTGTAGTTCCCACACTTATCCCAACTTCCCTTCATGAACAAGGGCACATTAGCTATCCCCTGGTTAATTAAGATACAAAAATCTATATGAGTGCCTCAAGAATCTCTGAATAGATCTTGTCTTGTCAGGCACTGGTGATTTATCCATCCTAATGTGCTGCAATATTTTTAACAGCTCCTCCATCTTGATACAGATGTGCTCCAAAATATCAGTGTATCCTTCTCTTAACCATCCTGCCCCCACGTCAAGAGTCAAGACGTAAGAGCCAAGACAGTTTATGTCATATGTACCAGGAAGGGAAGAATTAAAGTCTTAATTGCAGCAGATTTACAGGCAAATTCAACACATCCCAACAAATAAATATTCAAAACAATTACCAGTTATGTACCGGACCATGTACATGATGCGCACTCCATAGGTGTTTGAGACAGTGGTAGGGCTGTGCGGGGTGATTCAAGAGCCAGATTCCTCCAGAATCCGGATAGGAAGAAGCTGTTCTTGAACCAGGATTTAACAGTTCTCAGAGTCCCATACCTTCTTCTTGACTGTAGTAGTGAGAAGAGAGGATGGTCCGGGTGGTATGGATCTTTGATGATATTAGCTGCCTTCTTGAGGCAGTGGTTCTTGTAGGTCCGTTTGATGGTGAGGAGGCCAGCACCCATGATGGATTGGACAAGGTCTTTCTCTCTGATGAATATCCATTAGAAGTATTTATTTAGGATCTCACTTATACTAAGCTCCATGCATAGATACCACACTGATCCCTGAGTGGACCTATTTCTTCCTTAGCCACTTTCTTGCTTCCATTGTGTACATAAACAGTTGTAGGGTTTTCCTTAATCGTACTTGCCAAAATCATTTAATGGGCTCTTTGTAACCCTCTAATTCCTTTTTTAAGTTTTCTTCCACATCCCCAGGAACCACAAATCATGTATTTGATAATGATTTCCTATACCTGACATCATCTTCCTTCTGGTCTCTGATCAAACCTTCAAAATCCTTCACTGACCATGGTTCCTGAATGCTGAATCTGAGCACTTTTTATCTGGCTTTTAAGTGCCTCCCATTTATCAAATGTTACTGGCATCTACATGCCTAGTTGTTCTTGTCCCATAGTTCAAATGTGTAATGGCTTCTTAGATTCTCATGTGGCATTGGGATTGGGTTTCTTGGTTAAACATTTAGCTTGTGTGCTTGTTAATATGTAGATAGCTTATTACTGAGTATGAAGCTAGTTATTGTCCTATAGCATAAGTGTGTATAGGTAGTTTAGATACTACTTTGCCATTGGGCTTGGTTTTCTTGGTTAAGCACTTATCCTGGCGTTATCAAGTACTTTGTGTTGTAACAGTAACATAACTCATTCTGGTATCACTGTTGGGGGATTTCTATCAATCAGCACCACCGATGCAACCCAGCAGAATGAGCAAGTACATTTTTACAGAAAGTAAGAAGTTCTCGCTGACTTTTTAAACATCACAAAGAATGAAATAAAGATGAAAGGGTCACCAACATTGGATTAAAGTAGATGATGGGACATCATAAGCAATCATTCACAAAATTATAATAAAAGTTATGTTTTAAGTATTTAAAAAAGGCATGACATTTCAAAATTGTTCTGCTTTACTAATGCCTTGGTGTGCTGTTAAACACTCAATTTTACTTCGGAGTCACATGAGTGATTCCGTGAAGAAGCCCTGCCAGTGCGCATGCGTGTCATTACGTCAGACGCATGGTGCACCGACGGGCTGGAGAGCGCAGCTCCACCAGCGGTAAGTTATAAACCCGCAGGTAATTGTTTTAAAACCTTACTGCAGTTTACTTAGGTTCCGTAAGGCTGGTTGCAGGAACCAGCAGGAAAGTTTACAGAATGGGAAAATTACCAAAAAGTAAGGCGAGCGTGTCGCCATTAAAAGTAAAAAACGTACCCGCGGGACCGTGGTCAATGAGCGTACGCCGGCTTCAGAGACGCCGGCTCCAGAGACGCCGACTTCAGAGCCAGCGGCAGCAACTCCAGTGCTTCAGAGCACTGTGGCCACTCCTGTCGGGAGGGAGGCCAAGTGGAAATTGTCCAGGCCTGTCGACTCTGATGAGTCAGGGCAGGAAGACTCCCCTCATTCCAACAAAAAGGTTTGGGGATGTCTGCACAAGATGGAACACCTCATAGAAAAAATGCTCAACCGTGAGGTGTTCCAGCCGGGGTTTTATACCCCCAGGGTTCCCCAGCAGCTCTCAGCAGCAACCTCTAGCAGTGGTCCGTATAGCGAAGAGCTAAGCAGGCAGGAAGAACCATATGCCTACGAGTCTGCATGGGGACCCATACCAGCAGTGCCATGTCAAGGGCTGCATGATACCTCCCTTAGGCATGAGCCGGGAGAGCCAGGATAGTATGACTCTGACCCTGAAGTTGGTGGTAGTGCAGAAGAGCATACACCAAAGCACATGAGCTATGCTCCAGATGTGCCGGATGTGGCAAGCAAATTTGCCATACCGGCTGGAACTGGTGAGGAGATGGACAAAAACCTGGCCAGCAATATCAACTATATGGCCTCTCACCAGCTCCAGGACTCCATAATGGAGGAAACCTCAAGAAGATATAAGACATCTGTTAACAGTGCGTCGCTCTAAGTGCCCACAGTGAACCAGGCCATCTGGGGGCATATGGGCGCATCCATGCGGGCGCATGAGTTGAGGCTACAGAAAGTCCTCAAACTGATTGAAGCAGGAATAACTGCGTTTGGGCGAATGGTACAAGGGGCACCACTATCAAATACACAGCAGGATATGCTGGCCCTTCTGTGTAATGCCCATTTTGAAATGAACTGTTTACGGAAAGTAGCCATCAAGCCTACGCTCAACCCATGGTTTGTGGCCTTGTGCAGATCCTCTAATATCCAGACACCAAACTTGCTATTTGGGGAGGATCTGGCGAAACAAGTGAAAGACCTGGATGATGAGGCAAAAACAATTGGCCTCTTCAACACTCATCCCGGGGGCAGGATGCCGCCTCGCAAACCATACCCTTTCAGACGGGCTACAGATGCCTGGAGCAGGTCAAGGACCAAGCCGGGGGATTCCAGCTACACGCCATTGGCTCGCACCAATGCACACCCCCAACAGGGCCGAGAGACCGAGGAATCCAGCAACCATGGAGGTACGAGTAACTGGACTTGTCCAGGACATATCCTCTAGAGATCAGTCACCAGTCGGGGGTAGGTTGCAATTGTTCTATGATGAATGGTGCTGCATAACTTCAGATCTATTCATACTGGACAGTATCCGGGGGTCTCGAATCGAGTTTATCTCGGAAGTATATCCACCTGCACAAAATACACTGATTCAGGTATTGTTTTTTTCAAAAACCAGAAACTCTACAGGTGAATGATGAAATTGTAATACTATTCCAAAAAGGGGTAATTGAAAGGACGGCATGTCAGCCTCAACAATTTGTGTCCAATATATTCCCTAGGCAAAAGAAAGATGGTGGGTGTCGAGTCATTCTGGACCTAACCCGACTTAACTCTTATGTCCAGTATAAACATTTAAAAATGGAAACTTTCAGTACTGCTAAGCAACTGGTATCAAAAAGGTGTTATATGGCAACCATAGATCTGAAAGATGCATATTATTCAGTACCAATTCATCACCAATACCGTAGATACTTTAAATTTAGTTGGATGAGACAGCTGTGGCAATTTAAAGCTTTGCCCAATGGGTTAACCTCAGTCCTAGGTTATTTATAAAATTGTTGAAACCAGTATTAGGGCTACTGCGTGCTCAGAATCACATTGTAATGGCATACTTGGATGATGTTCTGATCATAGGCAAAACTCAGGAAGCAGCTGAGGAATCAGTTTCAGTTACCAAACACCTGTTTGAGAGGTTACGTTTCCTCATTCACCCAACTAAATTCAAATTAGTACCATCTAGAATGATTGACAGTTTGGGGTTCATCATTGTTTCAACTAACATGTCAGTGACTTTGCCTATGGCCAAAACTGTAGAAATGTTGGAGGCCTGTAGCAATCTGGTAGATGAACAACAACCATCCATCCGATGAGCAGCCAGTGTTATTAGTAAATTAGTGGCGGCTTTTCCTGGAGTGCAGTGCGGGCCTCTGCACTATCAGAATGTGCACCGAGCCAAGGAACAAGCACTCAAAGAACATGCAGGTCATTTCGATAGACCGATGCAGTTGCCAGCCGAAGCTATCGCTGAGTTGCAATGGTGGATAATTAATGTCTTACGAGGCACGAGAGACATTCTGACTCAACAACCTTCAGTTATTTTGCAAACTGATGTGAGTGCTTCGGGATGGGAAGCCACTGATACCGAGTCTAGCTGTGGCGGCAGATGGAGTGTGCAAGAGGCATTAATCCTGCAGAGGCATGGGATAAACTACTTAGAATTGCTGGGTCAATGTCTCACCAAAATAGGGTAGGACTCCTCTTCAGGCATTTTGGTAGTTGCAGACTGGCCCACGCAGACATGGTTCCATTGGTTCTGAGACTGATGAAACAGCCATTAATGACTATCCCCAAATGTAGCAACTTGTTGGTTCACCCTGTGACAGGAGAGCGTCACCCTTTACATGATCATGTTAATCTGTTGATTTGCAGATTCTGACCAGACCATTCCAGGGGCTCGGACTATCGAGTAGGACCGTGGATGTGATCATTGCGGCCTGGAGAGATAGTACTAAAAACAATATGTATCTCTTATTAAGAAATGGGAGATGTTCTGTTTACAGTCAAATATATCTTATCACACTGCAGGCATACCGGATGTATTGGAGTTCCTTGCTACATTGCATTTTGACAAGCAATTGAGCTATAGTGCCATTAATAGTGCTCAAAGTGCTTTGTCCTCCTACTTAAGGCAAGGGGCGGGACAACACTCTGTTGGATCTCATCCATTGGTATTCTGATTCATGAGAGGTATTTTTAACAAAAGCCCTCCCAGACCTAGATATACGGAAATCTGGGATGTGAGCATAGTTCTCACACTGCTTCGGCAATGGGCTCCAATTACATCTCTGTCTTTCCAGAAGTTAACGCTCAAAGTGGTCATGCTCATGGCGCTAGTGTCAGCGCAATGGGTCCAGACATTGCAAAAGCTATGACTGGACAGCATGCATTCTTCTGTAGATGATATTACGTTTTATGTATATGATCTAATCAAACAAAGCAGGCCAGGGACAGCTGGAACCAAAATAAGCTTTAAAGCATACCCCATTGACCTGAGGCTATGTGTAGTTACGCACCTGAGTCAATATATCGAGGTCACCAAGAGTCTCAGAGGCTCTGCAACAGCGATGCTCATCAGCCACAAAAAAACTCATAGAACAGTGTCAGTACAAACTATTTCTAGGTGGCTGAAACAGGTTTTGGATTATGCTGGATGTGTTTAAATCTCACTCCACCAGGGCGGCATCAACATCCGCAACAAAGGCGCAGGATGTGCTTTTAGACCAAATCCTTGGGGCCACAGGATGGTCCAGTGAAGCAATCTTTTCACGATTTTATGATAAACCTGTCCTAGCAGTGGAAGGATTTGGGCATGCTGTTTTGGGTTCTGTTTGAGTTCTCCTTTGTAATTTCTCCCTGGGAGAGAGGGGTTATTACTGTTATTTTATTATTAAAAACGTTTATTGTATAATTTAAACAATGTTCAATACATTATTTGTTTATCCTGTGTCAACCGAGCAGTGTGTTGTATGGAAGTGGATCTACGGTATGAAATCACAGAGCTTTGAGATCTTCACGGAATAATGTGACTCCGAAGTAAAATAGTAAGATTAAATGAGAACTTACCAGTTTGATCTTTATTTTATGAGGAGTTACAGTGAGCGATTACGTGCCCTCCGCTCCCGGCCTTCATAATAGCAACGATCATCTGGTAGTTCTAGTCTTCTCAGTCTTACTATATCACTTTGACTATAGTTACTGTGATTTCACGCCGCTGCTTTAAAGATTGACGCGCATGCACACTGGCGGGGCTTCGTCACGTAATCGCTTACCGTAACTCCTCATAAAATAAAGATCAAACTTCAAACTGGTAAGTTCTCATTGAATCTTACTATTCTACTTCAATCAATACACTTTAACTTTAAAGTGGATTTAAGTGAGAGTGATGTGTAACAGAATGTTTTTACCAACTTATGATTACAAGAAGATTTTCATCTGCAAATATCTCAACAGAACACCATGTGGAGGAGCACAATATTATTGACAGTAACTTTTGAATTTGCAAAACTATGTGCAGCCTTGAATGTGCAGCCTTAAAGTCCTGTCCCGTGGTACGAGTTCATTTCATGAGCTCTCCCGAGTTTTTAAAAAAGTATACTCATGGTAAGCATGGAGAATGAACGTAGCGGATACATCGGAGCTCGGGGACGTCTCTTAGCGGCTCGTAACGCTAACGGCAGGTACTCGGGAAGAATCGCTAATGGCAGGTAAGCACGGGAAGACTCGTGAAGATTTTTCAACATGTTGAAAAATGTCCACGAGAGCCCCAAGTACCGACGAGTGGCCAGTACCGTAAATCTCCGAGTTCGAATCAGGGCAAACTCGGGAGAGCTCTTGGAATGAACTCGTACCGTGGGACAGGGCTTATAACCAGAAGTTGTTGACAGTGATCACTGACAGCTTTGCAATGGTTACAATTACAAAATCTGGGCCAATATGCACAAAGTAGCACATATTTTACCGCAAAATGCATAACTTTCCCTTTGAGAATTGTCCCAGATGGATCGTTTTGCACTTTAATTAAATCAAACACTTTTCTCCTTGGCTACTAACGCAATTTTGTGAAGGTTTTCGTAATGGTGACTACTTCAAGATAGGTGTGAATATCAAAATGGAAGGGAAAAATATGATGATGAAGTGAGTATGTTTATTAAAAATGTGTTTAAAACGAGACAAGCAGCAAACAAGAAAATTAGCAATGAGTGTTTTATTTCCTGAGGAAGAAGAGGATTATTGAACCAAGAGGCTATTTAATTTGCAAATATAATGAAGCAGGTTTTCTAGAAAATTGATTTATATCCATAACCATCAGGAAGCTCAGGACTTGGAGTCAGCATTTGTAAATGCAAAGGTCCCTAACTCCCTCACAACTGACAACTCCACGACTGTGCTCCATCAGTGAAGTCTGCACAGATCACGGCAGTGGCGTGTCAACCATTTGCGATTTTCCTGCAGTTTTCCAGTGCATGTCAATATTTTTATTTTTATTCTTTTTATGATGTATTAAATTACAATTTGCTCAAGAAAATAAAAGTGGTAGATGTTTGGTAGTTGTGAATGTAAATGAAGGTTGGGACCTTCACAGTGATTCAAATTGCCATCAGGGCATTTCAGAGATGAAGACTTGTTCAGTGTCCACCACAAGATGCCAGTGACAACCATGTGCCCTCTATTGAATAAGGCCTCAGTGAACAGGATGGAAAGAGCTTTTTGGCCAAACTGTCATTTGAGAATCCACACACAATAAGTACAGAGACAGCAAGCAGGGGAATGGTAATATGGCTGGTTCACTGCCTTGTCAACATTTCAGGCCAGTATATTTCAGGTAAAATAAAATGACTGATTTCAGGTAAAATGAAATAAAATAGCTGAATTAATATACAATGCATATAAATATTAATTGAACTTGAAGAAAGATCAATCGATTTCCCAAAATACATTTAATTTTCCTGGAGTTCGAATTTGGAATCATGATTTTGGATAGTTTCTGGAATCCATATGTGGCTTTGTAATTCAACTGGAATAGCCATTGAATGAAATGTTCGGCAAATCATGGTACTTGCACACAATGTGGAGGGTGAAGGATATGAAGATAAAATAGACAAGGAGAAAGTAACCGACATCTGAACCAAGCGCACAATGAGTTTTTGGTTGCACAACAGAGTAAACAGACGAAGAACTGATGGAATTAGCAGCTGAAACATGAAAATGTTTGTTGAAGCCAAGCAATTACTATTAAATAAATAAATAAAGGGCAGCAGAAGGCTGAAGTGGATCAAATCTTGAGAAAGTAACAGATTTGATAAAGCTTTTTGCTTTTCTTCTGACACAATTCAAATTTGCTTTGGAGTTTTCCTCCATAATTGTACTCAATGCACATATATCTGTCATACCATTAACTTTTCTGGTATATTCTCAATTATCAGGAAAATATGTGGAGAAAAATTAAGATCCTAAACATGGCTTCCTTGTTTTCATGTGGAAGATCCCCATTAAATAATAGTATATTCATAAGGACAGCTGGAAATAGTAATATACCCCCAAACTCAAGGAAGATTCATTATACTTATATTCTTATATTCATATTATTCTTGTTCAGTGTTTCTTATCAAAGAGATTGTGGCCATTTGCCTCTCTAATTGCACCTACCCCAATTATACCTTTTATTTTCCTACTAACCAACAAACCACCACCACATCTGTAGGATGTGGGAGGCATTTTGTATACCTGTGGAAAATCCACGGACTCATGGGAATAACATGCAAACTCCACACAATCAGCACCCAAGTTCAGGATCAAACGCAAGTCTCCAGAGATGTGCGGCAGCACCACTAACCATCATGACACCGTGCCACTGGCACAGTTTCAGGGATCTTGCCTATATTAATTCACTCCCTTGGGGCAGCCAACCTCCAAGACACCCCCGAGAATTCAATTGCAAGTATTGATTCCCAAAGGTTGGCTATTTGAAAAAATGTAATCAATCCCAAAATAAAGATATTAAAGAATGATGGGGGGTGGGGGGAGGCGGGGGAAAGAAAGGAAAAAGGAGGAGGAGGAGCCCGAGGGCTGAGGAAGAGGTAGGAACGGGAACGGGGATTCCCCTCCCCCACTATAGATGAGGCTCGCATCAGTGTCTCCTCCATACCACATAACACTGCCCTCTCTCCCCATCCTCTCACTTGCAACAAGGGCAGAGTACCCCTGGTCCTCACCTTTCACCCCACCAGCTGGCACATACAACACATAGTCCTCCGCCAGTTTCGCCACCTTTAACGTGACCCCACCACTCGCCATCTTCCCATCTCCCCCCCCCCCTCCCCCCGTCTGCCTTCCGCAAAGACTGCTCCCTCCGCAACTCCCTTG
The DNA here is from genome assembly GCA_963514005.1 of Raja brachyura. Next base: position 54,111,043 of record OY740783.1, read on the forward strand.
TCAATTCTTCGCTTCCTTCCCGCTCCACCCCTTCCCCGGGCACTTCCCCTTGCAACCGCAAGAGATGCTACACTTGTCGCTTTACCTCCCCCCTCCACTCCATTCAAGGACCCAAGCAGTCGTTCCAGGTCTGACAGGGGTTCACCTGCACCTCCTCCAACCTCATCTATTGCATCCGCTGCTCTAGATGTCAGTTGATCTATATCGGTGAGACCAAGCGGAGGCTTGGCGATCGTTTCGCCGAGCACCTCCGCTCGGTCCGCAATAACCAACCCGACCTCAGCACTTGAACTCCCCCTCCCATTCCGTATCCGACCTCTCTGTCCTGGGCCTCCTCCACGGCCAGAGTGAGCAACACCGCAAATTGGAGGAACAGCACCTCATATTCCGCTTGGGGAGTCTGCATCCTCTTGGCATGAACATCGAATTCTCTCAATTCTGTTAACCCTTGCTGACTCCTCCCCTTTCTACCTCTCCCTCAGCCCTCAGGCTCCTCTTCCTCCTTTTTCCTTTCTTCCCCCCGCTCCCCCATAAGTCTGAAGAAGGGTTTCGGCCTGAAACGTTGCCTGTCTCCTTCGTTCCATAGATGCTGCTGCACCCGCTGAGTTTCTCCAGCATTTTGTGTAACCCTCGATTTTCCAGCATCTGCAGTTCCTTCTTTAACAAGATATTAAAGAAGTTCACTTTCCTGAGAAACCAAAAAATCAACATAAATAGCAGCAATTCATCAACAAATAACAAACCTGGGTTTGATCCTGACTTCGGGTGTCATCTGTACTGAGTTTGTGTGGGATTTGTCCGGGAGCTCAGATTTTCTCCCACACTCCAAAGATGTGTAGGTTTGTAGGCTAATTGGCTTGATATAAAATTTTAAATTGTCCCCACTGTGTGTAGCATAGTGTTAGTATGTGGGGATTGCTGGTCGTGGCGGATTCGGAGGGCCGAAGAACTTGTTTCTGCGCTGTATCTCTAAACTAAACTAATGTCAGGCAGCGTCTGTGGAAAGAGAAAGATAATTAATGTTTTAGGCCAATGAACAATGACCTTGAGCATTAAAGCAGTTTATATTTGCACACATGCTTCCAGTGCCAAGTATTACCAGCACTGTCGATTTAACACTGTGTTTAAGCTAACAATATTCAACAGCCACCTAGTTGGTTAGGTATATGATGGCCGATGTCCCTTGGATCCCCTGAAGGATCCCCTAAGGTTCATGGAGCCTAGAAAATGTCTAGTTGTCAAGTGTGCCAAAGTCATAAATCCTCATTAACCAATAAGCCAAATAATACTAAGGAAAATCATGTTATTATTTCAATATCTGTAAACTGGAATTAATTTTGACAGGACCACAAGGTATTCAGTACGTATTACAATACAACCCATCAATCAATAAGTTGTTTTCCTTGTCCTGTTAAAAAGAACTACTGTGTAAAAAATGAGTAAAATATAATTTTGATATTGGCATGAATATAGAAGAAAGTAAGTTTGTCATCGAATTAACTGACAATCGCAGTAACAGTGAAGGAACTACCAGTCAACCTGCTTTATCACTCTAATGAGCCTGACCTCATTATACAGAAAAACATCATAGAAATTATCATTTTACCTGTAATGGAGACAGGAACTCTACCACTGTTTAATGATTATCTCTCTTGGACATTAGCAGCCTAAAGGAAGCAAATGATTCAAGCATATTGATAGAGCGGGACTACAAAAATAGTTCATAACTACCGTATACGTACAGAGAAGAACTAGGTTAAATTATTTTTTGATAATAACTAATTCCAGGGAAGGAAGATGAATAAGATTGTGATTGATCAAGAATGATAAGTATTTTTACCATTGACCACCAGTCAGTCATAGGGCTCCACCAGTGATGAGGGACACATGGGTCAACTTGTCTCTGAATTCCATATTTAAACACATATGTCAGACGTATGAGGTCAGAGGGCTGGAGGTCAGATGGCAAGAAGTAAAACAAAAGTCAAGCAGAGGGGACAAACATACCTTGCATCTGGCCCCTCAGGTTTATACTAATAATTATGCCACTTACTTGAATAGTATCATCAAGCTTGATTAAAAAGGTTTTTTTTTCATCATTATAATTTTGATTAACTTCTAATATGTTGAGGTGAGTTATTATTTTTAATTTAAGTTTAATTGACTTGCTCTCTATGATTTCTATGATTATTATTTCGATGATTACCAGAATCATCTAAGAGCACAGGTAGAACAGCCTTCAACAAATAGTGACTTGTCCATGGGTCTGCCTTGAATGCAGCTGCAGCAGGCAGGTCTCAGCCTTGATCAGAAATAGCATCTCCATTCACTGGAATGATCTGGGGCTCAGAACAGCAGGCCTTATCTATCCTCAATGTTGGATCCAGCTCTAATGTCAGAAATATAAGAAAGTAAGAAATAGTGGCAGTTTATCTTCGGCCATTGGACATGCCATCAGTTATTACCCATAATTGGGTGATAATTGAATTGTTTGCAAGGCGATTCAAAAAGCAATTAAGTGGTGCAGTTGGTAGAGCTGTTGCCTCACAGCATTACAGACCTGGATTCAATCCTGATCTTAGGTGCTGTCTGTGTGGAGCTAGCACATTTTCCCTGTTACCACATGGATTTCCTCCAGGTGCTATTTTCTCTCACATCTCAAAGATGTTTAGGTTTGAAGGTTAATTGACATCTGTAAATTACCCCTATTGTGTTGGGAGTGGATGCGAAAGTGGGATAACATAAATTGTCGGCGTGGACACGGTGAGCCAAAGTGGATGTTTCCATACTGTATCTTTCAATTAAAAAATTAATCAATTTTAATCAGGTCAAGAATCACATGTAGTCCAGACTGAAAAAGAATGGCAGATTTGAAGGACAATAGTAAGCCAGATATGTTTCTTACAACCAATCAATGGCTTCATGGACACTATTGCATATATTTTTATTAAGCCAAATTGAATTCATTACTTGAATTAATTGCCCTAGCTACCATGATTGGATTCCGACTCAGATCAATAGACAATGCCTCTGGATCACTTTACATGGATGTCATCTCAAAACTCATCATCCCTGTGTCACGATGATTCATCTTCCACAATGTTGGCTTTCTTGCCTGATCTCCCAAAGCCTTGATTTTCCTGCTTTAGGATAACCCTATTCCTTTTTGTCTCCTCCCATGCTAGAAGTCAAATGCACTACCAAAGAAGTAAGTACATTGTTTTTTCATGAGAATGGCAAAAAAACACAGCGCACCAAGTGAGTACTTAACAAAATTATGCGCAATTGCTTATTCTTGTACGCTAAACCTTGCAATAATGGTAATTAAGTCATAAGGTCATAAGGAGCAAAATTAGGCCATTTGGCCCATCAAGTCTACTCCGCCATTCAATCATGGATGATCTATCTCTGCCTCCTTACCTTATTTTCCTGCCTTCTCCCATAACCCCTGACACTGGTCAATACAGTATCTCATTCATTTTCACGCAGTCTTTTAACTTCATGTGTTATGCACATAAGGTCACTCAGATAATTTCCAATGTAATTTACTAGTTGAAAAAATATTCAGTTTCTGTGCTCATTCTACCAAATTAATAATATTACATTTTTCCATGTTGTAATTCTGTATGATGCCTTATCATAATCATTGATAATCTTTTGAATGTTGATATCCACAATTTGATGTTTTCCATGTCTTACTTGCCTTCTTCATGGGTATTAATATTGTCAAGTAATTTATTGTTATCGACTGCCATCTTAAAGTGAATTAGTTTAGTTTTAGTGATACAGCTTGGAAACAGGTCCTTCTGCCCACCAGGTCCGCACCGACCAGCGATCCCCGCATATTAACACTATCCTACACACTCTAGGGACAATTTATATATTTACCAAGCCATTTAACCTACAAACATGTATGACTTTGGAGTGTGGGAGGAAACCAAAGATGTCGGAGGTCATGGGGAGAATGTACAAACTCCGTACAGACAGCACCCATAGTCGGGATTGAACCCGGGATTGAACCCAAAATCACTGCCAATCAACCCACTTTCCCACCCCTACTGTCCCTCTTCTGCTGTGGAGGCTTAAACCATGGTCACCTGTCAATCCAACTTATTTTTGATTCAAAATTCTACAAAGGACCTTGATTTTGAAAAAGCAATTCAATACATTTTCCTTATTTATATTCCCTCCTGCTCAATGCCTTTTCTCACTCTTTAAACCCTTTAGCACTCTTTAGCAACTTGTCAATGTGATATTGAAGAAATTGTGCCAAAAAACAGGTTGTAAGTAAGTGAGATGATTGTTTTGCTTGCCAGTACGTGTTAACCTAAGGCACTATTGAAAAGTGGTATTGGATCTCATGCAAGTTAAAGTGGTGACCATGAACACTAATTGGCCAACTTGATTCAGAGGCAAAGCATTGAAGGCAGCTCAAGGGGAATCAGGCTTCAGTTCATTTGGAGTTTGGAACAGCACCCCTTCTCTTCATCCTACACAGACATTAAACTTTGAAACCATTTGTCTAGAATTGGCGGAGGCCTGTAAAGACATGCCAAGGAGTTGATTTGAGTAATGGGCCAACGGATATTGTTTCTGTTGGACTAAAAGTGAGAGGCTTGGATAGAGTGGATGTGGAGAGGATGTTTCCACTAGTGGGAGAGTCCAGGACCAGAGGTCATAGCCTCAGAATACAAGGATGTTCCTTTAGGAAGGAGATGAGGATGGATTTCATTAGGGTGGTGAAACTGTGAAATTCATTGCCACAGATGGCTGTCGAGGCCGTCAATGGATATTTTTAAGGCAGACATAAATAGATTCTTGATTAGTACCGGTGTCAGGGGTTATGGGGAGAAGTCAGGAGAATGAGGTTAGGAGGGAGAGATAGATCAGACATGATTGAATGGCGAAGTAAACTTGATGGGCCGAATGGCCTAATTCTGCTCCTATCTTTTATGAAAACTGTAACATTCGGTAATGCTTGGGGATAAAGGCATTTTGCGCAAGTGAATAGTAACGGAATGGAAGTCTTGCGTAGTAAGGTAGTAACGGTTGGTAATTTTGCATAGGTGGCTGTATGGAGCCAGAACTGTAGGGTGAGGGATTGAAGTTAGGGTCTGTGTTGGGGATCAGTGGGTAATTGTATTGGTTGCCAGAGGCTGATGTTGATCATTGCAGGATCAAATCAATACTTGTAGAACAAGGTCAACTAGGTCAAAGTGCAATGATTAAGGCAATTGATGAGAAAGCAGTTTTACCATAGATTTAGATTTATTCATGGAGACAAAGGAAAATTGCAGCAAACAGCATCAATGGAAATGATCTTTCCTGACCTTATGAAAGCCTTCAACTCTGTTACCAGGTAGATACCGGAGAATCCTTTTTCGAATTCCTTTTTACATCTTCTACGTAATGAAAAGCAAAATGTGATTCCCACAAATATGCTTGAGACTGGCCCAAACCAAATTCAGATTAAGGCAAAGCAAAGTTATAACATTTGTCGAACCCATTCCTCAATCTTTGACAGAATTATATGCACTATCTTCGACACATTTCCCAGTGGGAAACTGTTCAACTTTCATTGTGTAGGAAGGAACTGCAGATGCCCAGTTAACACTGCAGATGGAAAAAAATGCTGGAGTAACTCAGCGGGACAGGCAGCACCTCTGGAGAAAAGGAATGGGTGACGTTTTGAGTTGAGACCCTTCTTCAGGCTGTGAATCAGGGGAGAAGGAGTCTAGAGATATAGAGGGGTAAGGTGTGAAAATTACAGATCAAAGCAGATGATCATAAGGAAATGTAGAATGTTTCATTGTAGGCTGAGGGGAAGGTAACAAGGAGGCATACAATCAGTTGAATTAATCAGGACGGTGAAACCAGTCAGAGAACTAGGATAGGGGAGGTTCGGAGAGGGAGGGAAACCAAGGGTTACTCCAATCCAGAATCAAAGTTACACACTCCAATTCACTATATTGAATAAACTTACCTGTGTGCACACACAGAGGCTGAGCTCCAAGTCATTGTTGATTTTGTTTACTTAGCGAATGGGATTTACATTAAATAGACATAAGAAAAGTTTCTCCTATTAACCTGCCCAAAGGCATAATACTGACAATGAACAATAAAGATCCTCTATAAAACTGAAAAATCTGGATTATTTTCTATATTGTGGGTGCAATCTCTCAGCGGATTAAATTCAACACATTCTCCATTGTGCCGGCACATCCTTTGAACTTTTGATAAAAAGAGATCAGGTCCTCAAATCTGACACATGTTGTCCATTGGCAGAAATTATCTTTGTTCTCCAGTATGGACAGGGACTATTTATAGCAGATTGTTCAAAGCTCAAGTGAGACACTTACACAAAATCTTCCAAATCTATTGGCAGGGTAAGTGTACAAATCTCAACGTCCCCGTACTGTGACACAGTGGCGCAATAGTACAGTTGCTGTCTTGCGACACTAGAGACCCGGGTTCGATCCTGACTACTGTATGTACTGTCTGTACGGAGTTGTCATGTGCTCCTATTTCTCATCCATGCCTTTTAACCTGCTCAACCCATTGCATTCCTCCAGCACATTGTGTGTTGCTCCAGATTCCAACATTTGTAGTCCCTTGTGACTGTCTCGTAAACATTCTTGCCAATTTTTCAAATACATTACATTTTTGATAACAGGACCGTAAGCACCTTGGATGGTCCATCTGCCATTTCAAATATTCTATAAATTTATATACCATAACACGTAACAATAATCCTAAATTTATCGTTATCAGTTCTGCTTGATTGATGGATGATACAGTGTAGGATGATACAGTGGTGCAGCTGGTAGGACTGAAGTTTCACAGATCTAAAGATCTAAGATCAATCCTGACATTTAGGTGCCGTCTGTGTGGTATTTACACGGGCTCTCTGGGATTTTCTTGTGCTAATGTGTGTTTCTACTGGATACTCTGGTTGCATTCCACATTTGAAAGGTGTGCTGATTGATAGGTTTATTGACCACAGGAAATTTTCCCTGGTACATAGATCAGTGGTAGAACCTATGGAATATTAATGGGAATGCGGGAACGATGGGAATGGTGTTTGATTGCACTGAATTAATGGGCTGAAAGGCCTGTTTCCATGCCTTGTGACTCTATGACACTTTTGGCTTGACTAACAATTACTAACTGAATGATTAAATGGTGATGCAATGACTAATTAAACCCCAATAGCATCTTATGAGTTTGGGTAACTAGATTTTGTTCACTTGCCCCAGTATCTCAGGTTGCTGCTCTATTACCTTGCACAGTGTGTCGGTTGTCCCATCAAGTGACTTTCATCCATTCCCATGCAAATATTGCTGCCTCTTTTACCTGCCTTCCCTAATGAACGTACTTCAGCTATGTTTTTACTTTGAGTGAATGACAGCCGCTTTTCTTATCTGACTACAAAGTGGTGCAGCACCTGCAACTGGACGCTGTCCTAGTTCTTTAATATTATGTGACTGGCACATCACTACCTGGCTTGGCCAGATTTCTCTCATTGCACTAACATTGGTAGTGTTGCTTTGATATCCAGTGCTGTGATTCATCTCTGTTTCATCTTGTCTAAAGTTTCACATGAACTCACTATGAGGTCATGTGATATCCTTTGATATGTAAATTGGTATACTTCTGAGTTTTACTTTTGTCTCGGAATATTTACTGCTAAGGTGATAAATGACCAGGCTGTGCTCTCCAATCCCAGTGCGAGGGCAATGATTGCATACTCATAGAATCATAGAGAAAGAGCCCTACAGCGTGGAAACAGGCCCTTCGGTCCAACTTGACCATGCTGACCTACATGCCTCATTTCAATACAACTACTCCTTCATCCATTACAATAGAATCATTATTTATTTTTAGTTTTAACTAGATACTACTTCCATTAATGTAGGAACGCTAATGTTTAGTTCAGCACGGAAACAGGCCCTTCGGCCCACCGAGTCCGCATAGACCAGCGATCCTGCACTATCCTACATGCTTAGGGACAATTTACAATTTATACCAAAGCCAATTAACCTACAATCCTATACATCTTTGGAGTGTGGGAGGAAACCGGAGCACCCGGGGAAACCCCATCAGGTCACGCGGAGAATGTACAAGTTCCGTACAGACAACAACTGTACTCAGGATGAATCCACGGTCTCCGGCGCCGTAAGGCAGCAACTCTACCACTGCATCATTGTGCCACTTGTGAATAGCTTGTGAATGCTTGTGCATAGAATACATTTTTGTCTTCAAGGCTTTTATTTCTTGGTAGGTTTGGGCATTAGGATGCAAGGTGGGTGGACAAGTCATCTGTACAAGGCCAAGCTACTTTAATCACTGACCATTGTTATTATGCCCCCGATCCATCAGCAGTCTGCAGCCAAAAACACATAGTCACAAACCAGCACCATTACAGGTTATATATATCTGGTTTAGCTGGTTTAACAGGGCTACTGCACAAAACATCACTTTCTTTTATTGAGTCTTTCTGCAGCTAATATTTTATGCACATAAATGGTCCAAATGATAGTGGTTTCTTCAAATTAGGCCTGTGTTAAAAATCAACTGAGTCCTAATTGTTTCTCCAACATTTGGCCTGTAAAGAAGGACACCACTTCCTACTCACTTGCAAAGATGTCCACACTATATACAATTCCACCTGCCTGGTTTCTGCTGGCCAATTAATCAGCCACAACATCCCCTTCCCCAACATCAGAAGCAATAATGACCTAAAACAATATTTAGAATAAAATGTTCTCCTCTTGGTTTCAACAATAGACCAGCTACGATCTTAGAAGCAAATACCCAATAGCAGAGTGCACTATAATGGAAACAGTGAGATGAACACGTTTTTCAACTCTATGTCAGTGTTAATGAAGTCTGAACCTGTGACTAGTGAAAACTGAATAGGCTCAATATAAAAATTGGCTTAACTTCTCTAATCTCAATTCTATTGATAGAGTCATCGAGTCATACTTTTATACAACATGGAAAAGGCCCTCACCGACCAACATCTACATTAGCCCTACTGCCTGCATTTGGCCCATATCCCTCTAAACCTATCCTATCCTATTCCTTGATATTTGAATCACTGTGGCCGGTTTACAATCTCCTTTGGCTTTTTTAACCTACAACATTATTGTGAGAGGTATATAAGATATTAAGATACATCAATGTTTGCTTTGAAAGGCATGTCAAAATTCATACCCTTCTTGCAAATTTATGAGTGCAAATAGTTATTCTCTCCTCGGCATTTACCATATTTCTTCTCCTGTCATTCACTGATATTAGAAAATGTGTTTTAATTCCAAAGTCTAAATTCTTAATATAATAAACCTCAAGGCTACAGCTTTTCAATTTCTGGGTCTCTGAATACCTGGCCTTTACTACTGCTGAGTGCGATCTTCATGCATACATTCTGCTACTTTTCTTATGTCTTCATGCACTGAATTTAGTCTGTGAATTACATAGAACTGTGGAAAATTAGATAATTTGGATGTCTCATCTCTTCAAAGTATTTTTGGATCACTGTGTCCGTGCTGACCAGCAGTCACCCCATACACTTGCACCATCCTACACACTAGCGGCAATTTACAATTTTACAGAAACTAGTTAACCTACTAACCTGTATGTCTTTTTAGTGTGGGAGGAAACCGGATCACCCAGAAAAGACCCATATGATCAATTGGAGAATGTACAAACTCCGTCCAGACAGCACCCTTAGTCAGGATCAAACCCTGATCTCTGGTGCTCTACTCTAATGGCAACAACTCTACTGCTGCACCATTATAACCATATAATAACCAAATAACAATTACAGCACGGAAACAGGCCTTCTCGGCCCTTCCAGTCCATGCCGACCATTTTCCCCTAGTCCCATCTATCTGCACTCAGACCATACCCCTCCATTCCCTTCCCGTCCATATACCTATCCACTTTCCTTTTAAATGTTAAAATCAATCCTGCCTCCACCACTTCTGCTGGAAGATCATTCCACACAGCCACCACTCTCTGAGTAAAGGAGTTCCCCCTCATGTTACCCCTAAACTTCTGTCCCTTAATTCTCATGTCATGCCCTCTTGTTTGAATCTTCCCTACCCTCAATGGGAAAAGTTTATCCACGTCAACTCTGTCTATCCCTTTCATCATTTTAAAGACCTCAATCAAGTCCCCCCTTAACCTTCTGCGCTCCAAAGAATAAAGACTTAACTTGTTCAACCTTTCTCTGTAACTTAGTTACTGGAACCCAGGCAACATTCTCGTAAATCTCCTCTGTACTCTCTCTATTTTGTTGACATCCTTCCTATAATTAGGCAACCAAATTGTACACCATACTCCAGAATTGGTCTTACCAATGCTTTGTACAATTTTAACATTACTTCCCTACTCCTATATTCAATGCTCTGATTTATAAAGGCCAGCACACCAAAAGCTTTCTTTACTACCCTATCTACATGCGATTCCACCTTCAGAGAACTATGCACAGTTATTCCTAGATCTCTCTGTTCCACAGCATTCCTCAATTCCCTACCATTTACCATGTACGTCCTATTTTGATTTGTCCTGCCAAGATGTAGCACCTCACACTTATCAGCATTAAACTCCATCTGCCATCTTTCAGCCCACTCTTCCAAATGGCCCAAATCTCTCTGTAGACTTTGAAAATCTACTTCATTATCCACAGCACCACCTATCTTAGTATCATCTGCATACTTACTTATCCAATTTTCCACCCCATCATCTAGATCATTGATGTACATGACAAACAGCAGTGGACCCAACACAGATCCATGAGGCACCCCACTGGTCACCGGCTTCCACCCTAACAAACAGCCATCCACCATTACTCTCTGGCATCTCCCATTCAGCCACTGTTGAATCCATCTTGCTACTCCACCATTAACACCCAAAGATTGAACCTTCTTAACCAACCTTCCATGGGGAACCTTGTCAAAGGCCTTACTGAAATCCATATAGACAACATCTACTGCTTTACCCTCATCAATTTCCCTAGTAACCTCTTCAAAAAATTCAAGAATGTTTGTCAAACATGACCTTCCAGGCACAAATCCATGTTGACTGTTCTTGATCAGACCCTGTTTATCCAGATGCTTACATATATTATCTCTAAGTATCCTTTCCATTAATTTGCCCACCACTGACGTTAAACTAACAGGTCTATAATTGCTAGGTTTAATCTTTGAACCCTTTTTAAACAATGGAACAACATGCGCAGTACGCCAATCCTCTGGCACTATTCCCGTTTCTAATGACATTTGAAATATTTCTGTCATACCCCCTGCTATTTCTACACTAACTTCCCTCAATGTCCTAGGGAATATCCTGTCAGGACCTGGAGACTTATCTACTTTTATATTTTTCAAAAGTGTCAGGACTTCCTCCTCTTTGAATCTCATATTTTCCATAGCTACTCTACTTTTTTCCCTTACCTCACAGAGTTCAATATCCTTCTCCTTGGTGAATACCGAAGAAAAGAAATTGTTCAATATCTCCCCCATTTCTTTTGGCTCTGCAGATAGCTAGCTGTCCATTCTGGTTCTCCAATGGTCCAATTTTATCCCTCGTTATCCTTTTGCTATTAATATAGCTGTAGAAACCCTTTGGATTTACTTTCACCTTTCTTGCCAAAGCAACCTCATATCTTCTTTTAGCTTTTCTTATTTCTTTCTTAAGATTCTTTTTACATTCCTTGTACTCATCTAGCACCTCATTTACTCCATGCCTCCTATAATTATTGTAGATATCTGTCTTTTTTCACACCAAGTGTCCAATTTCCCTTGAAAACCATGGCTCGTTCCGATTTTTACCATTTACTTTCAACCGAACAGGGACATAAAGATTCTGTACTCTTACAATTTCCCCTTTAAATGTCCTCCATTTCTCTTCTACATCCTTCCCATAAAACAAAATGTCCCAATTCACTCCTTTTAAATCATTACGCATTCCCTCAAAGTTAGCCTTTCTCCAATCAAAAATCTCAACCCTACGTCCAGTTCTGATTCTCTCCATAATTATATTGAAACTAATGGTATTGTGATCACTGGTCCCGAAGTGCTCACTAACGCATACCTCCGTCACCTGACCTGCCTCATTTCCTAACAGGAGGTCCAGCACTGCCCCTTTTCTGGTCGATACCTCTATTTATTGCTGCAAAAAACTATCCTGCTATAAAACTATTTAACAAACTCCAAACCATCCAGGCCATTTACAGAATGTGTTTCCCTGTCTATTTTTGGAAAATTGAAATCTCCCACAATCACTACGTTGTGCTTACTACTAATATCTGCTATCTATTTACAAATTAGCTCTTCCAATTCTCGCTCCCCATTTGGCGGTCTATAATACACCCCTAAAAGTGTTGCTACCCCGTTCCCACTTCTCAGTCCCACCCAAATAGCCACCCTAGACGAGCCCTCTAATCTATCCTGCCAAAGCGCTGCTGTAACATCTTCTCTGACAAGCAATGCAACCCCTCAACCTCTGGTCCCTCCAATTCTATCGCACCTGAAGCAACGAAATCCTGGAATATTTAGTTTCCAATCACAACCCTCCCGCAACCATGTTTCACTGATTGCCACAACATCATATTTCCAGGTGTCAATCCAGGCTCTAAGTTCATCCACCTTTCTTACAATGCTCCTAGCATTAAAATATACACATTTTAGAAACCCACCATCCGTTATTCTCTGTTTATTATCTTTTTCCTCTTTCTCGCCTACATTTTGGGTCCGAGTGCTTACCTTCTCTGCCTCTTGCCCCTCACCCTGTCCCCTAGCCCCTACTACCCGAGTCCCTCCCCCCAGCCTTTCTAATTTAAAGTCTCCTTTGCAAATCTCCCCGCCAGGATATTGGTTCCCCTCGGGTTCAAGTGCAACCCGTCCTTTTTATACAGATCATGCCTTCCCCAAAAGAGGTCCCAATGATCTAGAAACTTGAATCCCTGCCCACTGCACCAGTCCCTCAGTCCCACCAGTTCCTCCACCTCATTCCATTTCTACTCTCACTGTCACGTGGCACAGGCAGTAATCCTGAAATTGTTACTCTTTTGGTCCTTCTCCTTAACTTTCCCCCCAACTCCCTAAATTCTCCTTTCAGGACCTCTTCTCTTTTTCTGCCTATGTCATTGGTACCAATGTGTACCACAACATCAGGCTCCTCTCCCTCCCTTTTCAGAATCTTTTCGACATGTTCTGACACATCCGAGACCCTGGCACCAGGGAGGCAAACTACCATCTGGGTCTCCCGACTGTGTCCACAGAATCGCCAATCTGACCCCCTAACTATGGAGTCCCCTATTACAATTGCCCTCCTCTTTTTGCTACCCTTCTGAGCATCAGGCCCATTCTCTGTGCCGGAGGCTCGGCTGCTGTTGCTGCCCCCAGGTAGGCTGTCCGCTCCAATTGAACTCAAACATGAGTACCTATTTTCCAGGTGTACAGCCACCAGGGTGCTCTCTAGTCCCTGCCTCTGCCCCTTGCCCTTCCTAACAGTGACCCACTTGTCTGCCTCCCGTGGTCTGGGAGTGACCACCTCCCTGTAACTCCTCTCTATGACCTCCTCACTCTCCCTGACCAGACGGAGGTCCTCGAGCTGTTGCTCCAGGTTCCTAACACAGTCCTTTAGGAGCCCCATCTCGACACACCTGGCGCAGATGTGGACGTCTGGAGGGCTATCAGCTTCCCTGACCTCCCACATCTGACATTCACAACAGTACACTGCCTTGGCCTTCATACTCCCCCCTTACACAGAATACAATCTCAACACAATACAAGGTACACACCAAACTGCTGGAATCTGACTGCCAATCAGCTGCTTACCCTAGTCCCCTACCCAGCAATCAGCGGCTTCCTCAAAAAAAAAACACTTCTCCGAATGGAATGTTATGGATTTTGGTAAACAAGCCCCGCGCTGGATTTTTAAGCTTACCGGTCGGGTGTTGCTCCTCCCCCTCCTCCTCTTCCAACGGCTCCTGTGGGCCTATGAAAAAGCAAGCCCCACGCTGGATTTTTAAGCTTACCGGTCGGGTGTTGCTCCTCCCTCTCCTCCTCTTCCAACGGCTCCTTTGGGCCTATTATGCCGCCATATCAAAATGAGATTAATCACACAAGACATTCACTTCTCAAATCCATCATGACTGCTTTTAGTTTTGATTTTGGCATGTTTTCCACTTTTCTCATTTGTAAGAATTCTCGTTTTTCTTTCCCAGCACTCATGCCAGACTGACTGGTCTGATAGGGCATGAATTATCTATCTTTTTAAGCAAAGATATATCCAATGTTATCAAGTTCACATTCAAGTGAGTTTATTGTCATGTGTCCCTGATAGGACAATGAAATTCTTGCTTTGCTTCAGCACAACAGAACATAGTAGGCATTGAACACAAAACAGATCAGTGTGTCCATATATCATTATATAAATATATACACACATGAATAGATAAACTGATAAAGTGCAAATAACAGATAATAGACTATTAATGTTCATAGTTTTGTCCGAGCCAAGTTTAATAGCCTGATGGCTGTGGGGAAGTAGCTATTTCTGAACCTGGTCGTTGCAGTCTTCAGGCTCCTGTACCTTCTACCTGAAGGTAGCAGGGAGATGAGTGTGTGGCCAGGATGGTGTGGGTCCTTGATGATACTGCCAGCCTTTTTGAGGCAGCGACTGCGATAAATCCCCTCGTTGGAAGAGAGGTCAGAGCCGACGATGGACTGGACAGTGTTTACTACTCTTTGTAGTCTTTTCCTCTCCAGGGCACTCAAGTTGCTGAACCCAGCCACGATGCAACCGGTCAGCAAACTCTCTACTGTGCACCTGTAGAAGTTAGAGAGAGTCCTCCTTGACAAACCGACTCCCCGTAATCTTCTCAGGAAGAAGAGGCGCTGATGTACTTTCTTAAAAGTAGCATCCATGTTCTCGGACCAGGAAAGATCTTCAGAGATGTGCACATCCAGGAATTTAAAGATCTATCCTCCAGTTCCTGGAATTGCACCCTTTATGAACAGTGGCGCAACTGATAGAGTTGCTGCTTGACAACGCCAGAGACCTAGACCCAAGGTCAGGGTCAGGATTAAAGTAGAAATTATTTAAATATATATTTAATAAAAAGGGGAGAAATATAAATAATGGAAGTCAAAGAGGATTAAAATTCATTTAGTTTGTTGTCACACAATTTAAAATATTTTAAAAAGAGAATATAAGAACTATTACTTAAATTTAGTGATTTGATTGAGTGATTGATAGAAACAGCAAGGAAACAGGTCCTTTGGCCAACTGAGTCCATGCCGACCTTCGATCACCCGTCCACACTAGTTCTACGCCATCTCAATTTTGCATCAACAGCCCACACTTCTTTGGGATGTAGGAGGAATCCTACTCAGTCACAGAGAGAAAGTGCAAACTCCACACACAGCACCTGAGGTCAGGATCGATCAGGGTCTGGCTCTGTGAGGCAGCTGTTCTGTCAGCTGGGCCACTGTGCTGCCCTTCTAGGATTGTGGTGACACTTCTGGAAATGTTCCCTTCTGCTTCACAATATTAACGTTTTCCAAGAACGTTCCACACCTGAACTTTTTTTTCCACATCCCTTCCTAAATAATTTATTTCGGATCATATTGTATAATTTCCAAAATCCATTCCTATGCAGGAAATTGCATATCGTTTTCAACTGTAATGAGAAAAATTGGGAAAAGGCATTTTCATGTTTTGGTGAAGCAAGACTTAGAAACTGATTCAGCTGGTTTTCGCATTGAAAATATATTTTTGGATAGATCGTACGTGTGTATATTCTCAGTGAATGTTATTCAACAGTTGCAATACACCAAGGTGGAATGTCATAGCTCAACACGGCTATCATATTTGTTTCTCGATAAAACTTCAAGGGAAATTAATGAAGGTGAATATCAATTTGGTACTTGTTTGGAAACTTGGACAGATAAGAGATGTCAGGAAAGTATAATTCATATAGCAACCACTAAATAATATGCAGCGGGCAGTTTTTATAGGGATACCATGTAAACATTCTTATTTTTCTGTAGTTTCTAGTGTTTTAAGTGTACACCGTTTTCTGTTTCAATTCAGATATCCAGAATTTAGAGTATTTTGCTCTTCATTTTAAGGAATGAAGTTCCACAATCACATTTGAAAGGGTATACATTTAAATGAAAAATGGCAAATATGCCATTCTCTCCAGGGTTGGTAGTACACTATGTAAAAATGCACAAAAGCTTTAAATATGAAATCAGACTACTTTATTGAATATTTGAGGTTAGCAAATTTGAATAATATGAGGTTCTTTCATGTATTGATAATGTTAATTCAACTATCAAAATTAGAAATTAACTGTTTCACTTTAAATTTATATTTTGGTAGATCAAGTTCATTTTCACAGGATTTTATTAAATGTGATCTGATAGGAGCAGAATTAGGCCATTCAGAATTAGTCTAATCTGCCATTCAATCGGGACCGATCTATCTCTCCCTCCTAACCCCATTCTTCTGCCTTCTCCCCATACCCCTTGACTTGCATACTAATCAAGCATCTATCTATCCTTGCCTTAAAAATACCCATTGACTTAGCCTCTACAGACTTCTTAGAGCTTCTTTTGTTCCATTCAATAGACAATAGACAATAGACAATAGGTGCAGGAGTTGGCCATTTGGACATTCGAGCCAGCACCACCATTCAATGTGATTATGGCTGATCATCCCCAATCAGTACCCCGTTCCTGCCTCCTCCCCATGTCCCCTGACTCCGCTATTTTTAAGAGCCCTATCTAGCTCTCTCTTGAAAGCATCCAGAGAACCTCCCTCCACCGCCCTCTGAGGCAGAGAATTCCACCACTCCCTGTGAGAAAAAGTGTTTCCTCATCTCCGTTCTAAATGGCTTACTCCATATTCTTAAAGTGTGGCCCCTGGTCCTCTCATCCTTCTAAACTCCAGAGTGTACAAGCCCAGCTGCTCCATTCTCTCAGCATATGACAGTCCCGTCATCCCGGGAATTAACCTTGTAAACCTACGCTGCACTCCCTCAATAGCAAGAGTGTCCTTCCTCAAATTAGGGAACCAAAACTGCACACAATACTCCAGGTGTGGTCTCACTAGGGCTCTGTACAACTGCAGAAAGACCTCTTTGCTCCTATATTAAATTCCTCTTGTTATAAAGGCCAACATGCCATTCGCTTTCTTCACTGCCTGCTGTACCTGCATGCTTACTTTCATAGACTGATGTACAAGGACCCCCAGATCCCGTTGTACTTCCCCTTTTCCCAACTTGACGCCATTTAGATTGTAATATGTCTTCCTGTTTTTGCTACCAAAGTGGATAACCTCGCTACCAGTAGAACAAATATTTTATCTTGCTAATATGATCTTGTTGTACTGAAACCATTTTCTATTACAACATTAGTCATTTTAGTAAGATGAAATAAAACAAATAATAAATCTTTCTTACGGGAGTCCGCACACTGGTACGGCGATTTTTTCTGCTGTCTCGCAGCTCCAAGGATCTGCATTTGATCCCAATCCCACCTGTGTGACTCACATCCCAAAGATGCACTGGTGGGTTAAGTGGCAAATGTAAATTGACCCTGAGTATAGGCGAATGGTGCAGAAAAACCTCAACGGGATTGGTGGGACATATGAGAGAAAATAAATTGCAGGATTACGAAGGGAAAGGGGAGTGAAATTCATCACGTTATTCTGCCAGGAACTGGCATGCACTTGATGGGCCAAATGATCTTCTTCAAATCCAATGAAATAAGTTAGCATTTACACAGTTATTTCAGACGTAGATGTTCCTAACTATGACCGATTAAATGATGCCCACATATATTTGGAGCTCAAACAGAATATACTATTATTCACTCTCATAATCTTGCTGCCTTTTCTTTTTTATGGAGATGAAGGGACCAACTCTGAATAACTTTTGCTGCAGCCTTCATTTTAATTTGACGTTCATAAAATGCGATGTAACTGGATACCAACTGGGTGAGCATACTTCTTGTCATTAGCAAAACAGCATTTCATAAACCTAGGAATATTCAACAATACTTGTTTGTTTCTTTATTGGAACCAAGTTTGTTTTGTATTATAAGCAGTATGAAAAACATAAATTTGATATTGTAATAAAGGCTAAGCCAAAATGAACAGGTGCAAGGTATTATAAGAACAAACTATACGACTGTGAGAAGAGCTCCAGGGAGGATTAAGTATGAAGTGCAATGAGAGAAAAAAAAAACTGAAATTATTTAAGACAAATTAAAGGGATGTAGTAAGGTTGTATTACCTCTGAGAAACATGACAAGACAAAGATCACATTTGGAGCCAAAATATAAATCAAAGGCCAACCTGGAATTATTTCAATGATAAAACAAAACAAAATATGATGACATGCCACGTAAAAAAATGATAAAAATATCCAAAAGATATTCAGCAGAGTAAATAATGTAATGGAGATCAGTTCAGCCATTTAAGTTAGTTCAGTAACAATAGGAGATCAGGAAACACCCTTCTTATTGAACAAATACTTTACATCATATTTCTCAAACTTAGATTCTGAATAGAATCCTCATTCTGGCAATCTGTATCAAAAAACCTGTCAAGTATGCGCAAGTGAGAGAACATGGTTACAAAGTTGTTCAAACTATTAAACAGATTCCGGAGGCTGTGGGGGTTGGGGCCGGGATTCAAATTCAGGTTTATATTGGAGAGAGTGCAGAGACAGGGAGAGCAGAGACTGGGAGAGGGGGCAGAGAGGGAGAGAGGGCCGAGCCAGAGAGGGAGGGCAGAGACAGAGAGAGAGGGCAGATAAGAAAGAGAGGGCAGAGACACAGAGAGAGGGCAGAGACAGAGAGAGGGCAGAGACAGAGAGAGAGGGCAGAGACAGACTGAGAGGGCAGAGACAGACTGAGAGGGCAGAGACAGAGAGAGAGGGCAGAGACAGAGAGAGGCTGTGGGCATGTGTCGACCTGAGAGCCCCGAGTGAGGCGGTGGGTGGGTGGCGAGAGGGAGGGTGCGGGCAGACGTGGACTCGAGGGAGGCCGCGGGCCGGCAGGTGGCCGTCGACCCGAGGACCTCGAGCGAGTCGGTGTGCGGGCGTCGACCCGAGGTCCCTGAGCGAGGTGGCAGGCGGGTATGCAGGCGGGCATGGACCCCGAACGAGGCCGCGGGCGGGCGTGGACTCCGAGTGAGGTGGCAAACAGGCATCGACCCGAGGATCGTGTGTTCGGCTGCCGCAGTCTCCAGTCCAGGGCCTGGCATTATCTCCGGGGTTGTCCTTTCTTCCCCGGCGGCGTCTTTTGAATAATGGGACTGGGGGGGGGGGGGGGGGGGGGTGACGTCACTCGAAGCGTGTGGAAGATTCTGTGTATGAGACGGTGCTGAGCAGACCCAATGTGACGTCATCAGCGAAAGCTCGTCTTTTAAATTCAAAGTCTTTTGATATTTTTAAACATTTTCAGTAATGTCGAGAAATAAAGCATGAAATGTTCAGATAAGATGATTTTGGACTCGACGGGAAAAATGGGTCAACCGGAATATGTGAAAATGTTATCTTGACCGCATAGTTTTGTTGTGAAGATGTAAACACACACACATATACACAAATACAAGATCAGAATTTTAGAGTTATATAGATATGATGATACTAGACTAAGTGGGACCCGTTGGGGCATGATCAAAGAAGTGTGTATGGAGGAACTGCAGATGCTGGTTTAAAGTGAAGATAGACACAAAATGTTGGAATAACTCAGTGGGACAGGCAGCATCTCTGGAGAGAAATAATGGGTGACTTCGGGTCAAGGCCCTTCTTCAGATTGGCCAAAGAAGTGGCAGATGTAATACAAAACATAGAATATAGGGGCAGGAGTAGGCCATTCGGCCCTTCGAGCCAACACCACCATTGAATATAATCATGGTTGATTATCCAAAATCAGTATCCCATTCTGGCTTTTTCCCAATATCCCTTGATTCCCTTAGCCCTAAGAGCTAAAAATAAGCTCTAAAGAAGGCTAGAATATTTTTTTAAAAAAAGGGATGTAATGCTCAGGTTTTGTAATGCACTGTTCAGACCTCATGTGAAGTATTGTGAGCAGGTTTGGGCCCAATATCTGAGGAGAGGTGGGGCCAATATTCGCTGGAGTTTAGAAGGATGACGGGGGACCACATTGAATCTTCCCAAATAGTGAAAGACCTGTATAGAGTGGATGTGGAGAGGATATTTCCACTAGTTTGAGCGTCTCGGAGCAGAGGGCATAGAATAAAAGGACGTACCTTTAGAAAGGTGATGAGGAGGAATTTCTTCAGTGAGAGGGTGGTGAATCTGTGGAATTCATTGCCACAGTTGGCTGCGGAGGCCCGTGTGCAGACGTGGCGCCGACGGACGAGAGGCCGAAGTAAAGAAGTCGAAGCCAAAGAACTGAATGGAAATGAGGCCAAAACATCAATAAACCCAAAGAGTCCGAAGATGAAACGCCTACTAACCGAAAGGAAGGGACGCCTAAATGCAAACTAACCGAAAGGGCGGGACGCCTAAAAGTCAACGAACTGAAAAGCTCCGTCGCCTAAACGCAAACTTACCAAATGGCCGCTCTGTCGAAATGCCACCTACCCCAAAGGCGGCGTCGCCTACAAGCCAAATGACCGACTGCCGCTCAACAGAAAAGTCCAATAACGGACATGACATTGCCGGGGGCGGGACTTGTCAGCGATTGGTCCAGACCCCCGCGTCCTTCACATCGCTGTGAAGGCATGAACATTGTCCCAAACCTCCGCTCCACCCGACCTGCAGCCCACGGAGGGTGGCCGTGGGAGAGTGGCGGCTGTCCCGAGGGATGCACACCTTCGGCCGCTTTCAACTTGGTGCTTGGGTTCAGATTACCCAGTCACCTATGGCTTGTGTTGGAAAATGAACCCCACGCTCCTGTCTCCCCCTTCTCTCTCCCCTCTTCCCTCTCTCCCCCTCTCACTCTCCCTTCTCGCTCCTCCTCTCTCTCCCCTCTTCTCTCCACTCCTCTCTCTCCCCTCTTCTCTCTCTCCTCCTCTCTCTCCACTCTTCTCTCTCTCCTCCTCTCTCTTCCCCTCCTCTCTCCCTTCTCTCTCCCTCCCTTCTCCGTTATTGGACTTTTCTGTTGAGCGGCAGTCGGTCCTTTGGCTTGTAGGCGATGCCGCCTTTCAGGTAGGTGGCATTTCAACAGAGCGGCCATTTGATAAGTTTGCTTTTAGGCGATGCAGCTTTTCAGTTCGTTTGCTTTTAGGCACCCCATCCTTTCGGTTAGTAGGCATTTCGTCTTCGGACTCTTTCGGTTTATTGGTGTTTCGGCCTCGTTTCCATTCGGTTCTTTGGCTTTGACTTCTTTGCTTTGGCTTCTTGCCTGTCGGCGCCACGTCCAGGTACCACGGAGGCCAAGTCATTGAGTATTTTTAAAGCGGAGATTGACTAGTTCTTGATTAGTAAGAGTGTCAAAGGTTATGGGGAGAAGGCAGGAGAATGGGGTTGAGAGGGAATGATAGATCAGCCAAGATTGAATGATGGAGTAGACTCGATAGTCCGAATAGCCTAATTCTGCTCCTAGAACTAATGAACTAATGTACAGTAGATCAACTAATCCTACCTGCCTGCACAAGATCCATATCCCTCCATTCCCTGCATATCCATGTGCCTATCTAAAAGCTTCCTAAAAGCCAGTATCAGTGGGCATGCTTACTGCTGCTCATTAACATTTGTGAAATTACTGCATTTTTGAGCAAAGTTATGCCACATAATATTTTCCAACACTGCTTTGATGACATAGTAACTGGTTAAACAATTGATTCAAAACACAATACACCATTTTTAAAAAAATGCACTTTGCTATGTTACATTCAAAACAATTGTACTGCTTTCACAATTTTGTAAACTTATTTCAAGTGTAAGAATAATTCAATATGCCCATTCGTTCTGCATTATACTTTTCAGAATAGGCACATTAAAATTATTTCCCACTTGCAGAAGTAAAAATCAACTTGAAATGAATAAATGAACAGTTGAATCCATAAGATGATGGAGCACCATGTTTGAATTGTAGAAGTTGCACTGGAAGGAAGTCATTTGATTTACTATGGCTGTTCTGGTTCAGGCACTTCAACTGAGCTATCACGATAGATTTACCTTTTCAACGTGCCTTTGGGATTAGTGGCCCCAGGTGCATCGAAGAGGAAAGGGCAGAGAATCATACTGCCAGGTTTCCTCCACTGGTTCCTGCAATAAGTCTTGAAATTTATTGCTGACATAACTGGGCCCTCTCCTGGTGCGTGCCAGTACCTTTATGATGACGGAGGGTGGAATTGGCGGATGATGGTGTCCTTGGTCATTTTTAGATGCCTGCCATCATCATATGTTCCAAGACCTCTGAAGCCACCTGTATCAAGTCTGTGCCCTCCAATGGACTGAATAGTCTGGAAAACTCTGAAGAGGTTCAGACTATGCATGAAAAGTAGGACACTTAGTTGAGCCCAATTACAGGTCACTTTCTCAAACCAAATGAATACTTCAAGTGGTCTCTGCTTGTTGAGTGCCTTGAGGATAAAATATTTTACTTGCGTTAATCCACCCCTGGTACTTTCCTTTTCAAAAAGTTGAACCCAGTAGTGTTTCATGCTCACAACCTCGCCATTTGGTTCATTTTACCTTTTGATGGTATTGTGCAAACATTATGCCTCCCTTCCTCATACTTATTAGTCTGTAGAAGGTACCCAACTTGAAAAGTCGTCAAGTCAAAAATTGTACATTTATCCCACTGCAGATGTTGCTTGATCCGTTGAATTGCTCCAATACTTTGTTTTTTACTCTTCCCTTTGTTTCTTAGGGTACTTTGAATTCTGTGGTCTCATTTCTGATTTGTTATAATACTGTTTTCCTATTTGATCTATCAGGAATTTGCACAATTTTTCACCAGCATAATCAAGGATGAGTCTCACCATGGACACTCCCTCTTCCATCGGGCAAGAGGTACATGCGTGAAAACGTAAACCTCCAGATTCAGGGACAGTTTCTTCCCAGTTGTTAACAGGCAACTGAACCATCCTATCATGAATTTGAGAGTGGTTCAGAGCTAGCATCCACCTCATTGAAGATCCTCGGTCTATCTTTAATCGAACTTTACTGGACTTTATCTTGCACTAAACGTTATTCCCTTTATCCTGTATCTGTACACTGTGGACGGCTTGTTGTCATCATGTATGATCTTTCCGCTGACTGGATCACTTGCAGCAAAAAAATTATCACCTTACCTTGGTACACATGACAATAAACTAAACTAAATAAACCTTCATTAACTTTCCCTATTTTAGTTATCTCAAAAAGCAAACACTGAACTTGATGATTTTATATAAACTGTCAACGCAGATTGAAGTTAAATGAAATGCCACTTTCTTTTCAACATTATTTGCAGTCTCTTGACAAAAATAGTTAAAAAGCAATATGGCATTTCCCTAACTCTAATATGTAAGATGTTTCCTTTCTTGTTCAGTCTGTCCAGCTTCTTTTATTTTCTTTTTATTTGGTCTGTGCCTATTAAAACCCATGCTATTTCATTTTTATAGTGACTGCTGGGTTTCTCTCATATTTTTTCTTACGTTTTGTATAGGTTTTGTTTCTCTTTGGTACTTTCTACGTGCCTTTGTATACTTAATGGTTATCGATTCCAAGAAAATGCTCCTTGTCACAGGACAATATGATCTTGAAGCATGCTGCCCATGGGATTCTGTTGCATACTGTATGTCATGTGAGTAGTGAATAGTGAAATTTGAAATCTGAATAGAGTGGATGTGTGGAGGATGTTTCCACTAGCGATCAAGTCCAGGACCAGAGGCCATAGCCTCATAATAAAAGGACGTACCTTTAGAAAAGAGATGAGGAGAAATTTATTTAGTCAGGGAGTGGTGAATCTGTGCAATTCATTGCCACAAGAAGGCTGTGGAGGCCGTCAATGGATATTTTTATGGTGGAGATTGATAGATTTGTGATTAGTACGGGTGTCAGGGGTTTTGGGGAGAAAGCAGGAGAATGGGATTGTGAGGGAAAGATAGATCAGCCATGATTAACTGGTGGTGTAGACTTGATGGTCCGAATTCCCTAATTATGCTCCTATTACTTATGAACTTATGAACGATATACACTATGTCATGTGACATGTACTGTATCACTTCCGTAATTGAATTGCTAAGAAATTAGAAATTGCTAAAAGCTATTCAACTGATACAAAAAAATTGTAAAGACAATATATTTATCAATCGAAGTCTTGAGTACAGAAGCTGATGTCACAGATTTTGAGATCCCATCTAGCACTTTTGTTTCCGGTAACTCTAGCTACTGGAGAAGACATTTGCCATGGATGCAAGGAAGAACGTATTCATCCATGAAACAAGAGGGCCAAGAAACTTGAATGATGTGGCTATACTATGTGGAGTTAACTTGTAATAGAGTGATAGAATCAGACAGCACAACAAGAGGCTCTTCGGCATTTAATTTAATTTAGTTTAGTTTAGTTTCGTTTAATTTAGTTTATTTTAGTTTATTGTCAAGTGAACAGTTTTTTTGTTGCGTTCTATCCAGTCAGCGGAAAGACTATACATGATTACAATCAAGCCGTCCACTGTGTACAGAAACAGTATAAAGGGAACAAGGTTTTGTGCAAGATAAAGTCCTGTAAATCCTGAGATAGTCCGAGGATCTCCAAAGGGGTAGGTGATAGGTCAGGACCACTCATGTACTTGCTGACCTTCAAGTACAGTAACTAAGCACATGATTCCAATTGTTCAGCATTGGATCCATAGGCTTCTTTGGCTTGCTGATTCATGGGACCACCTCGATACTTCAATGCTGAGAGAGTGTCTGGCTATAAAAAACCCTCAGTCTTCCAGATTCCAGCCACCCTCCTGATGAAAAAAGATTCTTCCTCTGTTCTCCTCCAAATCTCATACCCCTTACCTTATATCTATACCCTTTGCTTTTAGCCCTGCCACACACCTCACCATTTTATATACCTCCATCAAGGCTTCACTCTGCTTCACCTTCTTCAAAGTAAACACACCTTGGCTTTTTCATAACTGACATGATCCATCCCAGGCAAAATCCTGGTGAACCCTGCTGCACATATTCCAGCACAATCAATCCCTTCATATATTGTGGCAATCAGAACTGTAAACAATACTCTAGTTGCAGTGGTACCAATATTAGCATAGACTATACAACTATACAGCAGGGAAACAGGCCCTTCAGTCCACAATATCTGTGCTGACTATGATGCCAGTCAATTTTACACATTTCACTGCACATTAACTATATCGCTCCATTCACTGTTTGCTCGTGTATCTATCATAAAGCTCCTTAAATTGTATCTGCTGATTGTATTATATCTGCTTCCACCATCTCCCCTGGCAATGCATAACACTCTCTGTGTAAACAAATATGCCTCATAAACTTTACCCCTATCACCTTAAAGCTATGCCCTTTGATATTTATCACTTCCACTCTGGGAAAAAAATTCTGACTATCCTATCTATGCTACTCTTAATTGAATTCCCTTTTATGAAGTTGCTCCCTCAGCCTCTGATACTCCAGAGAAGACAATCTAAGGTTGTCCAACCTCTCTGCATAATTTATACTCTCTAATCCAGGCATTTTCCTGGTGAACCCCTTTTGCAATGTTTCCAAAGCCTTCATATCCTTCCCATAATGTGGAGACCGGAAATGCACACAATACTCCAAATATGGGCTACCCAAAGTTTTATAAAGCTGCAACATGACTTCCCAACTATTATAATCAACAAGAAGATTGATGTTGGTAAAAGATTAACGTACAGTGCTGTGATGCCCACAAAGCCCTTGATAACCTCACAAGAGATTATTCGTTAAAGTTGAGTTGACAAGATTAAATGGAAAAGCCTGTTTTCTGTTTATAAATAATGAACTTTTATTTAGACACAAAATGCTGGAGTAACTCAGCGGGACAGGCAGCATCCGTAGATAGACGGAATGGGTGACGTTTCGGGTTGAGACCCTTCTTCAGAGTCTGAAGAAGGGTCTCGACCCGAAACATCACCCATTCCTTCTTCAGAGTCCGAAGAAGAGTCTCGACCCGAAACGTCACCCATTCCTTCCCTCCAGAGATGCTGCCTGCACCACTGAGTTACTCTAGCATTTTGTGGCTATCTTCAATGTAAACCAGCATCTGCAGTTCCTTCTATGCATTAACTTTTATTTACTTGTTCCTCTATTCTAACTTTTGAACAATCAGATGTGGAACAAAATCGTTTCATGTAAGAAAAAATCTCACCCTTTCGAAAAAAAGGACAGTTTATTTTTCCTCATTTTTATAATCATTTAAATGTGCAAGAAAAATGTAATTTTGTTTTTGTAGCACTTTCACAATGATGGTAGGAACTCTTTACTTATAATGATGTTCTTTAGTCATGGGCCTTTTGTTTCCTTCACATAATTGTTTTGTATTTTAATATTCTTTCTAACTACAGGAACATAGATAATATTACATAAATTAGCTAGAATGATTTCAACTGATAAGAGTACGATTGTGGTTTGTGTTTAAAAATGTAATTTGACTACCGGAAAAGATTACATTCACTATAACAAAAGTACCATTAGCACCGAGGTCTTTCTTGCCTTCAGTGATATTTTAATAGCAGAAAAAACAGAAAAGCATCCATGTAGTGTTTTGTGTGTAATTGTGCTGAGATTCATTAACATTATCAATGCAGTAATCATACCTTAATACCAAAGAAATTGATATTTTAAGAGCTTCAGAATATTGTAGTCAGGTGTGGATTGGGAATAAAAATCAGTTCCTTTTTCCTTTGTGTAGCTGCTTCTTTCACAAATTCCATTCTTGAAAATTCATGATGATGAAGATCTAAACTATTATCGTGATTTTATTTTCAATGCATCAATTTCAATGTGTCCAAGTAGATATGTTGATCAGTCTAATATATTTGAGTTACATTATTGATTTAAAATATTACCGACTTTAGTATAAACATTTTTAAATGGATTTATGAACATTCCAATAAGATATTACATTATAATTTAAGAGAGAAAGCACACAAAAAAATTACAAAATGTATTTTGATGGAAAGGTTCAAGTTCAAGCTCAAATTTATTGTCACATGCACCAATTAAGGTAGTGATATTTGATTACCAAATAGGATATACTGCACTTCAGCATTAGCTTTAGAATAAATCCTTCACATTGCTAAGTTGCTATTATTATAGATTGCTTTCGCAGACTTTTCAATATATTTGTATGTGGAATAGATTTGAATAAAGGCAAAATTCTGGCAAGATTATTCAAGGAACACATTGTGTTCCCCTCTGAAATTTTTTGTTTTTATTTTGCATTGATTATAGTATTTCACGTGTCCTCATTGTAACACCCCCGCAAAAAAAACCCATATTTATAAAAAACATTAATATTTCCGTTAGTAGCCTAGTTTGGTATTGTTTTATTATTGTCACGTGTATCAAGATAAAGTGAAAAGATTTTGTTAACATGCTATCTTATTAAATCAAAAAATACTAAATATGAACACAGTCAAGCCATACACAATACAACAGGTAGAGCTAAGACAAAAATGCTAGTGTACATAATATAGTTTTGCAGTATTGTAATGTTACAATTCCAGAGAAAAAGTCCAATGTCCACAATGAGGTAGGTTGAAAGATCAGGGCTTCACCCTAGTTTGTGGGAGGACCATTCAGAAGTATGATAACAGAAGGGAAGAAGCTGTTCCTGAGTCTGGTGCTACATGCTATTACTTGGTTTTATTTATTACCCAGCGGTGAACCAGCTTTCATTTGATTAAGGCAAAGCCAAGTTATATACAGTAAACCCTTAATTTGTCCATAATGCAGCATGAAACAATGACTGTATAATGCTTTATCATTATCATTTCAAATAATCATTATCACTTACTGGAAATGAAAATACGATGTAAATACAATTTGCTCCCAGAATCTAAATTATCTTCATAAGCCTAAACTGTATGCAAATAACCTAATCCTTATCAGAATCAGAATCAGAATCACACTTTATTCGCCAAGTATGTTTTGCAGCATACGAGGAATTTCATTGGCCAGGTCAGTCACACAATTAAAAGCAACAGATCACTTCAAAAACACATTTTAACACGAACATCCACCACAGTCACTCCTACACATTCCTCACTGTGCTGGAAGGCGAAATAAAGTTCAAGTCCTTCCCTTAGTTCTTCCTTGGTCATGGTCCTCGAGCCCCCGTTGACGGGACGATCTTGACTCCTATAGCCGACGGCGTTCGGGCCCTCCGCGTCG
This sequence comes from Raja brachyura, assembly GCA_963514005.1. Next base: position 54,139,412 of record OY740783.1, read on the forward strand.
AGGCGATCAGCTCCCGCATCGCCAGGCGATTGAACCTCGCATCGGGGCTGGTCGAACCTTCCGCGACGTTGGAGCTTCCTGACTAGCCTCTCCAGAAGACTGTGAGCTTTTGATGGTAAGTCCGAGGTGGTCGTGGTGGGAGCGATCCCAGGCAAGGGATCAGCTCCGATGTTAAGTCCGTGCCCCGCGATAGGGCTCAAAGTCAGTCCGAGGAGGCCTCCAGTTCCATCAATGGAAGGCCACAGAGCATCCGGAGAATGTGATCCACATCTCCGGCAAGATAAGAACCTGAAAAAAAGTTTCCCCCGATCCCCTCCCTCATCCGCCCACATAAAACAAACCGAAGAACATTAAAACAAACTTTTAACACACCATAAATTAACAAAAAGAATGAAAAAACGAACAGACTGCCGACAGGGCAGCCATCGCCCCGGCGCCCCTGGTGGTCTTTGTATGCTTTTACGGTAACAAATCTTGTACCTTTTGCATAGACCAGAGATTTTTTTTTTAAACTTTAGGCATGTGGTTTTGCTTCTCTTCACTTTGTACAGGGACAATGGGCTACTGTGTAGTAGCTTATTATTTTGCATTGAAGGAGCAGATATCAATTAGACTGTGGTCAGAATGCTACAATTTACTAAAGCATTGCAGGGGTAGGGTGAGGAAATTAACCGGATATCTGACTGGTACCTTATAATCTGAATGGAAATACAGTCCAGTTGAGGACATTGCTACAGTTGACTGCAATGACCCTATGGACCCTATTCAGAAATGCCATTTCAGCACAGTGTCATAAAATGCCATCTGGTGTGAAGCTAAATTCTTCAGAAGAAGAGTTATGAAAAGATATAGCAAGAATAAAAATCTCCATTCACATATTGAATCAATGAAAGATGAATTGTCGGTTATCACAGTGATATGTTTTTGAAATATGGAATGTTGGTGGTTAATTATATTTAAAAAGCACACTTTTGGAACTTTACAGGTGTTCAGAACCACCCCAACATCGTGAACAATCTTCCTGCATCATGTGAGCATAATAGGTTTCTGTTTCCTATCTGGAGCATTCAGTTCTCTGGAACTCAGGTCATACAGCATCAGTTAAAAGTACAGATGCTAATATTTTACTTCATCAAAATGCATAATCTTTTTCAGCTGCCTCTAATTAACTGGAATTGGCTAAAGGATTTAAATATGTAGAGATATGTCTGATGAATTTGTATAAGGTCAGCTTTTATTACAATCAGTAATGTTATATTCCCTGTCTATATGAGGTAGCCAACCTTGGTCTTGGCACCAATCAATCATCAGATTTGGTCTTGGTACTCCAGAGCCCGAGAGAGAAGAAAGTGAGGCAGGTTTCCTGGATTTGGTCATTAACCAATGATTTCGCTGGGAACAACAGGATTGCATTTAGGCGTAAAAGGAAATAAAAATTAATTACATTTGTACACCAACTTCTGCATTACACATACAACATGCTTATAAATATGTTTCAAAGATGTCAAAGGTCTCAAAGGTATGTTTATTGTCATGTGTACCAATTAAGATAGAGTGAAATTCGATTACAATACAGCCATACGAAAAAAAAACCAAGACACACTACATAAAAGTTGACAAAAACATAGAAACATAGAAAATAGCTGCAGGAGTAGGCCATTCGGCCCTTCGAGCCTGCACCGCCATTCAAAATGATCATGGATAATCATTCAACTCAGTATCCTGTACCTGCCTTCTCTCCATACGCCCTAATCCCTTTAGCCACAAGGGCTACATCTAACTCCCTCTTAAATATAGCCAATGAACTGGCCTCAACTACCTTCTGTGGCAGATAATTCCAGAGACTCAATACTCTTGGTGTGAAAAACGTTTTCCTCATTTCGATCCTAAAGGAATTCCCCCTTAACCTTAAACTGTGACCCCTTGTTCAGAACCACCCCAACATCGTGAACAATCTTCCTGCATCTGGCCTGTCCAACCCCTTAAGAATTTTGTAAGTTTCTATAATCTTCTCAATCTTCTAAATTCTAGCGAGTACAAGCCGAGTCTATCCAGTCTCTCCTCATATGAAAGTCCTGACATCCCAGGAATCAGTCTGGTGAACCTTCTCTGTACCCCCTCTATGGCAAGAATGTCTTTCCTCAGATTTGGAGACCAAAACTGTACGCAATACTCCAGGTGTGGTCTCACCAAAACCCTGTACAACAGCAGTAGAACCTCCCTGCTCCTATACTCAAATCCTTTTGCTATGAATGCTAACATACCATTCGCTTTCTTCATTGCCTGCTGCACCTGCATGCCTACTTTCAATGACTGGTGTACCATGACACCCAGGTCTCGTTGCATCTCCCCTTTTCCTAATCGGTCACCATTCAGATGATAGTCTACCCTCCTGTTTTTGTCACCAAAGTGGATAACCTCACATTTATCCACATAATATCCACAAACATCCACCACAGCAAATTCCCCACATTCCTCACTGTGATGGAAGGCAATAAAATCTAATCTTCTTCACTCCTTATTCTCCTGCGGTCTGGGCAGTCAAACCATCCGCAGTTCAAAGTCCACGCAGCTGGCGATCGAAGCTCCCACATCGGCGCGATCGTGGCTCCCGCGAACGGGGCAGTCGAAGCTCCTGGGGCCTGGAGCTCGCGAAGCCAGTCGCGAACTGCATGATGTTAAAGTCCACAGGCTCCCGCAGTAAGACCTCCACGGTCGAAGCTCCACAGTCGATCCCCGACAGGGACCGCCATCTCAATGATGTTGAGTCCGCAGGTTCCTACGATTGGAGCTCCCGTAGTTGGTCCACAGCAAGAGGCTGCCAGCTCCATGATGTTAGGCCACAGTGCGGAGGTTGATACGATGTGGAAAAACATTGCATCTCCATCAAGGTAAGAGATTAAAAAAAGTTTCCCTCAACACCGCCCACTCTCCCCCTCCCCCCTCTCAACACCCAAATAAAATAAGATAAAGAACACTAAAACATACATTTAACACATACTGTAAGAAAGATACATCTTCTAGATGCACTGGGATGCATCCTCAGTGGTGTGACCTGGGGTCATCGGCTGTTTCGGGTCTCAAAACATCAGATATCCCAGGCGACCCAGCCGGGGTTGATCAAGCCCTGACTTGCGTCCCAACAGCAACCGCCCACGGGTCAGCCCTCTTAATCCAAAGCTTCGCTTGTGGATTGAATGGCCCTCTTCTTTGCCAGCCTCGTAATGTTCAAGTGTTCAAGTTCAAGTGAGTTTATTGTCATGTGTCCCTGCTAGGACAATGAAATTCTTGCTTTGCTTCGGCACACAGAACATAGTAGGCATCTACTACAAAACAGATCAGTGTGTCCATATATCATTATATAAATACATACACACATGAATAAATAAACTGATGAAGTGCAAATAACAGATAACAGATAATGGGTTATTAATGATCATAGTTTTGTCCGAGCCAGGTTTAATAGCCTGATGGCTGTGGGGAAGTAGCTATTCCTGAACCTGGTCATTGCAGTCTTCAGGCTCCTGTACCTTCTACTTGAAGGTAGCAGAGAGATTAGTGTGTGGCCAGGATGGTGGGTCCTTGATGATGCTGCCAGCCTTTTTGAGGCAGCGACTGCGATAAATCCCCTCAATGGAAGGAAGGTCAGAGCCGATGATGGACTGGGCAGTGTTTACTACTTTTTGTAGTCTTTTCCTCTCCAGGGCGCTCAAGTTGCCGAACCAAGCCACGATGTCACCAGTCAGCATGCTCTCTACTGTGCAACTGTAGAAGATAGAGAGAGTCCTCCTTGACAAACCGACTTTCCGTAATCTTCTCAGGAAGTAGAGGTGCTGATATGCTTTCTTGATAATTGTATTAGTGTTCTCGGACCAGGAAAGATCTTCAGGGATGTGCACTCCCAGGAATTTTAAGCTTTTGATCCTTTCAACCATTGACCTGTTGATATAAACGGGACTGTGGGTCCCTATCCTACTCCTTCCAAAGTCCACAATCAGTTCCTTGGTTTTGCTGGTGTTGAGAGTCAGGTTATTGTGTTGGCACCATATGGACAGTCACTCGATCTCTCTTCTATACTCTGACTCATCCCCATCAGTGATACATCCCACAACAGTGGTGTTGTCAGTGAACTTGATGATGGAGTTCCGCTGTGACCGGCTACGCAGTCATAAATATAGAGTGAGTACAGCAGGGGGCTGAGCACGCAGCCTTGAGGTGCTCCCATGCTGATTGTTATCGAGGCTGACACATTTCCACCAATACGAAAGGACTGTGGTTTGCGAATGAGGAAGTCGAGGATCCAATTCCAGAGGGATGCGCAGAGACCTGAGAGTTTGGTAACCAGCTTGGAGGGGATGATTGTGTTAAATGCCGAGCTGTAATAGATAAATAACAGCCTGACATATGAGTTTTTGTTGGCCAAGTGGTCCAGAGCGGAGTGGAGGGCCAGCGAGATCGCATCCACCGTTGATCTGTTGTGGCGGTTAGCGAACTGCAGGTTTTTGGTTTTTGTGGGTCCAGGTTTTTGTCGAGGTAGGAGTTGACTGGTCGATAGTCATTGAGGCACGTCATCTTACTCTTCTTGGGCACTGGTATAATTGATGCCCTTTTAAAGCAGGTGGGGACCTCAGGCCTCAGAAGTGAGAGGTTGAAAATGTCCGTAAAAACTCCAGCCAGTTGGTCCGCACAGGTTTTTAGAACACGACCGGGTATACCATCAGGTCCAGGCGCTTTTCAAGGGTTCACCCCTCCGAACGATTTCCTGACGTTAGCCTCTGTGACCTAGACTGAAATACCATCACAGCGGATGGAGGCTCGGGAAGACACATCAGTATTCTCCCTATCAAAGCGTGCATAAAACGCATTGAGCTCGTCAGGGAGTGATGTTTCGCCGACATCCGAGCTGCCTCCTGGTTTCGCCTTGTAGGAGGTGATTGCATTCAGGCCCCGCCACACCTTCCGAACATCTGTCTCATCCTCAGAAGTCTCTTTTGGCCTCTAGGCAGACGCCATCTTGTAGATGCCCAAGTGGTTGAGGACTTTGCAGAATGAGCGTCCTGCAAAGCCTCTACAGCCCACCTCTATGGGCTCATAGTATGTCTTCAAGCCGCTGTCCTGGCACATCTCCACATCTCACATAGCTTTGCGAGTTTCCTCTCATTAGCCTCTTCAATACGCTCTTCCCAGGACACTGTCAGCTCCAGAATGATCAGCTGTTTTGTCACTTCGGAGGTGATGATCATCATGCCTGGCCGGAGTGATGTAAACATACTAAAAAACAACAAAGAAGCGAAAGGACGAGACAGACTGTTGGCATAGTGTAGGTGTTGCTGTAATGTAGGTAATGTGACAAAGTGTACAGCTTGATTGTAATCATGTATTGTATTTTCTTTGACTGAATAGCTCACAAACAAAACCTTTTCACTGTACTTCAGTGCATGTGACAATAATGAACTAAAATAAACTAAACTAAACTGAACTAAACTAAATTAAACCAAGACAACCCAAACCAAATCACACCAAATCGCACCAAATATAATTAAACTAAACCTAAAAACTTGAATATGTTATAAATAGGGCTTCATATTGGTCAAAATCTTGGGTCTAGTTTCTGAACACTTAATCAAAAATATTTCATGTTGTCTTTGACAACCAACTGGGAGAAGAGATTGGGTCTCAATTTAAATTTTCACTCAAAGGACAGCACTCCCTCAGTATTGCACTGCTTGTCAGCCAAGATTAAAAAACAAATCTCTGCACTGAGAATGGTACCCAGAAGCTTTGACTTGAAAGTGAGATTTCTGCCAACTGAATCACCACTGCCACTTTAAAATGGCCTGTTGACAGTGTGCAGACCAATGGAAAGTAATGGCCAAGTTGTATAGGGCTCTGGTAAGACCACATCTGGAGTATTGTGTACAGTTTTGGTCTCCTAATTTGAGGAAGGACATCCTTGTGATTGAGGCAGTGCAGCGTAGGTTCACGAGATTGATCCCTGACATGGCGGGACTGTCATATGAGAAAAGATTGAAAAGACTAGGCTTGTATTCACTGGAATTTAGAAGGATGAGGGGATATCTTATAGAAACATATAAAATTATAAAAGGACTGGACAAGCTAGATGCAGGAAAAATGTTCCCAATGTTGGGCAAGTCCAGAACCAGGGGCCACAGTCTTAGAATAAAGGGGAGGCCATTTAAGACTGAGGTGAGAAAAAACGTTTTCACCCGAGAGTTGTGAATTTGTGGAATTCCCTGCCAGAGAGGGCAGTGGAGGCCAAATCACTGGATGGATTTAAGAGAGAGTTAAATAGAGCTCTCGGGGCTAGTGGAATCAAGGGATATGGGGAGAAGGCAGGCACGGGTTATTGATTGGGGACGATCAGCCATGATCACAATGAATGGCAGTGCTGGCTCTAGGGGCCAATGTCCTCCTCCTGCACCTATTCTCTATGTTTCTATGTCAAGACTAAGAATACTGTTGCGGCTGTTAGATTCTACCTCACCAAAAACAAACATAAAACAGAAATGGGAACAAAGAGCACAGCTTTATAGTCACAAAAAAAAATCACAAAATAAACTTTACCACTTGCAAACAATATCTATGTCACCAGCCCTGCACATTTTGTGGTCAAGTAGGAGCAGTCAATAATGATTGTGGCTGAGACAGGAGGCAGGGTCAGAGACAGGGCCATGTTACATGCAGGAGGCCCCACTAACAGAATCTTCTTTCATTCTGCCTTTAATTTGATGTCTTTAAATTGAGGCTGGTTAATGGATAAGAACACTTTCCAAGATTATGCAAGAGTCTGGCTCTTTTCCCTTTGTTCCATCTGTGTCTGCCCAGTGTCATCAAGTTATTTAACCAAATAATTCAGTCCTGTTGTCACCTGATGTAATTTCCAGTGGAGCCATTGGAAAAGGACCAAAAACAGGAAATCCAGCTCTTTTTCTCTATACAATACTGGAACATTGAAACCAGATCAAATGTTTGTGCAATGCCAAGAGTAACCTTTGGTAAACTACTTGGACTTGGAGTTCAAGTCAGTTAGAAATGTGAGAAAAACTAATTTTCAAGATAGTAAGCATATCCCTCATAACCTTTTTAATTATTTGTTTATAAATCACATTTTATTTGAGATAAAAAAGAATATTGTGCCTTTTCTTGAATGATTATGTCCAAAATATCCAAACGTTCATTCCCAGTAGAGATGCTGGTTAATTTACTATTGGTACTTAATAATATTTCATTGTAGTAACTTAACATATTTTAAGTTATTTCCATATTATGACATAATATTAGTATTAGAGTGTTAGTATTATGTTAGTTCAGTCCCCCGCCACCCACTAATCTATTTCCCCCCCATTACCATCAACCCCACATAGATTCCACACACTATATGTGTGTATGTATACTTGTGTATATGTATACTTACTTACACTGAACCTTTTTTTGTGTATGAAGGAACTGCAGATGCTGGTTTACATCAAAGATAAACGCAAAATGCTGGAATAACTCAGCGGGTCAGGCAGCATCTCTGGGTGAAGGAATGGGTGACGTTCGAGACATTTCTTCTCGTTTATGATATTCTTCAGAATGCGTTATGTTTACATATTCTGTTGTGCTGCTGCAAGTAAGAATTTCATTGTTCTATCTGGGACATATGACAATAGAACACTCTTGACTTGATTAACATCAAACACGGCTGTTGGAATTGTGCAACAGATGCTCTACCAGCTGCACCAGTGTTTCACCCCGAGCTGTGCCTTTGTGCCACCCATTATGCCACCCAAACCACCTACTTTCTCACCATGAACATAAAGGTGAAGATACATGCAAACATTTCTTTGGAGACACAAGAGACAGCAGATGATGGAATGTGGTGCAAATGGCAATCTGTTGGATGAAGTCAGTGAACCAAGCAACATATGTGGAGGCAAATGTTCATTCTTTGCTGGCGCAGGGGATTTCTGCCTCTTTTAATTTAGGTCTTCCTAGTTTATAGATATTTTGCCTTTTAATTTAGAAAATGAACTAGGTTGACACGTGGATCGTTTATACAGCTTGTTTATAACTATTAGACTTTTTTCCAAGAAGTAACCTCAAATATCACAGGCATGAAAACGTTGCTGACTTTCTCTCTTTTCAGGTGGTTTTGAGTATCTCACCAATAAGAAAGAAAATTGGCATTAGATAAATAACTCACAATACATCATACAGTCCTGGATCTCAACTAGCTTTTTAGCACGAAGAAAAATAAAATTCCGTCCAGTGCGTAGAGCTTAGTGTTGAAAGTAGCCTGAAATTTGATACAGTAATAGACTGAAGTGGTTTCTCAAGAGAGTCAAGAATCTTTAATTGTGATACATACCGATAATGGAATGATAACATTCTTAGGCAGCACCATAACAAACCAGTAAATGTAAATTATTTTTAAAAAAATTAACAAATGAATAACCACAATACTAGTGCAAAAAAACTCGCAGTCCTTAATGCAACCAAATACATTCCATAGAAGTTCATAGTTGAAGTTAGTTTGTGTGGAGTTCAAAAGCCTGATGGTTGTTGGGAAGAAGCTGTTCTGAACCTGAGGAGCATGATTTATTCATGGTTTCTTCCTGATAATTTTTCCTTAACCTGTCAGAATACCCTTACCCAGTCTTCATCCAGTGGGTGTGTTCTTCATTTGTGTGTATGCGTGTGTGTGTAAAAGAAAGAGAAACCTCCCATGAAGAGAATGAACCTCTTCCATGAAGTTGAGATAATTGATGTACCACCTTTTAATACTATATGCTCAAACTTTGACTGCCCCTTGAATCAATATCAGTTGTGTTTGAAGATGAATATTTGCACAATTCATTATATCAGCCTTTACTATGTACAACCATGAGAATATATTTATCAGAGGCATTGATTTTCTGCAAATGATGGCAGGCGTGGCCTGTTCATTATGAAAGATGGTAGATTAACAATTGATTTTATAGTGTATTCCCATTTACAGTGATCATGGGGGATATTTGAGGAAGCATTGTTAGGATAAGGCAATATAACAGAATGATGACAAGAAAGCATTCAAAGAGGACTACTCAGAGTTCAAAAACACTGGTTATGTATTTGCTAAAATCCACTGTTAAATCTCAAACTATATTTGAGAAATTGGGCTCCTCTATCCAGTTAAGATTAAGTTGTTATCAAATAGACTTGTCGGACATTGGGATTTACCTTTAGCTATTCAATTGGCTATTGATGCCGGCCTGGGCATCAATTTGCAGTCAATAGACTACTGTAACAGCCTTGTTGTAATAAAGCAGCCTTCTATTCCTTAAACAAATTGGCAATAGTATAGATGGGATTCAGCTGTGCAAGTAGGAGAACTGTCATCATGTTAAATGGTAAACTATAAAGTGCCATATAGGTCATTGTTAACACAACTTGTTATTACCAGCTGAAGTTACTAAAGTCGCAATGATGGACAAACAGTATTCATTACTGCTTCAGTAGTTGTTGGGTAAATATTTCATTATATTGCAAAATGGTGCTAATGGCCCTAAAAATGGGAAATTGCGCCAGCAGCGCCTTGTAGCAGGCCTGCTTAATGTCTCCCTCATGTAGGAGGAGAGCATGGCACATCAGTATTAGTCTGACGCCGGGTCCATGGCAAAGTCGGCGTATTGCTGAAGCCGCGCCAGCAGCGCCTTATAGCAGGGCTGCTTAATGTCTCCCTCGTGTAAGATGGGAGCATGCTGGGTCAGTATAATCTAACGCCGAGTCTGCGGGTATAGCCATGGAGTATGCCCAAGGGATGAAGGGCACACGCCAGACGTACCATGCTTGGTAGCAAGGTTGCCATTCAAACACATATGCAGTGAACACCGTTATCAGGGGGACAATAGAGCCGGCCGACAAATCTTCTATTCAGGTAAGACATGTTTCATGGGCGATACCTGTAGGACGAAGCACAAGCTATTGAACGAGTAAGGCTTCATAGTTTCGGCGACAACGCACCCCACGTCTTCATCGGCAGTAGCGGTTCACTGAAGCTGGTGGCAGCATGAAAGTTGGCCAGAGGTTCCATGCATATTACCTGTGTTACTCTATAACTAAGGGACCACTTACAATTTGGTAAGATGTACACTTGGTTGGACAATACAAATGATTGAGACATTATCATCTACTTTGAGGGGTCTAACCATGTAAAACTGGACAATACTAGCATTCCAAGCAGGTTATAATTGGGCAGGCTCAGTATAAGGGCCAGGATTGTCTTGCAAGACTGGCTCGGAAATCGGGCCACAGTTGCCATTCACGGCAGACACTAATTTGCAAATCTCATCTCGAGTTTGGAGGTGGAGCAGATTTACATGACTTACCAATTCTTCACTTATTGGTATCAACTATCTATCAACTTACAATGGGCATTGTATGGGTTAAAGAGTGATTGAGCAAATATGCATATCTGCATGCCCAACTTCATGTTGATACATTATGATGGTGGCATATGTTAGTCACATGGGTGCAATCAATTAAAGACTCCTGTGATGGTTACATAATCTCATTTGCCACAGTATAGGTCAATGGCAACAGAGAATTGGTGTTGAATCACACCGTATTATGAAACTCTGGTTCCATGGAACACCAAATATAGATATGTTTGTTTTTCATGCTTATTCACAGGTTGCAAAATATGTGGCATGACAGTGGTGAGAGATACATTCTCGCTACAAGGAGAAGGAAGGTCCTTTATGTCTTCCTCCATTTGCTTCATCAATCGGGGCTTCAAATAAAGTCATTAAGAGCCCATTTTAGGGTCCTATTGTGTGATTGATTTATGCAACGTTGATTCCCGATTTGTCGGGAATAATAATACAACCTTATATGGTTATTTTAAATGTAACTTTGCTGGTTCAGCCTGAGGCTTGGGAATCAGCCGTTGCATGATAAATCAAATTATGTTCTGCGGATTCAATAAACTGCCCTAAGGCTTGGGTTGTTACATCTATCCTTCTATGTGTTCAGAGTGCTTGAATAGCACCAAAAAAGAAGGTTTTTCTTTCCAGGAGATGAGAAGAGTTTGTTTAATGCTCATGGTTCATTGAAAACGGTATAGATTACTGATGTTTGGCGTTCATGTCAAATGATCTTTTGTCAATAATTGGGTTGTACGGCCATTAACTGTGCCAACGTGCCTTCTCATTGAATTGGCTGTAGCAAACGAGACCCGCTCTGTCGGGTTCACCCCGGATATCAAGTTTATAAGGATATCTTAACACAAGGTGTTCCAGGACCAGTACAATGCCATAAGGGATGTTGACATTTGTGAAAACTATTTCACCAGGGGGCTCCAGCTACATCCTTGACTTTGACCGGAGCTCATTAGGTAGTTATCCATCTGGCGCTGGTTAGCGCAGCAGGTTCAGTCGCTACATAATTGCAACGGTACAGGATGATTACATCTGTAAATAAAAATATATAATATTTTATGTTTATAAATACTTGAGCAGAGCAGAAGAGGTGTCAGGTCTCAAAATAGTTACAGGCACGTTACAGGGGACCTTTGGTAACGTAAGCACACATATATACAACAATACATCAAGGTCACCAAGAGCCTTCGAGGTTCTGAACTAGCAATGTTTGTTAGTCACAAAAAAATTAGAAGAACGTACCTGTTCAGGCCACTCCAGATGGTAAAACGGAATTTGCATTATGTAGGAATGGATTCTGATTCCAGATCTCATTCCACCAGGGCTGCTACAACATCAGCAGCAAGGGTATTTACGTTCGGCTAGACCACATCCTTACGGCTGCAGCATGGTCCAACGAACGAATCTCCAAACATTTATAATAACCCATTGCTAGACCAAGGGTATTTGTCAATTTTATTTTATGTTCTAGTTATACTTTCCATCTGGGTGAGAGATGTGAATATTATTACTTCATTTATACAGCATCAGCATGTTTTAAATCTATGTCATGACTGTATGCATTATGAATGTTTTTCCTTCATTTGTCAATGAAGCAGTTGTGGTTGTGTAGACTCGTTTCTCATGGCATGAAATCACAGAGCTTTGAAGTCTTCACGTAGTCACTCACGTGACTCCGAAGTAAAATAGTAAGATTAAACGGGAACTTACCAGTTTGAAGTTTGATCTTTATTTTATGAGGTGTTACGATGAGGCACTACGTGCCCTCCGCTCCCAACCCTCATAAATGTCATCTGGTAGTTCTAGTCTTCTGTTAGCTTACTATTATACTTCAGTCACTATTACCTGTGATTTCACACCGCTGCTTTGAAGATTGACGCACGTGCGGCTGGACGGGGTTCTTCACATAGTCCCTCATCGTAACACTTCATAAAATAAATATCAACCTTCAAACTGGTATGTTCTCATTTAATCTTACTATTTTGGTTCATACTAGGACATTGTAACAATGAGTCCCGGCTGACCCCAATTTTATCAATCCAGTTCCGACAGAATTCTGAGCCCTAAAGTGAAAATGTCTCCTTAGGCAAAGATTGGACTTTCCAGACTGCAGGGTGCTCCAATTAGCTATTGTTGAGACCACTGACCGAGTGGCCGATTCTAAGGCATAGAGTCAAAGGGTGATTGAGGGATACAGGACTGAAGCAGGCCTTTTGGTCCACCGAGTCTGGACCAACCGTCAAACACACTTTTACACTAATCCCACATTAATCCCATTTTATTCTCTGCAGGTAGGGTAGTCAAGAAGTGTTTTGGCACATTGGCCTTCATCGGTCAGGGTATTGAGTGTAGAAGTTGGGCTGTTATGTCGCAATGGTAATGTATGACAACTTTTAATGTCCATTGCCTGCATTAATTCCATATCCTTCAATAGCTTGTTTATTTAAGTACTAGTCCAGTAATTCAGTAAAACAAAATATTGTTCAATTTTATCTCAAATAGGCAAAATAAATGAAGTTTGCAACACAAAGTTGCACACATCACTGCCAACGTGGGGTTGAAACTTTTTCGTACTGCTGTAATTATGGTCCTAAAGCTTACCACCCTTAGTCTAGTTCAGTAAAACACTGAGTCAAGCTTTGGACCACTAAACTTTATTTTTGAACGAACAACAAATCCCCTATACGATACCTAACCACCGCAGGTTCAATCCTTGTCTTTGCCTGGCAAGCCCTTCAGCCTCGTGCAAGCAGACACTTCCAAAAGGTCACGTGGTCCCAAGTGCCCTTCCAGAATAATGACAACGCTCCTAGTGGGGGTTACCTTTTATAGGTCAATGAACCCTGCGGGGCCAAACTACATAGGGGCGGCGCCCCTTACAAGCCAATCACACATATCGATTACATTAAAGTATTATTGACAGTTCCCCAACCCAATTACAAAGAGTCCCAATACAATGTTTCTACAGAAGCTTCTGGAAAGTAGTCAGCTAACTGAATAATGCAACATCTCCCTATGCAGTATAAACAATTCAGCCAGGGCTTCACACTTCAGCCAATCATTAAACAGCAGTACAACTGTCCTGCAACAATATTAACATTATTTACAATCCCTTTGCAGCTATCCAATCAAAACAATGCACCTACAACACCTTGGAGTTTCTTTACAATCCTCATACATTCTAACAATTGGGAGGACGTCTGGACCTCACCTTATCTGATATAGCGATCTGGGACCTAGACTTCCTGGCATCAGCTCGCAGCTTGTGACTTCTTACAGAAAAAGGCTAACCGGCCTTGTAGATGCATAAATCCTTTACTTTATTTTAACTCTGTTTTGGCCAGGATTTACATTCCCCCCTTTTATCATATGATAACCTATCATCAGTGATAATCAAAGTACAATAGTGACTGTTACATTCTAACAAATATCTTAACAAAAAGATGCTGATGTATTTTCCCAGAATCTCATCAAGCTTCCCGCGTTTTTGTGGGCGTAGCTTCATGATTTCCATCTGATGAGTCTACACCTCCAGAGTTTTCATGGGCGCAAATCCCCTCCATCCATATTGATAATTCATCTGTGCTTGGTCCATAGTAGAGTATGACGTTTCTAAAAGAACCTGGAATAAAGTAAGTTAGCAGTCCATACTTCCACTGGTACTCCTACAGTGGTGGAGATGTACGCATGCATTCTTCCCTTCTACTTTTAACAGAAGGCCTCTCTCTGTATACTGCTCCTACTCTACAATATAATTCTTCCAACACTAGAATCAACGATAGAATGTGGTCGGTCATTTCTGCAGTCACATGATGGAAGTTGATCATTTCCACTGTACTTTTGATTAGGGTATTCACAAGAGTTTCAGCTGGGTTCAGTCCAGATTTCCCTACAGGTGTGACTTTCATTTGAAATAACTATGGGGAATAATTTAATCGAGTCAAATTCAGTCTCCGCCTTTAATTCAGCTAATTTAGTTCAGGGTCTGATCTGGCCTTTCTACAAATCTAGCAGCTTGTGGTCGATATTCACCAGGTTTTGGCCAGGATTTACACTGCCAATACGTATACCAGTGAGTGCGAGAAGTGTGGGTCTCCTCAGCAAATGCAAAGTCCCGGAGATTTTCTTGCCTGTGCTTTGACATTGAACTGCTTATGGGGTTCATTGATGGAGGGGCATTATGCTCTATTCCTAATAATTCCCAGTTATGCCCTATTCCCCCCCCACCCCCCCTAATTCCCTGTTTACTGGTGCCTCCCCTAATTCCCTGTTTACTGGTGCCTTGCCTAAATCTCCATTGTTCTACTTTCTATTTTCAATGTACAATTACCCTTCCCATTCCCAGGTTTCAAGCTGAGCTGGGATATTAAAATTCACATGCAGTGGGTATTTTGGAACAACACTGTGGCACAACAGTAGAGTTTCTGCCTAACAGTGCCAGAGATTAGTGTGGGTGTCATAGATTGTGGGAAGAAGGCAGAAGAATGAGGTTATGAGGGAAAGATAGATCAGCCATGATTGAATGGTGTAGACTTGATAGGCCGAATGGCCTCATTCTATTATCAGAGTTAGATTTAGCTCAGGGCTGATGGAATCAAGGGATATGGGGAGAAAGCAGGAACGAGGTACTGATTTTGGATGATCAGCATATTGAATGGTGGTGCTGGCTCGAAGGGCTGAATGGCCTACTCCTGCACCTAATTTCTATGTGTCTATTCCCCAGTGTTTATGTGGGAACATTTGTTTAACTGCATCACATTGTCCCAGTTTTTTGTACTCAACATTATTCTCAATGAAGGCAAGTGCGCTAAACACTTTCTTCACCACACTGTCCACCTGACGTGCCACTTTCAGGAAACCATGCACCTGTACTCCCTGATGTCTGTTCTGCAATGTTCCCCAAGCTCTACATCTACCGTGCAAGCCCAGCCATGGTTTGACATACCAAAATGCAAGACATCACACTTGTCAGACTTAACTTCCATTGGTCGTTCCATGCTCCAGCTTCCCAACTCATTTAGAAATTGTTGTAAACATAGAAACATAGAAATATAGAAAGTAGGTGCAGGATTAGTCTATTCGACCCTTTGAGCCAGCACCACCATTTAATATGATCGTGGCTGATCATCCAGAATCAGTTCCTGCTTTTTTCCCATATACCTTGATTCCATTAGCCCTATATCTAACTCAGACATCCTCCCTTATTGGCCATTATACCACCAATTCTAATGTTGTCTGTAAACTTACTCATAATATTAACACAATTGTAATTGAACTTGTTAATATAATGAACCCATGTTTTTATGGACCACTTTATAATGGATTTCTGTTATTGTGGACGGACCTACCGACCTTAACTGCCAGGCCGGGTTGCCGACACAACTTCTGACCAACATTGCCACCTTGACTGTCATGCTGACTGCCACGCTATTCTTTCTCTAGCTATAATTTTACACTGAATGTATTTGCAGAGCTACTTCATATTTTCCTTTATCTTGGCTGCCAACTCTGATGCATATCTTCTTTTTGCCCTCTTGATTGCCTTCTTAAGTATACTCCTACACCTATACTTGTGGTGGGTGACCTCTGCAGAAATCCATAGACGCTCTGAGTGCCTGGAATCTCAGAACATCGGCCTTTTCCAAAATAGCACATCTTGTCATTCCTGCCAACTTTTCTCTAGCCCTCAATTGCTGCAGTTGATGTCTGGAAACAATAGAAGACAAATCAGACTTGAGCAAAAATCTTGCCAATAGTATGCTCGAAAATCACTGCTGCTATTTAACTTCCATTGTCTAGCAATCATATCATGTGGGACGTTCACTTCAGTGTTGCTTTCATTATTATTTCCTTCTCCAGAGAAGGGAATTTGTCTTATTTTTGTCTTATTTTGGTTTGCTGTACAGCTGGCTTATTACTTTGGGGCAAACACATGGATTGCATAAGTCAATGTACTCCAAATATCTCCGCAAAGCATTCATGCCTTTGTCTTTAGGAAATATTGTCAGCACAGGATAATTATGATGGAATACTTTTGTCACATGTGACTAGGCACAGTGAAATTCTTTGTTGCATACCCAATGTATACAAATAGCAGCCACCTACGGTGCTGACAAAGTTATAAAGCATGCCGGCTCCTCCTTTTGTTCTCCCACCTCAACAGATCTCCTACACCGGGTCCCCATTGTTTCCTCCCCCCCCCCCCCCACAACAGTTCCCCCATGCCGGGTCCCCATTATCCTTTGTTCTCCCACTCCCCAATTGTCCATTGTTTTTCCCCGCACCTCCTTCACGGCAGTCCCCCACGCTGGGTCCACCATTGTTCTTCCCCCTTTCATGGTGGTCCTCCACGCTCTCATCGACCATCGACCCACGAGGCATTCCCACAGCTGCAAAGCTTCACCACCGCCGAGGCCCCATCGGCACAAGGTTTCACCGCTGCCGCCGCTTCACCATCGCAGAGGCCTCACCGCTGTCGAAGCCCCACTTGATGCTTCTGTGGTGCCGACCCGGGCCCCAGTCGCAGGCTCCGTTGGCCGCTCAGCCGACCCGGACTCCGACCCGCGAGTGCAGGCTCCTCCGTCCGACCTGCAAGGCCATGGCCTGGTCCTGACCCGGGCTTGCACCCGGCGATCCACGTAATTATTATCTCCATTTGCATTGATTCAATCTGTGATATAATTTGAAGCTTTCTCATGTGAAAAAATATTACCTGAATGCAAACTTACATCTTGAGGTGAATGCAGAACATATACCTACCTTTGAGTGTAGATTATTCATCTGAACACATGCTTAGAAATTTGATTTCTAATATATCTTGTAAGAAATTACCAATTAAATAACTAATTTTATTCAGCTCTTGAGTCTCTTGAGCTGTAAATTAGAATAGATTTAGATTTAATGAAGTTGAAAGATTGTTACAAATTCTCCGAGCAGTGAAATTTCAAGCACATTCTATTCTGTACCACATGCCTAACTGTAGGATGGAATTGCAGATACTGGTTTATACTGAATTACACGCAAATTGTAGGAACAGCACTGCACATTATGATGGGCAGCTTAAACCCTGCGGAATGAACATTGCTTTCTCTAATTTCAAGGAACCTGCAAGCCCTCCTGCACCCCTCTCTCTCTCTCCTCCCCGATCCTAGACATCCTACCAGTTCCACTCTTCACATCCTTCTGGTCATCTCGTTAGCACATATTCCCCATCCAACAATGAGCCATTATGGACACCATTCCTGAGGTCATCTGCGACCGGCCCTGATTTGTTCTGGCCTTTTCACGCCTCCAATTCACCCCCCCCCCCCCCACCCTCCCAAAACCACCTATGTCTTTCAGTCTGAAAAAGGATTCCAACCTGAAATGTCATTCCTTTTCTCCAAAGATGCTGCCTGCTCCGCTGAATTATTCCAGCATTTGCGTCTATTTTCCATATTCCTATTTCCTCCATCCAGATGTTTTGATGTGAGAGGAATTTGGAATGGGCGTGGGTCTGGTAAGCATTGAAATTGCAACAGTATTCACAGCACTTCCAAGGTTTTGCTTTCTGATGTGCATTCCTTACCAATCAATTCAAATTTGGAAGTAGTGCATTATATTTTAACATTTGAAAGAGAAAAGTTGATTCCTTTGAAGATTTTTCAGCAAGCACTTTTGTAAAACAAGTAGTCTGCCAGAGTTCTGATGGTAGTGTTGATGGGAGTGACTAGACAAATGCAATTATAATTTGGAATATTGAATTTATATTTCATCCAGCATTTAAAATCTGCATTTAATTATCAGAAAATATACTTACAACTTATTTTTCCTTCATATCATTTGTCTATGGGCATATTAAACTCAATCTGAACTCAAATGGTCTAGACAGTCTTGTGAGGAAAACATAGTAACAATGTCTAGAAATGTCATCGATTTTAAGAAAGAAGACAGTTTCTCCTTAGATTCCATCTTGTATCATAAGACTTTGACATTTTTCAGTGTTTCCCTATCCCCATAGACACAAGTGATGCACAGGACCATGGCTGTGCGTCATAAGCTAGTCTGCTAATAAACGAAAATTTTGTTCTTTTTTTGCTTGTTGCATAAAGGCACAATTATTTATTCAGCAAAACAAAATGTTCACAGTTAACCATAACAAGCATGGCTTTGTCCAACCGAG
The DNA here is from genome assembly GCA_963514005.1 of Raja brachyura. Next base: position 54,157,994 of record OY740783.1, read on the forward strand.
TGCAATTCAATTGACTTCTCCACAGAGACAGTTCATGCAAATTGAAATCAAGAGCGTAGATGTCTGTGTGAATACTATGTCTAAATTGTTCTTTCAAGCGTAATCATTTTGAATGAATTAAGTTGTGTTATTCCAGAATAACCAGTTTTTATGATCAGAAAAGAAAACACTTTTTGCAAATAAAGCTATATATTTATGTCAATATATTTCATTTTCTTTTTGCAGACTATAATTCATTCTTTTCCTTAGACTGTCATTAATAATCCAGAACCGTTGAATGGTTTTAAAGGTAAATATCTAATTTGTGGACAATCATGAATGAAGGTGAATGTTCAAATTTTACAAATTAATTATTTTTCGAAGTGAGATCAATTAAAATAAATTAAATTCTGTTATCCCAGATTAATAATCAGATTGTATGATCAAAGAAGAAGACAATATTTTTGCGCATAATAATACATTTATGTCAATGCACTGTATAACAACCTTTTGCAGCCAATTCATTATTTTCTTTAAACTTCTGCAGATTTACTTAGTTCAATATTGTTCATTGGAAATACTTGTTATTGTGAATATTTCACCAATAGGTCATCATATGCATATTGCGTTTTAGAAGCTGCAAATGAAAATAAGCACATAATAACACTGTCACCAATAGTATGATCTAGTAACTGATATCAATTAACTGATGTTTCAAAGATTAGAAATGGTAGGGGGTCTGATCTGTGTGAAGGATTGGGCTACATCTACATCTCTCTGTAATTTCTTGCAGTCAATAGACAATAGTCAGTAGAAAATAGGTGCAGGAGTAGGCCATTCGTGCTTCGAGCCAGCACCACCATTCAATGTGATCATGGCTGATCATCCCCAATCAGTACCCCATTCCTGCCTTCTCCCCATATCCCCTGACTCCACTATCTTTAAGAGCCCTATCTAGCTCTCTATTGGAAGTATCCAGAGAACCGGCCTCCACCACCCTCTAAGGCAGAGAATTCCACAGACTCACAATTCCCTGTGAGAAAAAGTGTTTCCGTTCTAAATGGCTTACCGCTTATTCTTAAACTGTGGCCCCTGGTTCTGGACTCCCCAAACATCAGGAATTGTTTCCTGACTCTAGCATGTCCAAACCCTTAATAATCTTATATGTTTCAATAAGATCTCCTCTCATCCTTCTAAACTCCAGAGTATACAAGCCCAGCCGCTCCATTCTCTCAGCATATGACAGTCCCGCCATCCAGGGAATTAACCTTGCAAACCTATGCTGCACACCCTCAATAGCAAGAATGTCCTTCCTCAAATTAGGGGACCAAAATTGCACGCAATACTCGCTAGGGCCCTATACAACTGCAGAAATACCTCTTTGATCCTATCCTCTTGTTAAGAACAAGGTCCTCTGATGAACAAGGACCCCAAGAACCCGTTGTACTTCTCCTTTTCCCAACTTGACACCATTTAGACAGTAATCTGCCTTCCTGCTTTTGCTACCAAAGCGGATAACCCTACATTTATCCACATTAAACTGCGTCTGCCCACTCACCCAACCTGTCCAAGTCACCCTGCATTCTCATAGCAGTCTTGAGCAGAGCTATTTCCCGATCCAAGCTGTGATGCAAACTGGCAGTATGCTTTCTGTGTGGCATCTGTGGAAGTTTGTAAGAGATCTGTAAGAAGTTTGTAAGAGTCTCCTGAGGAAGTAGAGATATCGGTGTGCCTTTTTGGCTGTTACTTCAATGTGGTTTGTCCACAGTAGATTGTTGGTAATATTTCCATCAAGGAACTGGAAGCTCTCATCCATTTCCTGTTTGGCACCACTACTCAACTGTTAGTCCTATTTTACTTCGGAGTCACGTGAGTGACTTCGTGAAGACCCCGCCAGGCACGCATGCGCGACATATCGTCGACCGCATGCGAGCGACAGGCAGGGAGGAGCGTTGCTCCTCTACTGCTGGGACCTGCAGGTAAGTAAAACACTAACCTGCGGTCTTTTTCTTCTAGGTGGCCCTGTCGCAGGGTCTCGCAGCCGCCTCGGATCTGACTGCTGCGGCAGTCAGCGGCGGCTCCAATAGTTGGAGTCGGGAAGCCCGTTGACCCAGGAGGGTCCGGGCTCATACACTCGCCGGCGGAGGACGGCAGAGGCAGCCCGACTCCACACCGCAGCCCGCAGGGGACGCCGCGGGCTGGCGGCACGATAAGGAATGGGGCTTGCCGGCTCGCTGTCAAAAGTTCGCGACGGCAGCGCGGCAGCCCCGACTCTACACCACAGCCCGCGGGGAACACCGCGGGTTGGCGGTGTACATGTAGGCGTGGGGCTTGCAGGCTCGCCGTTCAAAGTAGGAACGGTAGAGCTGCAGCCCCGACTCTACGCTGCAGCCGCGGGGGATA